>CM037925.1:5680925-6280925 GCA_021346845.1 Apeltes quadracus
CAGCAGTGGCAGATGCTAATCTGTGCTGAGAGTCATTATCAGTGTTTCCTGGGCCATTAGACTAATGCTAAGGAATGACACAGGGAAGAAGATGAGACCTTACGCTAACAGGGGCTAATCATCAGGACACTAAATATTCCTCCAAGGAAAGAACCTCAGGCACCGGCAATCAGATAATTAAAGGAGCCGGGAGCATTTTATTAATACAATTTCAATATATTGTCTCAAATATTTGAACTGTCTGATGTGTGTGATTGGATTTGGCCTGAGAAGTGCTAAAATCCTCTTTGTCCCCTATTGTTAATGATACATTTTCTCAAATACTGATCATTCTTTCGTGGAGCAGTTTTTTGGTTTAAAGACTTTGAGTGAAAATGAGGTTTTATTTGAAAATCTACTTTTTTACTTGGCAATATCAAAGTAAAAGTAATGAATTCAGTGGGGCTGCTGAAAGAAATACAGGTGTTTTTGTTGCAGCTCCCCGAACCCTCAAATCTCCCCTAGCAACTACCATGTCGGCGTACTGCTGGCATGTGGCATCTCTTTGCCAGGCATCGGCACAGCGTGGCATCTTTAGTCTGCATATCACCTGATCCGACCGATGAGTCACGTCCTGTTTAAATCATTCTATTTGACCTGACAACCAAACGCAACCTTTGACCGGCAAACAGTAAGACAGAACACAACCGCGGGAGCTCGAAAGACATCAAACGCTGAAGAAAGGGCCAAGGAGGCAGGTTCTTTTTACATTTTAATGAGCCGCTGCCCAAAGAGGTCGGACCCCGCTGCTTCAAATTGAACCAAGGTTATTGAATGCAGCCCCCCGGATTCATCAAGTCTCACAACTCAATATTAAATAGTCACAGGTGCATATTTACCGCGGGTTAATTCAAACCATTTTGGCCCTTGAGAAATAAACTGGATTGCTTACCAAAATGAAAAATAAAAAATACGTAGCGGAGAGGTGATAGGAGGTAATGAAGGGTTACCAATGATACAAAACTGCATGTGCGTGTTATCTGCTGCTTCAAACACAAATCTTTATAAAGTCAAAGAATCGCCGGTCCTCCTTGTGTCACGCGCTCCGGCTGATTTTTTTTTTAAATCATCATTTTAAAGCCAACCTGGCTGGCCGAAGGAGAAGGTGAAGGTGAAGGCTGCATACGATTGAGGAGAGCATGCACTCTCCTCTGTACTGCAGTGAACGGGCCTCCGGTGCAGGGGCCCGGCTACAAAGAGACCCTGCTGAGGCTGAGCAGACAAACAGACGTGGCCCTGCGCCGAGAGAGATGATTGAGCAGTGGGAAACTTCAAACTGACCTTCAGGATTGAAAAGATAAAGTGGAAAAAGAACAGGAAGGCCGAGCGGGAGGCCACAGCTCCTGTTTAGCATGTCAGCCCTTTTTTATTAGACATCGCAGGGCAGGCGAGAGGAGAGGAGTACGGAGGAAAAGGAGATGAGAGGAGAGGTAAGGAGGAGGGGCGGAGGGAAGGAGAAGGGTCCCCTATTAGAGAGGTCCATCACCTTTTGGCCCGCCTGCATCTCCTCATCTCCATAATGGGCTGACCCCCTGTGTTTGGGGCTCATTAGAAAGGCAGACAGCAGGGCCGGGCAGACACACGCCTGTCACCTCTCGGCTCCCACCGGAGACCTCGATGAGACGGAGATAAAAGAAAGATGAGTGCGGGGAAGGATGGGAAAGATGGGAGGTTGGGCCGGAGGTTTGATCAGGAGAAGACAAGGAAGCGAGAATAGATGAACTTCTTCTTTGGTAAAAGAAGTGAGTGAACTGAGACAGTGGTTGTGTGAAAATAAATCTGACACAAAGTCTGATGTCATTTGCCATCGTGAGCCGAGCATGCTGTTTCTGTCCGTCAAAGCGTCCCCAAACACATGTCTATAGAACCCCAGAATCTGCGGTGTTTCCCCCTCCAACTAATCCCCCATTTGTTTGAGTGTCAGCTTGATTTGCTCAATTACATTGTTCTAAACAGGTGCATCTTATTCTTTAGACACCTCGTTGAAATGTTAATATACTAATTCAACATCTCTGTGTGCTCACCACAATTAAACCACCCGACTTGACAGAAATACCCAGAAATGAACCCGATTTCACAGAATGTGACACAGAATGTGAAGTATGATGATGTGCTGCCACCACGGAAGCTATTGCACGTGAGGTTTAGGAGACCACACGAACAATCCACCTGGGAAATTAAACCACGTAGAATCATGGTGACGTGTAAAATAGCTACATAACTAGAGGTTACGGTTTGGGCTTAAGTCTAATTTAACAATATTTACTGCAAGTGTCAGGAAATATGTGATTTTGATTATATTTGATATTTGGGTTCTACTTAATTATTTTGAGGATGATGAATATTTAAAGGCACCCCCTCTAGGCCACTGACCCTTAATGGCTGACGATTGAACCATGAATAAAAAGATGAACAGCTTCACCTCGAAATCACCAAAAGTCCAAGATGTACTAAACTAAAACTGATCCAGCTGTCAGGTTTATGGGGCTGAAAAGGTGGTTGATTGACGGACCGTCCGGCCGTTCTGGAGACCGGTGGTTTGTTTGGTGTTCTCCCAGGAGAGCCCGCGGTTTTATTACACACCGTCCCTGGAATTGATTTACCCGGCGTCTCTCCTGCCAGACTCCCGCCAGACCAGACCCAGGGTTCAGAGGTGCAGGGTCATGGGTGAAAAAATCACTGACCTCACTCGGCCTTCTCGCCATTGGATGGCGATCAGTTACCTTGCGGCTGACTGACCGGTGGGTCAAATCGATGCTGCGTCTTGCCCGCAGGGAAATCATGGCTGATGAAATCACAGCTGTCCCAGAAGGAGAAGAATATATGTGATTGATGCTGATAGAGCGCTATTAGGAGTAATGTAAAGAGCTTTTCCAAATATTTGAAATATAAAATGGAGCGTTTCTTCAATCCACATTCGAATGCATCCAGTGACCTCCCCTGCCGATTCGTCATCGTCTCAGGAGAAGTCTCGTGTCACTGCAGATCACGCCATCATCCCTCATCCCTCCATCCCTCATCCCTCCATGCAGAAGTCTCTGGTTTCCATGCGTTCACACTGGGACCGTTAGATTTCAACGTGTATATCGTTTGAATCTTCTGACCTTTTCTCTGCATCCCTCCGTCTCTTCCTGCTCCTTCTCTCCTCTTTCAATGCCTGTCATTTATGTCCCATATGAGCCTCACCGCGTGCTCGCGCTCATTTGCCCGGCTGTACACAGTATTGATTAGATTTGAAATATGTGTTATTTGGGTGTTTGGTTTTGAGTGTCAAAATAAAAGGTAACATTGAGTTGAGCTTTGTTAACTGTAAGAGTTAACTCTTGAAATACGTGTACTTAACTTGAATGTTTTGTTTTTTTCTTCATTCATCTACTACATTATAAAAAATAATATTATATTGCAGGTTAAACCTTAACCAGCCACAACAATCAAATGGTGTACAAGTCAATGCATCAATAAATATGATTCAATAACCGCTGACTGAAAACAGCAACAACGATGTTGGCGTTCCATTCTACATAATATAAGGAACGGAGGTCTCCCACATTCCCAAATGCAAACACATTCAGAACCGTGTGCGTTATTAAATACACATTTAGAGGAATCTAATACAGTATTGCCTTTAGGATAGAGCAACAATCATTATACACACCAACTTCAGTGTAAACTCCTCCTTCTGTCCCCCTCTCACTCACACATACACAACACACACACACACACACAGACACACACGCACACTCCTCAGCAATGCACACACAGAACTAATTGAGTGGATTTCAGATTTTTTAGACTCTCTCACAACTACTACACTGGAGATCCATAAACAAATCTTTCCAGCTTTCACAAACAGCTCTCCCTGGTGTCTCAGAACCCCACCCCCCCTCATCGCACACACACTCACACACACACACACACGCACACACACACACACACACACACAGCCCTGGTTCTTGTGGAGCCATTGATGGTAGACGGTTAAAGGCGAGTAAAGGAAGAGTAGAGGAGAGGTATGCCTCATGGAAACCCTCCTCTCCTCCCCTCCTCCCCTCCGCCTCGGTCTGTTGTTTGCTTTAATTTGCCGATCCGGAAGCCACCGGGAGCTCGTGGTTTATTCTGATGAATCGAAAGGGAAAGCCCAGCTAATAAATCAGGCCCGTGATGAAGAAAAGCCTTAAATAGGATATTAAGATTTATATCAGAGACTCGTAGTATGCTGACAAGTACACAATTGCTCCCTCTACCCCCCCCCCCCCCCCCCCCCCCCCCCCGTGTTCCTCACACTCATTTTATCTCCCTTGCAATTCTCTCGCCCTTGTTTTCTGTTAAGTCAAATCATCCAGGCTTCTTTCATGGCACCTACATGGCCATTCCTCATTGGGGCTCAGAAAGGTGGACATGAGGCAAAAAGAAGAAGAGAAGTAAGAGGGCGAGGGGGGGTGAGGGGGCTGTAGAGGGGAGGGGGGGTGAGGGAGCTGTAGAGGGGAGGGGGGGTGAGGGAGCTGCAGAGGGGAGGGGGGCGGGGTTTCTTTGTGTTATTGGCTCAGTGGCTGAGCGTGAATGCAGCACACAGAGCGTCATTACTGTGTGACAAGATGGGGAGTGGGTGTGCGTTAGCGTCGGTGTGTGTCTATTCTGGATTTGTAGCAAGATGCCAAATTGAATTTGTGTGTCCGTTCCTGCTCCTGAGTGTGCGTAAGTGTGTGTGCGTGTCTGCCTGCGCATGCACGTGTGTCGCTCCCAGTGACTTATTTACTCCAGAGGCAAGGCTCTAACCCCAGGTACGGAGTCCTGCACACACCTTCCCCCTTCTTCACGTCTCCTCTTTGTTCCTAACCGCTCGCAAGGAAGAGTCGACATCTATTTGTGAGCGAGTGTGTCTGCGTGCATGTGAACAAATAAGTCTGTCTACGCGTCTGTGCGTCTGTGTGGACACAAGAACCACAATGTTTTGAAAGCAATACTCATGTAATACACAGCCATAACAATATTAATTGTTAATTTGTGCGTTCAACAGTGGACGCATTTAGCCTAGCTTAGCACAAAGGCGAGAGGCAGAGGGAAACAGCTAGCCGGCCTTCTGTACCGATAGTGTTGAAATTGATTACATGAATCCTGTCTCAGTCATGCGTAATAAGCTAATTTGCCAAAATGTAACTGCATCGGCGGAACTCTTTGTTTTCAAACATCCTCCTCGAAAATGAGGCGGCTATGCAAATCGGCTCGAGCAATAACCAGTTCAGCATTCGACCATCATTTAATGGCATTTCGGAGAAAACGGCTCCAGTATCTGGTCTATTAGAGTGTTGAGTAATGCTATTAACTCCGTTCCCATAATTAAACCCGGTGTACAATTGAACAATCAAAGGCGGGATGCTTGCGTTGCGTAATGATTGCAATTAAGGGTCGCAAACAAAGCTCGGGCTGCTTTCGGAGTCGAGGTGCGTGACGCCGGCAATTAATTGAAAATGCAAATACACGAGCTGATGAATGAGAGCAATGCTGGATCCACACGTTGTGAAAGGACTATCCACCACACTTCAGACGGCGGGAGGGCGGGAGGGTGGGAGGTTGGAGAGGGAGGGGGGGGGGCCCTTGTATTTCTTCAGAGAGGAAATCAAACCAATTGGATATGAAGCACAGCCGAGCCGCCGGGGGAGAGAGGGCTGTTTGCTGAGACGGTGCGATACGACCGACTCCAGGCACAGACGTAATGACACGCTCACAGAGCGATGGAAAGAAATGCTGTTTGAGTTAGCAACATTAGCAACTCGGGGGAAAGAAGCTCATGTTTGCTATTTATATAAGTGTCAGCGGGAGCCCCGAGTTTATCAGTCAGGCGCAGCCTCGCCGTGATCAATGCGGCTGCCAAACTCCAACCACACTCTGGCTTTCGGGCGGCATAGAAAGTACCCGCACACATAAAGAGAAGTCAGACAGGCGCTGGCAGAAGGACAAATGGACGGCAGAGCGACTGCGTGCAGTTGTCTTGACAACAAAATGAGAGCAGCACCGCGGCCTGTGAGTGAAGATGGACAATGAAGCATAAGAGGGGCTGAAAAGAAGGAAAACATAGGGGCGATGTGCAAACCCAAATAAATCAGCACTCACTCTCCTGCCAGGAAGTGAGGACACACAGGCGACATGAAGCAACAGAGACGGGCTGTTTTGCCTTACGGCCCACTATTTCATCTACTAGGATTTCACCCCGAAGAATTGCCCCAGAAGATGCCCATTATCCTCCATTGCTGTTATGTCCTGACCTTAACCTTAACTGCGGTCCGTACTGCAGTCCAGACAGGAGAGGGATTATTTGGTATCAATGCAGTGTTTGTGTGTGTTTAGACGTGTTCGTCACAATGTAATGGTTTGCATCAGTGGCAGCTACTATTGTCTGCCGTCAGCTGCGGCTGGTTAATACATCTGGACCGTGGCACGACACATTTGGCAGCCAGCAGGATCTAAGCTTGGAGAAGATCAATGGTGAACATGTTACATTTTTCTGGCCAGTTGGAGAAATTGAGCTATCGTTGAATGTGAATGTATGCAAACTACAGCGTCGTCCATTTACGGCCAGTCCAACTTTTCCTTGCACCTGGAACTAGGATGCCGGTTTTATCTTTGGTGGTTCATCACTGATAACTTTGTCGAAACCCAAACACGGAAGAAATGAAATGCTTCTCCTCCTCAGGCATCGCACGGCATGACTGAGCCTGGCAAGGGGAGCCAGACCAGCTGTGATGTATGCTCGCCCCACACCCCCTGCTTGGTGGCATCTGGGAGGGTCACCACCAGTCTGAGGAAGAAAAGGTACTTAATGTCATTGCACTCCATCAACATCTCTGTTCACCTCCTCTGCGCAGAAGGAAGGGACCCAGTCGTATGCTGCGCGGCGCACACGCACAAAGGTGCATGTCTGCGCGTGCGCCTGGTGACAGATGGGGGATGAAGGTGTCAAGCGCTTGGCAATGCCGTAGGCCCCTGTCGGCTGGTTGCTGCTACTTAGCGTGTTAATTAGCCTACTTGTTCTTCCTGTTTGGTAATTACAGTCAGTCATCAAGGGCCACTGATGGCAAGACATCAGGGCAGGGGCAGCGTTAGTACTGGGACATATGGCTGAGTTGGTATGTGGTGCATACTCTTGAGACTGCAGAGTGTTAGAGAACTCTCTAAGCTAATGTGATCGTTTCCACTGCACGGTGTGGCACGGAACAACTTGTCCGAATCCGTTCTCTTGGTGTTTTCCCTTGGTAAAAGAGAGTAAAAGGGACTTGGTTGTTGTCTCAGTTGAGGTTCCAAGCTTGCTGAACTGGTATCAGAAGTTAGAGCCCCTGATTGGTCAGAAAGAATTGTCACTTAAAAAGCCACATCCTCGTCCATATTGGCCGCAATGTTTTTGTCCACT
Source organism: Apeltes quadracus (assembly GCA_021346845.1). Classification (NCBI taxonomy): domain Eukaryota; kingdom Metazoa; phylum Chordata; class Actinopteri; order Perciformes; family Gasterosteidae; genus Apeltes; species Apeltes quadracus. Next base: position 5,688,370 of record CM037925.1, read on the forward strand.
CCAGAAAAAAACATGCAATAGTTCTGCAGATTTTTCTCTGCTTGCTCGCAGAGGGATCCAGTGAGACCCGGATGAAGAGAGAAAGACAACATCACAGCAGTCACAGTATGTTATTTTTGCCTTTGAAGAAAGCCGTTGACTTCCATTATTGCGAACATCCTGTCTGCAATTATTCAAATCAATGTTACATAAATATGGAGTGTTACCAGCAAGTTAATGCATTCATTCAAAAAGCCATGACTGCATTGCATCGCTACAACAGTGTACCTAAAAAGAAAAATCATTAGTGTGCAGATTATAATTTACATCTAAATGAGTGGAAAAGAGTTTTCTGAATTTGTTAAAAATTACAAAAATTTAAAAACCACTTAGATGGTGTTTTCAGGAAAATTGATTTGTGACAGCTAATTGGCATTGGCCAGATACTTACATTTGAAAATAAATAGCAAAAGAGGTATAAAACATGACAAACTGTCAATTTATGCATGTGCAATTAAAACAAAAGTAGTTGCCAGTATGTGTGACCAAAACATACGAGGAAATACTTTTGATTAAACCCACAATAGAAAAGAATACAAACTGTACAAGCTGTTTGTAATAAAGAAGGTAGACATGGGGAACAAATGAGTTGGCAAAGAAATTATGAGAGATAATACATGTAGAGAAACATTAACAACAGCAAAGGCTAACTACAGTGAGCACGCCAAGTGAAAAGCGGGCTAATAAAACACATTGTTTTCTTTAAAAACACCTTGAATGGGCTTCAGATGAAGGTGGTGCGGCGGTGGCGACGAAGGGATGGCTCCCTCTTTTGCTGTTATCTCTCCTGCGCCTCCCTCCAGGAAGCAGCCGTTTGTTTTATGGACGCGGGCTAATTGAGTTGGCTAGATTGCCGTCACTCGGCTCGCTCGCTCTATATCGAAGATTACATATTTCCTTTTTCATATCTCGGCGCCGCAGCCGGCCCGAGCCATCCATCTCCATCCGTTCATTCCTCCTCCTCCGCTCTTTTCTGCCGCCATGTAAAGTGAGAAGGGGGCTTTGGTCTATATGTCTAATTAGTCCTCCTCTCCATCACTCTTCCGCCTGCCTGGTTCACTCCTATACTATACCCTCACCCTAGAGACCCTTGCTGCGCCCCACCCGCCACCCACCACATCCCCCTCTCATTACCTCCTCCTCTTCCTCTCCTCTTTCTCCTCATCTTCCTCTTTTTGACCACTCCACCCCCCTACCCTTTACCTCTCCATTCACCCTCCCTCCGTCCCTCCCTTTCTTCCTTTTCTTCTCCCTCCTCTCCTCTCTCTTGCTCTGTCCTTCTCTAGGAGTTAATTAGGCTCATCTCTGGCAGCCACTTGCCAAATCCTGGGCCCACGGGGCCAGTCGCAGCTCTCCTCTGATGATTTGGTGGGGGTGGCCTCTATTTTTAGAAAACAACAGAAAGAGGAGAACCAGCGAACGTGGGAGCGACAGCTGAAGGTCATCCGGAATACTTATAACTGAATGTTTCAAAGTAACAGAGAGAGAGGGAGAAGGAGAATGAAGCCAACGCTTTTCATGCAAATTCAATAATTTGAGACTAAGTTATGTGTCACAGCTTTTGCGAAATACCGAATCCCATTTTATAGAAAAGAAGACAATTTATGGGTTGAATCAAAAAATTGAAGGAGAAAACTGCTTTGTGTGCACCGTGCCGCGCCACATGTTGAAGCAACAGCCCGTTGTGTCTCATTGTTAATTAATCTCTCTAATGAGCCTATGAGAGCTGAGCACACACACTGTAACTCCACCGATAATGTGGCACCGACACCACGGCTCATTCCCAGGTAAGCCAACCACAGTGAGAGTCAACATCTCCACGGGAGGGGCCTTGTTCAATTGCCTGAGCAACTCAACGGGGCTCTGTTGTGGTAGTTATCACTATGAAGCATTTCAGTGGGTCCTTCAGGGGCAGATTGATGAAACTCTTAAGAATTTCATCATTGCAATTTCATTCTGCGCACTTAGGATCTCCCACAATTCAATGGAGCTCTGGCAAAAATGATTGCATACAAAGGTGAGGCTGTGGTAAACATTCCCCTTATTTCACTTGTACATTACTTTCACAAGCCCCAGGTTACCGCCTCCTATTAACTGGATTATATCCAGTTAGTATACTCTGTCTACATCAAGGATGAGGATACTGATCAGGTAGGTGATCCAACTGAATATCTGACTGGACGCTACGCTGCACAACCATGCAGGTCTTACATTTTTAGCCAATAACTGGACCAAACATGAATTGTTAGTTGCCAATAAGAGCAACCCACAAATGTCCTCTATTTTGCCACGCAACGTCAAGCCGCCTGAGGTGGCATTTTCTCAATGCTTTTCTTTACACACAACGTGTCTAATGACAAACACAGACGGCAGGAATAGCAGAGGCGCTATGATTCGAAGCACCAGGAGTTCATTTTCCCCTCTCCGTCTAATAAACAAAGCAATCGCAAACAGTCAGAGACACAATTAGGCGGCAGTTACGCAAAATAACAGATTTTTCCCCTTCACGCTTGTTTTCGCGCCCACGAGGGGCTGGCGGGGGGGGGGGGGGGGGGGCAGTTACCCCATCAGCCCCTCCTCTCTGCATGCTCCCTCCGTACACACAGGCTCACGTGTACCTACACAACACAGGTCACACAACCACCACGAGGCTGAAACGCACAAATAATAGTGTCACCCACGCCTGCCCTCCCCAAACTGGTCTTAATTAGCAGCCTAGTCGTCTCATGACAACACACCCCATAATCTCCCTCTATGGAGCATTGTGTCAATGAACCGGTGTGAATGTGAGTCTGTAACAGCGTGCCGCAGGCTTCCAGTCTCTGAACCGCCCACCACCCCGAAAACCCTCCACTCCACCAGTTACCCTTTCAAAACCATCTCTGTCCATCCACTTCCACTTCGTCCATTTCGTCTTCTTCTCCGCCCCCCCCTCCGGCGCGACGAGCGACTCATGTGATTACAGCCGTGGACCCAGGCAGCCTCTTCGCCCCGCCAACTGGCAGGCCCGGCATGGCCCCCGTGCACACATGGCTCCTTGGCAGAGCCGCTCATTTCACAACATGGCCATTATCACGGAGCAAGTATGTAAATGAGAGCGATGCTGAGAGTGTCACCGGGAGAGAGAGAGAGAGAGAGAGAGAGAGAGAGAGCGTCCTGACGTCAAAGCGTCTGATGTTGGTACAAGTGCGAAATGACAAGTTGAAGAGTCTGGGGGACGTCCCGGCATCAGACTGAGCCAACAGCCGCGGGGTAATGGGGAGCTGCGAAAATGAAATCTCATTTCCATGAAATGAAATGTAACAAAATCTGCGTGAGCGACAATTTTGGTTTCACAGAGCGTCTTGCCTCCAGCTGTTTCAGAACAGGTCGTTTCTTTGTTTTTGCAGGGAATGAATGAATCCCTTTTGGCTGCCACATATTCTGTGAAACTGATATGAAAATCATAACTTTGTCTGCCCGACTCACTGGCAGAATTGGATCAGATTGATTGATTATTGACAGCTGTACAGGTGGATTGCGTAATGTTGCAACGGCTCCCGGTGGAGACTTAGGAGCACTTGAAGGTTAAATTCCAGGAAGTAGATTTCCAACAATTTTCTGTTTCGGTCTGTGGGAGGTCCGCATTGGAAGTGTAGCTGGAGTGTAGCTGCTGGCTCTGGCAATCTGCCCTGAGGGCTCACTTTCTCTCTCTCTCTCTCTCTCTCTCTCTGCTCATTTACAGCCAGGAATGATAAAGCACTTCATATATCGGCCAGCAGAAAAAGGCTCCATGTCGGGCCCTTATTAATATTTCAGCTGCCTTTCTTTGTACTCTGTTTACCCTTATTTGTACAATGATCACCACACATCAGATCTCCCAACCTCCCCTCGCTTGGCCAGCGGGTCTTGTGATGGAATGAGTTATTACACCTGAATGAGGGCGGATGGGGTTTCACTGAAATGTGTGTGTATTCATTTGTTTTATTTTTTTTGGAAGAGGCATATATGCTGTCTCAACTGAGCCTGACTCTTCACTTTGTTTGGGTTCTAATTTCGGTATATTATTCTTCTTCCCCGTTGAAAAAATAATTCCAATTTATTACAACTTAAGGCCGTTTTTTGTAGTTTAGTAGTAATTCAGTGGTCAGAAGACTGGAGAGGTTCAACAGAAAAACAAGTTAGCCAACTGTGATATAATACAGGGAAACCCTAACATGAATACCCACATCCAAACATGACAATGCTCCTTAGTGAGTTCCAAAACCTCTATGATTTATTTAGTAACCTGTTAAACAATATATAAATATTAGCATCCAGGAGTGGCTGGTGGAAAATGTTCTAGCAATCAGCAAACATCCCAGGTTGATTTAATGTTAAACAATTAAGGTATCGAAAACACTTTACAGTTAAATCTTTATTAAATAAAACCTTGAAAAAACAACAACATATTTTCGTCACCCTCCAAAGCAATGCAGTATATTATAATATATATATATATATATATATATATATATATATATATATATATATATATATATATATTATATATAAATTGGCTAAAGGGCTCCTGGATCCGCCTCCTGCGGGTAGTTATTATATTTTCCATGGTTAATTGTGGAAAAATGGCTTTGTCGATTCCATGGAGATGAGCCAATCCTCCACTCTGGCATTCTTGCGCGAATGGTGAGAATGATGCGAATAAACAAAAATGATGACTGAATAAACTCCTGCAAGACTTTTGCTAAAAAAAAAAAACTGGATGCACGATTTGTCGCTAAACAATACTGTGACCTGCTTAAGCAGCTTATTGTGTTCTTTATTATTTAGAAAGCTGCCTCTTCAAATTGAAAGTAAAAGGTAAACAATAAGTCAAAATATGAGGGGATGATGACAGGGGCTGCCGCTTTTCACAGCAGGAAGTTAATTCCAGTGTTATCCCCGGGTTATATTAGCTTTATCGCTAACGCCTCTGCATCCAGGCTGAGATTTAGCGGGAGGGTGAAGAGAGGTGAGGCAGGTGCTGGGGGAATGTCAGCCTGGCGGAACTGATTGCAGCCACCGAGCTGTAACAGACGCACACACACACACAAGCATAGAGGCGGAGAGAGAAGCAAGCTCCCCAAGGTCCTGCTTACCCAAGCCCTTACTTAGGCCCCCGATATTACCAGTGATATTGGCTTGGTGTTCCATCCTTCAAGTGTCACACACACGCACACGCACACACTCGTAAACACACATCTCTGAAACGTCCTGCATTCCTCTCAATGCTATCCAGCCATATTAAGGAACCCACAACCTCTGCTCCAGCCACATGGCGAGCCACACACACACACACACACACACACACACACACACACACAGTGACTCACAAAGGACTAGCAGGGAAAAGCCATTTCACATCTCACCCCTTCTCCCTCAATGACTATTTTCACTTTTACAGTCCACATTTTCTCATTTCACTCTTCAATTACAACTGAGACCTGGGGCTCCCTTTGCCCCCCCCCCCGGCCCCCTGCAACTCCCCCACCCCCCAACACCGCCACCCAGAGGGTCCTTCTCTCTGATGCAGTAAACAAGGTGCAGTTGTCAGAGAACACAGAAGCTTGGTAATGTGCACCATTGCTGTGTGGCCCCGAACGTGCCATCTTGCAGCCTCCGTTGGTCACTAAGCCATGCAAACGATTGCAACCAAACAAATATGCACACACGCAAACACACAATACTGGGGAGAGATGAAGTATTGAAAGGTTGAACGCCACTAAGAGGTTAATGATGAATTCAGATTGCCTGTTGTGCATCACATCAAGCTTTTCGCACTGCACTTTAGCATTCCCATCAAACTATGTGTGCTGTCTTAATGAAGATGTATAGTTCAGGTGAAGTAATGACATTTCCACGTGCAGCAGGCAGCCTCCATCTGTCCCGAGGCGTCGGTTTAGGCCACGGCTGTCTGCTTGGGGACTTGGCATGTCCATGGTTTTGGGGCAACACAACAAACAGGCAGCGATGACTTTAGGGAAATGAGCTGTGTCAGATGGAAAACCCCAAGTTGTGTCAAGACGATTGTGACAAGATGATTCCATGTTATTTGTTTCTGTCACTTAAGGGTTGCGTGGCTAAAATAAACCTCTTTCAATAAGTTTCATTTTCACAACTTTTTGTAGTTCTGGCAATCATATTAGAAGAACACTGGGAAAAACCAGTTTGAGCAACACTACGCTGCATTAGCCCGGTCAGTCCTCGCTTCCAGCTCGCAGCATTGTCTCTGCACCTTTGTGCGTCTCATTTGTCGGCGTGCTTGCACCGTCATGAATAGGTGTGTTCATACCAAAGACTGTGTGGGAGAAGTGGACACAACCCTCAGGTCTCTGAAGCCTTGAGTTCTGCATTTGGCCGTCACCATAATTTGCAATGAACATCATGCTGTAATGAAGAAGAATTAATACCAGCGATTGAGAGCATAAACCCATCTATAAGATGTTAATTGAGGTGATACATGAACTGAGTCATTTTGTCACAGACTTCTATACAAACCAGGGGAGTCGCCACCGGCCGCCCTTTTATCTACATCAATAAAATGGACTGTGAGAAGAAGAGAGCAGCTTCTGCTGGGACCGACTGTATTTTGCCAGGGTGCAGCATGCGTGCCGCTTTCTATGTGCGTAAATGCCGCGGTTGCCTGATTAGCACCCACGTGTTTTTGAGGGGGAGCAAGAAGGGATCTGGGTCGGGTGTCTCAGGGAGCGACGAGATGGTAATCGTCACGGAAACAGTGCACAGATGGCACGACCACGGACCACAATGCCGTTATGATGGGGGATCCTTGCAGCGGTCCTGACTCAACGGCGAAAAAGGTTTGTTGAAGGCAATACACAACAACTGTTTCTGAACAATTGAGCACATTTTAAACTCTCTTAGACTCTTTTCTCTTCCGTATTGGCCTGAACTGCGGATTCATTTGAAAACGTTTCAATGCCTCGCAATAGAAGACTTTTCACCCTCTTAAAGGTTGGTACTCGACTATTTGGTTCTCTTCTCTGTTGCCTTCTTTTCTCCGCCCTTTCACCCCCGTCCCTCGCCACCCCGCCTCTCTCTCTCTGGGTGGTTGCAGCTCAGGGGGTTGGGGAGCTGGCTAGCTGGTGGATGGGGCTGAGCACGTTGCCATGGTGTCATCTGGGTGGGGAATGTTATGCAATGGGAGGCTGAAGCCATCCCCTACCAATGGGAGAACAGAGGGGAATGATGTTGGCGATGTGTGAGTGAGTTTGTATAAAGGAGGGGGTTGTGTAATTGCAACAAACACATATACGCACACACCAGCTCAAACAAAACCTTGCGGCATCCATGCATCTAAGCAGGTGCACACACACAGTCACGCACACGCTTTCCCTTCAGTACAATGAAATCCACGGCTTACAGAGACGGGGAAGTTGAATTATTTATGGCTGCCCGTCTGCGGGCCACGCTGTAATAAAGTTATGGCTGCGACTAATTTGCTATTTGATGAGATAGGCTTCTAGCAGTGGATCCTGGGCCAACATTGAGTACATATTGTTTTAAAGATTTGATTACCTTTTTATTGTTATTGTTATTAATGCACTCGGTCTGTGCACAGAGTCTGCGGGAGCCTGCTTCTCCTCCTTCGCTTTAGACGACACAAAAACCTGAGGAGTACTGAGGAGAGAGATAAAACCGAATAAGGGGAACCATTAGACATATACGGGATTGCATCTTCTCACTTCACAAATCCAATATAAGTGGCAGCTCAACACCTTTTACTGCAACCTGGAGGCGATCCGATTCTAAATACACGAGCCTCCGCCGTGAATCAGCTGCGAATTGGACCTGAGCCCACAAACACACCTCCATACAGGAGCGTAAGCTGACGTTGGCACTCACAGACAGTACATTACGCTTAGGAGTGAGCAGCTTTACAATAATGGGATAAGAGTGTCTGGAAAAAAACAGATTTTGATTTGTGATTTACAACAACAAAATTCAATGTTACACAATTTTCAAAGAAGCTCACACTGTAAAACCTGTGGATAATTTGATGGAGCATCGCTGAGCTGTAAAAAAAATAAGGAGTTTCAAGCTATCAAATGTAAAAAATGTCGTGGGGATAAAAAAAACGGAGAAAAGTGGGGTGACACAACACATTGCGGACCTCAAGCTGCTAAGCGACTCTGATTTGATTAATGACACCCAGCACGCTCAAGGCTTAATACGTAGAACGGGAGCTGACAAGCCAAACAATTAGGTCAATTAGCGGACAACAACCATGTTGTGTTGGGTTAATTACTGGAATCTTCTGCGGCATCCGAGGGCCATGTGACAGAGCGCACATGCAAATGAGCTCACCTACAGCACAGGACACAGGAATGTGAGGCCTGCGTTATGGATGAGGTATCAGAATGCCAGCTTTAGCGTTGTTTTTCCAGAGGTGGTAAAAGGGACTATTTCCACTTAACGGTAATTTATTACCAAGTTGTAGGTGAAAAGGTTGGGCCGAACTGCACTTTTCTGGCCTGTGCTGTCCACGTGCAAATATACTGGCTCAAAGTAAATATTTATGGAGAGAAGAGCGGGAGTCAGAAAGATAATTTCTGCCAGGCCTTTGCAGTGGTAGTTTTTATTATTCTCTGGTGGGTGATGCTGCTAAGTCCACTAGAAGGAGAGGTCAGTCTCAGTCAGGGAGCTGCTGTCATTGGAAGCATATTAATGAATCAATACCAGGACACTTGAGTAGGTCGCCGCCACGCTTCTGTCCCATCGTGCCCCCCCCCCCACCCCCCCTCCTCTCTCTCTCTCTCTCTCTCTCTCTCTCTATGCTTTGTGGCTGACACTCAAACAGAAATCGTGACATGTTCGTCCCCACCACGCTGTTCTGGGCATTTGCAGAATTTGGCGTGGGAGCGAGAGAAAAAATAAATTAAAAAATGAGGACGGAGGAGGTCATTTCCATATTCACTTAGCAGTGTGTCGGCTCTCTCTCGCTCTCTCTCGTCCTCTCCTTTCTGCACTGTGGCACTTTAATCAAAGCGTGTGGCGTTGCCGCTGCGTCTAAATGGCCCTGGAGCGCCTTTGAAACACACTGACACCAGTGTCACAGTGAAAAGGACATGCTTTTTATCCCTTTAAATAGCTTGTAAAAGGGCCCCATTGACTACACAAGCAGCCGACACTTCATGCCTCCTTGCTTTTGCCTCTATTGTGCGACCAAGTGAGTGTCTCAAGGATGCCGAACACGCGATCCTTTCTTGACAATATCCTCAAAGTTATTATTACTATTTTTTTTTTCAATGAGTTCGGAGTGTAAGTGCACAGGCATATATTTATTCCGACACCCCGGAGATGGTCTTATGCGCCTCGGCTTTGATGCAAAAATAAATATATGAATGGAGGGAAGAAACCTGATTATAAGGAAGGGATATTCAAGAACATCATTTCCACATTTTCTATTCTGAGAGTGAATAGCGCCGGTAGTGACAGTAGGTGTGCGCACATTCAAACCTGAATACACACAGCCACACACACTTAAACTTAATCACGCAAGAACATTCACATGTACAACAAGCCCCCCCCACCCCAACAGACACAGACACACACACACACTCTCTCTATAAGCACGGCAGTACAGTGTGAAGGCTGTCATCCATCAGGAGGTATTGCCTGTCCTCGTTAGAAAGTCCTAATCCACTTGTTTCTGCAGTGTATTCTGCCAGTAGTTTCCCTGCACGATACACTCCGGGCGCACAAAGCTCACTGCACACTCCCTCCGTCTTAGTGCAGATGTGTGAGTGTGTGTGTGTGTGTGTGTGAGAGGGACAAACAACAACAAACGATGTAGTGTTTTGAACTGTGAACACTGTGAACACATAAATGTTACAAAGTCAACGCAAATAATGCTTTTGTAGTTTCTATGTCCGAATTCAATAGACTTCATAGGCGAACTTGTGGCGAGGAACCAATCAGGCTGTGACTTGGGAATGTTGCAGCCAGTTAATTTCACAAACACAAAGTGAAAATGACCTTTAAAAGATGCAATGCTGATGCAGGAAGCCCATTTTCTTGTTTACCCCCGCGCCATTGTTCCAAGGTTCACGTACTTTCTACGTGATCACAAACTGTTTTTTTTCTTCCCATCGATCAAATGGCCACAAAACTGATAATTTAATTTCCCCATGTGTGCGAAAACAACACTACAAAAAGCACATAGATAGATACATATCTTAGAGTCGACTCATGATTTTAGATTCATAACTCTTGACTGTGTGCGCTGATGCAACAACAATGCACCTGATTGGCTCTTGGTGCAGTGAATCCCCGGTGACGTGATGCAAAGACACACACACACACACACACACACACACACACTACAGAACGCTGTACCGGCTGTTTGGTTTACCTTTTGATCGGCTTTGTCACCAGATATGATTGGTGTGTGTGTGTGTGTGTGTGTGTGTATGTGTGTTAGGAGACATAATAGGGCATGTAGAGTATGCTCTGTTACCAGTTTGTGATGCTTGTGTGTGTGTTTGTGTGTGTGTTTGTGTGTGTGTAATGGAGCCCGCGTAAGCGCCCTGACGCTCCTCTCTCTCACTTTCTCTCCCTCTCTGTAGTCTCTCAATTAGTTGGAGAGCGGCCCGTGGGGAGCCGTTGTTTGAACAGCGGCGGAAGACAAACAAGACGCAGGAACTCCCTGGGCAACACTTGAGCCTGCAGCAGTCACTCACTCACCAGTTCCCAAACACACACACACACACACACACACACACACACACACGTGCAGTCCCTACGTCTAAACCTTGCATACACTTGCATGCACGTATAGTTGCAATTACAAACACGTGTACACACTAGCGCTCGCTACCATGTTGTGATGTGTGCAGGGATGCGGATGCACACCAACAAACAAACACACGTACGTTGTTTTAAGATTCACAAAAAAGTACCTCTCTTCTTGGCAAATGGGCCAAAGCCACAGATTGGAAAGAACGGAAAAGAAGAAAACGAGGGCACACAGATATGTTTACACACAGATTACACTCAGCCCCGTTTCCATGACAAAAGGCCACGCGGCGTTATGGGATAATGTGCACACAGAAATTCCCCTTACGCCTGTTTACTTACACCTGAACAACAGCCGCTTCGGAGGGGGGTGAGTCTACAAGTGTGTGTTTGTTTGCAGAAGGAGCGGCGCCACACAGATGCTCCTTTCTTTTCCTTCCATCAGTCTCCATTTCTCCGTCATCCTTTCGTCCATCACTCTCAGTTTCTCTTATGTCATGTCAAGTCATAAAAGTTTTACATGAGCCGTGAAGGGAAAGTATGCACATTCTGCTCCTCTGACCCCTCATAGCCGCCCGAGAGGAGACATCTAAGGTCAAAGACCTTTCTCTCCAGCTGCCGGGTGTCTTTTTGTCCATTTTCTGCGCTTGAGTTTCAAGGCTTCTGATTGTGCGGTGCCCTCCTTGTTGATTCCACTTTTAGTGACTCGGAACCACTCTTCACGCTCATGTTGACACGATAAAAGTAAAAAGATTGAAAAAACGCGGCCTCAAGTCATCGACTGGCACAGGTGTCACTTCATCGGGTGCGAGGATGTACTCCCCGGCTTTCATTGTCATGTTTATTGTTGTATAGTGATGCACAGCACCGTTGCTATTGTGGGTATCTCCATCCGTCTTTTTCCACAAAATAAGGAAATGACTCCCGCATACGACATGAGCTTGCAAATGGAAAATGACAGTCATTCAGCCGAACGCGGCGGCAGCCCCCCCACGCCCCCTCCTCCCCTCCCCTAACCTATGCGGCAAGCTGTAAAATAGCAAGCGAGCGAACAACAAGAGAAATAAATGACTTTCTGGACAAAAGGCAGCAGCAAAGCAGAAAGCATTTCTCCTGAGGGCAAGAGCGGGAAACGAGAGAGAGAGCGAGACGGGAGGGAGTGGGAGGGGGGGGGGGGGGGGGGGGGATACATCACCTTGTGCAGTGCTCCATATCATTTCCATGGTTTATACCCTCAAAGGCCCCCACCATGCAAATGACTCATAAAGTAGAAATAGAGAGACTTTGGAGCCGGTGTCAGGAGTGAATTTATATATGATTGCCAGGCGGCCCCGCTGTCCTAAATCATTTTCAATTAGATGACACTTTCAATATCGAGCTGCTGATTTAGAGATATTAAAACTTCTTCTTCGTCATCCTCCACAGAGTTGAAAGCAAGCGAGCTTATCTGCCTCCCGCCTCCTTCCTCTTCTTCATTTTCACCCGTGTTTTCTCATCTTCCTCCTCTTAAAAGGTAAATGTGGAGAAAGATCTTTCACCGGAGCGGATGGAGGAGAGGCCCCCCTGCATGCAAAATGAGGGAAAATTTGCAATTCGTTTTAAATTTACCATGTCATTGTCTGGCTGGGCATATGCAGCACTGAAACAAATGGGATCATTTTGCCATTTGTGAGCGATTGTCTTTTGTCACAATTAGAGGACGGGTTGTGTAAGTCGAGGTGGCATCAATTTACAGAAGGTAGGGGGAGATAATGCGTTTCAGATTTACGATGACATTCCGGCGGGTTCTGCGTTTGCATTATTAAGTACTGGAAAGTTAACCAGCGCACTATTGAGCTGCTGGAACTTTCGATGCTCCGCCCTTTGCATAGAACCTGCAATGTGCAATGTGTCTCTTCACGTACGTCGCGAAAAAAAACAGCCATCGATCCTGAATCTCTCTAAACAGCCTTCACTCATTTACATTCCATTCATGCGGCCCTCCCGACCTTTCTGCAGGCCGCCTCTCGTGCGCCTGTGCTGCATCGTAAACCTTCGTGTGAACACTTAACTCAAGCGCGTCAACGACCTTCAAAATGTATTTTTTTTGGGGAGCGGGTGAAGGGGGAAACATCGCTGCTTGGAATGGCCCAGACAATGGAATCCGAAAGGTACCGCCGCTGCCGCCGCCTCAGCTGGCCACACTGCACCGAATACTCGGCGCCCCCCCCCTATCCCCTCCCACCCCGCCTCCCCGGCCCATTTTGAGGCTGTGAAACCTTTATCTTGATGGACGGCCCAAATGGCATCACCGCCCCTCGTCGTTACAGTCAAGCCTCTCGCATTTTTCCCAACTTATGTTTTCCTTCCCCTCCACCTCCACCCTTCCAGTGACAATAAAACCAAGGCTTGGATGGACACCTCCCATTCCTGCACTTCCCCCAGCATGCTTCCCTCCACCTCATCTTCCTCCTCCTCCTCCTCCTCCTCCTCTCACTGCATCGCTACCTGCCACTTCTCTATCTCCCTCTTCATCTCGGCCCTCTCCCTCCTCCTTCTCCTTTTACTCCTCCTCCTCCTCCTCCTCCTATCTGTTGTACCCCACCTCCTCGATCTCCCGCTCCGTCCTATCACCCCCACCTCCCCCCCCCCCCCCTTTTCTTTCTCCCCGGTGTGATTGTGTGTGGGGCCGGTCTTGCTGACAGGCCTGGGCCGGGCCGATAACGCCGGCAGCTGAACAATGGGGGGAATATTGTCGAGCTTAATGGAAAGGAGCTGGAGGTGGAAGGGGTTCAGAGACATAAATCAGCACGCCTGGCACTGATGGGGCTTTTCAACAGCAATAAGGGAGGCAATACCTCTCAGAGCCCCGTGGCAGAGGATGGAAGAGAGGGAGACCCGGCTACTCCTCCCCCTTTCTACGACTGACAGAAGACACACATGAAATGACCTGACAGCCTTATAAAAGAGCCATTTTCATGCCTGCACAAATGCCCGTCTTGAAAACATATCCATGGGCATCCAGTGCGAAATGCTGGCGTGTGCAAACATCGGCCGGATCAAAAAAGCCCATTCTGAAGGGTTCCGTCGATGCGTCTGTGTGGGGGTGGACGGGGGCGGGGGGTGAGGAGAGGGGAGGAAGCTACCATAATCCATCGGGAGTGATAACCGCTGGGGATGGATGAGTCACATTTTACCTTTATGGTGTTCTGCTATTCACCGTGTAAAGATAATGGACGGAGCCACTTAGCAATCAGAAGTAGAATTAAAGAGCTTCTCTCATCTCCATTCTGACTACAAAGGCTTCTTCTTCCATCACTTCTTACTCCCCCCTCTACCCACCTTTTTCTTTTTAAAGCTGCCATCAGTTCTAATTATCTAGAAATAAATGAATTGCTTCTGGATTTGAAATAAAAGGTGCTGCGTGTGCTGTTTCATCGAGCCAAAGTGTGATCGAGGGCATCGAGTCGGTGGTAGTTGGTAGTAGAAGGTGTCTTTAAGCTGCACAGGTATTTCTGCACTTTTGGAAAAGCATGCAGTGTTTTCACAGTATCGTTTTTAAAGGATACATGTATTTTTAAAATTGTTATTATTGGACCAACCTGTATTTCTATAAATCATCATCATTGTTTTGAAAGTGGAAAGGGTTGATGAAATGGGAATGGACAGGTGGATTACGACGCTCGGCCTGATTGACTGTAACAGAAAAAAAATGTCATCCAGTCACCAGCTGAGTGGCCTTCAAGCTAGTGTTTGTCCCTTATGGGCTACTGTAGCGACATGGCGATGCAACAATGAAAACACAACGAGTGTAAAATCAATACATAATAGAACCAGTCCTTAAAATTGGTCTGAAAATTCATGGTTTGTGGTTGAGTACCAAAAGTGCATTTAAGCAAAACATTGGTTTCTGGATGTGTGAGGGTGTGTAACGAACGTTGTTCTGTAAAAGCGGACAAATAAACTTTGGATAAAAGAAGATAGCTGACACACCCTTTTTTTATCTCACCTCTGATCTTAACATTATACTAAAATGAGTGTTATGGGCCCTCTTTGAGGATTCATCACTGTAATTGGCTACACAGCAGCGGCTTCCTGGTATGAGAATCAGTTCATAGCAGTCCGTTTTGTTCGAAGGATGAGAGCGGGGAGGATGGGGGAGGGAATGAGGGGGTGGAGGGAAGAGGAGGGGGGGGGGGGTGGAGAGTGGTTAGACATCCTTCATCGGCCTTAAATCTCCATTAATCATTGCCCCTCTATTCACATCCTCGACTCTGACACAGATAAGAGCTCAGTATAATAGAGGAAATGCTAAGGAAAGAAAGACAGGAAAAAAAGAGCAAAGAAAAAGCGAGAGATCACAGATTTGTTAAAAATAATAAGCCATGCAAAGCCGTGTGGAGAGGCCCTGGCGAGATGGGAATAGCTGATTAAATTAAAGGCTCATTAATCAGCCGGTGACCATGACTCCCCCATAGCCCCCCCTCGTTTTCTCTTCCTCAGTTTTCTCTTCCCCCGATTCATGTGATCTCTCTCGCTTTTCTACCTCCCTGTTGCAGGAGAGGCGGGATCTCCTGCTGGAGGGTCAGGGTTAAGGCTCAGCAGGAGGAGTAGTGTGTGGGGGTTGTGGGGAGGAATGGCGACATCGCTCCCACAATTAGCCTCTTTAGCGACGTGGCCTCCCACCCCCATCGACTGTCTCCCGGCGAAATGGACACCGTAAGTGCATCTCTCTGAGCTCGGCTTTTGATGGCGGCCTGCCACGCCTCCGCTGTGACTTGGCTGAAGACCTGGCAGCCGCGTCGGCGATGGAGAGGAGGGAATGAGCGATTGCTGTTATATGGGAAACATTCTGACGATGCAGTGATGTTCGAGAGCTCAGCGCCTGTTTCGTAATGGTTGCGATTATGTTGAATGTCATAAGACACCTACGTGTTGCATCACGGCGGCCTGCAAGAGGAATCCCGGCCTCCCTGATTCACCTTAATGGAGAAAAATGTGTTTTCTCCACATCACAAAACCGATGGATTTGTCAATCAGTCAGTATCAGTTGGTCTGGTGGGGAAACGATCCCTGCTTCCACAGAACGTGCATTTATGTAAATTATGTAGAACGTCAATTTATTAGTCAGATAATCAATCACAGACGCATTGCATCCATCAGTATTTTAGCATTATGTATTCTACAGTAACCGACATGCCGCCAACTTTTCTGGTTTTTCCCTTTACGGTGGTCTGTGTTTTAGACAAGTCCTACTCTCATGTCAATAACATAAGCGTTAATGTCACAATGGAAAATGTCTCACAAACTACTAATAGTAACAACAAAATATGCTGACAGTAACTAAAGTTTAAAAATGCATTATGCAGGCAGAATGGGCCCAGTCATAAGTGTGTCTTCTTCGTGGGGAATGAATATTTAAGATCCTGATGCTCCCGATACCGAGCAGGTGGAGGACTGTGAGTTCATCAGGGCTTTAGTCAAACTGTGTAACTGCATAAACGTGCTGCAATAACTGTCAAAGCTATAAAACAGGAAGGACAGGAAAACACAAAGAATAAATGGCACAGTGGAAACACCTTCACATCAGAAATAACAGCCAAATAGAAATCTTATCTCCTTTATTGTCCGGTTGGCTTCGCCCGTCCAAAATGCTATCACCGGATAAATTGACCCACAAAGCAAGATGGAAGCGGCCACTTAAAAAAGAAATGAAATGAAGGTGGAGGAATGGAAAAGGAGAGGAGGAAGTGCGAGAGACAAGCGGAGGAATATGATGATTGGAATGGGAAAAAAACAAGTGGCCAGCCATGTGTGAAAGACATAATTGAAAATGTCAAAAGATGTAAGGAATGACATCAATGAACTGGCTGAGCATGGCAGAGCAGTCCGTCTGCTACCTGCTTCCTCAATACATTGTGCCCCCCCCCCTCCTCACCTACACACAGCGCTTTCTCTCACACACATGCACACAGTTAAAATCCCTTTTCTTCATTTGATTTGGTCCATCTGCTTCTGGCCGCCGTGTGACTTAACCTGTCTGTGGCGTGTGGACGTGCAGGACATACGTGGAGCTACAGAGACTGTTACGTGTCCACGTGACCATATTTAGGTAGAAATGTGATGCCGGATCAGCACTTGACCCCAATGTCAGGTGTTCCGCTTACCCTCACTCCTGCACTTTATTCCATCCTTCACAAGGCCCCCCCCCCCCCCCCCCCCCCGTACCTCACTTCTATTTCATCTCTGAAGATGAAGACCGGATTCGTCACTCACGTTGGCCTTGGATAATGAGCGGAGCGCACAGCTTGTAATAGAGCAAATCCTCCCTCTGTGATTGCTGGATGTTGTATCTATCCAATAGTGCATGGTTTGGGGGGAGCGGGGGTTGGCATGCAGTATGGCTCACTAAAAGGCACAAGGGGTGGCTGTATTTGCTGTTGTAAAAGATCAGTATTTCAAATGTTTTGGGAGACTGGATTTACCCATAGCAGTTTTCGGTAACCTCCGGGTCTGAAAGGTAAAGCAGATGCTCGCCTCAAATGCCTTAAACTTTCCTTCTTTCACTCTCCTGGCTAACGGGGGGAGGGTCGGGAGGGGCGAGTCATCTGGTTGAAAAACTGTTGAAAAATGTATTGACCGAGAACATCTGGAGTAGTTGTGACGGTTCTCTCACATCTGACAGAAGAGAAGGTCCGCTTTGCGCTGACGGTGTCGGTGTGTGGCACTGTGGTTCCGTTTGGTTACCGCTTTCAACAACTACTACTACATCGCCAGGACGTGGTCAGTTGAAAAGCAGCTCGCGAGCATAAAATCAGCCCCCCCTGATCAGCCCCTGCTTTCGGGGCGGGGTTACCTTGTGATTGACAGGGTGTTTTTGTCTTTGAACTCTAACCTTTCACAGTTGATGAAAGTTAATTCTAGACAGATCAGGCGGTGCACAACCCAATAAGTCACATCACGGGGGACTGTGTCCACTTATTACGCACAGTCTGTACCCATTTTAATTTAAACGTTATGCTATGAATGTAATAATGGAACAACAAATAGGAAAAAGTCTATTCAGTCACACTACACAGCTGGTGTATTATCCCTGTGAGGTAATGTATTTACTGCCTTAGTTTACATGAAGAGGTCTGATCAGATGCCGAGTCTGCATTTTCTCATTAGCGGTTCTCATTAATATCTGCACTGATTCCATCTTGAAGGAGCCAATTTTCTTAGACATTTTCTCAGCGTCATTAATTAAGGAGACAGAGGGGGCGGTGAGGTTTTATGGCGATCTAAGGATATAATTTGCATAACTTGACGACACGGGTGGAAATCAAGGCTATACATTTCCATGCTTTCTGCCCGTTCTGCCCGCCACCAACGCAGCCATCACCAATAGATATATGCCAGGCAGAAAGGGATCTTGTCAGAAAATGCTCAGTGATTTTGCGGTTATTGACTTCAGAGTCTTGGTGTACGCTGGTTCACGCAGCCGTTTGATAAGAGTGCTCCACAACGTCATGTCAGTCTGGTGTAAAAGATACCAGGACCCCCTGCTGTAAACTCTGAAAGATTTACCGCACGACTAAGATACTTTTCCCCCCTGAAAGCGAAGAGACAACATGTTAACGGACTGTATCCTGCCGCAATGTCGAGGGGGAGCAAGGAAACAGTGTTTCTCTTGGTTGTCTGTGGGAATCCCTTGTACTCATATTCTAATTATACTGAGGTGTCCAGTTCCAGGGTCTCAGGAGTTTATTTAACCCTCAAATTAAACATCCAGAGCAAAAGTGCCAACGCAAATTAAACCTTTAATGACAAATGAATACCCCCTTGTTACCCACTCACAAAAGACCCAGAGAAAGGGTGTGGGAGGGGCGTGGGGGGTGTTACTGGAGTTGGCGAGACCTTATCTGTGTGTGAGTGGGTTTGTGCGTCTGATTAGCTTTATTGCACCTATGCCTCACCATTAACTAGAAAAAAGTAAACATGTATAAGAGATGAATCTTTAAAGGCATCTTATTTTGCGTTGTCATCTCTGCCGGGAGAATCATGCAATTGGTTGTGAGTGTGCGTCTGTGAGTGAGAGTGCACCTCGATGTCGGACCATGGCTATTCTCACATAGTGTAAAACTGTTCAATAGTTTTGGCGGCCTGTTACAGCGTGCATACTCACTGCCTCTCACTACTCTTAGGAAGCCTACAGGGGCCCGCGAGTGATAGACTGTTGCCCCTAAGCTGCCACTCCCTGGGGGGGTTAACAGTTTCCTAACTGATTGTTTTGCAAAGTGTGTTTGGGGAACAGCTAACGCAACTACAAGCAGAACACCGCTGAGTCCATCGTAGCCACTGAAGTGCTGCAGCGCAGGCAGGCCGACATAATGAGTTTGTTGAAGTTTTGCTGTCTGCATCGATCGGCTCTTGTGACATATGCAATGTCTCACAACCCACAAGAATAAATAAGAAGATAAAACATGACATTGAAAATGCGTGAAAATCATGAATGTGCAAAACCAGTCGGACCGTACTGACTCAGAGTACGATATTATTTCTACTATATGAAGAAAAGAAACACAAAAACCATGGCCAATCCTAGAAATTCAACATATTCTTTGGCCATTCCTCAACCGGTATGAACCGGAATTGACAGCTCGGATTGTTGTTTGTTTATTGAGCAAATGCTTGTGTGCTGGAATGCGTGTGTGCAAACACGTGCCTGTTGGCGGAGTTGTGTCGAGTTCAGCTGCATCCAAACAACATGTTGAGTGCCTCAACACAGCGGGAAATGAGCTGGCCAGCCAGCAAGAAAGAGTGCTGACACAGCAAACAATGTGGCGACCGGGGGGACAGGCGGTAATGGGATAAGTGGCGGGTTGCAAATGTGTCAACTGGAGTGCGAACGCCATGTTAGGTATGCAAATGAGGATGGAGGCCATCTATTCCACAGCGGCCTGCCGTGGTGAAGCACGGCTCTTCAGACACGGGGCAAGTTTATCCTATGAATTACAGTTTATGGGTTATTGATTGCAACTCAAGGAAATTAATTCTACACATCTCTCACCACGACCTCACCGGCTATGAATGCGTCCGCCTGCCCCGGTCGCTCCAACCCCAACGAATGCTTTGCAGCATTGATAGCAGTAAGTTACATAGGACAGATTAATTAAATACTGTTATTCAGTTCAGCATGCAGGACCGGACATATTATTTGTTGCATCTCTGACGACCTATGCATAGTTAGTGAGGGAGAGGTCTTCAACATTCCTTGCTATACCACGATCGGAGGATACGTTATTCCTACTGGATTCTATCACTGCAGATCATTTGAGTTTGTAGATGTGATCAGTGTAACTTCAATCCCTGGTCAACCCGACCAATCATACGGGATCATCATTTCATTTTTACTCGAAATGAATCGGGGATGTGGACCATTCGCAGGTCAAAAACCAAGTTGTCCTTTGTTGGCTTTGCTCAGCGAATCCTGGCATAGTTCTTCGTGTTATGATATCAGAAGCTCCCCCTCCCTTTCCTTGCCACATTTATGTAGTAGTTGTGCGAAGCTCCTTGTTGGTATCACAGAACAAATTACTCCCCCCGCCCCCTCTTCTTCCAGCAGCCTTATCTTTTTGATTCGGTGCCCTTAAAGCCACAGAGTTTGTTTTTTCTCTTTCTACATAATCAGATGAAAAACGTTCGGAGGAGGGGCAGACATCTGTGGTGAATGCAGAGGAAGACTCAAAAGCTAAATAAAAGTGACCCACTTGCGGCCAACATATTCAAGCTGCACACTCAGAGCTCCTTTGAAGTCTTGTCAGGAGCCCTTAAGGTTCAGAGAGGAGAAAAAAACGATTTCTCTGCTTCTGCATTTTTCTTTGTCCTTCCAGTTCTCCCTCCTCCTCCTCTTCCTTCTCCTCCTCCTCCTCCTCCTCCCTTTTTTTCTAATTTTCCCGAGGACGGAGTTTTTCGCCTGCCTGCCTGGCACATGACATTGATTTCCATCAGCGCTTGGAAATAACCTCGCAGCTGTTGCCAGGGCAACCCGCATCTACCTTTTTTGCATTTTTGCATATCGCAGGCACGTTCTTTTTTTTCTTCTTTCTTTCTGCTGTCTCCTTTTTCCCATTTGCGTTGGCCGCGGCTCGCAAATGGGACGGGATGACAAATGCTCTCAGGTGGAGAGGCGACGGCAGGGGATGGAGAGAGGGGAGGGGGGGGGGGGGTGATGGAAGAGGATGAGAGAGCAGCGGTCGGGTGGGTGGTGAGTTTAGGTGGAAGAGGAAGGATGGGGGTTGCAAAGAGAGATGGATGGCTGTGCCAGGCGGGAGCGGGCAGGGCCGCTGTGGAAACTCAGGCACGTAGTTGCGTCTGTGTCTGTGTGTGTGTGTGTGTGTGTGTGTGTGTGTGTGTGTGTGAGTCTGTGAGTGTTTGTTGTAGGGACGGTTATTGATGTAACCCCTTTGGGGGCTGGAGGGTGCAGGTGGGTGTCTGGGGGGTAGGGGAGCCTGGGGGGGTGGCAATAAAGAACACCAAAGCACCACCATCGATGGACTCCTGCTTCCTAATTAACTACATAACGGCGGGCCCCAAGATTGAGAGAGAGAGAGAGAGAACGGGAGAGAGGGAAAGAAAACTGCATGCAGAGAGACAAAAAGACACAGGATGACTAAGAGGAGGCCGCGTTTCGTTCAAAGGGTCACAGGCGCCTACTTTCTAACACCAACCATCGTCCATTCACACAAAGAGCTTTGGCAGGAGCAAGGTGCTGTGTCGACGAGCGCTCGGAGAATGGAGAGAGAGAGAGAGAGAGAGAGACCAGGCTAACCACGGGCGTTTCAGCCAACGTTTGCCTCGTGATTTCTCTTCTCCTTCCCTGTATCAACACCCCAGTCAAAGGCAGCCAGGGAGAAAATTAATTTCTTATTACCTGATTACATTATTAGGTTTCGCTTGAGGTGTCATTTGAATATTTCACATCAGCATTTCCCGGAGCAGGTTATAGTGTGGTGGACTTTTAAAGCGGGGCCAAGGGTTGAGGGGGCAGGCCAGCAGCGTGAGCCCAAATCAGGGCGCTGAATGGCATGAACGAATATGCTGGGAGAATACTCCCACACACACAGAGACACACACAGCATAGCAGTACAATATCCAGCCATCGGATTCAGTGGTTGGTTGAGGAGTTACACTCGGGTAAAGCAGTCACCTGCACGCGCTGTCTGTGCTGCTCTCACTCCCATGTACAAGAAGGGATTTTATTTACTTATTTT
Organism: Apeltes quadracus; assembly: GCA_021346845.1. NCBI lineage: Eukaryota > Metazoa > Chordata > Actinopteri > Perciformes > Gasterosteidae > Apeltes > Apeltes quadracus. The sequence goes on from CM037925.1 coordinate 5,710,416, forward strand.
TAAATAAGCACAAGCTCACTGCATTCGTCCGCCCAGCCGTTAGATTTGGCTTTCATTTCTCCTCTGCTCCAACACACACAGGATTTGAGACGTGAGCGATTCCCCAACACGCCCAGCAAAACACCCTCCCCTGCATCCCCCAAACTGATAGTGGAATTCATCTTTTGAAGCCATCAAATAAAGAAAATGTTGCACTGCAACACGGGGTAAGAAAAAAGATAGACATCCCAAAGTGTAAATCAATCTCATGTTATATGTTCCGAGCTCAGAATGTCCTGATAAGTCTCAGAGGGGCTGCGGTAAACAAAATTGATCATTACAAAATTCATGAGTTCCAGAAATCCTAACTTGAGTCACTTTGCTCCTGGAGGGCAATGTTATTATTTTTCAACCACCCTCAATCCCTCCAGCAAATCTACACTCTGTGGCTGTGGCTTGAGAAAAGGGCAAATTTGCATACTTTCCATAAGGGAGAAAATCTGATAATATAAATGTAAATAAGGTGGGCTTAACTTACACTTTCCCTGAGAAAACAGAGAACTGATAACGTGAGTGGGCAGCAGGGGGAGGTGGATGGAGGGTAGAAGGCTCCAAAGGGGCTCTTGGATCAGTATGTGCATTAATGTCAGGTCCTGACAATGGGCAATGAGCTTTGTTTTTTCATGCACATCTTGGCGCAGGCTTAATGTGTTACTGCTGGAGATAGACAGCAGGAGGCAGTGGTGCAGCGTCAGCAGCACAGATGCAAACACGTGCTTCTACTGCTCACTGTCTGGTCCCATCTGCTGCACGCCCATTATTGTTGGATGCTGCTTCAGCATTCCAAGTATTGTTCTTCAAATCTTCATTCAACTTATTGTATTCCTTCCGTTGCACCTTCCTACTCCTTCACACTTTGCACAGCTATTAAAACCGGTCAAATATTAAAATATGCTGGCTTTCCAGCTATGACTTTTCAGCTTTCTAGTTCTTATAAATGAACTCATATAAATCAAAATCAGAAACTTTTTTAACGTAGTTTTCGAATGAAGTTTTTTTTTTAATCCTTCGGCTTTGCCAATCTTTCAGCTACAGACACCATTTAAACTTTAAAATGTTGACAAAAGTCTAAGCTATTTTACAAAATAGTCAAATAATCACTGATTATGTTTCATTCGTTTTTCAGTCCGGGTTTTAGTGACAGCTGAAGAGCAGTGGCGTCAGAATCTGGTTAAAAAAATATTTCTACTGTATCTTGCCCTCAAGGCCACAATATTCACTCTTCTGGCTTCGTTGTTGGATCCAAAGGATGGTGTGCTTGTGCTGGTTGTACTCGTCTGGCTATGGAATCCCACAAACATTTACTTTTGGCCTGAGAAGCCTGAGAGTGAGACAACCTCACTCTGCCTCAAGCTCCATGGACTCCAATGCAAATCTGGTGACATATTTCTAAAAAAAAACCCAGAAGGTACATGTTTTGTTGACTGCCATTAAAGAGGTATATATAGATCACGCCAACGCGGTCGGTAGAGTCTTTTCTAACATGGCTCGAGTCCTCAGCGGCAAAACACAGCGTTGTGAAAGATACTGATTTATGATTGGGAGATTAAGGAGGCGGGTCCATTCCTCTACTGGAATATGTCGTTCTGATATTGGAACCTGATGTTCTGATACCGGAATATGCCACCTGCCACTTTTTCATGTCAGCGCTACTGGAGTAAAGGCTAGATACACTGAAATCTTTCCTCCTCTGACACCATATTACACTTAGGGATCATTGTTTTAAACCACGTGGTGGATGGTTGTAAACATGGACAGCATCGGTTTTCCGCCCTGGGGCAAACTCGGCCTTCAGACACTCGCCGTTGAGCCCGCCATTTGGGCCTAGCTCCAGATGGGGGCAATCAATACATAGGCCCCTCGCCTGAGACCTCTTTGGCAAAGGCAACCCTAACAGGAACACAAGGCACAACGTTACTCCTCCAGCACCACCACTGGAACATGGAACAAGAATATGGAACACAGAAAAGAATCAGGCCTAACCCTAACATGGAACATGGAACAAGAACGCTCAACATCTAACAGGACGATCAACAATGACACGACCAGGGACAAGAGACACACATGGCTTAAAGGTGCATGTGATTGGACACAACAATCAGGACATGGCAGACCATCACAGGGGGAGACAGGACAAGGCAGCAAGTAAAGTTACCCCAGGGACACGAGAGACATGACATGACAAAACAAAGGAGGAAATAAACCCAAACCGGGACAGTTGTGTGTCCTCTCCTCAGTCATGTGTGTGTGTTGCTGCTGGGTCCTGACGAGAGGGCAGCGAAGGGCAAGCCCAAATCTCACTCATTGACATTATCAGTGATTGGCAAACTGCTTCTTAGACTCTCCGCTTGGTCTAATGTAGAAGTAGATGAATAAAAGTCCTTGTTGAAGCATTTGACTCCCTTGCTTTAGGCTAATACGCTCTGTTTGTCTGCGAGGCACGCAGGCTTCCAGCCGAAATGTAATAGTGACAGATAAAAGCTTGAAGAGATACAAGACGGGCATTCCATTAGCCCACTCCGGGGACGCTGATCCTCCTCTGGAGGAAAATGAAAGGACAGGCTCTCTGCCTGTGTGCACACTGCTAGCTTAAATCAGATTATTTCCCCCACCCATTGTGACTAAATTTGATCTTTTCCCTTCTGTCAAAACAAACAATCACCCTTCTCCCACCCCGGTTAGACATACAACGAATACACCAAATACACGTCACAAAACTGTAAGAGAAACAGAAGAACAGAACAAATCAGGTTGGTGGAGAATGGTTTAATTCTTCCTTAGAGCGGCACAAGCCCACGGGGCTACCAAATGTGATCCACATTATCATGACCTCGGAGAGGGGGGTTTTATCACAGTGTGACTGTGAGGATGCCAACTCGGTCAACGGTGCGTGAAACTGCTTCCTTTTATTGGCGTGGCATTCAATCAGTTTCTCTTGGGTATATGTCCTTGGCTCTGCGACGGGGGCCACCCATTACAGCGCTCCCCTACACCTGCCCACATCGCGCTACGCAAGCCCTTTTAATGCCCTCCGGCCTCCCCGCACGCCACCAACCACGCTTCCATCCCTGCATAAATACAATCAGCACTGTCAAGGAAGGCAGAACCACTTGCTCTCTTCCTCAATTGTTTCTGATTGATTATGCAGAGCGACGAGCTCACTCTCGTACCCTGCCCACGTCTTTGATTTCCACAGGAGCTGGCTCCGAGCCAAGAGATTCCCCCCCTCACTAACCTCGCAGCGCGCCCGGCTACACGTGGATCGCCCTCACCCGCCTCTGGCAGGAGAACTGACCACCTCGGCCGTAAAATAAAATTTGAACTATTGCTCAGCTAGTGAAACGGCAGTAGACGAGGTAGGGACTCTAAGAGATGCGACTTATTTCAATATATGTAAGCAGCCTATCTGCCACGCAATAAAAGATGGCTACATGAGGACCCATTTCTCATTTTATTACTCCCAAAAAGTGGTTGCTGTGTTTTCCTTAGCAGCCTGGCAGCAGTGGCCGTTGTGCTCCACATCAGTGTGAGCTTTAACCGATATGCCAGTGAGTCAGCCAAATGAAACCCCCAAAAACATTCCCCGGGCGGCCCTTTTGTCTTTGCTATTAGCTCCCCGCCAGCAGCACTGAATAGCAACATTCACTCCAACGCCTCCCCTGAGGTGCGCCTGCTCCTCTGCCACCTACCACCGCCGATGAAATATGCAGCTGTCTTTTAATCAAGACAAGGCCAATCTGCATACGGACATGCCGGGGCGGGACGGACCCTCCTCCACCTCCACAGGGCGCGAGCTGGCCACCATCCAGGCAGGCAAGGATGTGGTGTGGATGGGGGCGGAGGGGCGGGAACATGGCAACAACAAGAAGAATTCCCATTAAGCTCACAAGCAGATGGAAGTTGTGCATTAGCATACACATGGAGCACTGGTGGTCTGTTTGTGTCTGGGTGTACACATGTTTGCATATGTGTAAATACATTGGGGCGTTATGCACAGCTTCAACAAACGCATCAATGGAACGGGGGTTAATTACCGAATGGCATGTCGTCAATTACAGCGTAAGTGCAGCGAGGCAGTGCAGCGAGGAGCAGTGTTTTTTGGAGGGGGGTTTGTCCTCACGGCTCAGGAAAAGGCAGACGTCTGTCCGTGTGAAGTAGCTCAGAAAGAACATGTGTGTGTAGGTGTGCGTGCGTGTGTGTGTGTGTGTGTGTGTGTGTGTGTGTGTGTGTGTGTGTGTGCATGTGTGTGTGCCGCACCAGCACAGACAGGCGTTGGCCTGCTCCACAACAGGCTGGCCAGCCCGATGGAGAAGTGGCCGACTGGAGGTGTATCTGGTTGGCTTTGCCCACTGGCCCGGCGGCTCATTGGCTGCCTGGCTGGGAGAACTCTGCCTGGTAACGACGGTGTGAGTGAAGGAACGGGGAGAGCTGGGTTTTTTAACGTTGTGATGCTCCGTCTCTCTCCCTTTTCTTTTTTTTTTTTAACTTTTTTTTTTTAAACTCTATTCTTTTGCAATCAGGGGTGAATTCATTCACAGACAAATGGCACTGTGGCATTGAATTAAATTGGCTTTATTATGTTGAGTGTGGCTAATTGATTCAGATCCCCCAGTGTTTGGCAGTATGCTGCTGCAAGTAGTGGCGCGTCTTTTAAGCCGATATGCCAGGGGAGGTTTCTTTGTTCTGTTGTGACTTCTGTTCTGGTTGTGGAAAACAAAGGCTGACTGACTGTCTGACTGACATCAGTGCAGATTCTAGAATTGAGCCTTGTGGGGGTCTCCTTGCAAATCAAATCAACCAACCCTGGTGTTCACTTGATAATACTGCTTCCAGATTATGACATTATAAATGTACTTTACTCACAGAGAACCAATTTTGGAATCATGAATAGCAAGTGGCAGCAACACTAGTTTGCCCTCAGTCAGGACATTTCAGACAAATGAAACCACAAAGAATTCTATAAACGTGACCGTAGGAATCTGTGAAAGAATATAATCTCTAGTTTGCCTGTCGGTGGCTAGCTAGTTGCTAAATATTATTATTGCAATTTTAAAGATTGACATAAAATATGCAAAACAATTTGCAATGCACACGTATCCCTCACTTAAACTGATAATGAAGATAATTCCGTAGCACAATTCCTTGCGGCAATATTAAAATAGTAACATATAATTCGCTGAATCATTGGTTTCACATTTATATTACGTTACATGTCGTTTAGCTGACCCTTTTATCCAAAGCGACTTACCATAAGTGCATTTTAACCATAAGACAACAAACTCAGAAGAACAAATAAGCCGATTTACAACTTGCTAAGAGCCATTATAAGTACCATATTAATGCTTTTATCTATATTGCAGCCTTGTTAATATTTATTAATACTTTGAACCTGGTTGTTTTACGTTGTGTGCATGACTCAGCACTGTAACAGCACATAAAGGCATCTAAGATGATTCTTTGTTTTCCATCTTCGAAGAAAGTCTTTTCCTAACTAATTCTAATGAATTCTTCCCACCATCTCTCCTTGACCCTGCAAGGTTTTCCATAAAGGTCAAGGAGAAGTGGTTAGAAAGAGATGTTAGGGGGTAATTCTTTGGATTATTCCAAACCAGCCTCAGCTCTTTATCCAAGATTTACAGGAACAACAAAAACACACTTTATTTAAATTGACTCGTCTTGAGTTATCCAATGGTGACTGGATTTAGTGCCTGATGACCTTGAAACCTAGTGTTGTACAGGTTTTTATTTCTGATGTATGCATTGGTTGAGTACTACTTGGGTGGAAGATTTGCACAGATGATCGGGAAATGGGAATAAAGGCTCTGAATCAAATAGGTCTTTCTCTCTTTATTTCCTTGCAAGTGAAAAAGATGCTCAGTAGACTTCCATGCATATATACGTTCTTACATAGAGGCCGGGCAGTCCGTAAACCTCAGTCCAGTTACAGGTGGCATCCGGTGGAACTTGCTTACATCCAACACATGTGAACCAACTTGTTGTTACTCTACATCCAGGAGACGGGGGATCTTATCAGTATGAGACACTTCAGCTCAATTCTTTCCCAGAGCCACACAATCCCAGCACTTGCAATCTACAAACTGTCCGTACAATGAATTATTTGAAGGTTTACATATATTTTTTCCATTACACTACAGACTCTTTCTTATCCTTTTGCCGGTTTTGCGTTCTCAAGTTGACTGTAAGGATTATGACCAAATGTGAGCATGGCTGAGTTCACTATAATTATAGCGCCACCTAAAATTTGTGCCTGTTTCCCTCAAGTCTAAGATGTTTCTCTCTTTGATGGAAGGATTTCTGTTTGTCTCTTCTGAGGAGATTACCCACGTTATTTCCCCACTGTTGTTTCTGTCTCTGCAATCTTCCACTTCAAGAGGAAGCTCTGAAAGCTCCGTCTGGCTCAGACGGTCTCATTTTGAGCCGTGAGTGAACCTGTCTGCCTTTTGAAACAAATCTGTCCTGGTGTCTTCCACTGCACAGCGCCGTGTAGCTATCTTCACTACACTCAGAGATACAAAATTAAATCCCCAGTTAGTATCTGTCACGTATGCGTATTCTTCACCAATAGCACGTTTCAGCCTCTTATGAGATTTCTAATGAGCCAAGTCATAAAATGAGATGAAGACATGCTGTGAGAATATGCAGTGAGAAAGAACAGCTGTCTGTTTCTATGCAACACCAAATTGGTTTAGTACCTGCTCCAGCCGGTGGACTTGTCGGAGCAGTGTCACAGTCATTGTCATTATTAGTCCCCTTCGCGCTTTGGGTGGCTGCCTGGGAAACCGTTTATATAGAAGTGTCAACCTCGGGTGAGGGCTCAATTTATACGGATTCTTCTGAAACTTTCATTGTCTCTCACCTTCACGGTTTCCATTTTTCACTCTTTCGCGTCCTTGTAAAAGAGCGGCAGAGAAGGCCAGGGGAAGCCACAGTGGGAGCCCCGACGTGCGAAAGGCAGACAATGGCCTTCCACAAACAACACTGTCAACACGTCAACGATCAGCAGGGTAGTTGAGAAAGAGGATGACAGCGGTGAAAATGAGAAGCCCTGTTAGGCCAGGGTCGTGTGAGCGAGGTGCGATGCCACTGCGAGGCTGGAGAGGCACACTTCATTTGTTGTGTATGTTGTTTGTTTTATCAAGTATAAATAAAATCGGATGTCTGGCTCACTCTTGTGAACCTGAGTGGGAAGTGGGAAAATGCTCCAAATGCGGCACGAACATCCACACAGACTCATGGAGGAACTGATTCAAGTTGGGTGGTGGAAGGTCAAAGGTCAAGGTAACCGTGACCTCACGTCCCATTCAGGTGATGGAGCATAACTACGACATTTGCGTTTCTTTAAGGAACATTTGCCGAAACTTCTTCAAGGTGGAGTATCACTTAGATTAGAAGGTGATACTACAATAAACGTAGAAAGTGAGTGTGCTCTCAATTGCAAAAGCACAGTGTGTAAGAAAAAAGGAAATATGTATATATACTAGTGGTGGGGCGTTATCGGCGTTGGCGTGCTGCGTTATGGTGAGACTCTTATCGGCGATAAAAAAAAAATGTCGCCGATAATCTATTCTCAAAGTTGGGTCGGGAGCTGGGTCTATACTACACAAGCTATGATGACTTTCACCTTGCTATTCTAGCGCGGATGTATACTTAGCCAAATTGCACTGTAGGGGGCGAGAACGAGTCTTCGAACCTGTGCCCACTGTGAAATTACCACATCAAACGTGACGTGCCAACATGGATGCATCTACGAAGCCACCGGGTTTGCTTCAGCTGCACGTTGTGCGGTGCAACGGTGTTGCTTTAGCGTCAAGTGTGGTTGGTTGGGCGGAGATGCTAGTTTGCGTCGGGACGTAACCCGCCGCGTTGTTTATAGTAGCAGACAGCTGTCAGAGTAAAGCGGTGAGGGAGCGACGAGCACACGCTATGCAGGCTTACCGGGAGAGCGCTACACCCGGACGTGACCTCCACTAGCTACTGCGGGCCATCGAGGACGGTACACCTGCATCTCCAACGCCGAGAAACGCGGTGTCATTCCGTGTAAAGCAAGCAGCAGTAGCCCATCAAACGGCTAACACTCGGCATGGCAAGTCGACCCTTCACATCCACGCAGATCGAAGCAGCTCGGCATTCACAGGCATCCACAGTCCCTGACCGTCCAGCGGGTATACGGCACGCATATACTAAATGGCTAACAAATCACACGCTCAGGTGAAGATCCGCGACGCAAGCTATATCCGGTTAGCATTACCCGGCCGTGTCCATGTGATGCTAGCTCAGCGGCGTGAGGTGACGCGCTGTTGTGTTTAATTATTTGGGTAGCACACATAATCTGAATGCCTTCGGCAGAATTCAAATGAGCCATTTTAATCTAGATTAATCTATATTCATTTCAAGATTACAGTGAGATTAATCTAGATTAAAGAAATGAATCTATGCCCACCACTAATATATAACATTGTGTCGTCTGAGAACGCCAGGAGTTTAACAGTTGGGTCCTCTGAGGGTCAGTCGTTGGTGTAGAGGGAGAAGAGCAGCGGGGAGAGCACACATCCCTGTGGCTAATTATGCCCAGCCTCCCCTGCTGCGTCCTGTCCGTCAGGTGGCACAGTGAGCTGGCTCTGGGTTTGATTTTGATTTCCCCGGGATGATGGCGTTTTGCAGCATGTGGTGAAGTCCTGTGTTGACTGCATCACCCACCGACCGGTTTAAGGGTCCAGCAGGGGCCCTGTGATGTTCTTAAGTGGGTCAACACCAGCTTCTCAAAGGACTTCATCACCACCACATCGAATTCTGTGATGGAGAATTCCTTTGGGACCGGGATGATGGTGGAGGGAGCGGATGAAGCTCAGCTCGCTTCGCAGATTCAGTGATTGGTTGAGGATGATGGCCGATGGTGAGTGTGCAGATGGGGGGCGCTGGTCAGCACGTAACCCTCATTTATTCATTTATTTGTTAAATGTGGACAAAAAAGATTTGCCGTTGTGAAATAAGGATTAATAACAATGGATTTGAGAACAGGATGAATAAAGTTTGAACTAAAATGTATCTTATTTATGTTATTTTATGGGTTGAACATTTTGATAAGTAACACCTGTGAGCATCAGCTCTCAGCTGTCGTTTCGAGAATCAAGACAACTTTTAACAATAAAAATATCAATCTTTATTCTTTAAGATAGCATATCAAAGATATAACCTTAATCTATGATACCATAACAACTTACACAAGAACTTTACAACAGTAAACAAGGTGTAAACCAATAACTTTCTCCGGATAAAAGACAATAGTTCCCTTGGTAGTATTCTCTCTTCTGTAAATTTGTATGCAACATATTTGAGAGAACACACTTGTGGTCATTTGTGTTAGAAAATGAATGATAATCTTCAAAATTGAGATGTAGCCCCTCTTAATTATCCCATGAGTTTGTATTAATGTGCACATTTATCTCAAACATTAACATGAACTATCTACCTCTGTCCGCAATTTCAAGGGTGTCATTTAGATTCCTCAGTTGTAGTAATATGTCCCCATAATCTTGTAAATATTCCTGTTATTACAGTTATCGATAGAATTGGTTGGTTATGTATAAATATAGACATCCTTTGCACTATGGTGCCAGTTGTAAGCCGAGCCAACAGGGTACAACATGGTGTAAAAATGCAGGCCAAATAAGTCTAAAAGCTAAAAAAAAATAATCACCGTAGAGACTCGCTACAAACCTCTAATAGCCCGAAGCTGGAATGAAAGTTGAATTGAACTGATTACACTTATCATACACATAAATATCTATTCATAAATCAACTCTATATGTTGTATGTGCTTCTCTTTAGAACAGAAAAAAAGAACTTTTATTTGGTAAGGATAAAAATGGACAAAACAGATGCACAGAAACCTCCACAACTCCCATTCTATCCAATCACATTAGAACATGAACAGCAATAAAAATACAATAGTAAATGTAAAAGGCAAGGCATGACCGTATTACACAACATTGGCAATATATAGAAAGAGACAGGAGGGTTTGGCAAAAAACGTTTTTTTAAAAACATCACGACTGAAAAAATGGAAATGGGGACCAATTGTTTCAAAGCTGCTCCACACTGCCACGGCTCGGTTTTTCTGGTATTATTTTGCAGTGCAGAGGTGTCAACAACGCATTTACTTTATCCATGATACTATGAACCTAATCTAAATATCCCTACTTAACCATAGTTTCTATACAAAACTATACACCAAAACACAAAGCACACCAGGCCATTGGCACAAACAGTTAATCCTAGTTCAGAGCTAGTTATTGGATATGCTGTACTTCATTTAGAATCACGCCATTTCTCCTCGTCTGGACAATCCTGAAGGGCTAAAGATCCTGCACAGGTATCCTGTGCACAACAGGCCTTACTTACTCACTGATTCAGATCCAAATATTGTTCATTGTTCCACTGACTATTCACTTTCATTGACTGGATGCAATCATACATGAAACATTGATAGAATTACTCTTGATTATCCAGCACCCGACAACTTTCACGGTTTATTCTTGTAAACAACTGTGAGTATATGTTGCGTTGTGCAGTTACTCGTTGGGGAGGGGGAAGTCCCGTACAGAATGTGAATTTGCAGATGAACATTTTGCGAGAGAGAAAAAAAAATAAAGAAATGTTGGGATTTACTCTGATGTGTCGTGGAACTTCCTGTTGTAAGGCAGTCAGTCCTTCTAGGTAACAAAAGATAGGCTTCACAGCATGAGAGTGTGTGCGTGTGTGTGTGTGTGTGTGTGTGTGTGTAAACAGAACACATGGGCGACTGCGTGTTCTGTGCCTGGCTGCGTCCTGACACCCCCCACATGGACTCTACATCTCGTGGGACCGGGCTTCGTGCTGAGCAGCGACCCCGTTGGCCTGCGGCGGGCTGCCGGGCGGCTCCTCCGGCTGACCGTTGGCCGCCGGACGCTCCGACGGCTGCGAGATGAAGTGGCCGTTGGACTCGTTTAACCGGCGGACGCGATACGTCTCGTAGTGGATGCTGCCTGTGATGTCCTTGATGTTCTCCATGTGCGTCCTAAAAGACGGCAGACGCGATTTCAAAACCAACGTGTAGCTTCACACAAAATACATTGTGTTATTTTAGATAGGATTTAGTCTGTTGGCACCCAAACCCATTTGTATGCATTAAATGTTAACAGCACTTGATCCATTCAATTTGGGGGATTAAGGGGTTAAGGATTGGGGAAGGTTAGAACACACAGTGCCACTGGTACCGAGTAAGCTCTGCAAGCAGGTAAGCAAGCCAAATAAAAACACAATTCAAGCAGAATTGTGTGCGTGTTAGTGTGCATGTGTTGTCCCTGAAAAAAGAAAAAATGGAAAAACAAGCTACTAAAGCAAACTAAGTGATGCGTTTTTTGTGTCTTTCCCTCTATATCAGTGACCAATCATTTAGGTTTTTCAGAATAAACCGATTTGTTTCAGGTTTTCATTCATAAAATGTTATGTCAGACTTCGACAGTCTATGGATGAGACTCCTGCACTAACAAGCTCAAATTGGAGAACCTTTTGAAGACGTGCCTGTAATAATACTGCGTAGGGAAGCACTCACTAGCCTTCTCAAACAACTTCATTACTATTGATTTGAGTAGGGACGTGCAGCTTCGCAGCGTGTCGGGGCGGGTTTCAAATTCATTTCAACAAATAAAGGGAGCTGCTGGAGGCTCGGCCCGTCACAGGTCTTTAATATCGGTCCCTGCACATCTTTAGATCATAAAAATGGAGGCTCACCTGATGAGGAGGTCTCGCAGGTAAGCAAACTCACAGTGTGCAATGTTCTCAACTGCAGAGAGAGAAAAGAAAACAGAACCTCTTAATGAGAACACTCACAAAAGCCTTTTTGAATGCAGCAGTTAAGATGAATTAGGCTTGACTTTATACACACACACACACACACACACACACACACACACACACACACAACATATTCCACTTGCCATCCATCTAAGCACCACAACGCGGCCATGTTGTACAAACGTCGACAGAAGCACGTCTGCTAACACAACATGTCCGGCAGTTCTCTTAAGCCGAGAGAACACACTTTGAGTAATTTTACAAATCTCAGCCCTCCTCTATGTTGGAGAACTGTTGAGACGTTTTAACAAACTCCCTGTGACGCGCTGCTGCAGCCTCCGGTAGGGCCGACACATGTTTGAATTATAGATTATGTCAAGAGTGTAAATGGGAGGAAAAAAAGGGGAGGGTGCTTTTTATGTAAAGCTTTGAAATCCATTGGCAGGAAATTAAATTCTCTTTGAAAATGAGGAGCGGGGAATAACCGCTGGGTCTGCGAGCGATGATTAGTGGCGTCGAGGGAAGGCGCTACTTACTTTAAGCGAGCTGCACTGCCGGTATCTGCACTCTCCCCTCGTCCCTGCAACACCGTGTGGACGGTGTATATAGATATCTATATAAATCCATCTTTACTCTACTCATCTTTACCCCTGAACGGGCCTCGTCTCTCATCCTTTCCCTTGTTCCCGCACAGCAACATTTCTACCAAGGATTCTTTCCGTGGATGAAGCAGCATTATACGAGCACAGTATTAATATACTAACATTCAAACTAGATTGCTTTATAATCAAAGACATGGAAACCTCAAATTACAGTCCTTGAGCTGACTCTACGCGATACGTTTCCCTGAACGCCGTATTCCAAGTGAACACTGAATCACAGACGACACAGTCTGAATAATTTACAGGTTGATAAAATGGTTTATATTAACTTTTATATTATACTTACGTTTTACAGGGCATTCATAGTGTGGCCGGCTAGTAAAAAAAGAGCTCAGTATGCAGTGCAGAAGAATGTGCTGAAGTGCATCCTGGGAAGGAAACTGTTGTTTTTTTAAGAGTACTAGTCCATCCAATTTCACTGCCGGTTTGGACAGATGTGCTCTTGCTCTCCCTCTCAGTTTCGCCGTTTCTCTCACACACACACACACACACACTCCTGTCTCGTACGTGTCCCTAGTTACAGAATCAGAGACGTATGCACACATGTGCCTGGTAGTCAAACAACAGATGGTTGAAGCAGCTCGCCCGGACGCCGAAGAGCTGCAGTTCATAAATTCTCCAGAATTGAGAGTCTGCGGTCGTGCAGAGCTGTTGTTTTCTGGTACGTTGTGCGGATGCCGTGGTGAAGCCAAGATGGTTGGTGTGAGTTCGGTAAATGAGTTAAGTGTTTGAACGAAATACAGCGTTCAGATGGACATTAGAACACATGATCAGCAGGCCAATCTGTTGTACATAAATGTGCGATTGCGATTTCAGCTTTAAACGGATGCTGGTCGGTGAATCATTTTCCATCATCTGTTTGACAGACGTCGTGTGTGTGTGTGTGTGTGTGTGTGTGTGTGTTTACCCTCTATGGTGCCCCATTTTGTTTTCCTTCCCAGAATCTTCTTTCCGTTCACCTGGTACTCCTGGTCACTGCCCACCACAGCGAACGGGATCATCTCCTGTCGAGTGCACGGACGCAGACAGTCATTGAAGCGACAAGGTCAATTTGTTTCCGTGCCATGCTTCTTTTCGTCCACCACCACCAGAACAAAATGCTGGTATTGACTTATAAATAGGAAAAGGGGGAAACGGGGAGTCGAAAAGAAACAACGCGTGACGAACACATTTAATCCTGCAAAATAGGAGGATGCTCAACGACTGAACTCACCCGGATTTTATCATTGATCATCCTGTCGTCTGCATCCTCGTCAAACTCCTTCTGGGGGTAAACGTCGATTCCGTTTGCTCGCAGCTCTGCCCTGATCTGCACCGAGCCGAGATGAGATCAGTTTGTAAACTCCCACAGGAACAGCAAGTATAGAGCATTCAATCAACCACGATCACAGTTAAAATCTTTCACAATTACAGGTTTGCAAAAAAAGGTTTTGGTAACAGACACCAAACACGTGAAATCATTCCCCAAAAAGGTATTTAGGTCTGGGCTCGAGACTTGCGTCTAGAACCTGCTGTGAACCCACCAATATCCTTGACAATGACGATAACTTAACATGACGGTAAACCGCTGTGAAGAACAGACACCCAGACAGTGTTCCGGCTCATCGAATGGCCTCCCCGTTTCTTTATGTGTCTTTATAATGACTTAAACAATAGAAATAGACAGACAAGCCCCTGGGAGGAACGTCCGTTTAAATGAATGACTACTCACTCCCACAATTACTAGTTTGACAATTCCCACGTCACTGTTGATCCTTGGACGCTTTTTTCTCAGGCTCACATTGTAAGACGCAGAACAAACTGACAGTCAGAGGAATGCAAACACACACTCACAGCTGGACACGCCGAGGCCCAACATTAGTGAAACCTGTCTTATTCTGCTTTGAGGTTGCTGCAGGAAAAGTGAAGAAAAAAAAAAAGCACCTGGCACCCGCTGCTTTTAGTCAATAATCGTCGGGGTCATGCGGAGCAAGCGCGGCCAACCAAAACAATCCAGCTACAAGCCCTGCGGCGCCCAGGCTGTGCCAGGGACCGGTCCAAACGCGGATTTGTTCTTATTGGACGGCGTTCGGGCATCAGAGGGGCAAGCGCTATGCCAAGACACCCATCGTGCTGCTCTAAAATGAATAAAGCTTTTTAGGAAGGTCTGAAGGCTTGGTGGGAGGAACAGAGATTCAAAGCCAATGTTGGAGGCAGGCAGGTGGCCGTCTGCCTCCTGCGGATTGTGAATAATCCAACAGAAACACACTGGAGAAGGGAAGCAGGGGAGACCGTTTAAGACTGAAGCCGGGTGGAGCGACAATGTGTCGGAGCAGGCGAAGCTGCGGTCAGGAGGCAGTGGAGGATAATCAGACACAGACTGTAACATAGCAGGTAAGGATGTCGCAATGTCACATTTTTACCTCACGATTATCGTGGCCAAAAGAATTCACGATAGGGATGTCATCACATTATCTATGGCATAGGCCAGTTGGAAGAGAAAATAAAAATAATAATAATAATAATAATAATAATAGGGTTATTTTGAAAAGCAAAATACAATACAACTGCAGGTAGACCTGGATATTGGCAAGCATGTTTAGAATGAGGAGAATAATTGACTAAACTATGCCTTATGCTTAATAACCTGCCTTTCAAATAAAAAACTTTTCAATGGTTACGTCTCCAAATTCAAAAGAGTACCACGAGTATCACAAACATAAATTACCTTGGATTACTGAAAGCTATTCACGTAAACCAAAACTTTTTTGCAGCATTTTCATATTTGAATATATTCCACAGAGTCATGTTTTTGATTTCATGCACCACACGGTGGAGACGTGCGATCACCCAGCAACTCGCTGGAAGAGGTTAGTCATCTGACTTAAGAGCACTGCTCAGTAAATAAACACCTCAAATAAAAAGACTTCTTAAACATTTCCCTCTGGACTCAGCAGCACTTTTGGAAGCACTGCAGTTATGGAGACGATCGGGCCCAGAAGGCTTTCTTTCGTGGCGCCTGGCAGCTGCTCACATGTTACCTGTGGCAACGGATATAAACATGAACACGTTTGTTTGTGAGGGTGGAATCCATCGGTTTAACCTACTCATCATCTGTGTATTTTGATCCTTAAAGACCTGCTGAAGGTTATTGCAGGTGCGCCTGGGAGGATGAGATTAACCAAAGCCACATGTGTGAAGCAGCCTCGTAAAAGCAGCGCGCTCTGCTCTTACCGTCTCTTTGAAGTCGTCCCGCTCCTCCAGGGTAAGGGTGTCGGCCTTAGCGATGACGGGGACGATGTTGACCACCTTGCTCAGGCGCCTCATGAACTCCACATCGAGAGGCCTCAGACTGAAAGGGAAGAGAGAGAAATAGAGGAAGATATTGATGCCAATACAGCTTCACGTCCTCTTTGGAGCTATCGGCTACAAAGCCCTGCAGATTCGTTCAAACCTTTAATATCTCCCTATTTTTCCCCCTCTGTGCCACGGAGACAAAAGCTTCTTCACATATTGACTCCTACCGCAGGAAGTAAAAGCATTTGAAGTCTTCAAAAGTGAGGCAGTGAACAACATAAACCACTAGAGGGCAATCATGGTCCATTTCATTTTATTCAGTCGGCCCCGGTTTCTTGACGCTCATCTTGCTGCTTCAACATCAGCTGCTTTTTATTACTCATTAAAACATATGTTTACACTCCTGCTTTTCAGGAGAATGCAGAGCTTGCACATTTAATTAAGGGATAAAACAATCAGGTCTTTCCCATTTGTCTTCGCTATTCTTGTTTTCAACAATTTGGAAATTCTCTTTAACTAAGGTGTTCACTTTTCTCCTCTATCCTCCTCCTGCTCTCTTATTTCTCTCTCCACTCGGGTGTTTTATTTTTATCCCTTCTCAACATTGCCTCCAGTTGCTCCTCCAGACAGGCAAACCCCCCCCCGTCCCCCCCGTCCCCTCTGCTGCCTGCTCTGCCCTCCAATTAGCCCAGCAAAGCCAGGCCAGGCTGGTTCAAAGAGCCAGGGGCAGCCGCAGGGGAGGCCCGGCTGGCTCTCCACAGTGACTGACAGGCACGTCGCGTGAACGTGGGAGGAAACACGGGGGTGGCGGCGTGCGTTACACGGAGCGAGACAGAGGAAAGGAGGAACAGGACGGCACGAAAGATAAAAAGGAGAGATTACACAGCGAGTGGGGCCTTAAACCAGACTATTTTCAAACACATTTGTTTCTGCTGATGTGGCAACTGGCACGCGTCTCGTGCATGCAGATGGGTAAGGTAGAGGGATCGTCTGTGTGAATGTTCAGAAAATGTTGCAGTGCAACGTACAAATAGGCATGCAAGCCGCGTCACACGCATGCCCGAGCAATCGTGCACTTTCATGTGTACACATGTGTCTTTGAACGTGAACAAATTGAGGATGAATAAGAATGCATGCACGCATGCACAGGCACCCACTTAAAAAAGGCCTACACGCAGAGATTCAAGCCATGTTCGTGTGAGCTGAGAACACGCCGAGGTTTAATGAGAAGCGGCGAGAACAGCAAACCACGAGCGCAGAAACCTCTGCTCTCTTTCCTCTCTACGACACATCAGGAAGCAGCTGTGAGTCAACGTGCGGACCTTCTTTTTCTCAGGAGGGCGCGCAAAATGAGCCAACAACAAGATCCCCCGGAAGGGGGAACAGCGTGGCTGACTGTGCCCTCATCAGAGAGGGCTGCCGGTGCCATCAGCGCGTTTCGCTTCACCGAGCGCCGTTCATCCGTCAAAGAGACCACAAAAGCTGCCGAAAAGCCAATTTGCTAAAACGCGCAAACTGCATTAGAGCCTCGAAAGACACAAGCTGCTGCTTAGGATGGCTCCGAAAAAAAAAAAGACAATAGCAAAAGCTTTGTATCTGTGACAGAGGCCCATGAGGGCGACCAGGAGAGTTCAGACATCGTCATTCATGGACTGTGGTCACGCGACAGAGGTGTCCAGAGGCTCTGCGTCGGTCTTATCGTTTACAGGCATAATTAAAAACTTCAACGGAAAAGGGGAAAAATTAGGAGAAATAAGAGTTGAAAGATTTTTGGGGTAATTTAGAGGTTCCAAGATTGGTTCCAGCACTGAAACAGGATAGAGTTTAGAACAAATTAAAGTGTTGTTTATTAAGGTTAAAACCCATTTTGGGGAACATACAAGACGTGATTGCAAGCATGTGCCATATGAATTCTTTCCCAACTCTCGTACAACTGATTATGCAATCTAACACGCATTCATCTCTGGGCCACAGGTACAACAGATTTCTTCCTTGTCTTACAATTCTCTAGTCGGCTGCAAGCGAGACAGCACTTCCTGTCGGCCTCTTTTATTCAACACCAGAGCGAATGATAGAGATGGAGGTGCTATCTGTAGTGAAGTGGGAGACAAACACACAAGTCTGCTTACAGACCGCAAGTGTTAGCATGCATGCTGCCCACTTCTTTACATGAACAGGGACTCGCACATAAGCACATTCTCTAGAGCTGCAGCTGTGGCGACGTGAGCAGATGATGAGGGGGTCTGTCAAGCAACAGGACACACACACACACACACACAACGTTGTAGGAGACAACTGTTACTGGTGAACAGAAGTATTAAGCCGTCATAGAGGTCACTCAGATGGTTGGTGCGCGTGCTTTGTGTGCTTTCATTACCGCATGTGTACAATCCTTTCAAGGTTCAGTAGCAACTGTGAAATCCTGTCTGTGACAGTGTTGGGAAAGTTCACTTTCTACATGAACTAGTTTAAATTTCAGTTCACAAATTTGAAAATGAACTAGTTCAGTTCATAGTTCAAACTTGAAATTAACTAGTTCAGTTCTTTTTTTCATGGAGTTGCTGCGAGCTATTATTTAAAACAATGACTGCCACAGCCCTTACAGAACCACAGACAGCAGTTATTTTATTCGTTTTAACACTGAAGCGATGTATCAGATTGGGGTTTGGTTCGAGGATCTGTCTTGACTGTTTGGGGGTTTTTTATTTGCTTGCACATACCTTGAAAGGCTGGCCAGGTGCTTTGGTTCAATGTGCCGTTTCACGTTTGCTGCGGATGTCACTGAAGTGCGGACTTTCTTTTTTAAAGCGGGCGGGAAAAGGTTGCAAAGAAAAGTCAGATTTCTCCCATCCTCACCGACCTTGTCAGTAACCTCATAAAACTCCTATATATCATTATACGCCGCCTCTTTGCCACACGCTGCTGTCGCTCACGTTCACCCAAAATATGAACGAGTTCATGAACTATCGTTCATTGAACGCGCTCAGGCACAACACTGAGCCCTGCTCTGCTCCCTCCTCGACCCTCGGTGCACATAAGGACAGACCGATCCGCGCCGTCAAAAGGAAGAAATGCGCTGTGCAGAGAACGGTTGTATTTGCATACAAGCCCCGTGAGGACAAATCTTGTGCCACACCGAGGCCCTCGTCCGACTCCAAGTGGGGAATAATAACACACATGAATAATGAAGGCACTGAATCAAATTCAAATATTTGATGCTTCCCCTTTTGAAATATATCCGGTGATGAAAACAGTTTCACGGGTAGCGATTAACCAGATTGAATCAGATTACTTTATATATGGTCAAGTTGTTTGCAATACCGCCTTAAACGCTTCACTATCTGCTAATCAAGAAAAGACATCCTGATAATTGTTTCCTCAGCTATGAGAACTGTCGAGTCCAATTTCCCTGTGATATCCGACTCTTTAAAACCGGTTTCTCTGGGAGAGGGAATCCGTTCCATATGTGGTCACTGAAGACGGGGATGATAGAGGGATGTGGTTTAAGAGCTGTGGACAGACAATGGGGTCAGCGGGAGATTCCCAGAAGGCCTGATTGGTCACAGCAGCTGTTGGGCAAAAAAAAAAAAAAAGGGCCGCATGAGCGCCTCTTTCACATGGGACCTTACCAGTGTCCTGTGGGGGGTATGAAGTATATGCAGCAGTGCACCCTGGAGTCCGGGATCCTCTTCTTCCTGTTGATGTTGACCTCTTCCTGCAGGTAGGCTTCATACTGGTCGTTGATGAACTTCATAATGGGCTGCCAGCTGGCAAAGGGAACAGGAACGAGAAGCTGAAGCATTACAGCGAGTCCGCTGACCAAGGACTTTATTTTCTACCTGATCTACATTTTGTCATTGATAACTGATCAGGATGAAGGAGTAACCATACCCATGCAGTAATGCACTCAGCCCTTGAGATAAAGAATCCTCAACTCACCAGTTTTCATTGTTGATCTGATCCCCGAAGCCCGGAGTGTCAATCACCGTCAGCTTCATCCTCACTCCTTTCTCCTCTATGTCTGCATGAAAAAAAAGGCAGTTTCATTTGGGCACACAGAAGCAGAAAAAAAAGAAGATATAGGACATGCTGCAGGACATGAACATTGGCTAACCGTGACTGATGGATTTGATCTCGATGGTCTTGGGGATCCTGTCCTCCTGATTCGGCTGCACAGACTTACGGCTGACCTTCGATTTGAACAGGGTGTTCATCAGAGTGGACTTCCCCAGGCCGCTTTGCCCTGATCAGGAAAACACACACACACACACACACACAGTCAGAGAAACTGGCAACCTCTTCCCGCGTGGTTTTAGTCTTGAACAGCCAAAAGGACAAGAGACTGGTTCAACTTAAATACAATCATTTCATTTTAAGTTTTTTCACCCTCAAACAATCCTGCGGGAAAGCATGCATGACATCATCTCTAATAAATGGATTGCACAGGAAGTCTATGTGTGTGTGTCTCAATGGACCCCTCGGCATAGCAGGACAGCTGCAGGGTCAGGAGGGCCAGGAGGACAGATGTATTGTACAGGCCACACACACACACACACACACACACACACACACACACACGCTCGTGAGTTAAAGTCAAAGGCCATTTTTAACCATTTCAAGATGCATTACTTCACTAAACAAGTAGGACCTGTCTGATTTCCAGACACCCTGACTCTACGAGACATTTTGTCCTTTCTTGTACGAAACAACCAATTGCGGTGGAAGAAATACTAAGAAAAAGTATGTGGTGTAGCTAACTGGTAGCCAACAAGGAATCGGTCTTTTCGTTCTCTTCAAGTTAGCCCTTCATATCTAAAGGAGCAGGTCCCCCTCAGAGTCCGCCGGGTTTTACCGCCATCTTGCTACAGCCGCCCAGAACTGACAAACCAAATAGAGACTCCAGAAGAAGTCTTTTGCATTTCTACATTACTAGAAGGCAACTAACGTTATTTTTGTTGAAGCCGCCGATCACTGTGTCTCCAATTGTCCCTACAGTAGTGTTACTATGGTATGCCCTCGGAGTGAGTCATCGGCATTGCACTCGGTAGCCTGACATTAATGCTGACTTGGCAGTGGGGAGTTGGTAGTAATCTGCAACCGCACTGCACTTTGTATCTAAGAAACTCATTGTTGTTTTCTCACAGGCCTGTTTCGTTTCCCTCCACATTTCCCCAACCACCCTCCCCCCAGTTCACGGTCCCAATGGACATCCACCGCGGCGTGTGGAGCGCTGCCAAGCTGCCTGGTCTCCATTGACACCCAGGGTGGCCTTTTCCACCGCCACCCCTCTCTGTCTCTACCCATCGCTGCTACACACAGACCTGAAGCCGCACACACTCCGCCTTCAGTTCTCTCTGTGTGTGTGTGTGTGTGTGTGTGTGTGTGTGGTGGAAAGCAGAAAAGGTCAGCTGGCCAAAGGGCAGGGATTAGTTAAATGCATCTTAGAGGAGGGTGCCTAAATGGTACACAGGCTTCTGTAACCTTTCACGTCCTCGCTCGACACCACAGGGACAACTTCAGTGGCCTGCGGAAACTTTTTTTAGACTCCAAAGGTGCCCTACTCTTTTTTTTTTTTTTTTTTACACTCACAGTTCTTATCTATTGCGAACTTCTAATGTATTTAACTCTGGCATGCCCTGTGTGAGGGTATTGTTACACAACACAGTATCATATGCTCTCACAACAGTTTGTCCTTGAGGTGTCAGAGCACTGCAAGTGGATACATGTTCGTTAGAAATGAGACGCGGGATAAAGTGCGTATCTCAGAACATTCGCATCACCCGTTTCTCACTAAAGCTGCGGCACTACTTTCCTGCTGAGGAATCCATCTCCGTGTGGGATCACATTCTGACACTGGAGAGACTAGAGACTGCATGTAAACGTACTACAGCCATCTGTAAAGTTTGTCGGTTGCCGTTTTGATACATAAGCTCTTTTTAGAAAAAAATGAATTTTGCAAACTAAGCATGCTGTAAATAACTGTTTTATGTGTTACTTCTGCATTTCCTGAAGCTGCTGCCCACATTGAAAATGTTTTAGATGGGTGGTAACGGGTGGTTTTTATCTTTTCGCTGAATTCAGTATTGAGTCAACTGACAGTTGAAAACATTTGGAAGCAGCAACAGCCTCAAGTTGTCGGGGTGGTAGCAGTTAAGTTAATCGTTGATTTTCAGTCACATTCGTACATTATGGTGGCCCCAATTCTCATTGAAAACCACAAAATTATTTAGCATTGTTAGCAAGTGTTTCAAAAATTACTTATTCAATGCAACTGAACCATAGATAAAAGGTTTGATTTGAAGAAAACTGCAAATAAGCATCACATGAACATAATTTGAGGAAGAGAAGGTCAAAGTTTAAAAGCACATAATCACACTACTAATAGGAAAAGTCCAAAGCGGCTTGACATTGTTTTTTCCAAATTAGAACAGGAGAGCAAATATCCCTCCCATATGGCTGTCGTTTGTGTGTTTGTATGTTTAAGTGTCCATTTGTTCTGCAAGATGCAGGTAAACATAAAAACGTAAAACTCCAAACCTATTGGATTACCTTTCCGCTATTTAAGAACATATGGAAACAAAATTGAACCAATATCAATCAATAATACCGCAGCAACTTCTTATCCCCAACTTTTAGCCTCAAGGGAGGAAATCTAAATGTTGGATTAACAAAGTGTGAACATTGCACTCACCCACGACCATGATGTTGAGCTCGAAGCCTTGCTTCATGGCCTTCCTCCTCATCTGTTCCAGGATGGCATCGATGCCCACGTAGCTGAAGTCGCTGCCATGGGTCTTCTCCCCCTTAACCTGAGGGTTATGGTGGTGGGGCTTAGCGGACTCCGACATGTTGCTGTGGCTGAGACTGACCTCTGACCCTAAAGGGATACAGGAATAAAATGGTATTAATTCATGGCTTTGATGCCTATGTTACCTACACAATGTACATGTGTGAAGCAGCAGGATAACACAAATGCACATGGAAAGAGCCGAGTACACACATTTTGGTGTGAGGATACTGATCTGAGCGGTTCATTTCCTGTGTGAAACAGGATGCACGCGGCTTCAAATTAACATGAGCAGACCGTCTTTGTATAAAAGACACAGAAAAGTGGTTAAACTGTAATTTACAGTGCTGGCCAAAAACCCAACTTGTGCCAGCTGGGAAACGCACAAAAAACCTTCCCATAACTTCTCTGCTAAGAATTGTTTTCCCGGTGGTCCAGTGCGAACAGTTGACCTCGAAGCTCACCAGTACATCGCATATGATCAGACACACATCTGCTCCATAGCGTTCCTTACATTTTTCAATTAGCTACTACCTCATGGTAGTGACGCATCCCCTGAGAGGAAGCTTTTTTTTATTTTTAACAACTACATCGTGTTGAAGTTGTGACAAATGTGAAACACATTTAGAGCTCTTAAAGAATTTGGAAGACAAAACAAACAGACCTTGGTCGGAGAAAGCGTTCAAAGCGTCTATCAAGTCACGGTTTATAGCTCACTTTAAAAGAAGCCGATTGTAGTGTGGAAGACGAAGGCTGTGTGTGCCAAGGCACGTCTGCAACACAACTCCACTCTGACTAAATTTGCTAGTTTGTTCTTGCAGGCGCAGCACACGCTTCACATTGTAGGAGGAGACAACATTTCCTGTGTTGTGTTTAAAAAAACTTGAGGTATCGCCTGTGTAAGGTTCGCAGTTACAGACACTACAAACCGCACGCACACACACACACACACACACACACACACACACACACACACACCCTGAAGCTGACAGCAATCCTGACAATGTGCTTGCATGCTATACTGCCGGTGAGACTGATTCAGTGTGGTTTGGTTGATTTGTTCTCCCTCAGATAAGATGCACGACGTGAGCTGTTGATCTCTCCTACGATGTACATTTTCCAGCTTTACTCAAACTATGAAGCTCAGACTTTCCACAAGAATAAGAAAAGGCCCTTTATGGCTCCCCGACTGACTAATAATCACTATTGGTGCTGTTAATTTTAGGCCACAACGAAGACCACCTGTCTCAAAGGAAGCAGAAAGCACACGTTTACACCATGAGGGAGGTTTTAAAGTTGATGTTACATCTCGAAAGATTCAGCTCCACCGCGCCTTAATGCAAGAAATTTCACCCTCCCAACCACTTTAAAAGGTGCCCAATACCGGATTGGGAGCTTATTGATTGCCTCTATGCGGCTCTCAACATGGCAACAGCGGCTCACAGCTAACGATGCTAACAGTGCTTAACAACGATCCAATATGATAATTAGTCTTTTTATGGAATCATGTTCCCAGCGGAGGTCTACATTAATGCATGAATGCTATTGCACCTTAAAAAAAGCAATCTCTATGAGCCTAAACTCCCCCTCCCCCATCAGTATAATAAAAAGAATGCCAAGTTTCAATCCATGGTGTAGCCTGAACTTCCAGTCAATGCCTTATGACAGTAGATTATACGTGAACATGATCCCTGCAGGGTCGCTGTCCTCAAGACACCCGACACAGAAAAACGCACCGCCTGCTCAATCAATACAATAATCCCCATGTTTTTGAATCGATTCATCTTTTGCCTCCGAGACTTTAGCAAATCTGTCATTTCGCCAACCCTCCCAAATGAATTCTTATTTACACCGAGCGCCAATTGCATCAGTAGCTGCTTGAATGACGGAAGACAATTTAGCTCTGAACACATACTTCCACGTCTACAGCCAAAAATGCCTCCCGGGCAGAGTGACGATGCCAGCCCTGAGCCATCTGCCGGCTCACACGGCTGCTCTCTAAAAGTAGACAAACAGTCAAACCACACAGGCGTAGTAATAAGAAGTGAAAAAGGAAAAAGAACAAGACAGCCGTGCCAGTTAGACTTGATACCCGGCCTGACGACCACCAGACTTGCTTTGACTTTCACATCTCCTTCTTCAATAGTCCTTGTGAGCAGTTTGGCCGCAATCAGCACCACTTCCCACTGGTGAGCCGCTCATTAGCTAAATCGTGATTGTTATTCATGCCCCTTACATACCACAGCGACAGTTTAGCCATTAGCATCCACAACAGAGTGACTCCTCACGAGTCAGATGTCCATTCGAGCATTATGATGTTCCATAAAGAGAGCAGCGATAACCTTTCTGGAAGAGTAGCCTCAATACAGACGTGCAGTATGACTCAGATCTTCATTGTTGGATCAAATCTGTTCTCCAACCAGACGGATGCCGGCGCCTCAAAATAGAACTAGACACGTGAGACTTTGCTGGAATACACTCCCTTTGAAGAGCGAACTGAGGCCTAAACGAGAGAGACACGGTGAGGTGCCGGGGGGGCACAGTGCATTCAAATGGATGACGTGGGAATTGGACCTGTGCAGAGGACCAAACGGGTGCATTAATAAAGCTTGACTGAGCCCTCATTGACGGAACCCATTTGACCCAAGAGAAAATGGTTAAACTGCAGACAGACAAACGTTACGTGTGATGATTGGTTTCCTTTGCTACGTTTAATGAATGGAGACAAGTGCAGGATTTCTCTTTGCATGAATAGATAGATCCCATCAAAGAGACGCCTCCAGGTCGTTTATCTTCGAATGACGGCATTTTTTTTCAAAAATTGAGATTTTTAAAAAAAAAAATTATGCCTTTGCAGTTTCCTGTTTGTCACAGAGCCTCTCGCAGCAGACAAAACCACAGCATTTACATCCGCATCAGCCTGCCTCACAACCTGCCAAGGACCTTTTTGGCGTAAGAAAATCAGATTATTGATAAACCACCGTCGCTGCCACAGAGGCGTAGCGCCTTCCTTTGTCCAGAACTTGAGGGTTTCTGTCATACCATTCTCAAGCACTAAAACACTTTGGTCATAGGCCGGTTTATGAAAAGCCGTGTTTCCACCGCAGGAACTTTACCCAGGAACTAGGAACTATGGGCTGGCACTCGGTGTGTTTACACCGCAGGAACCAGGGTCTAAATGAAGTTCCGGGTAAATATTTCCCCCTCCAAAAGTCCCTGCTGGCGAGGTGGTACTTTTTCAGATTTCAGGAACTTTCGGGGGTGTGACTTGTGCGCTGCACATGCTGATTGGTGGAGCACACCCCGACATGATGCGCTAACGTTAGCCAACGTTGATGATGGGACAATGGGATTCCATTGGTCAAATCTAGAGCCAGTGAAATCCAAAAAGCTTGTTTTATGAAGATGGCACAGTGAGATGTTATTTTTCTTTTGTATCAAGGTCCATACATCTCGCTGGTTTCATTTCTTTCAAAAGGTGTTTCAAAATCTTTTTTTAAAAAGTTAAAGTACAGTTTCCTTAGAAATACATATGGTGTTGGCCCGACGCTTTATTATTGTCAATCCTGAACGCCAGCATAGCCGAGTGCAGACCAGAGAACACAAACTGCTTTCAGGCTGCATTCTTTTCTGACCTCAGCCTTCACAGAAAAGTATTGCATCGTGTTGAGAATTCTAGTATGCAACATGGAAATATTTAGCTGACAGATATCAATAACCACCATCCTGAAGCATTAAACCCACTTCCTTAAAACTGTAATCCTCATGGAAAACCAATACAATGCAATCACATGCGGTTTTGTATTTTGCGGAGGATCCCCTTCCCACTGTTGACTTGCACATAACTCAACACTCCCCTCTCAAGCCTGTCATTAAAATCCCATCTTCAACATTTTCTCAGAGTGAAGCTTGAATTCTGAAGTCTGGAACAAAGAATTTATTGTCTTGTTGAGTGGCCTCTAAAAACTAAAAAGATATTCACTTTCCTTATATTCGAAACAGCACTCCGAAAGCCTGCCTTTAGATCATATTATATGAGAAACTAGAATTATTTGGTGTGGTATTTTTCTGACATTATGGGTTTGGTAAACACACTGCAGGAAGGGAAATAAAGCGGAGCGGGTGAAGGAGACAACAAATTTTATGGATTTATGGTATGCACAAGGATTTAAGTCAAATTAGTCAAACTGTGCGGTTGGTGACCGACGCTCTACATACGAAACTGGTCTATTTTATAGATCAGCGTAATTCTCATTTATTGCCTTCACTTCTGGATTCAAACATTCAAACCTATCCTTTCACAGCTTCGCCCAACCTTACAACAAAGTTTGGAAAACTGCCGTTGTGCACTTCAGAATGCCAAATCGGTAAATCAAATAATAATCTTTAGTCTTTCACATACATGTATAGGAAATCTAACAAACTTCTCTTTTCGTTCAAGTCTTAAGGCAAAAAACTCCTTATTTTTCTTATTCATGGGGTAAAACAAGCAGCTTCATCCAATGTTTAGATACATTTCATGGAATAAGCACAAGGCCCGCCCCCTTGTCTTCAGCCGGTCTTAAATACAGGTTCAAAAGCTGTCCGCTCACCCCTTGCTTTGGAAGAAGACGGCATCACGTCTGTCCTTGAAACTCATGCGCCGTTACTGACGGCTCTTAAACCCATTGGAAGCTTTATTATTTTAAAAAAAGTTAAAAGATCGGCTCCCATGACGAGAGTCTCTGCTCTGCTGCAGCCCGGTGGCACATATGTGTGTTTCCATTGTGTTACTATTGCTTAAATTCTCCTAAACCTTCCCTCTTCTATATTTTTACTGCTTGATGTAGGGCCAAACAATGCTGGTGTTCTGTTGGAGGGAGATACATTGGTGTGTTCACAGTAGGTAGAGGCACAGGGAGGTCGACTGAAGGATGCCGGAAGGATAGAGGAGGTTCTCACCAGGCCATCATTCACATCAAAGGGAAATCCCTCCCTCCCAACAGGAACGCTGCGTCGTGTCTTCAAGGCAACAAATCGACGACGGCTGCAGCCGACACAAACTCATGTCGGCACTTCAGAGAAAAAAAAAAGGAAAAGGTCTGAGAGGAATGCTGCCGGTCCACATCATCTCTCAGCCTGGCCTCGACGCGGGGCGAAGCAGATGGTGCCTGTTGACTTACAGCTCTGACGTGCAAACCTCTCAAGGTGTCGATAATGACTTGTGCCAAAGAGCCTTGAGAAGGGCCAAAAGAGTCAGAGACGAGGGGGGGAACTGTGAAGGGGCGGGGTCATTGACGTAATAGGCCATGACCAGGGAGAGATGATGTGTGACATTTAAGGCTACAAAAACAGTGACGTGCTAAAAAACACACAACATGAGGGAGAACGGTCCGGATTGACTGTAAGCAGAGAGCGTGGGAGTGAGGGAAACACAGCAGGGCCTCAGTGAGGTGAGGAGGGGCCATGCTGCCCGGTACTGTGGCCCAAGTGGTTTAAACGCGGAACATTTAGGAGAACCGAGGACGGGGAAGTGCAGCCGCAGACCCGTCCACAGATGCAGTGGAGGAACTGGGACAGCGTGCAAAGACCAAACCCTTGGTGCAGCAAATCACACGTGGAGAAGGTGAGAAGTGTCACGCTCTGCAGACTTCTGCTCTTGAAGTCCGCCCCCCCCCTCCCTTTTGTTTGATTGTGAGGTAAATCAACAAGCTTTAATTTAGAAAGTAATACCTTTAAGTCAACATTATCGTCACATGATCAAAAGCCACTGTGATGGACGACCCATCATTTTTTGGTGGAAGCCTAATGCTGCCGTTGAGGACACGGCAGACTGGCTTTTACCTCAGTCTCTGATCCACCTCCCCCCAGCGCTGACAGGCCCACAACCTGTCAGCTCTAACAGGATGTGACACGCCTGACCTCCTCCCCCTCTGTGACATACATGTAAAACAGAAAACATCCTCCCACAGAGGGAAGCTGGAGGGACACACAACCTTTGCGTTGGTTTTCCTGTCACTTTCTCCTTTAAACCAAAACGAGTTACGTTCCATGAGAAATACATTCTTCATTCGTCCGAATGAAGGAGACCACGTGAGATTTCACACGTACAGACACATCGGCCGGAGGACTATGAAGACAAACAGGCTTGCTGTTTGCTGTCAAACATGTTCACGCCTCTCCTCCTCTCAATTCCACTGCCTTCAGGGAAAATTCTTTGGGGCAAAAAAAAAAGAAAAAAAAAAAAACATACTGAAGGGTTCAATCCATCCAGTGGTGGATTTCCCTTTGGAAAACCTGTTTTGAAAACAGAACCAAATCCCTTTTTTCTGTTCAACATTTCCCACAAAAATGATATCAGGACTTCAGGACAGGAGATCAAGTATTAAATCACGGCGAGAAGATTATTCAGTATGAATATATTTCCCGCTGTTGGTCCCAAACAATCCTAATGAACTGTTTGTCTTGTAGTGATTAAATTAATCGTTATCTACGAGCTAATCTGATTAGCAACACGCACACAATGGCTGAGTGGCTTGTTGTGAAGCATATTGGAATAATGCGTTATGTAAATCCAATCAGGCAGCATTAGGGAATTTTCTTACGCTATCAAACGTATTGTGTGCTAAGCTGCAGCACACTGACACTGCAGGGGGAATACATCCTGTATGATTTAATTCTACAGGACGCTGCTACAGTGACTTTAGCCAAGACTACTTCTGACAGCAGCATCTAAAAAAGCAGCTATTCAGTCACCAAATGCATACTCAAAAAGATGCAATGCAAAAAAAAAAAGACCATATGGTGAAAACAAAGATTAAAGCTAACTGACTAACGGCAATTTAATGCGGCTTCCCAGCAGAAGCTACTGACTGGAGTTACAAGCAGTTTTTACTATTCCCCCGTGGGAGACAAGATTCTATGTTCGCTCAGTGAAAAGAGGAGTCCTCAACTCTCCTTGAACTTGTCATCAAACTCTGCACGGAGAAGTAGACCCAGGGGATTGTCAAAACTTAAATCACGTTAAAACAGCTTGGCTCCCTCAGTGCCGGGCTAATCCACGGCACCGGATCAAAGTGAGGCCGGAAAACTCTGTCTGATGGGACGCTGAGGGAGAGAACATGACCAGAGAGAGAGAGAGCGATTGTGATTGGTCGACACATTGGTCCCAGTATTGCAGATTGATTATACACGCATACTCCAGAGTTGAAGACACAATGGGTAGGGGAAGGGAGAAAGAAAGTGGGAGGAGGAGTTAAGAGTGGCAGTGCTGTCCCCCTCCCCCCTCAAAAAAAAACTTTTCTCAAAGGCTGAGCAATGGGCCAGAATCAAAAGAAAGTCAAACGAAAGGCCTGCACGCTGCATTTAAGGTTTTCTACAGATCGCCTGCCAACAACACACTAGATTTCATGCTTCAAAAACTTCACACAGCAGAC
Organism: Apeltes quadracus; assembly: GCA_021346845.1. Taxonomy (NCBI): domain Eukaryota; kingdom Metazoa; phylum Chordata; class Actinopteri; order Perciformes; family Gasterosteidae; genus Apeltes; species Apeltes quadracus. Next base: position 5,740,451 of record CM037925.1, read on the forward strand.
CCGAGACACTAACGGCCTGGAAGCACCATTCACCTTCTTCATTCCCCCTCATCTCCTCGCTGTCCAAAGCATCCGCTGCTCTGCTCGTGAGACAGAAAAGCACACGGAAAACCTGAAAATAAACAACTCACCCAAACCTTTCTGCTTCTCTTCTCTCCCTTCCTCTCTCAATCACAGCTCCAGCTGGTAAGGCTGCTGGAGCTCCCTCCCTGGCCACACCCCCAGACCCCCCTCCGGTTCAGTCACATGACCGCCATCCCAAGAGCCCGAGAGTCACACCCCTCATTCAGAGAAAGTGAATGGGAAACATTGTGGATAGAGCAGGCTATGATCAAGTAAACCCAGTGGAGATACATGCGGTGTGTTTGTGCGAGGCGTTTAATCTAAAGGGTTTTTGTGTCAGAATACAGGAATATTGTGTGTATGTGTGTTTGCACAAGACAAGCGATCATAGGCTTCAAACTTCCCGGTGCTTGTGTGTCCATCTGCTCTCTCCCTCCCACTGCTTTGTTTCACAGGACGTGTGTCACAAACGTGTGTGTGTGTGTGTGTGCACTGAAAGCATTTTTTCAATAGACCAGGTCTCTCTCTCTCTCTCTCTCTCTCTCTCTCTCTCTCTCTCTCTCTCTCTCTCTCTCTCAAAAGTCTAAAGTCTCTAACCATCCAAGCTGTAGTAGAATCATGAATAAAGCCATGACTCAGAACATTTTCCTTGGATTTACATCAGAAACACATCAATGCTGTCGTCCCTTATTATTTGCTCGACCTAACCCACAATTGGTTTATGAATTTAGTATAATTTCCCAGCTGACTATGTGGAGATTTATTACCAATGCCAGCATTGATGAACTGATCTCATTTCATTAGGTAGCGAATACATCCTGGTTAGTGAGACATTCACCTGATGGCTTCATAAACTAAATGTCTTGATGGGAATTACTTCATTTTTTGTCCCCGTTCCCGTTAATATTTTGGACAAAAATGGTTAAAGTGTTTCTCTCAGCAATTTTTTTTACTTAACATCAGGACATCATCTAGAAAAAGGGCGGAAAGTAGAAGTTTACACCATCCTGCAGGCATTAAAAGCAGCCTGTTGGGGTTTCCGGGTAAAAGAAAAGCACTACAGCTCCTGACATTCCCGCCGTATATCTCTTTTCAGCAAAGAGGACATTCCTTATGGCTCTCACTGAGCAATAAACAATGTTGTTACTGACACTCGTGACCTGCCAGTCACTGAAGTTACCATTTCCTCTTGTGGGAACCAAAGATTAAAGGAGAGGTCTGCTGTGTTCTAGTCTTCCCGAGAGCCTCAAAAAAAGCTTTGAGAAAAAGATTTACGGGAAATTACTTCAATTAGAATCCAAGCTCGGGAATTTGAAGACAGGGAGGAACACAATATGTGTGCTTGAGTGTATGCATTCGTTTTAAATCGTTAAAAGAGAACGTATCCTTCACTAATTGATGAAAACTGCGGTACAAGTGGAGCAGCAAAAAGTCCCTCCACATTTTAACTACCAAAGGGTAAATTGAGTTAGATGTTCCCGCAGTGAAGTCGTTACTTTACTTTGGCTCTGAGAAGCCGAAATTGAGAGATTCTATCTGTGTTTCTTGAATTTGTTCTTTTGAGACACAGCGGCTCAAAAAACATTTGGTAGCGTGATATCATGCGGGCTGAAGGGGGAAAACGTAGCGGTGACTGGCGGCCCTGAGCCCTGTCGGGGAGCTCTGATTGGCTGCTATCACTACGAGGCCACCAAATCAGGGCAGAGCACATATGTGGAGCTGATTAAAAGCGCATCATCGGCGCGGAAGGAGGAAGGGAGGAGGCAAAGACAAAGAGACAGGAGGAGGGGTCAGAAGAGTAAGGAGCAAAAGAGAGAGAAAAAGCATCTGTCTTGGCCTCGGTGTCTGCTGGGAAGATAGCCGGGTCTGTTTGAGACTTCCTGTTGTTTTTTGGGGGGGTTTCTTCTGCTCCCCTGCTGTGAAAATGGAGACAGCATGTGCGTGTGGACAGAGGAGGTTTATCTCTGCATCCTAAAGTGGCCTCTGGGACAAAACCTTCTGCCCCTCTCTGACTGAAACCACTGCACGTACATCAAGTGTACACATGTAGGAATCTTTCTCTCTACATATATATATATATATATACATATACATATACACATATATATATATATACATATACATATACATATACACATATACATATACATATACACATATATATATATATATATATATATACATATATATATATATATATATATATATATACATATACACATATATATATATATATATATATATACATATATATATATATATATATATATATATATATATATATATATATATATATATATATATATTATATATACACATTATATACAAAACACTGTTTACTTCTCACGTTGACAGTAAAATGATTCACTGCTGCAGGTTAATTCCCCCTTTAGTTACAATAGAGTAAAGACTCAAACATGTTTGCATGATAAGAGGTTAAACTGGGCAGATTTCAGAGTACTCGAGAGTTTGTTTAAGGAGGAAGTGTTTCTTTTTTGTCTTTTAAAGCCACCAAAGCTCTCCCAGCTGGACTGCTTAATTCCCGGCGCTACCGCCGCAGCGAGGACTGAGACAGCAGGCGAGCTTTTCACCGCTATGAAGTCATTGTTTCTTTAACATTAAACCACAGCACGCTCGGGCGTCAATCGTTCCTTCAACTTACATGGATTTAATGTCAACAACAAAAAAAGAGAGGTTCGCAATTGAATAAAAAGAAAGAGAGGGATGTTTCCTGTCCATTTTCAACATGCACACACACCCGAGTTGGCCACGTCGTGCATCAACCCGATTGGCCCTAATGGAAACTAGTTGTCCCTGATGCCTGCGCAGAGTGATGCGTCCGAAACAGCTGAGCTCCCCCAAAGAGACAACCAAACTGATACTCACCCATGTTTTCCATCTCCTGGATGTTGTGGAGCTCGCCGCAAGTTAAAGCCATCTCCTCTGTCGTCTGGAAAAACTCAGATGTTTCCCAGCCTGTGGCGGCGGCTGTTCAGTTCTTTACTTTTTCTGTAGATGAGCAGCAGCCAATTCAACAAGCTGCCTCCTGCCCCCCCCTCTCTCTCCCCACACACACACACACAAACATGTACTCTGTTTCTGTTGACGTTCCCGAACCAAAGCCTTCCCCGATGAACAATAAACACAGCAGCTCCGAGGGGGTCGGCCTTCTGGGGAATCCCTGGCCGCTCGGGGGAGAGCGGCCGGGATGACTCAACAAAAACTAAAAAGAAGACGGGAAGGAGCTCTGTAATTCAGCTCTGTGCGTCTTGCGTCTCCCAGAAGTCTCCCAGAAGTACCCATTGCCCAGTTGGGATGCGGATTTTCTTTAATGTAAAGCTTGTGCAGGGGACAGAGAAGCAGACCCCCAGAGATCATGAAGCAGCGTCTTTTTTGAGCGAATGTGTTTTCCAGGAACGAACAGTGAGAGATTTTCAGTTTGCCGGAGCGTAACGCAGAGGAAATCATCTGCAACAACATGCCCTTTCTCCCAAATCGCCAATTGCTGGGGTGCTTCCTCCATCTGGCTCCTCACTGACTGAGGGTGACATCTTCAGTCTGCTGCAAAACCTCAGTGGTGCATAAAATATCCAGCCTGTGTTTTGAGTGTGTTGAAGTCTCTACTGACGGACCGATCCCCCAGGTAGCAAACGGGTCACTCGGCTAATCGAAAACATGAATCTGTGAGGTGAGAAAGGTGACGGTACTCGAGGACCAGATGAGTTCTGTCTGCCTGCGCTGAAGAAATGCGGCCCTCTTTTTTAACTCTTTGGGTTGATCTTCACACTGTGATCTGAGAGCTTCCCAGTCGAGAGAGAGATGAGAGCTTGCACAGCTGAATTTCCACGAAGCCGACAGGCTGGACACGGAGTAGACGGCAGTGAAAGTACGGCATTTATTTTGTTTGTGTCACGTTTTAGACGCGTGAGTCTGAGTGTTTCGTTTTTAAAATTTGGGGGAAAAACTTGAGGGAGAAACTTCTTCAAACATCTGAGCTACAGAGAAAGTCTTTGCAGTGCCAGATCAATGTGGTCCATTCCAATTCCATGAGACAGAGAAAATCTACACTTAACACTGTTAAAGCCGAGCGGCCCCGTGTGCTCAGTTTCTGTTGAAATTGGAACTCTTGACGCCAGTGTTTGGTTACATGTGCTGACATTTTCAAAAGGAATGGTTTAAAGCATTAAATGAAAACACTGACAACTTCCAGGCCTGTCAATCACACTGAGGACACGACGGCGAGTCAAAAAACAAGCTTCAACATGATGTGGACAAATTCAACAGAGTGATCCCTCGCAGTTGGTGTAACATTGACTTTCCAACGCTTCTGTTTTTTGCACCATCTTACTTTGCATGTTGCACACATGCTCAGTTCAGACAGACTCACACCCTCGCACAAGAATCCCCTCATCGGCTCTCATCTAATTGTTTCGGCAGCAGATGGTACAGTAGGACAGCGGCACCTGTCCAAGCACACATAAAAAAAACAGCCTTCATGTTATTCCAGCAAGTCGTCTCTGAGCCAACAAGGGGGCCAAACATAATTAGCACGGGACGTGGATGTCACCTAAAATGAACCTTTCTTCCTCGCTAAAACATGTCTAAGCGTGAAAATAAACAGTTTGTCGAGGATCCCATTAAGACAGAACAAATTCACATATTCCATTGTGTTACCACTAACACATTTGCATTACACGTCTGCCTCATTAACTATGTTTTGTGATGACACGGGACACTGTATGTTTGTATGGCTCGCTGGCATGAGGGGTTTTTTCCCCTCATTTCCATTAACGACGGACATGATTTTCCCATCAGTTGCTTGGACAAAGAGGAGTCTCACATCTGGATAAACACGAGGGAGGATTCACCCGCAGAACGGAGATAACGTGAGCCGAGTCCAAGCATTATCCGTGTCCGCTCCATCGGGCCCCGATGGCCCGTGGCCGAACATTAGTCTTTTATCTCATGGCGAATGAAAAGGTCGTCAAAGGCGATTTGAGCGAGAGTGTTGCCCTGTTTTGTTAAACTCCTACAGTGTGCGCGTGTGTGTGTTTAAACATGCGTTTTACACGAATGTTGAGGTGAATTATGGGACCGTGTTGGCTTTAGAGCACGCGGGAGAAAGTGAATAAACTGTTTACTGAAGTTGTGGGATTTGGCGAGATGACGGAAGAGGACAAAGGTCCTTCTGCAGTGGTGGGAAACTTCTTTAACCCTTGACTCCCCCCAGATGCTCAACGTAAACTTCAACATCCGAAGGCCTTATCTGGGGGAGAGAGGAACTCTGTGTGTGTGTGTGTGTGTGTGTGTGTGTGGAGTCTATTTATCTGGGACTGAAGGGCTCATCCTTCTCTCAGCCTCTCTTCCTCCTCCAATATATATTTTTAAAAGTGTCCAGATCCTTTTAGTGTCCCCATGTCAAAGAGCTGCTAGACAATGACTAGCCTTTCTTTGTGATGTATTGGAGCTTTAAAAACATGAATTGGAAAAAGGCTGACATCTGTGTGTTATGTGGCTTTCTGCACCAGAACACCAGTGTGGGACGAGCCTCTGACTCAGAAGATTGATTAAGTTTCCTCTAACAACTTCTGGGAGAAAGGACAGAACTACAGAAGGACTAAACTCAAATGTTGTTTCCTTTGTAGATGAACCGACTTGAAAAATACAGGAAATAGAGCTTCATTCTACCGGCAAACCGGGTCAACTGTCAGTCTGTCATACACTGCCTCCCGGTGGATTATTTGGAAAGCACAACAACATTGAAACAAGGTTCAAAATAATGAGAAGTGACGCTTGTCGTTGTTATCACCGCGGGACATCGCTGAACTGAACAGACGGATGCGACAGTGTGGAGGCTTACAGACTCGCCATGCTTTCAGCCCGCTTAGTAAAAAGACTCCCTCAGGAACAATATAATGGCATCATATTAAGGCAAAGAAGTCCCATAAAAAAACATGGTGGCTAGCACAGAGTTGAGGTTCTAGAAAAACCTAGGAAAAAGATTTTTCCTTTTACATTGCAGTGCTATTTATTGATCTTGGTAGTTCTCTTTTAGGACAATCTGTGCAGCAGTGAACAGTTTCATGCAGGAACTATGGCTGAAAGAAAATAGTTTATTGAGTCATTTCGCAGAACAAGGAACAAGGTGAATTATCTTGAGCAACCTTGTCCTGATTTTTAAAAAAGGATATCACCGTTGGGTTTTTCAAATGTCTATTCGATCCATGTGTTTGTGACTGAAGTAATTGATTATTACCTAATCTGTTGTGATTGCCTCCATCAAACATCTTAAGATAACAGAGAGGGCTCCAAAGTTTGGTATCGACTACACTTGATTAAATTGATCTTAGAGATCTTAATAGACAAAGCCACGCAGCCAACAGCTGTCCCCTATGACAATAACTTGTCCTTTCTTGTCTTCGCCGCCCTGCCACCTTTTGTCTTTTGGGTAATTGGCCAACAGGTCACGCTGAGTAATGGTCTGGGATGAGTCCGGAGTAATTACACAGTAAGAGGATTGACCTCGGGTTTGCCTTTGTGTGTGTGTGCGTTTAAGTGTGACAGAGACAACCAAACTAAGATAAACACTTTGAGATGAAGAAAGTGTGTGTGTGTGTGTGTGTGTGTGTGTCTGTGTGCTTCTGCCCTCTCCTAACCTGTGGGACAGGCAGAGACAAATCGCCCGCCGCCCTCTGCTGTCCTCACCTCTCCACGTAGAGAAGGTCAGACCAAGGAAAAGACGATTGGCTTCACTTGCTCTTTCTTCCACCACATCGACCACACCTCAATCAGGGAAAATAATGTGGTAATTATATATTACATATACATAGCAATATAAAGAAATATTCCAGTTCAGTGGGCATATTCTGGCTTGATTGAGATTGGGATTCACCATCAACAACTGGAGGATGGTACATAAGTGAATCCCTTTATTGAAGGGCCCATATTTTGATTATTTTTTCAACAAGTTAAAATAGGTCTTTGAGTTCCAGAAAACATGTTTCTGAAGTTGTTTGCTGGAAATAGCTTGTAGGAAACGTTTGTTAACTCCCTCTACTCCCCTCTGTTTCAGCCCCTTTCAGAGTGTGCTGTTTTCTGCTGCTCATTACATATTCATGATCTGCAGCTCATTTGGCCACGCCCACATCTTGTAGAATCGGCGGTAGCAGTCGGCGGGGGGGAGCGGTTGGCGGACTTCCGCATAAACTCGCGCAGGCGGGCTGTGATTGGAAAACGGGACTGGAGGAGGTGGGATTATTGAAATATCTAGTTTTGTGATGTAATAAACCTAGGCGATTTTGAACAGCTCGTTCAGAGGCTGAAGGGGGGATCAATTCAGAAACCTGTATCTAACTCAAAACAGCATGGATGGATTTTCTTCCAAGTTTGTATGTGTGTGGAAGCACTAGAGACACACAATAACACCCCAAATCCCAGAAAATGAGATTTTTTTCATAATATGGGCCCTTTAAATACACATTTCTCCTTTATTGCAAAAGAGAAGAGAAAGTGCCTTTTTTTTATTGCTGTACCAGGAATCCAGCTGAGGTGGAGAATTCTACCTTCCCCATAAAAAACTGAAGACGTTGCTAAATGAGGTTATGTGACCCCGACTGAAACCCTCCAATCCCACCAGCACAGTGACAGCTGACACTGATCACGCTCTGTGTCTAGTGACCGTAGAGGAAGAGAAGCCTGGCTCAGAATCTCAAGATCAAGATAAATTAGAATTTATCTTTACAATGTCAAATACAATCAGTGCTTGCTTCTTACTTTAATGGCTTATGTCAGGGGTGTCCAAACCTTTTTTTTCCTCAGGGCCGCATCCAGCAAAATATACAGAGGACTGGGCCACTCACTAGATGTGAGGTACACTGTCTGTTGCCTTCCAAACAATGGTAAGAATTCCAAAAACATCATGAATGACGAGTTAGTCGATGAGTAATTGTTGTGTGTCTGTTTCCTCCGCGGATCAGACGACAAACTACACAATTCGATGTACCTCACAACAAACGCCCGTCGCCCTACAGCCTGTTTGTGTGTGCGCACAATCCTTTTCATGTCGTCCTTTTGCATAAACACCCCCTATGTAACTCGCTCTCCGCTGTGATCAAAGTACACGGAAGATATTTGCCAGGAAGTGGACCGACTTAGATCACCTGACCCCTGAGAGAGGAAGCGCGCTGCGGTGAGGTCACTCGGCAGGGGAAACAATCACGCTGAAGGAACACGGAAGGAAGCACAGGATATTCTGTGTGACTTTGTGTGTGTGTGTGTGTGTGTGTGTGTGAATATGTGTGCACAAATGGTACGTGATGTCATTTCATCCTGGAAAAAAGACTTCCAAAAACATAAGGGCTCAGCCGGAGCCCCCGGGCCCTCAAGGCAGGTCACCCTTCATTTAGAACCTCTCTCTGTGGACACATAAGTGTGGACCACCCCCATGAGCTGGATGAGAACCCTGGTTGACCTCCAGCACCAAACGCACCGGATATTTATAGTTATTTGACGTAGACACGTAAAGGGAACAACATGAAACGCGTCACACGGACACACAGAGACAGACACAGCGAGTATACCGTGGGAAATGACTACATGAACAAGTCACCATTTCATCTTACAGTTAGCATCGAGAACAACACAGGAATATTAAATAGACATAAGGCACCATCATTTACAATACATCGAGAGCTATTCAATATGTAATTGGATTTAGAGGATGGTAAATAGTGATGTGGGAACAGCATTCATCCGATCACCCTCCACTCGGCAGCTGGATTTCCGCCCATTGTATAAATTTGACCATGTCAACTTTACTGTTTTGGTTGACTCATTGCGTCATCTTCGTTCACACAAGGCAGCTGTTTATGGGAAAAGACCCAGTGTACATTTACCGAGCATTTAGCAGCTATGCGGGCAGAAGTATCCCTCAGGATTCGAAGCGATAAGAGATCAAATCTTGGATTCAGATTTGCATGGTGGACAAAAACACAACTCAAAAAGGACGTTTCATGGTTCAACTGTCCGATGTGTGAATAAGCAACTGTTTCCTCACCAGTTCACCACCTTGTCATTATTCTGTAACGTTAACCACGATATATTGGTGCAGCGCCGAGCATCTTAACCACCCTTCGTTGTTGATTGTGTTTTTACTGCAACTTTAACTCTGCTTACTATTAACTAGCATACTACTGTTCATGTGCTGCCAAGGTCATGCTTTCAACGCTGCTTTAAGAACAGACGTGGATAACCACAGTCTGCCGTTTCTTCAAGGATAGGGCCGCTTATGTTACTGACAGACACGCAGACATCGGACTAATAGCAAAGCCGCTCCTGTTACTGACCTTTCTCTAAGTGAGAGATCGGATACCGAGGTCAGTCTGTTACCTCAGCGCGAGCCGAGAAGGAGCAGGAACATATGGGAAGAAAAAAAACATGAAATTGTATCCGGAAAAGGTTTTTTTTAACCCAGCGCAGTTCGTATGTCGAATAATTTACAGTCGAGAGTGGTTGTAATTTTCTCCTTCCTTCACAGATAATTGAATGTAATGAGTTTTTTATTTGACTTTGAGACACTGAAGACAGTGCCACATCAAATTGGCAGAGCAATCATGCAGGCTCACAGGCTGGAGAGCAGAATCACGCCACTGCTATGCTAAAATATGAAGTGTTCGATGAAAGTTGTATTAATTTATAATCTCCCTATTGTCACTGGCAGACAGCTACAATGGCCCAATATTCTATGTATGACTTACCTTTTTATTAGATTAGAATTATTAGTAGTATTAGTCGAAATTTGCATTATTGCTGGGTTGCATGCTTTAGGCCGGGATATGTTGTATTTTGAACAATTTTGCTTTTGGTGTTTACCTGGTATCCCTGCTGCAAGGTAGAAGACCACTGACGGTCAGCAGAAACAAAACCTTTGGCATAGTTGCTCATTAAACAAAAAGGGTTACTTTCCAGCGGCAGAAACAGGAAATTTGATGATTACGAATGAACGCAAAGAGTAAGAACTCATGTAGCATTGAATGACATTGATTAGGAAGGAATTGCAATCAAGCATTAACGTGTACTCGAGAATACACTGAATGTGTGTACACAGAATGCAATCCTAACTTTTGAGTGGAAGCAGCGTAGGTTAGTGTCACATGATGAATCCCACTTACTGTCAGGGTTGGGGGATTTACGGCCATGGCTGGGCGAGGAGGAGCGGAAGGTGGTAACGATGGTGTTGTGGTGAGGATTAGGGTGGTGCGGGTGGTGCACAGGAAGGTGGTGGCCATTGTTGTCTGGGGGAGCTCTGGTGATGCTGATGTCGGGCTTGCGGACGTCTCCGGGGGCCGGTGACTCAAACTTGCGGGCGTGGTTCTGCTCGGGGGTCCGGCTGGTGCCGTTGTTGTTGTAGTTGCCCTCGTTGCGGCGGATCACCGGGGAGTCGGAGGGCGCCTTGGCGAACGTGACCTCCCTCCTGTGGCTCGTCTCGGGGGTCCTGGAGTGGCCCAGGACCTCCGGGCGCTTCAGGGCGCTGCTGGCAGCAAAGCGCGTGGAAGCGGGGCTGCTGATGTTGTCCACCTGCTTGCTGGAGGAGGAGGAGATGTCGATGGAGAGTTCGGAGCGCCGTGACACGGGCTCGGGGGTCTTGGAGCCCCCTCCGCCCATGATGGAGCGGGGTTGGGTAAAGTTGAGGTTGTTGTTGTTGGCGGTGTTGGCGGTGGTGGCGGCGGCGGCGGCGGTCGAGGGGGCGGTGCCCAAGTCACGGTAGTAGATGCTAGTGGGGGACATGGCGGTGTTGCGGTGGGGGGAGTTGGTTGTCCGGCGGGAGCCGGGGGACAAGTGCGATGAGGTGTCGACATCCTCCACCTCGAAGGACCGCTTCAGAGCTGCATATGAGGGACAAACACAGTCACAGGGTCAACGTCTTTCATAGTTTATTTACCATGACAGTTTCTGGTTCCAGCTTCTCCTGAATCACAAAAAAATATGATCAGTGGAAATAAAAAACTATTGCTCGGAATAAATAGAATAGTAGAAACAGTGATATTATCATGAAGTGAATTATTAGTTTGTTAAGAGGATCTTGTCGTGCAATGCAAGACATGTGAATCACAGCAAAGCCACCAAAAGGACATGTCTAAACGTTTTTTGAACGTAAAATCTGAAAAGTAAAGACTAATTTCAGATGCCCATTAAATGCAGACAAAACTTAGCGGCCAACCTTAACTGACATCTTCCGAGAACTAATCTGCCTCCACCTGCCCGCTGAAATACGTCACCACGTTACCATGCAAATGGCAACAGTCTCATAAAACATTTAAAAAAAAGGTTGTACCATTGAACCAAGAAGAAAACAAAGTCATTTTCTAGAACTCATTATGACCAGTATCCAGGTGCCATAGTGCAGCGCCTGAGGTTTGAGGGAGGGGCTATGAGGCAATTACGGCTGGCATCACAGAGGACACAGCGTGCGCTCGCCGCTAAGCCATACTTATCTGACTTTATTACATCCCCCTCACGAGCAGCAGGGTTCTCACTGAACCGTAATAGGCTCCACGTTTAAGTCAATTGATTTGTTGTTTCGCCGTGGCACGTGTGTGCATGTTTATGTGCGGGGTGCACCGGTGTCAAATAGAGCACCTTGGGACATGTTACAATGCACGCAATCGGCCGAGCATTGTTCCCCGACCAAGCGTCTTCACAGGTGGAAAAAAAGTCGCAGAGATAGAGGCACATCCCTCGGTCAGCGGTGACGCGGGAAAAATAGCTGCCGTGTCCAAGATGAAGATACCGCGGGATGGGATCAACCCTTGGGATGAGTGCAATGGCTCAAAGTCAACTTGAATTTCACTCCCATCTTGGAGTTGCAGTGCCAGGAGAAGGGCCAGGAGCTGGTATCACGATGACACACTAGTTAGGCCGCTGTACTCACGCTCACCCTGCGGGGGAATCTCCTGTTTCCTGCAGTCCGGAACGCACTGCTGATAATTTGATCCGCCTGCGGCCTGCAGTGCGTCCGCTCTGAGCGTGCGTGCGTCTACGCAACTGTTTGCAGATCCGTTAAAAGTGCTCGTAAAAAACAAAAACGAGCCAGTGTGTATCACGTATCATGGATTTGGGTTTATTTTGAAGCGACATCACCCACAGGGAGAGGACCGGGGCTGTGAGGGGTAGCGGGGGTGGGGGGGGGGGCATCTACACTGAACTCTCTGTAAAACACAATCACATCAAAGCTGCCGCTCGACACACACGCAAGCACACAACCCTGCATCGCCAATAAAATGTACTGCTATAAACTCCTTCATTACAACATGATGGGCATTTGAAACAATTTACCTCCTTACCAAGTCGGACTCACAAAAGACTTTGGCAACAAACGGATCTGCAGAAACATTTGGGAGTTTCTGTCAAAATGTACCCTTTACCTGAACCTTAAGAGAGAGTTTCCTTTAATCTTTTGGCATTCTTGCCCTATAGAACACCGATGCTCATACTGCAGGGCTAACTTACAAAGCATGGGCACAGAAAAAGCTTTCAAATCCAATCCTTTGATAGGAATACACATAAAAGAATTATACACAATAAACTTGCAATTTGTAAGCTGGCGCCTGAACCCGCAGCGCCACTGGACTGTGTCCTTCTAACCGCCGCTTTCCTCGGCCTCGTGTTTTACGATTGCAGAGAGGGAGTCCAAGGCCGCGGTCCCTTTCAACTCCAGCCAGAAAATACGTCGACTTGACCAAAATTGGTCTGCAGAGTTCATTTGGGAGCTGAGGGGTTGCGATGCGCCCTTCGGGACTGTATTGTGGAAGAAGCAAGGCTTCTTTAAGCCTCCGCCTGAGGCCTCAAACACTTTTTCTTAAACCCTGCGCAAGCTAACATCTCCTGACACTGCTGTAGACTTTTGTTAAGTTGTAGAAGAGCTGTGACGAGCAAAGGATATAAAGGTCCGTATTAACAAGCTTTTGCCCAAATATAACAGCTAAGCCAAGAGATGCCAGTGACCTGTTAAGGGATCTTAGATTAGTATTTCTGTTTTTGGCTGCTTTGCTCTGTGATTATATGACCGCAGGCAAAGGACCACAGCAGAGGACTTGAGTGCTTTCCTCTCAAGCCATTTCTTTGTATTTAAGGGCCGTGCAGCCGAGTGTACATGATTTAAGAGCAGGGATCATTTTGAATCTTTCTGTGCTTTAATGTTGTCCGGGAATATGGAGATTAGAGGAGTTGTGGGGGGAGGAGGGGGGTACATTCAGGGCACCACTCGCTTAGATGATTGCCCAAATCACGCTGCTTTTTTCGTATCCTGGGACTTTCTTCTTTGAGTATTTTACTTCCAATCAGGATATTCTCTGCATGAATACCATAAGTACATCGGCTCCTGAAACATTAGATAGAAGAAGGACGGAGTGTGGTACTGACAGACGGGTGAAGGAGTGTCGTTCCCATTGAAACAGCATTCCCAGACTATGAGCTGCAAGCGAGAGGTCGAATCCACCTTGGAGGATTCTCATTAACAGGAGCCTTGTCTCCCCACGTCCCACGGCTACCTATCACCGCCCAGGGTCCGCTATATCACGCAGAACACAGCAAAGGTTTTTTTGCACAATAAAAACAAAGATGGAGGCAGCTGTATCCTTGCTATGGTTCACGGTCCTTCGTCCTATAATGCGGCCCAGGTGTCCTCTCTATCATCAGTGTCGTCACTTTTTCTCTCAAGGACGTCCCCACCGACGAACGCAAAACACACAGTATCATCTGAGCCCAGATGCACCAAGAGGAGATAGTGGAGAGTTAGAGGGAGGAACACAAACAGGGAGACAGGGACAGGAGGAACAAGAGACAACAGATAGTGAGACGCGTTGAGAAATGGGACAGACAGCCGTTAAAAAAGATTAGTTATGCTTACATTCCACTGCTGTTAATAATAATGACGTCATTGTGTTCTCTGACTGTCTCTGCACGTCAAATTTGAACACTGGTTTGTTGCTTTGTTATGTTTGACCTAGTACCTTACTCCACAAACCTCATTCATAATAATAATAATGAAAATGATATCCCACTTCCTGCATACGATTCACAAGAAAAGCCTACCAAGTGAAGTGCCCCTAAACTACCAGAAGGCCTTTAATGTGAAAAAGACCGAGAAATATTCCAAACAAAAAATTGAAGTATCGAAATCTTTAAACGTCCTGACTTTGTTTGAAGGTGAACCCAGCACATACTGTATATTACAGTAAGAACAAGAGACCCACTGCACCAGGAATTTTATCAATAAAACATGTACTAGACACAGCCTTGAACTCCTAATCGGTCTGGTATTTCTAGCCACACACAATAAGTCAAGTATTCAAGACAGTTACAGTCAACAACGGGTTACATGAAACCAGTTCATGCACAGTGGAGTTGATCCGATGTCTGTAGCCGCAGAATACAAGCCAACGTGGCCAAACCAGGAAAAACCTCCTATTTGACAAAACAAGGCCAAACAATGAGATGTAATTCCGCATGTGCGCCATTTTTGCTTGGTCAGACCGAACCTTGAGGCTGCACTGTCAAACACGCATTTCCCTTCCGCTGCCCACTCGTGGTGTCGGGTTTACAAATGCCGCCCAGCGGCAGCGGTGCGGCTCGTCGTTTCAGATTCACCGCTTGGTTCCCTGCCGGTCCGGCCGACACCCTGCGTCCAGCTCCGAGCAGTTATGGAGGGTGTTGGAGGTGTTTTGTAAAGAGAGGAGACGTGCAATAGTTCACAGTCTTTTCTTCGTTCTGAATCTTAATCAGACGCAATAGGAAAGATTGCTGCCCACACAGACACTACACAGACTCCGGCTGTACTCAGCCCAAGATGCCCCTGCAATATGGATGACAGGAGGGGAGGGAAATACCAGCTGAAATGAGAGAATAATATTCTCAGTCTACATCTGGTCAGATAGTCAGTGTGTATGTTTATTGTGTAACAAACAGCCTGCAATAACACAACTCTTACACAACTGCTCTGACACAATCCACCGTATGTGCAAAAGCCTGCAAAATTGTACCACACACATGCACTTTCTTCCAGTTTGGGTGGGCAGCCATAGCAGTCTCTGTGCATATACAAACATGGGCTTATTCTGGGCTTAGTCTCTGGTGAGTCATTTGGATTCAGCAGACACAGACATGTTCTATATTTTGGAAAATCCTAACATGGTTTCAGCGTGTAACGGTGGTTTCTATCATCCCTTCTCTATAATAGTCCCACACGCGAGTCCATCCAAGAGGCATTATTAAGTCTAAAGCGTGCCCACTGGCATCTTTTCCTCCCCAGTGTGCAGTGCAGCAATTTTTGGGTTCAGAGTCTTTCCCGGACGTTTTCAAGGCCCAAGCTTCTAACTGAAGGATGGCTCTGCTCTCCGCTCTCCGCTCACCCACCGTTGCCCATCAGGAGCCCTTTTCATACTGCTTCCCTTTTGGAAGAAACATCCCATTGTACCAAGCTTAAACAAAACTCTTGCTCGGGTAGAGAAAGATTTAAAGGATATAAAAGGTCATTTGAAAGTTTGCTCTTGTGAGCCCCGGTTTGGATTCTAAATCCTTGGGCTTTAAAAAGGTTTCCCAGGAGAACTTACTGGGTGAGTTCTCGTTTACACCCGTCCCAGATGAAAAGTGAATAAAAACCTCAACAGAGGACTCTTGATTGTTCGAAAAAACAAGGTTGCAACAGCACCCAAAAAGGACGAACTAAAGAACCCTATATGATAGTATTATTTAGCACCTTTATCTCAAAAGTGTATGTCGCAACTGCTGCATGTCATCTGATATAATAATCCCTTAAAAAATGATGCCACATTTCCTGCTTACAACCAAGGTGTGCTTGAGGTGACTAAGTCTGCATGGTGTGACGTGTTCATCGCCTTTCTAGACTGCAACTCTCACAGGCAGGACTATAAGCCAACCACTGTAGAGGCGAAGTTCACATGAGGATAATAGTTACTAAGACTTCGACAGATGAATATGGATATAGTCAGGTCATAATGAAGGAGAAGGGAATGGTACAACCAGATACATTTGCTCCTTACACGCAAAGAAAGAGTCAACTGTTCTTTAAATGAGTCGATCAGGTTCCTGGACGGATGGTCAAACACTACATGAAATACGGATTGAAAGGTACCTCCAGGAATTGGGGTACCGGAGAGGATTTATACTTTTTCTGATGTCCGTGACATCTCGCAGTGAGCACCAGGCCAAACAGCAGCTGGAGGGATGCGGTTTGACCGGAGGAGGAACAGGAAGGAAGAGGAAGACAAAGGGAATTAAGGCCAGCTCCACACCGGCTCAGCCAACACAAGAGAGACACAGTTGTGATCGTTGTACGAGGAGGTTGGACGGATGTTAGTTCTTAATGCTGATGTTTTCACTGTCTTTCTGTCGAGGTCTTTACAGTAAAGGCGAAGTTTGGTGTTAGGCCTGTTTGCTTGTATTATTGATGTAACTTGGGAATAATCAATGGCAGACTAAAGGCTACAGGGACTGGGCTAGCATGTGCTCAACACCCTGACTCTAACTGTGCCATGCCCACATGCGCAGTACTAAACACAAAGATACACACGCACACACACGTAATATTGTTCAATATCAATACCATTCACAGACTTTTGACAGATGTTCTGGCTCACTCATAACATTAAACCTATAAGTGAAAGAAAAACAGGTAACAAACTACAAACCTTCAAAATCTGAAATAATCCCCTCCAGGTGCGGATTGACTCCAGAATCAGACATCTTTTCAGGCATTCAATGTCGCTAAAACTAAAAGTGGGCTCCCTGTTGAAGAAATTCCTGAATGGAGGGATTGAGAATCCCAGTCGGAGCTTATTTTCTCTCACTGCCCACTAACTTACTTACTATATCACTGCATTCAGACTTCAGAGAGTGCAAAGAAGGCGAGCCTCCTCCCTTCTCCTCCCCTCGCCTCCCCTCCCTGCAGCTAGAAACATACTCCCCCTTCTCCCTCGTGCCCTGTGTGTGCGTCTGTGTGTGTGTGTTTGTGTTGCGCACCCCCACACAAGCTCATACATGTGCGCGCAGACAATCACGCAGACATCAGACCCCGTCATTCCCAAGTGGCTCCCGAGTCTGATTTCAGACGCAGCGAGTGGACAATATGTCAAACGGTCACTTTAACCGAGTCACCCTGCAGTGAGACAGGATCCTCTGCTACGGACGCGGCTCTTCGCGTCCGTAGCGTCCGGAGAGGGACCACGGTTTAAATCGGAGATTAAGGCTTTTAAATTTTTGAGTAAAGTGGATAGTCTTCCTGGAGAAAGTTGACATTAGGGACAAATACTGCGGCGCCTTTGGGCCTACACAGGGTGGATTCATGCATCAACTCGCCCTCTGTGACATCATGGGGGATCGGAGCTTGGTGGCAACAGCTGACCACGAGTCCAGCGAAAACTTCTTTATGGGGGGGGGAGCCTGAGGGGGCGGGGTGACAGGCCAACATTTGATGTGGCCGGTATGTTTACACTTCTTGTCTTAAGAGCTACTTTGGCCAATTAATTTTTCCAGTAGTCTTTTGTTGGGGACAGCAAAAATATTATAGAAACAAAAATTCTGAAATGTCAAAGTTGGCATTTTCATTTATTTAACCGCATCCACTATCTCCCTGTGGGACGTCCTACAGCGTTTCCTCTATGTGAATCTCCCCCAGGACCAAGTGGTGATGCTATCGCTGTGTGTGCTGATGGGTCATGAGTGAGCAGCTTTTTACAGCTTCCTGTTTGGAGTCAGACGGGGCTGCAGTGGAGATTTTTGGGATCAATTGTCATTCTAGTTCTGCTTTACCATTCACAAACTCATTGCGAAGGTCATACGAGTGAATAGAAGCTGGTCAACAACCAGTCCTCAAAACAAACGTTAAACTAAAGCCAGGGCCACAGGAAACTCATTTCAAACCCCGGTGAACGCAATAAGGTGCAGCGCCAGCGCCTGGCGCATTTACAGCCACGCAAGCTTCCAAGAAATATCCCACTTGAATGAAAAGCTTTATTCTAAGGGGCCACTAATGCGATGCCAAGCCCACCCAGCGGCCTTTAACCCTAACACCCTAGAGGTCGATGCTAACACAGAACCACAGTGTGGGCTTACGTTGCAGTCTGGTTATTTCCCACAACAACCGCTGCAAAGGCGTCTTCGGATAGAGAACAGGGCACGCTGTGGTTTGTTTACGCTCAGTATTTGCATTCATTCTATTCAAAATGTATCAATCACAGACCTTTACACGTAGCCTGTCTGTCCCCTGAGACGCCTGTTGTCCTAACCTGTGTAATTAAGCTTTGAGTGCATGTTTTAAGAGTGCACTTAATATCACACACCCTGACAGCTGCGTATGGGCATTTATTTGAGCTGAATGAGGAAAGGCTCCGAAACAACATCTGGAGAAGTGTCCGTGTTTGTGTGCGTGTGTGTTTTTGCAATGGAGTAACGTTACTTGATTATGGTCATATACATGTGCCCGTTTACAGGCTCCCAAATGCACCTGTGCACGCAGACGCGATTGCGTTTGTGTGTCACAGTGCTCCTGTAAAGCAGCATAAACACAAAGGCTTTGCATTGTGGGATAAATCAGCTTGACCAAAATTGTTTAGTCGCATACTGTATCTCTGTGTTGCCGGCAAAGTTATTCCTGTTGTGTACCTCGATGATGGGCATGAATGTGTGTAATCTACTGACGAATACACAAGCTGTTGTTTCCAAAGTAATTTCCCATTATTATTTTAGGCTGCCATGAAAACATCCTTGCCACGAACAGCAAATAGAAATTAGCGTCTCTGGCTAACTCTGGCTCACTTACAGTACAACTGTTGCTAGTGTGCAAAATAAATGAATAAATAACAAGGTTGTCTGATTCCCTGATTCATGATGACTCATTAGTAGCTTCAGACAGTAATAGTATAGAGACAGAACAGTGAGAGTCCCACATACATATAGGATTCATAAACGTTCCCTCAAAGGAGAAACCATTTACGGTTCCCGGGAGAGCATTTTATAAAGGTTTCACGTGGAACCCTTTAACTGGGTTAAAACCTCTGCTCCAGGGTTTTAAAGAGAATATTTCTGTGGGGTAACGGTTCCCCCAGGAGCTTTTCTCTGAAGCTTTTGCTCCTATAGACACTTTCAACCATCCGAGGGGTTCTGCCAGTACTTATTTTATATGACGGAGTTCATCTAAAACCAAGTGTCCGTTGTGCAGAACAACCCAACCCAACAATCACTGTTCCCCATCATAGTTGCAGGAGGGGGGAGGGATCGTGGGGTGTTCTCAATGGAGCACTAGGAACTTACAGAGGTTATGCAGCTCTTCACACATATACCTTATTTTTAAGATACTACATGTAATTCATGTATTGGTGGTGTCACATTTATTTAATAAAGGTACTGTTATGACTCTTTTAAAACTCTTGTGTGAAAACATCCTTTGCATACAATTCAGGCATGAAAATGAACCAATGCAATGTTGCACACGCCGGCCTCTGCTCAATTGTTGACACTAACTAATCTCCTCTGCACCTCACTGAACATAAATATTACCGCATTTTAACACCTGAACAAGCTTTCCCTGAGGATATATTTCTGCTACACCAGCCACGGCTCGACCCGTGACTCCATCATGATTGATTTCCCCCCGTCACGAAGCCTCCCTTTGGGCGGACTGAAGGTGCAGTCAGAGCCCTGCACTCCCCGTTGCTGGCTGCTTCCACGCTGGCCCTCACTTATCATTATGTAATAATAATCTGAGGAACAATATGAGGTGAGATGTGGGGAAGGTAGTGGGAGGAGGACTACAGGGTGTTCACTCATAGAGGATATCCTGTGCACTTCATTGGTGGAACATGGTGCGCTTGGTGACTTCCTTCAGTCCCTTTAACCCCTGACTTTGTGCAAGTGGGTGGGAAGCCGAGCATGTGCGATTTAGCGTGCAGGGCTCCGGGTGGATCCACGGCAAGAACACCAATAAGGGGGGGAGGGGAGAGCTTTCGTACCATTGAAGTACCGTTAAATTAAAGGCCGATCCAAAAGTAGCAGCGTTACATGGGCACCGGACATGGAGGCCGAGAGGAACAAAAATAAGCTAAATGTCAGCTTTTGATAGAAAGGGTGATTCATAATGAATCACAATATGTGAACACACTATGGGTACGTATGGCTCCTGGGCTCGGCCCTCTTCATGTCAACAAATACAAAACTGGTTTTGAGCGACATTTCCAGAAGGGATTGTAATGATGTGTCCTTAAATCAAACTACTGAATTTTTTATAGTTGTCGGGTGTGATCATGCCTGGAAAGTGCTGCAATTGGTGTCACATAAGACACATAAGAGATTTTCTTACTGTTTATTGGCAGGGCATGAAGCAACGTGACACAACTTCTCGCTTCTCTAATTTCCCGGCTGAACGTTTTCCTTTCCCTTTGTTGGATCTCCTCCAAACCGTGCTGACCATACGGTTCTGTCATAGCAGACGACGTCCCGTTGAACGTATTATTTAAAGATTCATCATGCAGATGGAACATTTCACAGAACTTCTGGGTGACACGGTTTCTGCACTAAAGAGGACAAAGAAGACAACACTGCCGCCAAGTGGTAATAGAAGGGGTGCGCGGCGTGTCTGCATGCGCCACACGGCTGGCTGAACTCAGTCACCTTATTAACGGTCGAATTAAAGGCTGATTTGCTTGATGTCGGGCCTTAATCGCCGTAGGACGCTAATTACTTTCATCCTCTCGGCGCAGACTAAAGACTGCTCAGGACCTGAGCAGAAGGTCCAATCCAAATCAATGAGAAGCCACCGATTAAAAGGAAAAGAGTAGGATCTCTTTTGAGAGGTAAAGAGCAGAAGGCACTGAGGAGGACAGAGACAGCACAGGTGCTTCGCTGCATGCTGAACGTTCCTCAAAAGAGTCTGTCAAAAACAACGTTAGCTGACACATGAGCTCCTGATTCTGACCTCGCGGCTTGAAGGGCATCCTCCTCGTGCTCAGGCGGGATTCGAACCCGAGGCTGCCAGTTTCGGCTCAGCAGCCACTTGGTTTCCTGCCTTTGACAGCTCGTCACATGGGCTTTACTCGCTGTTTGGTCCTTGCGTTAAGCTGCGGCAGTCCAGTCAATGAGAATGAGGGAGAGCTCCGTTTTTAGCTCGAAACTTCATATTTATATGAGGAATAAATATAGGACGGGTGGAGTTGACATAGAGACACACACACACACACACACGCACACAGACGTCTTCCAGCCTAACTGTAAAGAAAACACAACTTAGGTTGGCTTCAGAAGAAACTGCTTCCTCAGCGTTAAAGTTTGAAAAAGCCACAACTTACCAGCTATTCTGTCTCTGTCCATAACGCAACGGCCTCCTCAAGTAGCCACATGTAACCTCTCCTTTTTCTGTCTTCTGCTTCCTTCCCTTCAGCCTTTTTTTTTCTCCATGAAGACTTCCCCTTTTCTCCTGACTTAGTCACCCTGTCCCCCTCTTTCAAGCCCTCCCTCTCTCCTCCCCCTGTCCCTCCTCCCCCTGCATCTCCCTCGCTCAAACTCCCTCCAAGTTTTAATGTTTTCAGTCTGTTAGGCTAATAAGTGACCGGAGCAGACGTCCACAGCCATGTGCGAGTCATATGGAGGCGCTTTCTTCGCCGTTTCTCCTACAGCTCTTGTTCTCTCCTACCCACGCACACACACACACACACACACACACACACACACACACACACACACACACACACACAGTCACACAATGATAGCTTTTTATTCCTAAAACACACAAGCTGGAACTTTTTATCCCTTTTCTCTTCGCTATTTTTCCAATAATTCCATGAGTTCCCTCACGCACATGAGTCCTATTGGGTCTTTGAAATGGATTCTTAGCCCTTTGATTAAAGGTCCTAGTTTGAAATAAAACAACAGAACAGAAAAACTCATTCTAATTATAGTGTGTTATAATAATAATAATGATGTGTGACAATGAGATATCAGCAAATAAGCAACACATGCGCACATGTGAGTGGCCCCACACGGGGACGGCATGTCAGTCGTTACGTGCCAAGTGTCTTTTTTTTAACAGACAAGAACTTCTGCCTTCACTTCTTTTTTGGAAAAAAAAAGAGCTTAACTTTACTAACTGACGGAAAGAAATGTCAAAGTATACATGTGGTTTTAGTGGGAAACGTTCTGCGGCTGTTTGACCCCTCAAACCTCCGATATCTCGCTCCTCACGCCAGAGTCTAACCACCTCGTTAGCTCAGAGCTCATTGGACGAGGACGTCAGGCCGGGTCGCTTAGGAAGCCGTTGTCTTGGTGACAAAACACAACACACACACACACACACTCACACAATCTGAAACAGACACACACGCACACGTCTTTTGTTTTTGTGTCCGGGGGAGAAGGCGCAGCCCCGCAGCTCACTTCCTCTTTCTTACAAGAAACATCCCTCCTCAACCCGTGGCTTTCCAAACGCACCCCCTGCAGCACGAGGACAGGAGGACAGGAGGACAGGAGGACACGCCCTGTGATAACGTCTTTCGGACAAGCCCGCTGCTTGTATAGAACAACAATAATACATGCTGGAGTAAACCCCATTTCAGAGCGTTTTGAAGGATGTTTGAAAATGAGTATTTTTAAAACACAAGTTGTAGCTGGGTGGAGCCTTCACACACAGACTCACAAATACACACAGCTCCCACCACCCGGGTGTCCTGAGGCCATCTCTGACATCCGTACTGGAGAAGTGAGGAGACGCAGAGCAGAGGAGGCAGATTAGGGATATTCATGTGCGGCTGCACTGTGAGTAGATTTAGGCTGACTAGCTCTGAAGATCAGAATAAAACCGGATTTATATAAGCCTGTGCAGAACGATTTATCCATCTCAAAGAGTTTTAGTCTGAACATTTAAAAAAAGTTATTTTCATTTTGGTCCCTATTAATGTGTGTAAAGTCATACAATAGTTCAATTTAGATTTTTTTATTTTCAGGTCCAACCAGCTGAGATCTGGACATGGAGATATAATGATACAATTAGAAAGGATTCATAAGGAGCATTTAGATGCTGAATCCATATGTGAAGCTGCATGCCGGTACGGTTTTAAAAATAGAGACGTGTTGCCTTTTTTCTTTCATCTCGCGATCATTTTTCAGACTTAAAGAACTGCAGTTAATCACAGGGTCACGGGAAAAAAACAACACATAAAACGCACAACTTTTTGCTGGTGCATTTGTTGACTCATTTTAAACATGTGTGTCAGTTGCGACACACATACACAGATGCGCGCCATGTGTATATGGACTGTTGCAAGATGTATTTAAAGTCATTAGTGAATATGATTATCCTCTGTACACAGAACCATTTGCTTCTGAAGAACTATTCTCGATTGTTGTGGGTTGCAGCAGCACATCGGCCCCATCAATTCAGAGTTTTAGAAGAAACAGAAAAGAATAGAAAAAGCTTAAGAGAGGTGTGTTCTTGTTTTCCACGTAAAGGCTTTGCAAACCCCTGGGCTTTTATTGTGAAAGGTAGGAACAGAAAGAGTGGATCTGGTCTGCACTGCTGCCTTTGCTAAGGTTGGAAGCAGTAATAAAGCTCCAACTGCAAAGCCTCCATGTTGTTGTGCGATATAGTGCTCGTTATGAACATGTCCGTTGCATAGCGAATGCTCAGAAAAATTTACCTGATTTTCTGCGTGATATTCATTGCGAGTATCCACAACAAAAACCTTCCGAAAAATTGAATTGATCTGAATGAATTACACAAAGCAACAAAAAAAATGTTCTGGAATTGCTCCTTTTTTCACCAGAAACCTAAAAGGATTCTCTTATGACCACAAGCCAAAGAACCCCAAGTTGTTTCTGTGTGAAACTTTGTTTTTAAGAGTGTGCAATGAAATCAATTAATTTTCTAAAACATCTAACATATCCTACTTTGGAGATGTAAAACCACCCATGTGTCTTCAGTTAATTGTTTTTTTTATTATTATTGTTTTTACATAACATAACATATTATTCCGATGAGTAAACCTGACTTCCTCTTGTTCCCTGATGCGAGAGCACACAGTTCCCTGCTGTTTCACTGTAAATGAAGCCGCTGCAGCTCGTAAAAGATAAATAATTCAGACAAACTGATGCAAGAGAGAACAGACCGAGAGGGCCTCCCTCACTCATACCTTTCATCACCTTCCCTTTCCATCATCTTAACATGCAGGCGGGGTACATTCGGACCCTCCCACGACACAACCACAACCCCACACACACACACACACACACACGCAACATGACACACACAAAAGCTTATAAAATAGGCACACTTGAACATCCACTCAACACACACACAAACTAAAAAGTCTGTGCAGATTCCTCTCGCATGACAGCACACCCTGTAAACATATAAACACACTCACCAATCACACACACCAAACATGTAACCTACATATGCAGCCGACAACGCAGATGGTCATAAGGCGCAGATGCTCACGTGTGCTTCTTCACTCAAGCGAGGAAATACACACACACACACACACACACACTTACAGCCCTCCTACCCACCTAAAAAGAAAGCAGTGTATCACACATTGACTACGGGTGGATGGTGAGCCTTGGGGTGCACATTAAAGTAAGCCGTCACTTCAGAGCACGACCTATGACCGAACGCGTGACTCCAACATGATAAATTCACTTACATAACAGTCAAGCAAAAAGGGAGAAAAAAAACTCCCCAGCGCGCCAGCCGACACTGAAGGGACGCCTGCGGGGCAGCAACTCACAAGGAAGGAGAAAGAACAGTGGGATGACGATAAAAGATGAAAGGAGAGAAACAGGAGAGACCAGTGAAAGTAGCGAAAGCGGTAAATGGAGGGGAAGAAGAAAGGATGCGAGGTGAGCAAGGAGAGGAGGAAGGGGGGCGAAGGAAGCGGATCCACGCAAACTGGAAAGGGCGCCGTGGCGCTGCGGGAAATAACGTCTTTGGTGTACTGATTCGTGGCACGGTGTCAGGTGAAATCTATCACACCGCCAACAAGATGGAGGTGTTCCATATTATCGAGGCCAAACAGGCACGCTTAACTAGACACACACGTGCTGCACACGCTTTTCTCGCCCTCCAGCCCACCAAAGACCTCATTTCTCCGCAACACAACAAGCATTGAGGAGATGTTGGAGAATGACAAAGAGAAAGGTTGGAGCACTCGTCTTCCCCATGCGATGCCTCGTCCCCTTCGTGCATTCACACACCAAGAAAGAGAGGGGGGGGGCTGTCTTCCTCATTTGCATCCCCTGCTGCTGCTGCTGCAGCCTACACATGCAACCTGGGGCATGTACAGGGACGACACAACTCTTTGCATCACGCATCTGCACAAGACCAACTTTCTCTAGCTAGCCGGGGAGATACCAAGTCAATGGAAACACATTTTTCTAAAGAGCCATCATCACCTGAGGTCCTCAGTGGGCTTTATTTTTTAGTTTCTTTATTGCAAAAAAACAGTTGTGAGGTTTTTGAAAGCTGCACCACCCAGAATGAGTCCAGTGAGAAGATATCATTACAGCATTGTGGGAAAGACAAAGTCTGGCTTTATCTATATTATCCAATCAGACCTTCCAGACCGGCCAGATAGCGGCCACATGCGCCCGCTATATAATTTGAAGTGTAGCGAAGAGAAACTTTAATGTAAACTTGGGTAATTCACTGTAAACTTCATTTTTCTGTTTCACACAGCATCAAACCTATTCAGGTCATCTCAGGCATCAATGAAGGCCGTGACCCGGAGTCCGCTTCCCAGTCACGCGTCTGGTACTTCCAGAACTGCTGACCTGCTCTGTGAAGTGAACGAAGCGGGCCTGGAGTCAATAAAAGGGATGAGCGACCGTCTGAGAATTGTAAACATACCATTTGTAAATCTTTATCAGGAAGGCTTTTTGCAACTCCCACGCACTCCTTTCCATTCACTAGCAAAGTTCTCAGTCCAGCATCCGCTGTGGTTCCTCCTGCAGTAGGTTGCTCCAGTTGCACATCTTTCCACAGTGACGCACTGAGACTCACAAGGTGAGTGGAGGCTCACGGAGGATCAGGGGCTTTTGTACAGTTCAGTCGCTACCGGTCAGTCATGGTTCATTATAGCAGGCGATTGGTTGGCAGTCTGAGAATATTATCAGTTTTTTAGCAATTTCCCTTTGATAATAACACATCAGGGGGGAAGTCTTTGCAATGCTCAAATACAATTCTCACTTAGTGTATTATGAGTTTATGGTCTCAGTCTCAAGTTTTTAAGCGGTTTATGTACAGTGGAATACACCATGAAGCAGAGTACGCCGTAGTGTTGCCACCATGTGATTGGCAGATTGTGTATTTTCACTACATGACAGTTCATTTGAACATTTTGGGTCATCTACGAATACCCAATACCTGCATTATGTTGTAGTTCCACGCTCTGGTGTCACCTCTGTTTGTGATGACGACTAAAATGCCACACTTAAACGTTTCAAAACAGCGGGCCAAAAACTCAATTAGTGATGTAGCGGTGACTACATCCACTTCATGCATATAGTACGTTCAATGCATGCTAAGATGAGCTAGTTAGCATTAAACACATTCCGCTGAAGCTGATGGGATTGTCAGTCGGACCTGTCAGTGGACCGTGCCGCAGGGATTGGTAATATAAAACGGGACTGACCTATATTTCCTCACGCTGCATGTATGATCCTCTGAAAAGGCAGAAACGCCACACCAACACAGATCTCCGTAATTACTAACGGCTTATCACCAATGCTCAACCGCTGTAGATGTTTCACAGTCAAAACATGATGGTCCAGACTGAGTCAGCCAGCGAACGCTGCGCTCAACCAATCCCCTTAAAGAGGCAGGGAAGAAAAATATAAAATGATGACGATAACCAATCCATGACCAGCAGTCATGAGAGTCACACACACACACACACACGCTTAGAGTAATCACAGTTCACAGAAATAACCCAGAAGTCACGACGGCCCCTCTCTTCCAGGACTCTGAAATGTTGAATCCCACTCTTAGGTCATTTCCACGGTCAGAGGCTGTAAAAGTGGTAGTAGAGCGCCTGTCTGTCTCCGCACGGCTGTGGTAACACTCCTCCTCGCCATGAGTTAATCATTAGATGTGAGTGGGAGCTGCCTGCAGGACACATAAAAATGGGATAACCTCACATTTCCAGATCCCTCGCAGGAAAGACGGCCTGTTGTAGCAATTTATAAGCACGTATGTGGATCTTTAAGATGGAAGCCGCCATTGAAGAGACGGCATCTTTTATCCCATTGGTGGGAGTTTGAGTGAAAAAACACCTTTACTTTAAACTGGAACAATAGCAGCCTGTCAGCAGTGCTTAGCGTTTGCTGCAGTGTGTAACAAACCTCACAGAGCTTTTATGATCCAAACGACTTAACTGTACATGGAGTGATTGAGTAAACGTTAGCTTAGGGCGAGAGGAGCAGAGCTGTATGCGATTGGGCTGATCATCATTAGGCAGAGCCACATTAGCCCGGGGCCCGCTGCCTTCCGCCTCCATCTCTGCAAATAAGAGAGAAAAAAAAGAGGAGAGGAGGGAGAGCGAGGAGAGCGTTCCTGTGGTTCCCTGTGGCTTTGGACCTCTGTAATCAGCGTGCCATGCTCCTGATGTCTGCATCCACAACTCGGACCCAGCCAGTCTGCACATGCACATGCAAATGCACACACACACACAACCTTGCGGTGATGGACGTGCACGTGGGGCGGCGGGGTGCACGTCCCGCATTAAATGGACGGCCGCGTGTGGAAAAATCTGCTACCCTGATCCATGGCGCGCTGCCGCGTATAATTCACCAGCCGATTTCCTGATCAGATGACCGGGCTTAAGGATTCCTATTTCCACCACCTCAAAATGGTAACTTTATATTTATAAAAATTGCAGGGTTCTCCATAGCTCTCTTTTAAAAAACATGCATTCAAATGCATCCCATATTGTCCAACATCTGGGAGAGGGTGAGCTGACGGCCGGTATTATTGACCTTTCATTGATTCTAGATCTTTTGCACGGTTCTGAGCATAATTCCTCACCTGGTTAATGAGACGTAGAGACAATATCCGCTGCAGCTGACTGAGTTGACTCAAGACCACGTTTACAGGGAGCATGACTCAAAACGTACAAACTAGGACAAAGAAAGGGCAAATCCTCACTGATGGCAAATGTAACATTTCCATAATCGTCTCTCCCTGTATTAAATCATTTCCAGGATTCTGAAATCTCCTTGAGCTCAGCTCTGAATAACTGAAGGAGTCCAGTAAGTGAGTAATTTAAATAAATGGGCCAAAGCTAAAAGCTCAAGTTAAAATACTCAGTGAACTATCTTCCAAAATGCAAATCAGTGGCTTTACTGTCAAAGTCGGAGCAGAAAGAATAGCTGCTGGGAAGAAATTCAAATGGTTGCATTCGTGCAAAATCTCTCTCCCATCAGACAGTTCAAATGTATTCTATGTAGTACAATGACACACAAACGCCCTCCTTTTGATCCGCCATCACTTTCCTTATGGCATCTGCTTGTAACATCAGGTGTTTTCTCTGAATGAACATGCGGCCAAATCCTTCACGGCTGGCCGGCTGCTCATCGTGATGATCAGCAGCAGAGACATGCCCCCTTTTTTCCTCCTCATGTTACTCACGGGGGGCTTTGTTGGACTGAAGAACGTCATCGGCGGCCATCTCTATTTATAGCCAAACTCTGACACAGTGGCAGATGACGTCATACTTGCATGCGTGTGTGTGTGCGGTGCCAGGCGCTATTCAGCGGGGCAGAGAGAGGCCCCCCCCCTGCACGGCACGGCACGCCTGCGCCGACGAAGGCTGAGCACCAAGCGACGTTCCACCCGACTTATTCATTACGGCTGCGGCGAGAGAGATAAACGGAGGGATTAAACCACGAGAGGCGGACGTGTCACTTCCTGTAGTGAGAGAGAGAGAGAGAGAGAGAGATAGAAAAGACCGGCTGGATAGCGGGAGGAACATTTATCTGTATCTAGAGTGAGAGAAACTTCTCTAACCGGTGTGTAGTGCAGCCCTCCGGGGGCACGAGCTCAGCTTTTGTACTCCGATAGAAGTCCGATAGAAAGGAAGCACTATACTCACGCAGGTTTATGGGTTATATGAGCCGTAGAGCTTGGCAGCTCCACTCCTATAGGTAGTGAATTAAATGAGAGAAAGAGAGCTTTATCATCACGGGGAGTCGTGGTGAATGCCGTGTCGGTCCAGGCCAACGTATGACTCAGACGGAGGGGAATCGAGCTCAGCTGTCACTGGAGAGCAATTGTTGGAGAAAAAGAAAGGGCTGCATTCACTCGGGCTCATCTGCTCGTTCCCCGCTGGGCCCGACGGTGTGGTTCAGTGGGAGGATGGATGACGCAGCGACCCAGCGGTGCCGTAGCTGATCTGGGACCAGCTGGAGCTCAGTCACGTGTCGTTTGAAAGCTTTACAGCGATGGCAGCCGGCACACGTGAGCGTCGCTGACCTGCTTGAACGGAAGCAAAGAATCAGCAGCGCAGTTAGATTGTTGGTTATTAGAAGATTCCTTCTGGGTTCTGCCTGCAGCCTTCAACACTTTCCCACATGCATGGCTTCCTCAGGTTGGTCAGTGCTCCTCGGGGTCTGACACCGAAGCACAGGGGCGCTGTTTAGTGCGTGTATGTGACGCACAACACTTGAACAAACTGCCCTCCTTTTTGCACACTGCGACCGTCGTACCACGTGTGAGACAGTCAGCACAAGGAGGGTGAGTCGTACAAACACAGGACTATTGTGCAGGACATCGTTGTCCAACGCACAATTCAAGTAAACAGAAATTCTGTCCAGTAGGTTGTTGGTCACATGACTCATGGACTTCTTTATTTGCATATTTCTAAGGCTCTTTTAGCATTACATGTCATTTACACACTGGGGAGGGGGCTATGGGAGCAATTTGAGTTAAGTTTCTTCCCAAGCAAACTACCCGCAAGCCAACTACTTTCCTGAAACTGTAGTCGTTTTGTTGCCTGAACCTAATTTCCTGTGAAGGAAAATATAGTTTTCACTTATAAATATAGATTATATATATTTCATACTGAATCAATGATATAAGATGATGAATTACAGGAGTTTAAGCGTCTTAAAATACAATGATGACTTGGAGAAACTCCCTTATTAAAAGTGATTGCAATATTACTATAAAAACTATGTTGCGGTTATGTATTTAGAAAAATGAAACAGAAAAAACAATAAAAATCAACACTAGATCTTATTTATACCTTTTCTAACGCTCCATAGCCAAGCCACGACGAGCTGCGTATTCAGCAACCTGCAGATAAAATCACAGCGAGTGACCTGTTTAACTAGCCCAATTTTTTACAATTGCACGTTGTACATTGTTACTACTAAAACACATGAAATAGACTGTTAAAGTCTGAACTCCATTACCAGTTCATTACAATCGAACACAATTCAGTCAAGTCAAATATTGTGGGGCCAAGTCGACACGTGTCACCCACTCCAGCACATCTAATCCGGCAGGCCGTCGCCCCCTCTGGTGAGCCGCACAGCGCTGAGAAGCTGAGTCATTGTAATAATGGGCCATTTCCTTTGAAAAGTGTCAGAGAAGAGACGGTCTCCCAAAGACATTGTGGTCGCGAGTCGATTTTCTACGAGAAGGTTCTTACATTAACCGCCCTAAAAATAACACACCCGTCGGCGGAGTCGACTTCAAGGACGCTTCCCTGACTTTTTATCAAATCATCTATCAAAGACGTAAAAAAAACAGTCCAACAAAGCCGCTTAACCGGCCTCCAGCCAGTGTTAACCACAAAGGAGTCTATCCGAGCTGAGGACGAGCCCGTTTTGAAAAATGACCCAGCCGACTGAGGTCTGTCATGCGTGGGAAGACAAAGAGGAGAAAAGAGACGGTGCATTTCCTCCCTGGGTCTCCCTGTTCCCATCACTTGCACATCCACCTCATTAAGCCCAACAGGCTCCAGGTCTCGCTGGACTTCCCTCACCGGGGGTAAACAATGTTTTTATGTTGGTGATCCATGGGACAACGCG
This sequence comes from Apeltes quadracus, assembly GCA_021346845.1. Classification (NCBI taxonomy): domain Eukaryota; kingdom Metazoa; phylum Chordata; class Actinopteri; order Perciformes; family Gasterosteidae; genus Apeltes; species Apeltes quadracus. Next base: position 5,771,603 of record CM037925.1, read on the forward strand.
GTGCTCCCACTCGGGGGAGAGTGAATTAAGTACGAGCCACTGGAGAGAACATGGATTTAATGCTCTATTCCCAAAAACATTTTGGGGTAAAAACAGAGCAGTTGTGTTTACATGTGTTTTTTTAAGAAACTGAGAAATACTTAACAATAGTAGGACATTACAACAATGTAAGCTGTTCAGAATTTCAGGCTTTACGGAGAAAGCTGCTCTATAACAGACCTGTGCACAAGTTCAAGCATCTCCTTTCTCCACGTGTTACACTCTAACAGCTTTCTCAACCAGGAACTGAACAGCAGCACAGACGGCCCGTGTGCAGCATCTTGGTCGGGAAGAAGGCCTTCGCTACGGCTAATTGGGCTCCTTCTCAGTTCAACCATGAAATCCTCCAGCCTGACTGATGATTTGACACCTTGAGGTCAGGATGGTGTGTGGACACCGAGAGCTTACAGCGAGTGTGGCTGCCCGGTCTTATGGTTTGCCTTTGCCTGGAGAAGAATCAGCCTGTCAGTCAGGCCTGTTGTTGTTATTATCATCATCTCCGCCAGCAGGATCACGCGATACGTCGATAAGTTGTTTCACATTCTGCTGCTCCAAGCTGCTCAGTATTTGAAATCTTGTGGTTGCGTTGACATAAATTTGACAAATGATACATTTTAATTGACCTGTTTATCCTTTGACTGCCTGCTGACAAACAGCCAACACAACAACCAGTGCACACACTGCTGCTGCTGCTCAGATGCTGAGGCAGGCAGACCACATGGTGAGCCTAGAGTTTGCTTTACGGAAAGATTGTGTGACGCTTGTTTTGGAGTTTTAGTTAAACGTGTGGTGTCCAGACAGAGGTTACTCAATGCAGGTTCTATCTATTCTATCAAACAAACACAGCAAGGGTCTTTGCAGATCCCCACTGGTACTACTGAGTGCGCCTTTCCACTCAAATGTTTGACTTTTTCTTGTTCTCTGGGAAGAATGGGCACATACCTGAAAACTGTTCTCATGTAAATGGCCGAGGCCAATGTTGTTGGCGTCAGGAGGCCTCCTGAGCAGGACGACCACCTAACAGATTGACGGTGTTTGCACAGCAGCGCTGCGTCCATGAAGGTGCAGCGATGAGGCTCTCCAGAGATAGAAAGTGACAGTTAGTGATAAGACTTCTTCACCAGGCCAGACTCGGGCCTCTTGAGTAGGCAGGCCCCGTGTTTCTATTCGCCAAACGGTCAAGCGCCGATTCTGTACAGGCTCCAGAATCCTGCCCTGTTTGTGATAGATTCTTTGCACACTGTTGATACTGTGATATGTTGCCGTTTTTGTTCATGGAAAATCAAATGTGACGACATGGCAGTATAACACAATTTACTTTCAACTATAATGCAAAAGTCTTTGAGTTTGACCTGGTGACCTGAGACAAAAAAACTATTCAGACAAAAAGAAAATGCTCAGAACTTAGCAAGAGTATAGCTCTCTAACAATGAGGAAATAGGGATTTTAAAAATGTGTTGAAAGAGAGTCAGAGTGTATGTTCAAAAGAACTCTCCAAAGCATCAGCTTGTGCACATTTCTATCCGTTAGATCAGAGGCACTTTTATTTTTCTCCCCAGAGCCCATCCAGTGTTTCCAGACACCGTTGAAGGGGGACGACGTCGCACAGATGGCGCCTGAGCAAAGCCAGAGATGTGTTGTGTGGCACGCACACACACACACACACACACACACACACACACACACACGTACACAAACACACACATGCACGCCTTTACAATGCAACGCCATCGTGAGCAAGCGAAGGGACAGAAATGTTGGTTGAAGCAGACGGACTGTGAGTCCGTGCGGAGAGCGCAGCCCGAAGGGGCCAGTGCATCCATTCAGAAGGTCAGGCTGAGAAGGACAGATGATGATGCACAGCAGCCTTTAATAGGCAGGGGACCCCGGGGAGCACCCCAGGGTGCTGCACACTCAGCCGAGAAAACCACACGGGGGGGGGGGGAAACAACTGAGTGACAGAGTTTGCCAAGTTAGAAAGTGGTGTTTAAAAAAACAGATAAGAGAAATAATGTTTGTTTTACACAGACAGACAAGCGTGCATGCAATAAGTACATACATAACAAACGTATTAAAAAATGTAAATGTTTAAACCTGAATGGAAAGACTCTTACATTTTAATGCACCAGTCAGACACAATTGATGGATTATTTTGATTAGTTTAAATAATGAAGTGTACCCTTACTGTGTTTAGTTCATTTTCTCTTTTTTTAAAAAACATCTGTACCTGGATTAGGAGTCTTCTTCATGCTGTGGTTCTGCCACTGGTCCAGTTGTCTCGGTGGTTGGTCAACGCGACGCTTCGGTCCTCAGGGGGAAACCCGCAGCCCTTCTGCTCGCTCGTGCGGTTCCGTCGTGCCGGCCGGTCGGAGGCGACTTTGTTGCGTCGGTTTTTCGCCCCGCACTTGTTTTCTGTGATGACACCGTGTGATTGCGGGAAGGGCAGCTGCAGGAATGACGTGTGATCCGCTCTGCTCGATGATGTGCACTTTAGTTGAGAGTCGCGAGACCGCACGACCATAGTAAAATAAAAGGGGGGGGGGGGGGGGGGAAGGGGTGTGATGCGGCGGGGGAGAAGGGGGGGGGGGGCACTGACGCGCTTTTACGCACGGATACCATTGGGAGATTCTCTCCGGGGTTGGGTTCCTCCTTTGATGTAAACGATACTTTATAAACGAACGATATAACTTTATTCATTTTGAAAAATGACCGGATTCTCTCCCAATCACATACGATTGTCCCTCTTGACACATTTCTCAAGTGCCCCGCCCCCTCTCCCAACTACTGATTGAAATCAGTGTCTATAAATTATTATCAGTGGCCCATTGTTTCTTGAACGTTGCAGTAAAACGACCGCCCAATGCTGCCTTCTACTGGCGGTACAATATGTTTCACTGACAGGAAAACAAAACCAACACATTTCGATCACCTGTTATATCAGGAAAAGCATGTGTGTAACAAATTATACGGATGATGGATCCTTTCACGTCCAATTCGTTTGCGTTATATTTTATATTGATAATACAATATGTTGATGTCTAATAAGATGTTGGCTGATATTTAGCATTTGTTTGTTGTTACTGTGTTAGGCGTTGCAGATGTGGCAGTAGTGTTCCTTTGCTAACGGGTTCTTTTTAAACCCCTTAGAGATCTTCCCCAAAATACTCTTTTGTGTTACACTTTTATTTTCAATTTACAACTTTATTTCTAATCTGGGTGCACTTAAGTTGATCAACATTCTGTCCCATGGTCCTTTCATTCGTAGGATGGAGGGAGGAATTTAGTTTTTGTTGAATTGTTTACATTCTCAAAGCTACATTATTTGTGGATAATTTATTTGGATAGCTTCAAGTGTGTTGGATGTTTAATTTGATTGTTCCTCTCGCTCATGTTCGTCGTCCATGGTGGTCTGTGTTTTGCGTGCGAGTCTGCCACCCCACCCCCTGACAGCGTGTCCCAGATCTTGTTTCTGTGTATCTGTGGTTTTGTTTGACACCCACTTCCTGCCTTGTGCAAACATTGTTGTAATATCAAGTAAGAAATGACATACAGCAAGCTAAAAACTATCAAAGCAACTACAAGAAACAACAATCATGACAATTTATGAAAATCATATCATTCATTACTTGACCGTGAGATACAATTAGAACAGATTTACAATAACCATTTGCATCATGCCCACCTTTCCTATAGGGAAGCATCATATTAGAACAAACATTTCGATATTGTGCCTAATTAATGCTAGTATGAATATATGGATTACATCAGATTAATTTCTAATGGGAAAGCTCTACACTTGCAAAACAACCATTCAAACCAAACCATTGCAACCATTCAAACCCCCCGCGCCCCGTCTCTCAGCCAGTATGTGGTTTCTGCTCACAAGTGTATTGGCAGAAGTTTTTCTACGTAACTTTTGAATATGTCCCCTGTACCCTTGTTTTTCAAGAGCCACAGCCGATGCTCTCTAGATATTAATCACACTTCCTTTTGCGCCTTTTACTTGTTCATCATTTACTGGTAGCGCTCGGTTTATTTGGTTTGCTCAATTGTAGTGGATGTTTTAAACCGTAATAAATGAATGTAAATAAAGTGATTCCTATAATACCTGAAGTGTTGCATGTATTATTTAGGTTGGTTTACAGTTGTGTATAAACAGAGGTATGAAACCTTAGACAACCTTTTAAAGCAGTTACTCAGAATGCCCAACAACTCTGAACCTAGAAACGAAACACATTGTTCAGCTGTATAACAAGGATTTCTAATTTTGTTTCAAAAACGTAAACCAGCCTGAAGAAGAAGAAGAAGAAGAAGAAGAAGATCGCCTGCAGGCCGAGCAGAGCGCTGCTCTCACGCAGCATGCATGACTTCATACACGTTATCATTGGAAACGCGCTGCGGGGCACCTGCTGCTCTGCTGCTACGCCATCGTCTCACCTGTTGGTGGTCAAATATCACAATAGAGATTGTTTGATGGCGTGAAGGTGTTTACAGATGGCAGGACATTACAGGCCTTGCTATGACCATGTTTTCCAGAAGCTGAGGAAAGAACCTGTTTCTATTTAGTTTTTTACAATTGTTTACACATTAAAATAAAAATTTCCACACAACGTGCAAAATTCTACTCCAATGAGCAAAACACCTTCTCAGATTTGCACAACATTACACACAACGTCTGCTTCACCTTTTTGCAAAACATTACACAGTGATTTGTAAAACTACACACATTTTCTCACCTTACACAGATAAGGATTGTGAGGTTACTTACTTGGCATTACAAAGCCCCGGATTGCCAATGATTACACTAATGAACGAACTGGTTAAACACATCCACCAGGTGTGGAAGCACACATGTGCTCATTTGAAAATGCAGCACTCAGGTTTGCTATAAAAGGCAGCAGGTGAGTTCACCCAAAAATGGAAGGAGCTAGGAGAATGAGAGGGGAGCTCAACGAGGCGATGATGTACTTATTTTTCTATAGATTTTATTTGTTTTATTGATTTCATTGTTGATTGATTACTGATTATGGTAAGAAATACTGTAAGTATTGAAATAAATACTTGGAATATTCAGTCTGCAGCATCAGTGTAGTGTCTTTGTAATATTTGTGTACATTCTCCCTATATCTCAAACTAATCATGAAGAATGTTGTGGGTTTGTCACTATTTTGTTTTTTTTTACATCTTAATTATACCTTACATAACATCTGGCCAAAAATCTAGCACATGCAATTTCCTAAAAGTTTTTTTACAAATGTGTTTTCTATTTATCACAGCAGTGTGAAACTGGCTGCAATCGTGTCTGATCATTGAGGACTGTGTTGGTTAAAGGAAAACTTTTTCACAAATATGTGTATATGTTTTGACTGAAGTGTGTCATTTTGCGAACTATCAAGGGATTTTGCAAATTGAGTGTGGTGTTTGGATAATTGTGATATTTTGACAAAAAAAAAAAAACCCAGTGTTCAAAATTGCGTGTAAACAATTGAAAAAAACTAATGTAAATACAATGATGGAAGTTCTTACTGCAGGTGCAGGGGATAAGGGTAGGAGGAGTTGTAAATAGTATCAAGGGGAGGATATTACAGGGAACACAAAGGAAAACACAAGGTTGGATTTCTCTAAATAATGCAACTAATATATGCTAATAAATAAAAAGCCAGAGGAGTAGAGACAAGTTTCATTTTTAAAATTAGTTTACAGATCTCCCGAATTCAAATGTTTCATTTTCACCCCCGCTCATAGATGAATGTGAGGGACCTGAACTCACCCTCAGGACGACCGGCAGGATGAAGGCGATGGTCACCAGCGTGCCGGCGGTGACGGCGCCGATGATGATCCACATCAGACATGGACTTTTGTCGCAGGTGAGGAGGCAAGAACACGGTGCAACTGCTGTTTGCAAAGGATTCAAAAAGGCAAAAATGATGTCTTTGTGCACTCATCGCATTCAATTTCCTTACATAAAGGGCCGTTAGTATTTTGAGAAGAAAAAAAAAATACTAAAAAGGTTTGCACATTGCTCCACTTTCCTCACTCAGCGGTCTGCAGACTTGTAGTTTTTAAGAAAATGAATGAAAAACACTGACCTATTACAAAGAGTGTGTAGTTGCTGCCTGGTGTTTTTAAACCAAGCTGGTAATAGACACACTTGTAGAATCCAGCGTCGTTTACCGTCAGCTCGCTGATGGTGACTGTGTGGTTGCTCAGAGATCCTTCCGTATGAATCCTCCCTTCGAATCTTGGTCCTTCGGTTGCGATCGGTGAGAAAGGTGGCGCTGGAAGGAAAATCACCTTACTCTCCACCATGTGTTCCTGATACAGATAAAGATACATCCCATCATAACTTCCGTTGGAGCTGGAACACCTCAAGGTGACGTTGTCGCCAGACTCTCGCCACACTGTGTTGGTCTCTGTCACAAAAAGGGGTGAAACGGTCTGATTAGAGGGTGTGAAAAACATCCGCATAGTGTTTCTGGAAGTAGACTGAACGGTTGTGTACCTGCATCGACGCAAAGACGGAGCAACATGGCAAACCAACTGAGGAGCTTCATCTCGCGGCTCTGACTGCAAGCGGTTTGTGTCTCTCGCACATGTAGGCAGCGTGGCGAACACTGCGCCCTATACTGTTTGATGTGGTGTGAGGCTGTGAAAACTGTCACGAGCGGGGGGATGTCGAGGAGGTGCGGACCGGAAGCAGGCAGACGCACTCGCAGGGGTTCAAAAACAAAAAGGGTTTATTGCCCAAAATACTAAACTCAAACAACACAAGGGGCAAAACACGGATCAGGACAGGAGACATCAAACAGCCGGAGGCCGGAGGCCCCGTGGGGGACTCCGGCGGGCGGGCTGGCAGACGGCCGGGACGGCGACCGGGCCTCCTGGTCGCAGAGGTCAGGCCTCGATGCGTCTGGACCGCCCATGATGACGAGGAACCGGCAGGGACAGCCGCCGGACATGGCTAACTCGGGGGGGGGGGGAGGGGGGGGTGGGAGGCCAGGACGGTCAGCAGGCCCTGGCTGCGGTGGCTGCGATGTGGCTTGGGGCGCCGGCCTCTCTGGCGGCGGCTGCTGCTGCTGCTGCTGCTGCTGCGTGGCTTGCGTCGCTGGCCTCTCTGGCGGCTGGATCAGATGGACCGGGCTCGGGAGCACCGGGCCAACCCCTAACCCCACCCCCTCCTCAAGAACCGGATGCCAGACGGGCCTCCGAAACAGTCGAGGCGGGGGGGAGAGGACCAGGGGACGGGAGGGCGGGGAAACAACCAGGCGCCGTGGAGCGGCAACTGGCGGAGTCTGGGGCACGAGGCTACGTGGGGCCGGAACATCGGAGGCCGTGGTGGGCGGCAGCGGAACGTCGGAGGCCGCGGGCTGCGGCTGAGGGGCGTCGGAGGCCGCGGGCTGCGGCTGAGGGGCGTCGGAGGCCGCGGGCTGCGGCTGAGGGGCGTCGGAGGCCGCGGGCTGCGGCTGAGGGGCGTCGGAGGCGTCCAGCAGCTCCAGCTCACTGTCCCAGTGAGGGGTGACGTCCATAGGTCTGGAAGCCGACCACTTCAGGCTAGGTGCGCCTAGGCGGGTCCCGAGGGATACATCTTCCAGAAACCTTCTGTCACCTTCTGTCATTCTGTCACGAGCGGGGGGATGTCGAGGAGGTGCGGACCGGAAGCAGGCAGACGCACTCGCAGGGGTTCAAAAACAAAAAGGGTTTATTGCCCCAAATACTAAACTCAAACAACACAAGGGGCAAAACACGGCTCAGGACAGGAGACATCAAACAGGAGACAATGACTCGACAAGAGACAACCGACACACAGGACTTTAATACACAAGGGAGGTGCAGGTGATTGAAAACAGGGGGAAACAATCAGACAATCACGAGGGTAGCCGGGACAAGGCAGGAAGTGAAGTTAAGTTGAAGTTGAAACTACAAAATAAAACAGGAAAAGGGACTAAACTGTGACAGTCACACCGACTTGTCTATCTGGCCTATCGGGCCTATTGAATCAAAGCCACCGTAAGGCAAGGGCATTTTATTTGTATTGCACATTTCAATAACAAGGCAATTACTTAACATCCAAAGATAAGGCAGGGAGATTTAAAAACCGTTAACATTGATTCTAACAGAAAAATCATTAAAAACTAAAAATATAATAAAATGTGCGTGCACAAATGGTCTCTTATAGACTGCAGCAAAAAGAAAAGTCTGGATTGAAAGTTTTAAAGGCATACTATGCAACCGGGGTAGATTTTCCAGCGAGGCTCCCCACAGAGGCCGAAAATAAAAGCTCACTGTCGTAAAGACGCTCAGCTGTTCTCCTGGTTTTGCGAGGTCTCCATCAGCCTTCTTTTTATTTTAGCTCGCGCCATTGGGAAAAGGCTTGCTCGATGTTCACCCGTGAACGACCCCTCTCTCTTTCCAGAGCCCTTTTCCTTTTTCTTGCCTGCTCCGACATGGACTTTCTCTGTTTTGTCGCTGGTTCCGCCATGATAACTGCACAAATATCGCCACTGCGCTACGAGGCTGCCTTTCACTGGGGGCGTGTAGCAGTTCTCGTAAAGCAAGACCGACTCTCGCGATGCACGACACTTCCTTGCATAGTGACATCACTACAGAAAGAAGGCAGTACCTGGTTTCCAATAAACCTTTTGTTGAGCCTGCAGGGTTCATTGAAAGCACGCGCTCAACTGGTCTGTTTCCAGGCCCGCGTCCAAGTATGTGGGTGTGTGTGTGTGTGTGTGTGTGTGTGTGTGTGTGTGTGTGTGTGTGTGTGTGTGTGTGTGTGTGTGTGTGTGTGTGTGTGTGTGTGATCGCTCAGAGGTTGCATTCTGCTGCAGGAAACTGCTAAACAAATTTGGTTGGCCAGATATGGATCCATGCTCAAGCAAAATAAAATAAAAGTCATGGACATTTGTTATATGTATATGTCCATGTAGATCATTTAAGAGAAGTTTGAAATAATTCATATGGTTTTAAAAGAGCTTAAAATATAAGCAGTAAGCTCTGTATATTTGATTGTTGCTCTCGTGGTTGTGTGAACACACCTCAAATGAAAAGTTCAGCAGACATAAAAACAGCAGCTGAGGAATCATCCACTGTGCCAGGGAAGTTTAGAAAAGTCCGCAGTTGGAAAAGTCACGAGTTACGACAAACAAAGACCCAGGACGAGCACAATGTGAAGGCAGAACATTCAATATTTCAGCTACATATATTAAGTTCCTGCACAATAAGTATAAATTAAATTAAGTGTATTATACATACACTTCCGGCTCTTACAGAGACTCTGTACGTATACTCAAAACTGTTAACAGTTCATAAATTGCCCATAAATTAGTCCATAAGTTAAAAAAAAGGAGAAAAAAAGTTTTTAAAAAGCAGTGGTGTCAGGAAAAACCCAAATGATACTCATCCCTAGTGGATGATAGTAAACGCAGGGAAACGGGCCTAGTTCAATGGTAGGGGAAACACTGTGTGTGCTTTGGAATTCTCTTATTGTTAGTTTAAATACTCCATTAAATCCAATGGTCAAAATGTGGAGGAGGAGCTCTGATGTTTGAGGGGACTCGATCTGATGAGTTGAGATCACCCCCGGTGGAGGGTTCGGGTGTTTGACAAAGCTCAGTGGAAATAGAGCTGTGAAAAACAATACAAAAAACAACAGCAGTAACAACAATTCATCAAAAAGGTGGTGGACAAAATAACAGGAACATTTCATAACAATAACATCAGAACATAACATTATAAGTTCTGTAGCCTCTGATGGAACCCTCTTATTAAATTAATTAATTAAATCTATTGCTCAAAAATTCCCACAAAACAAAAGATCACTGAAAACAACACCTAAGAACACTGAAACCGATGTGCAATAAAAATGTTACGGTGCAATAGCCGCTGTGATACACTGTGTGTACAGATACATATTTATTTAGTTCCTAGTATAGTTATATTTAGTTAGTGTGGTTTTTGCTTTTCAATTGTTATTTGCTGTTTTTTATCATGTGTCTTGTGTGCACTGTCCACTTTGTTGCCTCGATCCTGCAAATTTCCCCATTGTGGGACTCATAAAGGAATATCTTATCTTATATCTTATTTTCAAACAATACACTTGAAAGTCTATGGCCTTACGTTTATTGGCCGGCCTTTTAAAGATACCAGATTTATGACACTGCCGCCCCTCCCTTGACGGTAAGAAGTGGTCTTGAATAGATTTGGGACTTTGGGTCTTGACTTACGTGGGATGCATGTGGTCCTGGATGTAATCCAACATAGAGGACAATCTGCACATCCAATCATGTGCTGCTCTGCCCCAACATGTTGTAATGCTAGTTGTCCAATAGATGGCAGGACTGAGATGAGATGAAATTCGGATTAAAACATTTAGGTCAAGTAAAACAAGAGGATCAAATCAACACTACCAGCAGCTGGGTTTTTCCCTGAGCCCCCACCCCCTCTGTTTAAGCATGTTTGTCTTCCATTTATATATTCCTGCTCTGAAGATAAAAACTTTTGAGTAGGCTTGGCGCATGACTTGTATGTGTGTCAACTCGGCCTCCTGGTGGCAAACATCAAATGTCTTGTTTTGATCTTAAGAACTCGCTTCCCTCTCAAGGTTTGGACCTGAATCTGCGCACAGGGGAGTCGGGGACTCTTTTCAAAGTCCTCTGTCCTCGTCCGTTACAGGATTAGTTTGGTTGGTTGAGAGGCCAGAATCCGCTTGAGTTGGTGGAGAGTGACGAGATCCGTTTACGAGTGAAACCAGGCCGGTGTTTTCCTTCATTACAGGTAAGAAAGCTTTCGACCTGTCTCAGGCTGGTTTGGGAAAACCAGAGACTGAGGTTGTGATGCTAAACCATAAGTTCATAAAAGTATATGGACAAAATATCAAATTTGGCCGGGAGTTTCTATCCGCCGTGGACCTATATGGTCTTAAATTTCGAAATCGGTTGGTTCCGTAGTGCCGTGACAGTAAGTCGTCAAAACAGAACTCGTTTTTTTTCTATTAAGAGATAAAAGCGCTAATAGATAATAATAATAATAATAATAATAATAATGATATATATAATATAAAATGGGGTCGGCAAAGAACGGGAGGATGAGACCTTGGAGGGAGATAAGAAATGTATGAAGATGGTAAACGAGAGGAGTGATAAACACTTAAAAAGGTGGATCAATATGGGTTTGACAGGGAATTTACGGTTGCGAAATGTCAGCTTCTGGCCGGTCAAATCAAGCACAGATGCAAAGGAAAGAAAAGAGACGGTTTAACTGAGGCAAAGCCCTAAACGAGGCGCAGTTGGAAAGGTGGGTAAAAACGATAAAAGCGAATACCAAGAGATGTGATAAAATTCTCCTGATTTAAAGAATAAGCTCATAATTGCTGCAATGTAAAAATGTAACAACATTTTTACAAAAATTGGTCACAGATAAGATTTCAATCAACACAACACTAGTAGTCACCACACACAGTACTGCCTGAGCCACATTTTGTTTTTAAGGGGCTTTTTGGGAAAAACACAACTGAGATAATAGGTCTGTTTGAACAATGGCAATAAGCCCACTGTCTCAACAAAGTAACAACGTATCTGATTTCTACTGTGGGAAGAATGTGAAATATCATTGCTCTTATTATCCACAGTCAGCAGAAAACGAAAGAAATGATACAGTTAAATTAAAATTAAGAAAATAATGGCTAAGACGGAAAATTATTGGATTCAATGTAGCTCCAGTGTGCTTAAAGGGCCCATATTTTGATTATTTTTCAACAAGTTAAAATAGGTCTTTGACTTCCATAAAACATGTTTCTGAAGCTGTTTGCTGTAAATAGCTTGTAGGAAACGATTGTTACCTCCCTCTACTCCCCTCTGTTTCAGAAATGAAACTTGCCGATTTTGAACAGCTCGTTCAGAGGCTGAAGATGGGATCAATTCAGAAACCCGTATCTCACTCAAAACAGCATGGACTGGATTTTCTTCCAAGTTTGTATGTGTGTGGAAGCACCAGAGACACACAATAACACCCCAAATCCCAGAAAAGGTGATTTTCCCGTAATATGGGCCCTTTAAGTCACAAACTAAGTAGCATTCGATGGCTTGAACTATTAGATGTTGGAACTTATTGTTACCTTACCAGGCTTAAACCATTTGTTAAACAAAACGCGTTATCGGGGCAGGAAGGACACCGAGAGCCTGACATGAACCGAGCACACCAACAACAAACAAGCAGAGAAAGACCTCATGCAGCATCAGAAGCCATTTATTCCCACACAAGGAGAAATGTGTTTTGATGATTGGTGCGATATAAGAAACAAATAGATACAAATTTACAAGCAAAATGAAACAAATATAAAGTAAGTATAAAAAAGAATCTTTCACACGGTTATTTTTTCAACATTTACATGACAATTGATCACAGATAAGATTTCACACACAGTATTACAATTTCACAGATTTACAATAGTGGATACAAAAAACAAAAGTTTTGTTTAAGGGCGTTTGTTTTCTTTTGGGAAAAGTTCTTCTTTACCAAGTCAATAATGAACTCTTTGTTTGTGCTGACATGAATTTGACACTTTGACATGTTGATAAGATGACAATTTCCATGATACCCGGTGCCAAGAAAAACAAAAACCTGTCTGGGGTTGAGTTTCGATTTGCCAATCAATTTGCTTACCGGTTTTATCATTTCACAGAAGCTTATTTCTTGGCTTCATAACAACAAACTCAATTTTCCATTGGCAAGCAAATGTGGCGTTGCGAAAGGGTGACCAGTATCCGTCCTATTCATGGTTAGTGGTTAGAACAAGGATATGAGAATTGCTCCCCCTGACTATTCTCAGACTTGTTATGTCTACACTCAAAGTTGGCCAGTTGACTTTATTATAAAAGGTTCAATTGTATGAGGATCAGCTAATGTTCAAACAGGGTTTGAATTAGCACCTTCGTTCCTACTAGTGTATAGTGAGACCCACTGTTTCCTTTACATGGGATTTGTTGACAGCAAGAAAAATATAGTTTAAATCTCTTCTTTCAGCACAGTTGCAAAACTAGGCTACTTACAAATGTCAGAATTTGATTGCTACTAAATCTGACTACTAAACTCGCCAAATACACACACACACACACATAATCCCCCTCCTCCCCCACCCATAATAATACGAGTTAACTTTTTCCTTGCAAGATCTTGATTCTTGAGAGGAGGAAGAAAAGACGGCCACTCCTCTAAGCTGCCAAAGGCTACAGGTGATGCGTGGGCACAATTATTCTATCAGCCGAAACAACATTTACGTCATCCAACGTTCTCATTAGAGTCGGAGTCGGGTGATGTCACAGATTTTCTCTCCATGTGGGTTGCAATAGAATCACAGCATCACAGATTCAAAATCAGTCACATGACTTCCTGTATATTTGATTGTCGCATGTTTTCTAGTAATCACAGTAAAAAAAGTTACCCCTTGTTACACGGCATACAGAGATAGGGGCAAAGTACTACAATATAGTGCAGATTAGTAATCAAGGAAGTTTCTTACAGGTTGCCAGTAAATTGGTTACAGGTGATAAGTGACATGACTCCTGCAGAGAGAGAAAGAGAGGGAGAACATCAGAATCCCGATGTTGATTTGAAGTAGGCAAATACTAGAAACAGCATTATAATTACCTTATGCAATGCCGTCTTTGTTTTCCATATCACCTGCAGAAACATGTAAAATCCAAGCATGAATTATTTGAAGTTGTTTTAGGGAGACAGTGAAAATAATCGTCATTCAGACATACCTCCATTGTCCTCTCTGGGGACCTCGACGTGGTCTCCTGGAAGAAATCACAAGACCTTAAATTAGTTTATAATGGGAGGGGACGTCAAACCATCACCGTGTAGAGCAAGTTTGTGACATGCGAGCAGATGCTAGTCCCTCAGGGTGAATGTCCAAAACAAGAGTCGGGTTAGATTCTGAAAAAAAGGATTAGTGACCAAGCCAAAAGCCAAGTGTTTACATCCAGTGTAGTTAATATCAGATATATCAGATATTAACTACACTGCCAGGGGGAGTACATTGATGGTTTAGTTACAGTGCAGGCTTTCGTTCCATGGTCAGTGATTCACATGTGCTCCAACTGAATCACCATTTAAGACGCAGGAGGAGTACATGCCTCAACAGGTTTGGAATGAGATCAGAGACCTGTTTGTGTTTTCACCTTGTTTCTCACGCCACCGACTTTCCATCAGCAAAAACAAATATTACAAATAATTAAGTTGTTAAAAAAGATTTTGGCCAATAAAGCCCCTCATTAATATGTCAGAAGGACAGGAGCGGATATGTAGCCGATAGGTGGAACAATCCATAGACATAATCTTTCTCTACACCTCTAAGAAAGAGACAAAGTTGGAACAAGAAAAGAAGCGATTGTGTGTCCAAAGATGGACGTACCCATAAGGGGTGCTGTGGAGGGTCTTCGGGCCTCTGTGAAGACAACGATGGGAGAATAACAATCAAATATCTACAAGTGCCTTTGAAACCCATCTTTATGAGCAGTTTACGTCACCTACACTTTACCAGCGTAACAGTGTGTACTTTCCCATCGTAAATAATATGGCCTCTCGCCAGGTGCTACAGGTTTGTCAGGGTTTGTTGTCCGGTTGAATGTAATCTTGTACCATGTGGTCTGGAGGCACACCTGACTACTTACAGTTTTTACCAACTGCTTACACACAAAATCTTTTTATGACACACGATTTTTGAAACCTCTCACTCAAAGTGCAAAACTACCTGGCAAATCTTCAAAACCATAAGCTATTTCTCAGCTTGACTCAGTTTTCAATTGCATAAACACTTTTTTCAAAACACACTACACACAATTCTCTACCTAAAACACAAAGAGGGAAGGAAGTGACTTGCTTTCCTTTTCCAAACACAACCAATCAAAATGCTACATTTATTCACCAGGTCCCCGGCCAATTCCTGCACCGGGACCCCACACACAATTTACTGTATTCTACTGTAAAGACTGTACTTTTGGTTTACATGTTTATAGTTTTGTTGTATGCTGATGTATACAGGTATATATACATATATAGATTTCAAAAATCATTTAAAAAATCATGTGACATGAAAATATTTTGTGTGTAAGCAGTTGGTAAAAACTGTAAATATTTTCTGTGTCTACGTTGCATTGGCGTTTCCGGTGTACTTGTTACCCATCTCAGCACATCACTTTCACTGTAGAACATTGTATTGAAATGTGTTTACATGGTATATCCAAAAACGTATTATTATGAAAGAAGTGTTTTCCATTTGATGCAAATGCTTAATTCTGACATGTGTTTATGGCATTTTGAATGCAGTGTTGCATTTTAGAAGGAGATGTGAGGCATTTCACATTTTGTGTGTGCAGTTTTGAGAATTGTGTGTTTTGAAAAAAGGAGACTTAGTTTTGAAAACGTGTGTAAGCAGTTGGTAAAAACTGTAATACATTCAGTAGTTTAAGGTGGATATTTTCAAAGCAATATAAAACAATACACTAATGCTGCAAGTCACCACACATTACTTGCACAGTTCTGCAAAGTTTGAAGAGGAAGAATAACCCAGAACCTGTTTCAATGTAACCTGGCTGTTGTTTTAACCCTGACTTGAAACATCGTAAGCCTTGCCTTTGATAGATTTTATAAAACAATCTGTTACAAAATATATTATATTAAGTCTGATATATAAGTCAGGGGGTCGGGAACCTATGGCTCTTTCGGTGACGGCCGAAAAAATTAGTACGACACACGCATTTCAACCCGGGAAAACGCGCACACACCCCACCTTGCATTTCTAACGCCCCCCCCCGTCGGTCGTGGTGTATGGCAGTGCATGGCTTTCGATGAAAAATATTTAGAAATATTTGGCTTTTATGGCTCTCCCAGTCAAAAAGGTTCCCGCCCCTTGTATTAACTTATGTCCATGTAAGGCTGTGTTTGTGCAATGCGAAACGGTGTTTGTGATGCAATCTTGTGTCTTGAGAGGAAGATAGGAAATACCGAAGTAAACGAGCGACGTTTCCTAATCTCTGTTGTGGCTTTTTTTAGTTGTGTTCATGGGCAATAACTGCTTTCTTGGTTCATTTTAACCAAATGCCAAACAACGGCTTGTGTGGGTACTCACTTTGACGTCGCCTTCTGTAGACCAACATTGCGATGAGCAACCCCGCGATCAGCGATCCGATGACCACCAGAGGAGCCACTATTTTGGTGGCTGGATCGAGCTCCTTCCGCTGACCGTGTCCTGCATCAATCACATTGAACAATTGAGATTTTTACGTACGCTTTATTGCTTCAGGGAGAGACCAAATAGCATGGAGATGTGAGGACGCTTGATTCAAATGAGGTGTGCGTGCACTCTTCGGAAATTCCCCCGTGTAGTACTTCAGCAACCTACATTCACTTTCTCTTTAGTTGATAACGTTTTCCTATCAACAAAAAGCTAAATGAAAGCAAGAGGCACATCACAGTCCTATCAGGGGTGTGACGTTTTCTTTCTCTGTGAGGGTTGTTGTTTTGAGAAACACCAGATTGAAGCCAAGTTTAAACTTCCAGAGGTTGATGTGCTGCTCACACAACACATCTGTCTCCTAACAGGGGGGTTTTGAAGTTGTTTTAGTAACTGACCTCATGCTAAAAAGTGTTTGAAATCGCTGTGTGATAAATACCTTCAGGTTGGAAATGGTCCGGCATTGGGTATGGGGTCTCTTGCTCTCTGTCTCCCTTGAAATTAAACACCCTGCAGGTGTAGTTGAAACCAGAGCATCCGTCTCTTAAAGACAGCACGCTTGAGAGCTGAAACAGACCATTTTCTGCCTGGTTCGTGTCCGTTTGAGAGGCATCTGTCAGCTCCTTGTCGCCATCGAACCAGCGAAGTTTGCCTTCTGGGTAGCCACCATCAGACACACATGTCAGGTTATCGCCTTTCCTGCAATTCCTGCCCTCAGGGGTTCGGCGGAAAGTTGGTTGGATGTATTTGGCTGAAAAGAGTTGGTGAAAAAGACCATCACTGATTGATCAATGCACCTGACGTCAACCAAATGACTATTATAAAGTATCACACTATTAAGTTGGCCATTATACAGAACAGTAGTAGATGTGGTGAGAGAGACAGACAAAAACTTGCAGCAGGTTATTTGTAATAATAAAACTGAAAGTACCTAAAGACAGAAAGGGGAAGAGCGACAGGAAAGTCCCTGTGATCTCTACATAATAACAAGATAAAAGTAAAATATTTCAAGCATGTTGTCTGTCTGTAACTAGAACGTTTCCTGGTTGAATGAATCAACTGAACTGAACGGACGCTTTGTTTTTTAAAATGGTCACCTCGCTGTGGACACAGCTGGAGGCTCTCACCTGTGACTTGAAGTGTGATGGAGTTGGGGCACCTGCCGCGGGTCGTCCACACCGTGACGCCATAGGATCCGTTGTGCTTCACTTCGGTGTTGGTGATGATCAGGGACACCGTCATGTTTCTGCCAACCCAGGAAGAAGGCTGCACATACGAATACCCAGGTACTGGGCCGACTGTAACTACTCCTTCTATGACCTTCAGCAGGATTTGGGAGGCCTTCTCCCAGGTGATCCCCCGGATCTCTGTGTCGTCATAAGGGGATTTTACAACACACTCCAGCAGCGACTGACTGCCATGATGTCCCAGCGTTTCCTTGTTACATTGCAAATATGGAAATCCTCCTGGAGAAGCGAATATGAGAAGTTATACCAGCAGCAAAGAGCATTTCATACTTCCACTTCTCTGTTCCACACCGAATTTACCTGCCTCTGCACTTCCTATGCTGATTATGGCGACGGTCAAAGTAAGGGGGATGCAAATTGAGGCCATGTTTGTTTACCTGAAATGACAGAACAAACAATTGTTTGTGTGCTAGAATATATGTAACACACATATTCCGAGGTTTTAACTAAACGATCTATTTCTTACTCCTCAACATCACGCTGCTACAGTGTGTCGGAGGCACGAGCATCTCTTACTCATGACTTTAAAATTGCATAGTTACTTTTGAGGGAAGTTAGAGGCCTAACAATAATACATACATTTACCACCTTGGGTGCCACCAACAAAGAAATAATACACAATCTGTTTTTGCAGTCCATTGCAGTCCATTGTTCTTTTTCAGGTATTTTCTTGTGTAAACGGGCAATGACACACTAACTTCTTGCTCGATCCAGTTTTTCCCCTACCATTATAACAGGGGGGTCATTTCGGTCTTGGTCGCATGTTTACAATCCTCGTCTGTATCGCGCATGGCAGTGTACGCACACACACACACACATGCGCACGGATAGTAATGTGCGCGCAGACACAGGTGGGTGCGCTCCCACTAGCAGAAAGAGAAGGCGCACCCCGAGAGCTGCAAACCTATGGGAAACACAGTTAACCACACATTTGAACATTTTCAAAGTAGTCTGAAGTAGTGGACATAAACAGGTTGACCTTGCTTCCATATTTATGTTTCGTGCCCAAGTTTTTTTTCTAACCATGTTTTGTGCTGCTTGCACAAGACTGATCATGTCACACTTAGATGGGAAATGCGCTGCTGTGGTTGAATGACCACAACTGCGTAGCACGAAAAATCCACTGCAGCCATTCTAAAATGGCCGAGAGTGAAAGCCTCAATAATGCCTGTGCTGTCTGGTTTCCTTACAGCCTCCAGCAATTGAAAAACTCCTAGTTTGAACCTCTAGATCTTTGAAAGCTTTGTTTTATTCTCTATTTTATGACCTAACCGATCCTTTGGTGGAGGCTGTGCAAAGTTGACCCGTCCAACTCAGAGAGAAACGAATGTCACGGCCATTTCATTAAAAATAAGACTCTGAATACCGGCGGTTATACAAAGCGAGACGACGCCAGACTGGTTAGTCAGGTCCTTTCAAAGCTTTGATGGGGGAGTTTTGTTTTTGGGAAGCGAGGTGCTCAGAGAATTTGTTCTTCAATGCGGATGTGCTTTAATATATGTCACCTATTTTATAGAGAAACGAATTATTATATAATTATTATAATAGCCATCATGTCATTATTAACCAGATCATTTTCCCATTCAATACAATATATTAATAAGAAAGCTAAAGCTAAAACGGGGCTCTCTTCAGACATCTGCCAGGCAGCTGGTTTTAAGTGTTTTACTTTCACTTGAAATGTTGCTTTAGACATTTTGTCATTCAGAAAGAGAAAGTAGAGAGATTACTAGGTTGAGAACATTAGGCTGAGTTTCACAGCAGCACGACGGCCACGCACGGACATTTAAAACGTGCTGCAGCCACCACGTCTTCTCCTGGTGGGGAGGTAACGCTGGCCTTGTTAGCTTTATCGTAAGCTAATGTCTCGTGGAGGATGCTTGCTGACGCTGTTATGCTAAATGCAATGTAGTAAACCTGTGAATTATTGTAGACTGTCTTTTCGTTCATTCTGTAACGTTAACCTCTTCCACTTAGCACTCCTCAAACACAAGATTGTGGAAAAAAATATTTCATATCAACAGAATTTACGAGATCTACTGTGGCATAATAAAAACCTACTAAAGCCTAATTAAAGCTCTGTGTGTTTTTGTCTTGCTCCTTTGGTACTAAGCAAAGGCTCGTGCACAAGTTTGTCCTTCAGGGGCTCGTGCACCCTCCGATGAAGTCGCCTGGACAGAGAACAACTCAACGTGCTCGTCACTTGCAAAACGCATATTTGCACTTACATTTTGTATCAATGTATTTATTATGATTCCATTTGTATTAACTTGTTACTCAAATACATTCGAAGTTCAAAATCCAGAGCTATTGGATGGAAATAAACGGCCACGCGTTGTAGCCAAAAAGAATACTCGCCTCTTTGTTTGTTTCCACGCTCCTACTACACAAATAATCCTTAGTTGCAGGGCTACATACGGCCCTTTGCAATTGTATATTTTCATATTCACCCGGTGCTGTAAGTTCAACGTTTTCTGGCCACACAGAAGAGGATGAAAGTTTGAGAGCGTCTTGATGTGGGTATGTGGGTGCGTCTGTCTCCTTTATCAGGTTACTTCTTTTTTTTAATACAGTGCAGCTCATTTAAAACCCCAGAAATGCCCGTGTGGCGTGGCCTTTCTGAGCACTTTCTGTCTAAATAATAACAGTGTAATAACAGTGCAGCCGTGTCTCGAGCTCTTGGAGCTTGAGGACAGCGAGGTAAAGGAACTGCAGGGGAAGTTAATACTCAATCCGTACATTTATTAGACAGGTAATTGATCCAATATCTATATATCACTGTGAAAAACATTCAGCCTTTATGCCTCCTGCGTCACTCATTTCTCAGCGAGGTAGCAAAAGCACACAAACTGACAGTAATCGTACGTAAACAGTTTAGGTCGGACATAGTGCTCGTTTGGAAATGCCAGGTTGCCCTTTGGCCCTTTTATTATGTTGCCTTCCATGGCCCTTAAAGTAAAACCAAGATTACAACCCTTGTTGCCACAAATCCCCGAGTGTGTCGATTTTTATAACAAACGGTTGGGCTGACCTTCCCATTAAGGAAAATGTGTAACCTCATTCATGGTGTTTTACTCTTCCCTGTCTACATTTCACTGCACACGCAATCTGTACCTGCTGCACCAACTGCACTTATTACATAGTGGCCTATCATTTATCCAAACGCCATGGTTCTGCTATCTTGTGAATGACCTGTGTCAATGACCTGTGTTGTGGCGTATCTAATCATTCATGTTGCTGCTCTAAACAACACCGAGCTCTGTCTAAAGGTCATTCACAACATGTTTTTGAACTATTGGCAGCACGGTCGTCATTTATATATATATATATATATATATTATACGTGTCCTTAAAGGGGCGATACAGTCGACGCTCACTTCACCAACTTAACGCACGACCGTTGTCGAGGCGGCCAACGCAACAGCAGCAACAACAACAACAACAACAACAACAAAAAGAACAACATCAGAGTCACGACAAACGGTAGACTCACCATACACGCTCCTACACGATGCGACTTCCCCAGCTTGCTGCGGGTGGTGTTAGTCGGGGCAGCGAGGCTCGGTACGTGACTACTTCCTTACTTTCACTTTCAGAATGATGTTGGTTTAAGGGAGCTGATTGGCCGGGAGAAGGATGACGTGTTGACCACAGATCAACTGCAGGTTTGGGCAGGCTGACAATGTTTTAGTAAAAAGGCTCCAGTTTCTTTTCCGTTTTTTTTCTTCCAAATAATAAATCACGGCGAGGTCATTTGTCATTTGTTTGAAATAAAAGCCACGAACCCATACGCACATGTTTAAAATGAATGAATGAAGAAGTCAAATTCAACTCAACTCAATTTTGTGCTTTTTAAATGTTACCATTAAAAAGCACAAAATTGTAAGTCAGGGGTGTCAAGCTGCGGCCCGCCGGGGTTAGGTGCGGGTGTGTGTGTGTGTGTGTGTGTGTGTGTGTGTGGGCGGGGGGGTGAACGGCCGACTTTGGCGTCCCGCCAGCGGCAGCTGCCGCTCGGCCCGTACCGGTCGCCGTGTTCCTAGAGCACAATGTCTTCTTTGTGTTACTTCCCCAATAAACGGAGGAACGATCATAGCCACTACAATGTCTTTATTAGTGGGAATGCTTCTACAGCATTCCAACTATTGTTATTCGATTGTCTTTATTATTATTCCGTACGTTTTTTGGCTCTGCGCAACTTCTGCATACTTTCAGCTATTAAAACCATTCAACTTTTCAAATGTTCAACTCTTTCAGCTAATGATGGGGCTTTTTCAACTTTTTTTCTACTATTTATACTTTTTTAAATATTAATCTTTTTAACACTTTTTTTAACACTAAAGTCAATGAGAGCAAGCTTCAAATGCTTCAAATCCTCTTCTGCTTCAAAATGTATCTCGTCCTACATTCTTTCACCTATAGACATGGTTTGAACTTTAAACTGTTCACAACATATTCAGCTATTTGGGGTCTACTTTTAATTTTGATATCTATTTTACTTTTTTCATAATCACAGATTATGTTTCACTAGTTTTTCCCTCCTTTTCTGAGTTTAACATGGGTGTGTGTGTGGAGCCTCAGAGTGAGCGTATGCAAATTTAGAGTGTACGGCTGCGTGAGAATCGGGTAAAAAAAATATGGATCTTTTGCACTCACGACCACAATGTTACCTTTTAAAGCTTCATTTTAGACCAGAATGATGCCGTGCTTGTGCTGGTAGGAATGATGTGGGTATGGAATCCCGGCGATCTTTACTTTTTGCCTGAGGGGCTCGAGAGTGAGACAAAGTCTGTCTCAAGCCCCATAGACTCCAATACAAATCTGGTGAAGGACTTAACAGAAAAAGCCAGAGAGTACACATTTTTGAAACTGCTTTAAAAGCCATTTTATGAACCCTTGAGACATATAAGTATATATGTATGCGTTCGGTAGAGTCTTGGGACTCTCTTGATCCAGTTATTTTTTTGAAAGCCAGAATAGTTTTGCTCTAGTGGCAATTTGTTTGAGGCGTAGATTCTGTGTAAATCTCTGTGTCCACTGATCAGCTCGCGCAGCTGCGGCCGTTGCCACGGCTACTCGGACACCTGCACTCTTACACTCACAGTCACATGACAGCCCCTCCCCTCTCTACTCCTTCAATCACTCACTGTCCGTCTCTCTGCCTCGCTCTGTCTTTTTCTTTCTCCCATCCACATATTAATAACTTCTAATTTCTGCTGATTGTAATATGACAACTACTGCTTATGTTACTACAAATACTACTATGACTAATAGTTAGTAGTATGACAATAATTAGTAGTAGTACTAGTATTATCAGCTCTGGTACTAAAACTTACTTCTAGTTTTTCTACTGCTATTGATACTATAACTACTTTTACTTCTGTATTTTTAGCCGTTTTTTGAAATTCGTATTTAGCTTCTGCTATGTATATTTTCAGCCATGTATGTATTTTAAGCAATTCTTTGTACTTCATTTAAGCTTTTTCATCCATATATTGTCATCAAATCTATTGAAATGTATTTATTTCATTACTTTTCACATCTCATCTTAGCTAAATTGATGCTTTTTTGTTCTATGCAGTGTATATAACTTTTTAATTAAATTCAAACTTATTTAACCGATTTCCACTTTTTCAACTACTCTCACTACTTCAACTTCTTATGGCTTTAAGCTATTCAACCAGTTTAGCTTTAGCAATTCAACATTCCCACGCATTTTCCACAGGAAATGCATTTTCTAGTTTTAAATCAGATTACACACACACACACACACACACACACACACAGTAAACACATCGGCCGATGGTCAAAAATGAGATTTAATCTTCATTTGCACTTGTGCCATTTTTCTTGGATTTCAAATTCCTGCGGCGAGTCAACATCCAGCCAAGGGAGTCGTCATAGGATGCAAAAAAAACAACAAAAAACAGGCTCGTCTTGCATCATTACACGATTAACAATCAGACCTCACAGGAATTGTAGTAGAAATGTAGTTCTTCTAGTTCTCAGAAGCACGTGGAGCTTGACTTTTGGTTTTAAAAGAATGCGATGATGTGTACAAAAAGGCTGTTACTTCTTTCTTAGCGAGCAGAATGATCAACACGTGTAGATGGTGAAGAGGTTAGAAAGAAAAAAAAAGGCTCAGCTGTCATAAGGTCACTTGTCAAATCCAGGATGGGTTTTTTACCAGAAACAACTCAGGACCATCAACATTCCAGTGATTGACTGACAATGGATGAACTTTGGTTTCCTTCCTTGTGGTCAGATGCAATTGAGGAAACCCAAACCTTATTTGATGTTGTAGCCTCACACTTTAACAGGCACACTTTATTATGAGACTAAACGTGACGTCTAAAAAACACGGAGCACTCAAAACCGGCACTGGGGTTGCAATAATCCAAAGTTTCTGACTGCAATATATATATAAAAAAGGCTTATTCCGCTTCTGTCACCTGTCAGTGAGTCATCTGAATATACGTTGGCACCCTTCAGTTCACAATGACAGGAATTCATGGGAACTGGATTATAATATAATCGGTACAAAGATTCCAGCTTCATGCAACAATACAATTATTCCACAATTTAAAAAAAAACTTACAAACAAGTTAAATAATAACAATTAAGTCTTCACAGTTATGTTTCTTCTCACATTCATACGTTTACAGACCAGACGTGCATGCAAGTTGGGTCGAAACAGAACACAGTGTACTTTCTTTTTCATTTACTTGTGTTCTGTAAATTGCTCGTACAATCACTCACAGCTTTTTCCGTCGCAATAAAATGAGGAGATTAATTTGTGGCTATGAGAGGTGTGATCCTTGCATCCAGTGTTTCTGGGCGCAAAGGCTGACTTTGAACCGTTTACATAAAAATACATAAAGTGCTTTGGCTAAAACAAACAAACAAACAAACGGTACAAAAAATCTTTTTTTTTCCCAGAAAATAGGTATCAAAACAATGCACTTTAGGAATGTGGAGGGCACCGGTGTCCAATGAGATTCCTGCGTTTCAGACGAATGGGCCGGGGTTCTTCGTTACAGAATAAAGAACTAAAAAAAGACGAGTTCAGAGATGAGTGGATGAAGGGCCGGACGGGGAGTGGGCAGGGGGGCTGGCTGCGATTCATCCGAGGATGAGGCTGGACTTGCCCCCGGGGGGATTCCTGCGACCGGAGGGTGCTCCTGCAGCGGCGTGGTCGGCTGGAGGGACGTCCTCCTTCGGCTCTGGAATCGCTTCCGGCTCAGGAGCGCTGTTTTCTGAACGCGAGAAGGGAGGCGTGCGGCTATCGTTAGGAGACACCGAACAGGGGGGAGCCACCGGCCCTCATTACCCGTCATTTAGCTGAGGCTTTTATCCAAAGCACCTAAATGTCTGTGATTTTATCACGTGATATATTTTTGGACGACGTATCACAAATCTGTTCTCTGTAATCTTGGACGACGGGTGTAAGGTCAAAGTGAGGATGTAATCAGATAAACAGGTACTCACCATGATTGTGTACAAAATGTTCTCCATCCTAAAAAAATGAGCACAAAGGTGGTAAGTATTTAATCAGCCCAGACAGACAGGAAACATTGTGTTGGGTCATCGGTCTTTCTGGAAAGACCCACATGTATTAAAGCGTTAAATGTAAGCAGGGGCTACTTTCATAGTATTTGTTCCGCTGTAACTAATAAACATGTTTCCCACGGCAAACCCTCTCTTACCGCGGTCGGGGCGTCGGCGGTGTGCTCGGCCGTCTGGTTCCCTCCTCTCCTCAGGGGGGCTGACGGCTCACCGCAAAGCACACCTGTGGGCTTCCCACCTGCAACAAGGACGGGACATAATGACTAAAGACGAAGGCCGTCAGGAGGCGCAGAGACAAACATCATGAGATCAAGACATACGGTACGAACAGATCATTACCACATTGCATTGCAAATTTCAACATTTGGCAAGGGGTGTGTTGTATCCCACTGTTAAAAACATAAGTAAAATCGTTTTCATTCATGTCTGTCCCAGATGTCCCTTCACCATTCTATCCAGTTGTGACATTTGTGTGAAATTGTTAACCAATTCAACGAGGCAGTTCACTGCGGGGCAATAACAAGGAAACTTGGTATCTGATCTCTCTGCAAATTGACTGGCTGACCTGATCATAAACTAAATAATTAGTCATCAAACTCTGGACTGGATCATAATAAAGGACACACATAATGATGAATTTCTCTCATATTCAGCGGTAGGTAAGTGACTATCTTGTTGCAATTTTCAAGTTTGAAACTGTAGCATGTTTTCAATCATTATTGGTAGAAACCATTTCAATATTACTTATAATCGCATCAGCAGAAACGCGAGGTCCGCTCAGCCGTGCAGCCTTCTTCCTCTTTGAGCTTTCACCATT
This sequence comes from Apeltes quadracus, assembly GCA_021346845.1. NCBI lineage: Eukaryota > Metazoa > Chordata > Actinopteri > Perciformes > Gasterosteidae > Apeltes > Apeltes quadracus. Next base: position 5,797,503 of record CM037925.1, read on the forward strand.
CAGAAAAGGCTTATTGCCCGATGTTCACCCGTGTACGAGTCCTCTCTGTCCGGAGCCCTTTTCCTCTTTCTTGCCTGCTCCGACATGGGCTTTCGCTGTTTTGTCGCTGGTTCCACCATGATAACTGCACAAATATCGCCACTGCGCTACGAGCCCGAGAGTGTATAGCTGAAGCCCGCAGCCTCCCCTCTCATGCCGTAAAGCAAGACTCGCTTGTGGGGGCGACCCGACACTCCTGCAATTGCAAGTTCGGTATTTCCCCTACAGACCCCCAGGGCGGCCGAGAAAACCTTTGTTCGACCTGAAATGACTCATTTAATCATCCAAAACGGTATGGAACATATTAATTAACTGAAAAATGTTGCATAGTGTGCCTTTAAGCTGCCATAAAGGAAGAAAGGCAGGTTACATATTTATTATGCCCGCAGTCTTAAGTGTCCGGCTAATATTTGACCATCCTTTGGCCGGCTAGGGGTCGTCAAGGGCCCAATCATAGAGGGTGAAAGGCCAACAATGGATCCTCTGGATAGATTTGATACAAAACACTGGGAAACCAATTTACCACCTACTTCATCAAAAGACATCTTCTGCATCATCTTCCTAACGCTCTGCTTGCAATTGGTACTAAACAGAAGCCACAGATACATTATAGCTTTGTCCCTTAAAGAGTTGATTCTTTTTAGTCACGTGATCACAGGGAAAATCTTAATAGAGCTACAATTTACTTCCGCCTTCATCCTCAAAGTACACATTGGTTTCCTCCAAACCCAGTATCACAGGTGTGGAATTGCCCAGATTATAGGTTACACAACTGGGGCCTTTGTGCCTCGGTCATAACACAGGGAGTCAAAATGTGAAGGGGAAAACCAGTGAGAGTAGGAGCCAACTGCCTGCGCAGCGTGACCCAAAGTGTCCTGACCTATGCCAGACTTGACTTATGAGGAAGTGCGTACGACATTTCCTCCCACCGTCCTTTTCAGCCTCTGTTGGGGCCGGGGAATTTCTTTCACTCTCATGCTTAAATGGCACACTAACAGAAACTCGGTTCATGGCATTCAGGGACTCACATAACCTACGTCTAATTAGTGAGGGGGAAAAAAGGGATGTTTCATGGGATTGGAAATAGTTTGGATTTTTCTGTGTCTGACAGCGAGTTTCTACACAGCATATATTGTTATATTGACGGATAGATGAGTGTGTTTGGGGGCAATTGTCACGCCCAACCTTCTGTTTTATTTGTTTCTTGTATTCATCACAAGGCCGCCTGTGAGAAACAAATGTGTTCCTACGTTACCAATGCACAGCTAGTTCTACATGTTAATTTTGTCTACCTATACGGCTCATATGAATGGCTGCCTTGGATTAAGCCCTGAGTTTAACTTATTTGACACTGTTACATGCTCCCTCTCTGCTGGCTGGGATATGGAAATAAACTTTAACTGGGGCTTTAAACGTGTTGGTGAACAGCTGAACGGTGGCCTCTGATGAAGAGGAGGCTCCCTCTACTTCTTCGTTGCCTCCTCAGAAGCAGATGCTTCCTGCTTCTTTTGGCTCATTTCTTGTTTGTTTGTTTTATGGGTCATGTTACAATGACTTTTCTTTCTGTTTGTTAATAGTTGAAAAAACTCTGCCTAAATAGGTAAACGCCTGTTGACTTTACAGGTGTGTTTTAGTTACACTATAAGACAAGGGCCTGGCCCGTTGAATATCCTCTGTGTGTACATATTCTTCTCTCATGAGACTTTTTTAAAGATTATTACTGTTAGCTGCTTCCTTGATGAAGTAAAGCTACAACTTTAGCTTGAATGCAGAACTGAGCTTTCAATGACAATGTTATTTCAGTTACCCTGTATGTGACCCAGACATGCCTCAGCTGGCTACTTTCACGTTTGGGTGGCCACTCAAAATGCGTTTTGGTTAATAAACATCAACAACAACAACAACTACCTGCTGGGCCTCATAACGTCAAACAAAAAACAAAGACGGCGGCACTATACCAGTAATATGCACATACAATTTTCAAAATGTCGATACGTTTCATTTTGCAAATTTAAGAAAAATAAAATTTGGGAAAGAAATAAGCCTTTTTTTCAAAGGAAAAAGACAGAGAGAATTGCTAATGCATCCTAGAACACAAAATAGTGTGAGACCAGGCAATCAGAGCCACCTAAATCAGGAGCTTCGGCAAACCGGTCCAATATGGCAGAAGGCCTCGTAAAAGAAGAAGACTTCTGTTGCAGTAGATTTTTGTAGCCTACATCGCTGCATTGGTGGTCAAACATGAGGAACTTGTGCACAAATGTGCATAACTGGCTAGTAGCAGACCGATCACATTGGCAGCAAGACAAAAACCTTCAGCAACAACCTTGGACCTCCGAAATGCAAGAAATATATACATATATATAAATACAGTACTCTTAAACTTTTTCCTCGTCATCACCGTTTTTGTTTTTTAATCTCTACAAAGGCCGCGTAAGATAGCTGTTGTGTTATAAGCAACAGCTGCATGGAGAAGACTTTCCATTGTACCTGGTGGGTTGTTCCTTCTATTAGCATAGGGGTCCTCCGGCTCAGCGAAAACGCTGGAGGCCATCTTGTCTTTCCGGACGGGAGGCTTTTCCTCATCTGCACCCAGCGAGAAATTGGAGCCTCCGCCAGGAGGGCGCAAAACCCTGAGGGGAGAGAGATCAGTCAGTCGCTGCTGGAACCCCGACCGTACAGGCCGGCTGGTCTGAAACGTCTTCTCTCCATCGCAGAGATTTGTGGGAAATGGATTGTAGTTGTAGAGCGCTAGAACACTAGATGTCATCATTTCCCCATTCTCACACTGATGACAAGAGCTCCCACACACATTGCCACCTCCCCATCAGTAACATTCACACACAGTAGTCACAGCTACGGGACCAATTTGATGTAAGTGCCTTTCTCCGAGGACACATAGAGAAAGATGCTAAAGGAGCCGGGGGGATCATCTGATTAAAACACAACCGTGCTCTCTAATGAGCCAAAGTCGCCGTTGATTGAAAAAAACATGTGCTTTATTGTTGTGGAATGGTTGGAATCAAAGAGGGAGAAGTGATTGGTTAATCACACTCATTAATTCACCAATTCATTGAAATATAAATTATATTTTGCTTAATTTAAAAACGAGCTATCCTTTGGATAGAATTTTGACTACTTAAACTCAATTAGATGTTCGAGGTCATCTGGCAGACTCAAGTGAAATGCCTTTATGTGGTGCATCCTGGTCTTTAGTAGTAAAAAAATGGCGGACCATGTGAGGAGAACTTATGTGTGTGTAGTTGTACTACTCACTCTAAGCCGACGAAAACACACCTGTTATTTCCATAAAATCATACACAAAAGAAATTGTATAATTGTAAAATGCAATTTAAGTTCAACAGCAGCAGAAACCTTGGTGAGAATAGCATTCATTAATCTTAACAATGTGTGGATATTCAAATGTAAACTTTACACTGTGTTCGAGAGTTTACACAACCAAAGTTGTATTTCAATATTGATGATGTCTTTCCTCGAACATTAAAAACGTAACACTGTGTGATAGAAACAATACAACCGCATTGGTGAGGTGCTGCCCGCTATAACACACGCGGGGCACACCGATGCCTTGTGGTCCGCTGATCGCAGCTGGTGTGCGGATGACGAGGGGAGGAGGGCCGCCGCACCCAGCTCAGGGGACAGATGCGCTGCATCCATCGCACTGAGGCCCGCAGAGGCGAGAGCGTATAACGAGGAGAAACACGCTACGTGAAAAGGCCTAATGTCGGATGCTGAGCGCGGCGGCGTGCGCGCAGCTCCTCTAGATAAAGGGAGGTCACGTGAGCGCTTATGTTGCTAGCTAACGTTGAAGGAAAATGGGAACCGTCCATCCCGGCAGACAAAACGGGAAGGTGTGGTACCCGCGGTCTCCCGGCAGTCGCCCCGGGCTTAAGTTTCCAGCGTTTTCTTGCGGTCGTGTGCTAATTGGGTATCAGGGGCCAGGACGTAAACACACATGTATATTATAGGTTAACCCGTGAAACGTTAGCGTTGAGGGTTAACGGACGCGGGACTCGTTGGCGTCGTGGGGGCTAACTGAGCGGTCTGGTTATCGCATCTTTACCTGGAACTGCTTTTGGAACCGGGCTCCATCCCTTGATAGTTCTTGGTCGTCGTCATTTCTGCACAAGAAGTAGTGAATGTGTGTATGTCTGACAGGATACGCGCGAATTACACTTTCGTTAGCTGCAGTTCACCGCCTCATCTTTGTCTGTCCCAGCCGGTGGTTCCCAAATAATCAACCTGCCTCGAATCTGACCGGACACGCGTCCAAGTGACCAGAAGGAGATGTTTCGCATCCGGTAAAATTTTCTAAATAAAATATGCTAACCGAATAAATACAGTTTACGTAAATAAAAATTAGATTTCATCATTTGATTTGAACACGAGATGAACATTTAAACAGTGCATTATTTATGGCAAAAACGAATTTCTTTAAATGAATATTGCGTGTTTCGAGAAAAACGACTTGTATTTTGGAGGCTTAACCGGTGGTTCTCTGCTTAAATCTGGCAAATTGTCGACCAGTGTGGGCGCCACAGAACCTTCTTTAGAGAAAGCGTTTCTGGCGCCTTCGTTCCGCCCACGAGTGAGCAGCGACTTCTATGATTGGACCCTGACATTAATCAATCCAAGGATTATATACCTATCCTGCATAAAACGCATCAGATTTATTCTTGACGCGAAATACAATCAGGTATTAAAAAAATTTGATGTCAAAGAAAAAAAAAAAAGTAAATCTTGAAAATATGGGGAGGCATTTTGAGTCGCAGATGGATTCACTTCCTGTCTGGTCTAAAAACTTGATTGTTGACAGTTACATAAATATTGATACGGATTCTCAAATAAACATGTACAAACCCAGAGCCTGAATATAATTTGTGCAGTTTGATATATTATTATTTTCAAATATTCAAAGTGCTCTTAATTTACTTGACTTTTGATACAAGAAAAAAAAAGCAAGGACATATTTAAAAAAAACTCAATTTATTCCAATAATACATTTTCATAACAACTGATGTGAATTTAAAATGCAGGCTTAATTGACAAACAATAAGATTCCGCCAGAAATCAAAACCTCAAAAAGTATAAAAACAAAAACAGGACCAGTAGGTTCTCTATTAACTCCAGAAAGAAAATTGACAAAAAGTATCATGGCAAGCTTTTAATTTCTTCAGCACATTAGACTCACTGTAGCTTACAAGTCATCTCTACTGCGCAGTTAAAACATGTTAACATACGAATGACAGTGCGATTACATCTACCCATGTCAATTGTGCCGCTGCCTCTGAACATTTTGTAAAAGTATTCCACTGGATGGTATCAACACTGGTTGTGAGGGTTTGAAGACTGGGCATAACAAAGATGTTGGGGGCTGAAAGGGGGAGGTAGGGATGTTCGTAGGAAACAGTCTTCAAAGAGAAGAGCCTCCGGTTTGCTGTTGGAACACATCAATTGTATCTTCGTCCTCCATTTCTAGCTGTAAGAGAAAGTTAAAAAAAGGTCAGCTGATGTGAATGCAGTGGTCTTTACCGTGAAGGCACCAAGTTGACAATGCCAGTACGTAAACATATATGGACTTGTATGGACAAAGTTGACGTGAGAGCATCAGTGTTTCCTCTACGTTGGGTAGTGGCGGTATCAGAATAGGGCCGTACAGTACAAAAGCGAAAGGGCGCCGGGGGATGGATGGATGGATATAGATATATATCTATATAACTTTTCCCGGGTAGGGTGAGGGTGGTGGTTGTTCCGAAAGACCTGCCTCCACTGCTAAAAAAAAAATCCTAATGGAAGCACTGAGCGTGTCCTTACAAGGACATTCTTTAGTGTCAAATGAAAAGAGTCACAGCAGGTTCTCGTAGTGGACTCGGTTTGCACAGAGCAGCGATTTGTAACAGTGTCAATATAGTGCAGCGGCAAGGACTTAAATCTAGTTCAGATGATTTAAACATGAATTCTCACTGACCAAAGGAGACTGATTTAAATGGATTTTACATTACGATCCACATTGGTTGAGTTTGAGAACAAACATTTGACCTTTAACATTTGTAAATCCCGTCCTCACAACAGAGCCGTCGATGAATTCTATGAAGTTTGTGGACCCAAAGAACAGAGGAGGCTAAAGCCTTACCTGCGAGGGTGTATCAGTTTCATTGATGGGCTGACCATCAAATCGAAATCGTATTTGCCTCATTGACAGCCCCTATAGGGATGGAGAGAAGAGTTATTAACATCATGGGGCGCCTTGGGGAATTCCAAAGACGATCTGCAAAAAAGAACAATCCTGCTGCACAGCAGTCATGTTTTGGAGAGAGAAAAGTTTCCAACCACCAGCAAGTTTCTGTGACAGTGAATTATTAGCTGGACTTTGGTAAACTGAGGTTCCGAAGAGCTGCGGAATACCTGGCAACATTCTTGATTTAACCCCAATAATTTAGACCATAGGAATGAGTCACAATACACTCGAATTTTCAAAGCCTCAGGGCTTGTATAATGCTATGTGCTATCCCTTTTTGTGAGAAACAAAAACGGGCCCTTTTTTTACATGTAATTGGTTACTAACCCATTGACTTGTGGTCACATTCAAATAAGTCTCATAATCCTTCAGAAATGCATGACGCTCAATTGCTGGCCCCATATGAAACAGGACTAATGTTATCATCACACCCCTGTTTAGACCGCAATGACATGCAAAAACGGCTGCTCTGAGAAGAGCATGGCGTGGTATTCTTCTCATTTGTGCCCGGCCTCCGTTTGAGCACCACCATTCAGACCACCTGCAATGGAAGATGTGTAGTGATTGTGCAGTAGTCTCACCTGCCGTTCACAATACGCTTTCATCAGTTTGCTGAGAGGAGTGTGCCGTTTGATCTTGAATTGCACCACTGAGCCATCTTGCCCTGCAACCTTCAGGTTGATGTGCTCATTGTTCTCGGTCTTCACTCCCTCCTGAAAGGGAGACAACACACGTTTTCATAAAGTTGACACGATAGCAGGCAATTTAAGACGCGTGGGAAAGTAACGCGTGGAAATACATGTGCACCGTCAACAATAAAAAACCCTTTCGCCCACGTCACGAGTATTTGTGATTGAAATGTACCATTTGTGCTCTCCATTGGTTAAAACTACTTTTTTTTAACTTTACATTCATGTGAAATCCGCACCTTGTGAGCAGTGACGGGATGACCTGGTGTTAACTCAGCAGAGAACAGTAGCAACATTAAACTCCAACGTTAGCATTAGCATTCAGGGAGTCGATTGGCAAGGGCCTACTACTTAAAACAACGCTCAACGGCCTAAATCAGAATGGGACTTGCAACTTGGACGCATCAGCAACACCTCTGATGCAGGGATACGCTGGTGTGCGCGAAGGGGCATTAGTATTTCTTAAGATAGCCGCTTCCAACTTGACGTTAGAGCTCAAACAATTGTTACATTTTCGGGGCCCGTGGTAGACTGCTCTCTGAATGCTAACGCTACTCACTTTTCTCCTCGTCTTCATATTTCCTTAAAATACATCAACTATATCCACAAAATTCACGTGCATAACGTTTAAACCAACAACATGATTTAAGGAGTGCAACTAAAACGACCGTAAATGATTAATTTCACATCGCCCGGTTCTCAGGCGCGTTAACCACGTTAGCTTATTATGCTAACTTCCCCCGCTTGCTAACTGGCTAACGCGGTGAGCCTTAGCGCCTGTTTGTGCAGTTGGCCCGATTCGTAATTTTACAACCCTGTGCCAATTAGTCTTTTTATCTCCCTCGTCTGTAAACCTACCACACACATATTAAGTACACCCAATACAGAAAACAAACCCCGTACAAAAGCCGCTGCTCACCTTGGGTTTTTCGTCGGCCATGGTTGCTACTGCGTCTATCTGCCTGCGCCTGTTCTGCTGCGGCTGCGCTGTCTGGCGCGCCACTTCGCGGGGGCTGGCTGAAGTGGCTGAAGGGGGCTGAGGTGCGCACAGCTGCGCCAGATCGACGGAGCGCTCGTCCCGCTGGCTTTCCAGAGACGCCATTTAAATATGTCTTCCCTTCATAATGAATTTTCATTTCTGCAAATTGATGCCATTGTACCGTTGTAATTTAATTAATCTAGTCAGCTTACATGTATGGTCAGATTTTACACGCAGCACGATTACCAGCCCCACTGCATTAGTTGAAATGCGCAACATCCATATGGTATTTACTTGTTACCAAAAGAGCAATTATGGTTCCGTTGTATGAAATCTACATAATAATGGCAGAGGGCATTATGCTGCATGCACAATATTATATCGCATTGACATTGGCCCCTGGACACTGATACAAACTAGGCACATGTGAAAATTGTAAAACAAATAGATCTCCTTTATTTTTCCATGCAGAGGAGTAGCTTTTCCAAATATGCAATGACACTGTCATGTAACAAACTAAGACAAATAGTTTGATAAGATGTAAGGTAATCTCCTTTTTAGCCCAGGTAAACTTAATTAAGAACTGAATTCTTTGTTTTTGTCTTAACACACAGTTATGATGACTCTATGAAGTGATTACCAAGGTTTTACTCAAGATTTACAGTATTTTCTCAAGGCTTTGTCAAAGAAATATTCTCCTAAATTGATATAAGCAAGTCCCAAGCTAAACATTTCGGTTGGACTCAAGGTAAGTAATGCACCCGTTTAGCTTAATTTCCTCTCCACTGTCTAACCACGGCAGCAAGAGCAAACGCTATGCACTCCATTTAATTACTGTCAAAACAATATTCCTTTCCGTTTCTAGGGATTAGCCATTATCCGCTCAGCACATCCTGAATCACATCCACTCTAAGCCCACGATAGATCCAGGCCCTTAACAGCTCATGTTGCTCAAAGTAAAAGGGCTTTCGGTCTCTGCCACAAGGCAGCGGTTTTCTCTCACAGGAATCACATTTTCTTTAATAAGATGCATTTCCTTAGGCTCCACCCCGTTGATTCATAATGTAACATCGCATGTCTGAATATTAGGTAAAACTCTTTGTTTGACAGAACACTAGCGATTTGTGCCAATAGTGTCCATCATAAGAAGAGTATATGCAAAAGGTATGCAACCATTGATTGAAATACCACACAGGAGATGGAATGATCTGAAATCGTTCTCCAAAATAAATACACTTATGTCAATAAATACTAAAAAACATAACAAGCGTCTGAGCTACAATTATTGTTGACGGGCCGGTCTGTGGGTTCCTTTTTATGTAGCAACACAGGGTCTTTTGTATGCTTCAGTCTGATGCCCAAAGGTAAAACATTGTTATGCATACATAGGCAGCAGAAAATCACGTGATATGCATGTTCATACAACCCACCTTTTAGTATTGATAGTAAATATGAACATCAAAATAAGAACAAATGGATATAATAACAATAATACTCATAATACATGAATAATAACTTAACAATATTTGACATGATCAAAAACGTGTTAATGCACCGCACAGACTATCTCTGTCACTGTAGTAACGTTTAAGTTGGATGTACGCTACAGAGCATTCAGTGGGCCATCTCAAGCAGAAAAACGTTCAATTTTTTCACTAAAAGTCCTTCAGTACTGCCCTTTTCCCAGGTTAAAATTGTCTTGCAGTCGGCAGGCCGGGCTATAGAGCCCCCCATCTGTCAGTAGGTGGAAACTCATTCACCTCCCCAATTTCCGAGTGTGACTGCTCTCCCAGCGTGAACATCAGTTTGTATCTCATCCGCACCTTTTCCTGTTAACACACACACACACACACACTTTGGCAGCTTTCATTGGCTCGTTGGAGCACACAGGATCTAAAGGATTGTCAACGCTGATGATAATGATGATTATATCCTCAAAGTTATGGTGGGAATGTGGGACTGTAAGAGCGGGTGATACTGGCAGGAAACACAGGACTGGAATAACCAGCTCGTTGCTGCATGCCTCTGCCAACCAGCCTGGGGAAGTTTACCTTCATGTCTGTCCAAACCATTTTATCCAATTAGACCTTCGTGTCTTTATAGAAGCTGAGTTCTGGGCAAAAAAGATGTCTTGTTTGGTCAAAGTGACCTTTTATTGCCAAATTCCAATTGGAGGTTTGTGCCAAATTAAATAAACAGAAATGTGTTCACAAGAAGCGACCAGACGGACAGACGGATAACCCACACACGTTAGGTCTCTGGTCACGGCTGTGGGTTAGGCATTAAAAAAAAACTAAATATAGCTAGCATGAGAAAGTATTCTATCAATTAATACCTCATTTGATGCATACATTTATACGAGCACCAAAAACAGCTCCAGGCTGAGATTTACCTTGAGAGGATTTGCAAGCAGCATGACCTGAGTGACGGCAGCAGGCGGAAGGATCGGGTTAAACGGAGCCAGCTCCGTCGCTGTGGGCGCCTGCAGCCTCACTTTCATCGTCTGGTGAATTAGCAGAACAGACAGCCGTGGTCATTAACAGATGCGGAAATAGCACATTGATTTTATTCAAAGTGGCATTTTTTTTAATTTAATGTTTGACGTTTAGTCAAACGTCAGCCAATACTCTCTTTTTGTTGTTGTGGTGGTTAAATAACTCTGAAGCCTCCTACGTGGTGACGGGGCGGGTTTCACCTTGGGCACAGCAGCCTGCAGAACGATGTTCCTGACCGGCTGTGGCGCCGTGTTGAGCATGGACGCCACCATCACAAGGACATCGGGGCGGCCCGCTGGACAGTCGGTGGCGAAATGCAGCAGAACACGCACTCCGTTTTTGTCGTAAGCCGTCACGGGACACACTTTACCTTGGACGCGGCACACACAGAGGGAAAGCAAAATGTGGTTATTACAGAGGTCACAAGCACACAGTGATTTGATGGGTGAATATTACTCTCAGATCCACAATGGAAATGCTCACAAAAAAAAAGACCAAGAACAGCGGGGGAAAATACTGAGTCTCTCCAGCTTTGTTAAGCCACTTTCCACCACTAGGTGGCAGTAATGTCTAGAGTGCAGTTTTACACCTTTAAACCTAAATAATGTTTTGTCTTTGTAGACAGACAGTCCTCTCACACATGGTGCCCTTGGCAACATTTTCAGGAAACCAGGACTTTATGATGTGAAGTTGTGCGTATCTGGTTATAAATCTCCTATAATATAAAGATTGAAAGGGTGTATGCACGGTACGTCTGCCCTGCTACAGCACAGAAGGAGGTTATCATGGTTGTATACGTTTATATTTGGGTCCAAAATATTAGATCTGACTCAATGTGGTGTCCGTGGCTATTTTTCTTCCAACCTTTTACCACCTGTATTTACTTACAAACAGGTAGAAATAAGAAAAAACCACCACGCCAACTCACTTGGCTTGATGGCATCCAAAGGGACAAAGACGTTGGCCAGGGACTCCTCTCGTCCTGTGTCCTGGCTGGCCTGGCTTAGGGGCAGGATGGGGCGGAGGGGGCGTAACAGAGGGCTTTCCTCCGGCTGGCTCTTGGCAGGGGGAGGAGTGGACCCGGCAAGCACGTCCCCGAGGAGCAGCGAGGTGGGTGTGGAAGCGGAGACGACCCCGACGCTGGAGGACGGGGCGGCGGGAGCGAGCAGCTCGTCCCTCTTCCCCAGCAAGCTGCTGAAGTCCAGCGCAGCCGGTGTGCTGTGGGGATCATTCCAGAGCCTCTGTCACAAACTTCATAGGTCCCATAATGCTCGAACAAACATAAACGAGCAAGATGAAACAGATGCAGAGACAAAGCCAGTAGCAGATATTTCAAAACAAATCCACATCATTAGCGGAAAGAAATGGCACTTGGCTTTAGAGATGAGATCGGGGGGATTTTAATAGCCTCTTAACAGCTCACATCATGATTGATGAGGAATTTACAGCGACGTGTTTTGCATGTTCCATCCAATTTGGGTCAACTGTCTCGCTCCCTCACGATCAATGAGATAAAAATAACCGTAATGAGAATACATTTTTCAAGATTTTTTAAAGTGGGGTTGTCAGTGCCTCGCTTACGTTACATCCACAGTTTGGAGAAACGGACCGCTGTTTGAAAAAACAATTTAACCTATTGCAGCCACCTAATGGCAGTTTAACATCACTTTAAGTGTACGCTATATACAGTGTATTATATAAAAAACTCATTTAAAATGAAAATCTAAAATATCGCTGTCATCCATATTCCATCCTCAGTTTTACCTCGTGGCACGATGATTACTCACATTTTAGGACTGCCCAGATCCAGCATGGCGAGGTCCTGCAGGTCATGACTCAGAGCAGTCTGGTGGGACGCGCCGGAGGAGGTGGAGAGAGGAGGCGAGGCAACGTGGGATGACCGAGCAGGAGCGGCGGAGGTCAACGCTGAGCTGGAGGACTGTGGGAAGACGACCGACGTCGCTGAGACGGACACTGTAGAGACCGGAGACGTGGAGGACACAGGGCCAGCGAGACTCGAGGCAGAAGCAGCAATGGAAGACCTGGCTGAGTGAATTGGGTCTGCCGTCACAACGAAGGCGTCTGGAAAGGTCGATGATGCGGGAGCCGAAGGCAAAGTGCTTTCAAAGAAATCAAAATTGTGACCGGAATCCTGTAATATGCGGAAATACGACAAAGAAAGAAGAAAAGTTGTTATTACCAGGAAGAAAACAGTTGATTTCAGTAAATAGTATTTCAATTCATGGAAATACCTGCAAAGATGGCAAACCGTTGTCAATGTTCACATGTGCAGGTTTATTCGCAGCGGGCTCATTGAGGCCTGTAAAGGAACACAAAACATGTCATATGTACAAATATTCTCCAATAACGTGGAAAGCACCTTTTACCTCTTTGTTGTGTCAAAGTAAACCACCACTATGTTTTACAGTAATGCATGATTCAAGTAGCAATAAATGTTGATTTTGCTAACTGTCAATGTTGCCATGACAAATAAATAAATGAAATCACCTAAAGACAGTAGCTCCTCATCCAGCAGGGAGAGCGCTGCAGAAGGAGCAGACCCACACAGCAGGTCAGCAGGAAGAGACGGGGGCGATGTCGGGGGACGGGAAACGCCCTGGACGTCCAAACCCATCAGGTCAATCAGAACCTCGGACTGGTTTGTGTGACCTGAGCTTGTGATGTGGAGGGGGAAAAAAGCAGAAGAGAAAAAACTGCTTGTGAGAAAAATCAAAGATGTGTTCACGTACAAACTGGCATTTTCAACACGATAATTAACAACTAAGAAATAAATACATCTTACGACAAACAGCATCATTAGCGAAGTCATAAAGAGAGTTGATACCCAGCTGCTAATGATTATAAATTAGGAGCACGTAATCGATTTTACAAAGTCACTTTTTAATTGGGATTTCTTATTGTTGTACCGAAAAATTATGAATTTATTAATGACCCACATTTTGCACACAAACTGCACGTAGTTTATGTGCAACTACTGCTTAAGGAAGTATTCTTGTTAGCTTGGACTTTTGTTTTCAATCTAAATATTATATTTATTTTACATGACTTCCCTGCATTAATGTAGTCATTCTCTCTCTCGCAGTCGGGACCCACAAACATTTTATTGGGGTCGTCAGATACATTTGTGCGGACCGTCTATGAGTAACATGAAGGACCCAGAATGGTCTCATTTATTAAAAGTGTGCATGTGTCTTCAATAACGAACGTAACGTTGCAATTTGTAAAATGTACATCTCTACTAAATATATATATACACAGGTAAAAGCCAGTAAATTAGAATATTTTGAAAAACTTGATTTCTTTCAGTAATTGCATTCAAAAGGTGTAACTTGTACATTATATTTATTCATTGCACACAGACTGATGCATTCAAATGTTTATTTCATTTAATTTTGATGATTTGAAGTGGCAACAAATGAAAATCCCAAATTCCGCGTGTCACAAAATTAGAATATTGTGTAAGGGTTACATTTTGAAGACACCTGGTGCCACAAACTAATCAGCTGATTAACTCAAAACACCTGCAAAGGGCTTTAAATGGTCTCTCAGTCCAGTTCTGAAACCTACACAAACATGGGGAAGACTTCAGATTTGACAGCTGTCCAAAAGGCGACCAGACACATTGCACAAGGAGGGAAAGACACAAAAGGTTATTGCAGAAGAGGCTGGCTGTTCTCAGAGCTCTGTGTCCAAACACATTAATAGAGAGGCAAAGAGAAAGGAAAAACTGTGGTCAGAAAAAGTGTACAAGCGATAGGGATCACCGCGCCCTAGTCAAGATTGTGAAAAAAAACCCATTCAAAAATGTGGGAGAGATTCACAAGGACTGGACAGCTGCTGGAGTCAGGGCTTCAAGATCCACCACCAAGAGACGCTTGAAAGACATGGGTTTCAACTGCCGCATACCTCGTGTCAAGCCACTGTTGACCAAGAAACAGCGCGAAAAGCGTCTCACCTGGGCTAAGGAAAAAAAGAGCTGGACTGCTGCTGAGTGGTCCAAAGTCATGTTTTCTGACGAAAGCAAATTTTGCATTTCCTTTGGAAATCGAGGTCCCAGAGTCTGGAGGAAGACAGGAGAGGCACAGGATCCACGTTGCCTGAAGTCTAGTGTAAAGTTTCCACCATCAGTGAAGGTTTGGGGTGCCATGTCATCTGCTGGTGTCGGTCCACTCTGTTTCCTGAGATCCAGGGTCAACGCAGCCGTCTACCAGCAAGTTTTAGAGCACTTCATGCTTCCTGCTGCTGGACCTGCTCTATGGAGATGGAGATTTCAGGTTCCAACAGGACTTGGCGCCTGCACACAGCGCAAAATCTACCCGTGCCTGGTTTACGGACCATGGTATTTCTGTTCTAAATTGGCCAGCCAACTCCCCTGACCTTAGCCCCATAGAAAATCTGTGGGGTATTGTGAAAAGGAAGATGCAGAATGCCAGACCCAACAACGCAGAAGAGTTGAAGGCCACTATCAGAGCAACCTGGGCTCTCATAACACCTGAGCAGTGCCAGAAACTCATCGACTCCATGCCACGCCGCATTAATGCAGTAATTGAGGCAAAAGGAGCTCCAACCAAGTATTGAGTATTGTACATGCTCATATTTTTCATTTTAATACTTTTCAGTTGGCCAACATTTCTAAAAAATCCCTTTTTTGTATTAGCCTTAAGTAATATTCTAATTTTGTGACACACAGAATTTTGGATTTTCATTTGTTGCCACTTCAAATCATCAAAATGAAATGAAATAAACATTTGAATGCATCAGTCTGTGTGCAATGAATAAATATAATGTACAAGTTACACCTTTTGAATGCAATTACTGAAAGAAATCAAGTTTTTCAAAATACTCTAATTTACTGGCTTTTACCTGTGTATATATATATATATTATATAAGGAGACGGTCATGAATGAAGCCATGTTGAGATGCTGTGAGCACACAGCGAGGGGATGCAATTCTCTGCTCTGAAATGTACCTTGGCTTATTGATAATTGTGTTTGTGGTGCATCTTGAGTCCCGCCATTGATGATCTGTTCTTCCACAATCTTCTTATAAGACTGGACGACATGGGAGAGGTCATCACTGGCCTGCAGGATGTCTCCTGATCAATGAATTTGAAGAAGGTTAGACAGCGCGAGCAAACGACTCTAAAGGTGGTCTGTCTTTAATTAGGAGAGCGCGCGAGTCAACCGGGGAACATCTTCAGATCTCTCACCCAAGCTGCTGTCGTTATCGTCCGTCTCAGTGGCCAGTTGAAACACTGTTTGCCTCAGCTTGTCGCAATCTCCGTACAGCTCCTGGAAAAATAAAAATCACTTTTAAATAAACTACATAGGGTTCTTCTTGAAGTCACTGGGCACTTAAAGACAACATGGTTTTCATTGTAAAGTCTAAATACAACAGCGGCCAGCAACTTTGTACTGTTTTTACGGCCGTACAGCCGAAGGATCGACTATTAAGAAAGATTGTTTAAAAAAAAAATGCAATGCTTCCAAAAAAAAAAAATGCCAAAGGAAGGAGTTGATTTGTAGCCAAAGGTCACGTGAGCCCGGCCTCAAAATAAAGAAACAAACCCTAATGAGCTCCTTGTCTCCGTCTGTGGAGTCCTCGGGGCTGAAGTGACAGAGCATCTCAGTAAGCAGTTTGACGCTGCTGTTCACCGCCTCCAAGGTGCTTTTCTGCTTCTTCTCTTTGTGTGTTCTCACCTCATCCTGGTGGGGAAAACAACAAAAAAAAAAAACAAGGGTTGCACATACTCTACACAGTACACACTAGGAGACAGAACCGGGGCACGGGGTGTCCGTGTTAGCGTCAAACTTGGGTTTAGGGTCAGAAAGTGAAATCGTAGCATTTCACTCGACCCACCTCCTTCACCATGTTCTTGATGAGCCGATTAGCTTCTTGCAGGTCTTCCGGCTTTTTGCTTTTCAGCAGCTCTGCTAATCTCTGCAGAGAGAGAACACATTTCCCACAGGTCACACCCAGACACAAGCTCCCACAGCCTGGAAAAACAAAATTCACCCATACATCAGCGGCAGTCAAAGTAAAGCAAACATGATTTTTCAGTTTGCTTTACTAGCGGGAATATAAACAAGAGCAGCGTCGTAAAGCCACATTAAAAGTATGACTACTTCTTCTGTGTGATGTCACCGCTTTTAGTCAGTGATCACACAGTGAGGGAGAACCAGAACACGGCGAGAGAACCATTTTAACACACCTTAATGCACAGTGTGTTATGGTGAATGGCTTACTTTAGCTCGTCCCAGGTAATGTGTGGGACAATAATTTGAAAAAATTGGTCAAATTTTGCAAAAATAGCACTGCAGCAAGACACACAGTGGATGGTTTTTGCCACTGACCATCTCTGATTTTTGAATAAATGAATACGTTAATGAAAGGAACCTACAGAGCCAAAACTATTTCTTGTTCTGAAATCTCATTTCGCATCCACGTTCAGACAACCCCTGACCGTCGCCTTCTAAACTCCGACACAACGACCTCTGGCCCTCTTCCCTTTAACTCACTCCAGTCAAATCCCAAATTTAACTCCTAACATTGCAGACCGTTCAGCGTCGGCCCCGCTCTCACTCGCATGGGGAAAAAAGGGGCTCAGATTATAAAATTATGCAGCCGTTTAAATAATTCCTTTAACAGTCATCCGATAATGTAATAATACAACTTTTCATTGGAAATCTTATAACTAAATTTGTCTCCAACCGGCTTCTTTGAGCCGCCACGGTCACATCCCGAAATAACTCGTACCTCTTCTTACCTTGCTCTTCTTCTCGTCATCAAACACGGGATTCTTGGGTTGCGGAGAAGGCGACGGCATGAACGTAGCATCAAGGGGAACTTCTGGGTCGGTTAAAACAATACCTAAAATAACCAAGAGAACAGACTGTTACGTTGTGAAAGTGACAGTTGCAGGGCTTCTTGAAGACCCAGCGAGCGTTTCAGGCACAACAACGCCATAACCGATTGCTCAGTGTTTTTTTTCTACGTTACTATTATTCAACCATGTTGTATTAAACGTTAGATACATCTGGTCTCAGTCTGTACCGTGTTGCTGTCTCACCCTGGGACTTCAGCATCTGATACGCTTCAACGACCTTTGCTTCATCCGGCAGAGACACGGTCCAGCTGTACAGCATCTCGATCACTTTCGTCTTCACTCCCTCTGACACTCTGTCCCCCAGATACTGAAATAAATGACCAACGCAGTTTAGAATGACCCCGAAAACTTATTATGAATAAAGGAAACATGCCCACCTGAGGAACGTGTATAGGACTTACTTTGGGTGAAACCACCTTAATCAGTTCATTTAAAAATCGAAATTTCCCAACTTCATTGTGAAACCGTCGCCCGCAGTTCTTCATACAAGCCTCGAGAACCTGCGAAAAGAAAGCAACCGTAAGAAAACATCCTCCTCTACTTCATGCAGAATAATACAAAAAAAAAAAAAAAAAACACATAGCGTAGCAATCAAATTTATGGACCGTTATTGCTTGTATCGCCTCCCACTCCTGAGGGGACTGGATCTTGTGAGCCAGCAGCCTAACGGAAATTTGTGGGCTGCAAAATATGACAGAAAAGAATCCATTGCAAACTTGGTAACAAAAAAGGCCACAGAGAGTCTTGTCTGCACGTCCACATGTTCAGCACAATGAAGACACAGATGATGGGTTTAATTCAACTATATGCGTGAGCCATGCTGACCGTACCCTTCCAGTTCCTTGTTGATTTGGTCACAGAAGCCCATGATATACTCCCAGTCCTCCTGCCTGTTAGACGGGTTTGTGGCTTTGTCTAGAAAACGAGGAACAGTTCAGGATGAGATCTTTCATGCGCTCGTATCTCTTCTGAAGTCTTTCCATGGACGCAGCGACGGGGACCGGACCGCCCTGTCCCTTTAAGGCGAACGCAGTCTGGATGTATGAACTATTAACAAGGTTTAAATCCAGCTCGCCAACACAACAACAACAACAATAATAAGCAAGCCTGTCGTTATCGAACGTTTTTCCAGCTCATCTTGAGTTATCGATTAAAGAGCCTGGAGGCGTCAATAATCTGCCTTCAACTCCACGGAGCAATGAGCAAAGACACACTGCGACATCGCTAACCAAATAAACACAGGTTTTATTGAGCACTCACGACTCACGTATTAACCGAACATGAAAGCATTTTTCTCCAGCTAGCGACGTCCATTACTTGTCGTTTGCCAGCGGCTGTCTGCGCGAGCGACTTTCCACACAACACGGACGCGTTTAACACGACACTTTTTCAGTTTTAAGCGATGTCATTCGAGTCCAACTCTGATGTCGGACGCCTGGCAGCCCGCAGCACGTTGGTGCGCAGCTTTAGTGCGAACCCACGACGTAGCAGGGGAGTTTGAGTGTGTGCTTACTGAGCCAGGACTCCAGCGATTCTCCATCGTCCGCCATGTTTCCCCTCCGACACAAACAACGCGTGACTCGTGCTGCCTTCACTTGCTGTCGGACAAATGAGAGTTAGCGATTGGAAGTTCTTCTTCATGTTTTTTCACCGGGTCTAAAAAGGCGGCTCGCAAACAGCTTCAGGCTGAATACCGCGACCTATTGTGCAGGAGTGTGTTTGTCTTTCCCACCAAACTGAAAAGGATCATAAAAAAAATAACAATGCATTTCTTTTGTGATGCGTTTTTCTTTTTAATCATCCCGTGTTACCTTTCTCCAGCCCAAATACATCTCCTTTAATGTGTGGACATAAACACAAGATATCCTCCCTCCTGCTTTACAACAGTTTCCGATGCATTTGTGTTTTGTCACACCTCCTTCCTCCCATTTTTCGATTCCTTCCTTCTTGATGACTTTTACGTCCCCCATTGCTTTTGGCAGTTCTTTCATCTTGCAAGGCTTATTTGGCTGGCTTATCAGCACACGTGTTCACGTTCAGTGTGCTGCTAAACAGAACGGCCCATGCACCACCTGTGCAGTTTTACCAAGTTCAATCATTCCTCCCTGTTGAGTGTATTTAATGTCAGGTGCAAACCTCCACACTGTCAAATCTGACATCTTCAAACCACTGGATGCCAGACACAGTTGCAATTATTTCTGCTGTAAACACGGATAACTGATCAACTGTAAATGTACATTTATCCCAAAAAAACGTTGGCTTTCACTATGCATCTGTATTTTACTGTTGGTACCGAATCCCTAATATGTCCTGCTGTCACGAGTCACCAAAGGTCCCCTAAAAAGTTCAAAGCCTGTGACTGTGTGGCCACGTTGTGGCAGAGAGGACCTGTAGTGTGTATTTAATATGCACGTTAAGGCATCATTTTGTTTGGGTGTGCCACAATGTGTCACGGTGGTCCTCTGCAATCTTTATGTCTTGATCTTTGTGCGGTGTGTGTGAGTCGACGGATGCATTAATATTGCATTTAGCTCTTCCTGAGACATTGTTTTCTGAAGAATAACAGTCATTAACTGGTAGTAAAGGTATACTCCAGCACAACCTTCAATTGAACTGAAAGAGAGGCATTCTCAGCGCAACATCTGGTCAAGGTTGGGCGATGCATTTAAATAGGAATCCGTAAAGATTGCTGAATAATGCATCATATTCTAATTGGAACATTTTGTGAATCTGAAGGTGCAAAGTAAATAGTGTTGAATACCGGTGTGCATGTTTTCCTCGCACCCGTACACCAACGCAGCGACCCAGAGTACCTTTCAATCTGACTAAAGAGCTAAAAAAGTACAGTCAAAGAAACCAGAGGGGACTCAATATGTACATTCATTTGGTTAATAAAACATTAAATGATTAAATATGAATATTTAGCTTCACGAACACCACCGTTAGTGGAGGAAGTCAGTGTGCCAATCCTAAGAAACACACCAAGGAGGGTGACAGGGGGGGTAAGGCCTCTACCTCGGGAATAAGCTGACCAACAACAAGGATAAACAAGGAGATACAAAAAGAGATGATTTCTTCAAAACTCACAGGCTTTCAACTTGACAAAGAACCCTTTGGGGACAGGAAATGAATAATAACTGTCAAAAACCACAGTGCCGTCACGCTGAGGCTACGGCTTCTTCTGAATCAATTTCCCCGTGTCTTTTGTCCCTTGTCGCGTTGTTGTTTGTCCGTTGGATCCCGTCTGTGTTTAGCTTTTGGCATCTGTTTTTTTATTATTAATTAAAATACCTGTTTCTTGTTATCTCTGGATTCGAGTCCTGCTTTTGCCTGCACGCATCCCGATTCGCCCCGTTTCGACAGACGGAGGAAATGGAGCCCTGCCAGTTTTGTGTGTTTCATCAAGTAGCATCATGAATGACAAATAAAAAAGAGGTCAAAGCTCAAATGAAATGTACTTTTCATATTCCGCTAGCGGCAGGAGAGAGTGACAGCTTGCCGTGATAAAACTTTCAAAAACGTTTCGCTCAAACTGTCAAATTGACAGAAGAAGGCTCGTAGCCAAGGTGGGTCAGTTGGACAAAAACACAACGAGGGAAACCTGATCAGAATACAAACTGAGCTAGGACTATTTCAAAGTTGTGCATTTGGAAACCCAGAGGCTGTAATGAAGTTGGTGTTGCCGTCGGATGGGAGCTGGGCGGGGGCTGTGAGCCGGCTGCTGGGGGGCTTAAGCAGGCCGGCTGGTGTCCGGTCAGCAGGCAACAGGGGATCCCGAGAAAGTCAGTGGCCCCCGACGCTCACGTACAACAACAATTAAACACAAGCCGTCTTTAGCTCTGAAGCCGCTGCTGACAGATCACCAGTAAATGGGCTGTAATGGACGGCCCGCCAACCACAGCGCTTAAACCCTGCGCACGCTGGGAGCTGCCATTACAGGCCGTGGCGTTGGGAAATGACACGTCTGTGTGAAGTTTCCTTTTCCTTGAGGGTGTGTAGCGACTGAAAAGACAAATGTGTCTTCTAGAAATGTGTGAGCCGTGTCTCAAGGACCAAGAAAAATCATAAACAAATAAAATGTTTGTCGCTGTCTGTCTATTGTTCGCTTTGAAAACACAGACTACGTGATGAAAAGCACACACAAAAGGACACACTTCTTCAGCAGCTCCTCAGAAATGTTTCCTTTAAACCAGCCATCAAATTCAGCAGAACAATTGCTGTATTGTTGTTAGTTGTTGATCTGGAGCTTCAGAAACACTGACCAGTTGACTGGCGGACATCTTTAAAGGTGGCGGCCAGCAGCAAGGTGAATGCTTTGCACAAACCCGGGGGCCAAGCTGAACCGGGCCCAGTGGGATGGCCTATCGAACAAAACAAGCCTGGACGGTCCTAGTCCGCTCATTACTGAATGGCCAAATGTACCATGACGATGTCCTCAGGGGACAAATCGATTAGATTTGTGATGAAGTTCATTCTTAAATTCAGCCAGAGCCATGGAAGCGTTTGCATTCTGCTTGTGTTGAGGCTCTCCTTGATTATTCATTCCTTCCCTTTCATTTGCTGTAAACAGCTCTGCTCCCTCTTCTACCAACCAAGCAATGCGTTTTTCCTAAGTGCCCAGGAAAGAATAATAAATATACTCGTTTTAATAACCAGACAACTGAGGGTTCTCTGACTCATCCGGCTGTAAAATAATGAATCGCAGAAGTAAGAGCTGGAGGACCTTTTCCGAATCACTTTATTTTGTACCGCTTTGGTTGTATTCATTTTTTATTTTTTTGGCGGGGGGTTAACTATCTCAGAGAAGATTCCTCCCGGTCGGAGTCTTTGGTCTGTAGTCCCCCAGTGATGCGGAGAGAGGTGAAATTGTCACTTTTCTCCGTTGAAGAGATGTGAATGAGAAGAATAAAATAACAGCGGTAATTGTTAATGGAGAGACAAGAGGCCGAAGTGACCCGTCTTTATATGAAGTGATGCGTGTTTTGTTTGACTAATTCTTCCACATCCATTCACTTGCTCCCCTGACGGCAAGAAGAGAAGAAGAGCTCCAATATTGCATTTTCTTCTACTCTCTTTCAGAAAACATAACATAACACAGCCCGGCTTCCTCCCAATTTTTGTTTTGTGTTGTCTCGCCTGAGGCACAGAAGAGGCTGTGTGGCTGTCAGAGAGGAGGAATAATTCGATTCCCACGTTCGCCCTCCCACTTAAAACATGCATGGAAGTGAAAATACTGCACACTGGGACTTGTCTTTATTCAACTGGCTGATGAATACTGAAACGATACACTCCCAAACAGACGATGCTCCAAATTTGCCTTTATTGTTTTTTTTTATTTTAATCCATTGACTTATGCAATGTTCTCCCTTCATTGCACAAGTAGGACCTGCACACCAGGTCACATGATAGCGGCAGTGCGACTACAGCGAATGAGTCAGTTCTCTGACGTGCGTCTTCGGGACTGTTTGCTTCCTTCTCGCGTGTGTCACCGCATCAATAATCCTACCGGCAAGATGGTGATGAGCCCCTTTTCTTTTTGGGATAAGCAGGAACATACAACAACAACAACAACAAAGTGTCTGTTTTTAAATGTCTTTTTTTTAAGTAAAGGGTTTTCAATCAAAGTGGGAGACGATGGGACGGATGTGGCCGTGCCAAACAAATATAAGATAAGATACTTCTTTATTTATCTCACAACAGAGAAATTTAAAGTGTTATAGCAGCAAAGTCAACAGAAGAAATAAAAGCAATAACTGCACACAGTGCAGAATTAAATAAAAATAAAAATGTTATTGCACAGTAGTCCAATAAATTATTGTTGTAGTTTAAAAAAAAACAGATAATGATGACATAATATTATTATTATTGCACAAGAGATAGAGAAAAAAATTAATGACCGGTTTGTGTGTGTGTTCTACTTGGAGCAGGCTTGGTTGAGCAGTCTGACTGCAGGAGGAAGGAAGGACCTATAAATCAATATTAAATACAAATCAATATTAAATCAGTTAAACAAAAATACTATTCAAATGTTAAGGATAGTATCCTCAACATCCTCAGCCTCAGTATCAATATGCTGAGAGCAAAAGGAAGCCTCCTCCTTCTGCTGATGAGCCAGCGTGAAAATGGGTGGACGGTTTTGGTGCATTTGTGCTGAGGTTAATAAAGTTTCCCGTTGGTCCTGTTTTGAAGGCTCTGACAGAGTAGCAAAATAAAATGTTCTGCCTGCTATTTGACTTGGAGATAACTGTGCTAAAGAAAACTATAACTACACCCCACACGGCTAAAAAAATGAAATGTCAGGCAAAACATGACAGTTAAACATCCAAGGAAAAGCCAGAAAGAACTGCTGGTTCCTCTGTAAAGCACAGAGTGAGTCACTCAAGCCTTTTAAAGTTTTTGAAAGTAAGAGCTGTTGCTGCAAGTGGATTTATTCCCTCCACAGGCACAAAATAACCCAAATACAGATCCCCTCTGTCAGGTCGATGTGCCACACAATTGACTAGAGAGAATGTTTCTGCTGAATCGTTCCATTGGGAACGGCCCCTACAATAACTACAGAGAAGTACTAGTCCCACTGCTACAAACGAGAAGGCACTTGTTATCTTTAAAAGACGGACAGATGGTTATCGCTTTTGGATCCCCATTGGTTGTTACCAGGGCAACAGCTACTTTTCTTGGGATCAAATGTATTTCAATAGCTTTCCCTGCGCAGGCTTTATGGCTATCAAGCCATACCAGCCTGAGGTTTATTGGACAGGTCACGCTTACGCGCAAACCCTTTCTGTCTGCTGATTTGAGTTCTGAGATATCAAAAAGAGCTCAGCAGTCCCGAAAAGCCGCACATGAGGCTGCTTTTTTGCTTCTCCAGTTCTTTCTTATTGATGTCAATAGTCTTTTTGTTTGCATTACTGGAATACAATATGATAATTTGTTTTACAGTATAAAATATGTTAGTAAATAAAGGATATTTAAACTTCCTTTTGTTGGATTGGTTGGAAAACATTACGTTTTTGTTTCGGTTTTATATCATTACATTAAACCGCTCTCATCTGTTAATGAACCAACTGAAATTAAACATTTGAGAACGCAGATAAAAATGTTCAACAAGATGTCTTCTTAAACAGCGTTTAAAAAGTTCTGTGAGGATTTGAAAGAAGCAAGAGAAGGTTAATCAACCTCTTAAAAGCGATGTTTAAGTATACTGGAGTTGTGTTTCCACCAGTACGCATTTGAAATGCGTTGGAAGACTCGGGCAAAGAAGGCGAGCAACCACTTTTAAAATAGTGTAAGGAACTGTAATGGAAAAATGATATGTAACTCCTCATTGTATAACCAGTTTATTAATTGCAAGTGCTGGGATGGCAAGGCCACGGGAAAAGAGCTGACATGTCTAACGCTGATAAAATGTCCCTAGTCTCCTGGTACTAGAGACTCAACAAGTCGGTTCACTTGTGTTGGATGTAAACAAGTTTTCCTCTTGATACCACGTCACTGAACTGGAGTATAAGAACGTTTTTGTCTCGGCGGCGCAGCAGAAAGGGGTTTGTGGCAGTCTGCAGAGCACGTAGCTGTTGTGACCTTTTTCCCTTGCAAGCAATTAAACGGAATAAGACATATTTGATTCAGAGCCTTTGTTTCTTATTCTACGATTGACTGTGCCAACATTTTCCATAACAGAACACATCCCATGAATACTGATGGCATTTAGTGGGAGAGCGGCAAAGCGTCAGTGCAATGCTCAAATACACATTAGTGTGTTATTGTTGGCGCAAAAACCTTGGTGAGACAAAGACCATCGAAAAAGTGGTGAATTTTGTGTCTTTTATGTGGAAGGAGCTATTATTTCTAACAGGTCTCTCAGTCGTAATCTCTCAATAGGGCCTTTCAATCAAGTGGTTTTAGCAAAAATGTCAAGGAGGAGATTAGGAACGTTTGCGTCAGTGCGAGTAGTTTGACGGTGTATTTTCATCTCAAATTGAGTCAGCAAAGCAAAAAAGATTTTAGAAGGAAAGTGTTTAATTTGCCTGATTGACTGGAGAAACTATGAAACAGATGAAGGATAATTGGCTTGGACTATGGGCAAAAATTGTTTAACAGGAATGATGGTCCCCGGACATTACAGCCTGCCAGAACAAAGAAGTAGAAAAGAAAAAAGAAGAGAGGAGGGAGGCAGAGGAGGATGTGATGAAGAGAAAGAGTAGCAGAGGCATGCCGTCAAAGATCACAGCAGGTTAATTTCAATGGCCAACAAGGTTTGGTTGCGAGAAATGCCTAATCAGAGTGTCCATCTCACCTCATAATAAATCAAAATACACTACTAAAATGTTCTATGATAGTCTGTTGAAAACTATCAATTTAAAAAGTTTACTATTGAAAACAGTTTAACATCCTCTCACTCACACAATAGTGAATCAGATCACAAAATTACTAGGATTATTATATTACATTTATAATACTATTGATAAAATCCAACACATGGTTCTATAATGCACAAATATGCCGATTTTGTGATTCTTTTCTTTTTAGTTCTGTTTACAAATGCTGATATCGCAAGATGGACCAAACGGCCCCGTGGACCACAGAGGATAAATGCAGCACTTTCAGCCCGGTTTCCACCTCCTAACACTCCCAACTGCTCCACGTGGACAAATGAATCACTGCAGTCCATGAATGCATTCATGCATTGATTGTCCGTGGGCATGTTTGTGACCCTCTAACCTGCTGCTTCAAAAAGGGAGACGTGGGAGGACTCCAGATGGGGGACAGCGGGGCCATCTAGTGGTTCCTAGTGGGGCACGACAGGCAGTGTGGGCTTGCGCAAAGCTAAGGAGCGTTGAAGGCATCGAAACCAAGCAATGTGCCATAAGCGCACCGAGGGGAGCAACAGCGCGCAGACTGCGGACCCGCTGTTTTCATGGTGGAAACCGGCCCTGTTCGAACGGCTCAGACACGAGCGCAATTCTCAAGGGGGTCGTGGATTCATGTGTTGCTAAGTCGGAGCACCTGTTGCTCGGTCTGTTCATCCAAAGCCCACAAACCCGCGTGTCTGCTGCGTGTCGCGGCACGGCGCGTAATGGCATCATCCAATGGTAGCAAAGGCAAATAAATAAGCGTCCTCTTAACTCGCGCTCTTTGAGTGTGTATCGTGGGAGTCACGTTTCAAAACCAAAAGCTGCTTTCTTCATTTCCATCTTTTTAGTTAAATAATATCGTATATGTTCAGCACGCGCTTTAACGAATTACACGCACACAAACACACATTTAAATGCACACACACACACACACACACACATCTTCATCACAGGATGCATCAGATTGGCTTTTCCTGACCCGATTTCACGCCGTTTGGATTGACACCCGTATCGCAGGTCGCGTCACGGACTCTTGGAAGGAGGTTTCATCCCCGCGGTGCGAGCACAGGTCTGCTCTCCGGACAACAGGCGGAAAATACGCTCTATTCGACCACAATACGACTTTGGATTTGGACTCTGTGAGAGTCAACGGGTGGGGGCAGGTGGGAGCAGATTTCAGTTTAATTTGAATGCACGCACTTGGCGATACTTTTTTCTTTGGGGTTTTTTTCCCAGGTGAATGCACTTTGGATTACCGATGGATTTCTTAATCAATTCGAATCTTTCCGTTGGATACGTTAATGCGACAATAACAGGTACGTGCGATGAGCAACTCGTTCATAAGACACATATCTAGTATTCTTTGTTTCGGTGTTTTCACTTAACCCCGAATTACCTACCTCTCCTTTTTCCCCCCAACGAATCAATCAAGCTTTCACATTCTACTGCGCTAATTCAGGATGTAGTGGATTTCTTCATTCCCTATTCATAATCTGTAAACTCCAGGATGACTACTTAATGACTTGATTAATGCACCTAATTTTAGTGTTAGAATAATGGTGACAGGATGGTTGTGCCTTTGGGTCTCTTTCCTGTTTTATTGTAGTTCGTGCCTCGTGTGTCCCTGGGTTAACTTCACTTCCTGCCTTGTCCTGTCTTCCCCTGTGATTGTCTGAGTGTTTCCACCTGTGTCCAATCACCTGCACCTCCCTTGTGTATTTAAGCCCTTTGAGTATGTTGTCCAGTGTCTTTCGTTGAGTCCATGTCAGCGATTGCTGTCCTGATCCCGCTTTTGTGTTTTCTGTTCCGCCTGAGTTCTGCCTTTTTGTTGTTTGAACCCTGCGTCTGCGTCTCACCCCTCTTCAACTCGCCGTTTGACAGCGCCGCTGACTGGGCCTGTGACAGTTTTCTGTGTTTAAAATGTACTTGTTGCACTCTGCAATCTGTTTCAAGGTTTATTCTTCTAACATCATAGAGTTTTACAAATACAATAGTTCTGCCTCCTCGCCATCTGTCTTTGCCCTGCACTGTTCACCCTCCATGCCCACACCCCAAAAAACAGTAATTAATCTACCCTGAAATTATACAGCAGCCTAATATCAAAATGCTGTAAATGTTCATGTGATCAATTGTGGTACCCGGTGACAGATAAGGCCACGTAAGAATCCCTGACTAACCACAATTGATGATCATGATAACATTACTCTGCTGTGCTTGCTCTTTGTATCCAGTAACAACGCGACAGAAAAGCTTTCATGTCGTAAAACTGACTTGACACAATGTAGAACCCAGCATGACATCCCTATATGCATTTGATTGACATTCAACTTCTGCACCGTCCCTTTTCTTGTCTCCGTCTGCAGACGGCGCCCTTTACCGCAGTGCCATCCTACCCGGCATGTTCGGCATCATCTGCTTCCTGGGTATCATGGAGAACTGTATCGTCATCTACACCATCATGAAGAAGACCAAGTGCCGCGCCAAACAGACCGTTCCAGAAATCTTTATCTTGAACCTGTCCATTGTGGATCTCCTGTTCCTCCTTGGGATGCCGTTCCTCATCCACCAGCTG
This sequence comes from Apeltes quadracus, assembly GCA_021346845.1. NCBI lineage: Eukaryota > Metazoa > Chordata > Actinopteri > Perciformes > Gasterosteidae > Apeltes > Apeltes quadracus. The sequence goes on from CM037925.1 coordinate 5,825,795, forward strand.
CTGGGCAACGGGACCTGGCACTTCGGAGCTGCCATGTGCACAGTCATCACGGCGCTTGACTCCAACAGCCAAATTGTCAGCACTTACATCCTCACCGCTATGACCCTCGACCGCTACCTGGCTACGGTCCATCCTATCCGCTTCAACTACATCCGCACGCCTTGCGTGGCAACGCTGGTCATCGGTCTGGTCTGGGGCCTGTCGCTGCTCACCATCATCCCTGTGTGGATGTACGCTGGCCTGATGCCTCTACCTGATGGCCTGGTGGCCTGCGCTCTCCTTCTACCCAACCCGGTCACTGACATATACTGGTTCACGCTCTACCAGTTCTTCTTGGCATTCGCCGTACCTTTGGTCATCATCTGCTTGGTGTTCTTTAAGATCCTCCAACACATGTCCACAAGCGTGGCTCCGCTGCCGCCACGGAGTTTGAGGGTGCGCACCAGGAAGGTGACCCGGATGGCGGTGGCCATCTGCCTGGCCTTCTTCATCTGCTGGGCCCCTTATTACATCCTTCAGCTGGTCCACCTTGGTGTGCAGAAGCCAAGCGTGGCTTTCTCCTACGCCTACAACATAGCCATCAGCATGGGATACGCCAACAGCTGCATCAACCCGTTCCTCTACATCGTCCTCAGTGAGACCTTCAAGAGGCTGTTCCTCAGGGCCGTGCGCCCGGTCAATAGAAAGTTCCGTGTGAACCCCAGCACCACAGACGGGGGAAGCGTGAGTGTGAGAGTGCTGCCTGAAGGGGCTCGGCAGGAGCCAGCACCAGCAGAGAGGATGCCGTCCAACGCGGCGCCACAGTGAATTGGAATTATTTAAGCGACGCGCTCGCTAGTTTCTCAGCATATACCTTGACTGTCATGTTGTTTCATATTTTCATAATCATGCGAGGCATCGCTGATTTACATTTCGAGCTGCTACACGACTTGAACACCTTTCAGTTTACTCGCCTTGAAAAAAATTAACAAATGTTTTCAAAAAGGGAGGCGTATTTGTCCATTCAAAATGTACTGTAAATTGTCTTGAATTGGCACGTATGACATACGAAAATCACTCAATAAAACCTTTTTGTTTAGTTAATACATCAGCGAACAATTCTGATATCTTGGTTTTGAAAATGTATAACAACAATTAACCCACGGGTCTGTGATGGGAGGGCTCCTTACTTCAGTACCTGCGTAAGTTACTTTATCATCCAATAATGTAACATTGTTGGTAATTGTTGCCGCTGCGCGTCCGGCCAGCAACCCTTTACTGCCGTAAGTGTCATGGTTTAGGTGTTGTCTGGTTTCTTCTCTTGTCATTTCTGCAGTTCACTCAGCTCACCCTCCTTCAGCAATTAGTCACACCTGTCTGGACACTAATTAGTCTTCATTCCCGTCGCCTGTCAGGCTCCCCTTATAAACTCACCTCAGTTGTTTCCTCAGGGCTGGCTCGTAATGTTCGTTCCCTCTCCATCATGCCTGTCTGCTCCTGTTCCCCCCCGCGTTGGTTCCCGGCTCGTCTAGTTTGGGTTTTGTTTGGCTGCGCTGCTGATCTCTGTTCCTCCGTCTTCGTCCTGGTCTCCGGTTTTGTTCCTGGTTCTGCAGCAGCCCAGCTCTCCTCTGTTTCATGGACTGCCGCACCTCAGTGTCATGGACTCCGTACCTGCCAGCCAGCTCTTGCATCCTTCACCTCCGATTGGTAACCAGCTCCTCCTGTTCCTCATGTCACCACCATCCACCCGCAATAAACTCTCTTAATCCTACTCTGTCTGTGTGTGTTGTGTCCGGGTTCATCCACGACAAAATCATGACAGCAAGTATCTAGAAAACGTATCTTATTAAGGCCAAAACGTAAAATATCTACACCTAAAACCAGCAGGGAGAAAACACCATAGCTCTATAAAAATACACTGCGATCAACAGCGCACGTAAAGTAGTACATCTGAGGTGATGATTCACTCACACATCTCTCTGTGCATCTATGCAGTTTGACAGGCAGATGCTTGCCGCTGGGTATTTAAATGATATATGAAATTGATTTGTGAAAAATAGTTGGTTTTTGAAGACTTGCTTGTTTGTGTGTGTTAATTCTTTCAATGTAACATCTAAAATCTGAAACAAAAAATGGAGAGTGAGACTGGACATAATGTGTTCATTTGATGTAAGATGCTGAAAAAACTACTGTGATAACAGCAAGTTGGTCAAGCAAAGTGTTTGAAATGATTTTCAACCCAATGCGTCTAAGACTCCTCGCTATGGTGGGGTTGCTTTAACGTGGAGGACGTGACTTCCAGTACGGAAGATTAGCTGTGAAATGTTATATTTAATGTGTTGTTCAAACAGTGACCTACAAAAAGAGTATTTTTTGTTGCTCTGTGTAGCTATCTATCTGTTTGCTGTACCTTAAAGGGACAATTCACCCGGAAATCTAAAAGAAAAGGTTTTCCTCACTGTAGAGCTATTGGAATTGTCTGTTGTGGTGTGTTTTGCCTTGTGTTGGAAATGTCGTCTGTAGAGGTGTCCAGCTTCTGTCCAATATAATGTGATAAGTGTAAATACATTTGAAACCCAAAGAGGAAGACTTGTTAATGTGCTTTCTAAGAAGTGAAACCTTTAGAGTTGTTGGTCAAGCAGTGTCAAATCAATTCAGTCTGCAATTCAAAGCAGGAAGGATTCTGAATCTGTAGAAGGATTTCATTATACAGAACAGGTGTTGGTAATGCTGCTGTTGAAATTATTGACTGATAATGGTGAAATGATTGGTTTAAGGAAAGGGTGTACATACAATGTATTCATCTATGAAAACATTATATTCAGAATGTTTAACCTTTTTTGGCCTAATTGTGACGTTTTTAAAATAGTAGCCTTTTGTTGTACAGTACTAATTTGAGGGCAAAGGAAGCTCTGAATGGATCCAACTCCCAATTAATTGCAAGTTTTTTTAAATAAAAAATAAATTAAACAGCTGGTGTTGGTCAGTTTTAGAAGTCACCCCGTCATTCGCCTCGCCTCATTCGCCTATGAACACAACTTTCAGCTGAGAAACTGTTGCTTCTGTCTGTTGTGAAGCAGAAAAAAACCTCAACAGCTTTGTTAATTGTTAAAGAAAACAATAACTTGCGTATTGTTGTGAGCATTGAAATAAATCCGTATGTATACTATGACCAAATGACTTATGGGCATTCTTTTTAGCGTGGTTGTGTTTTTTTGTCTGCATTAGGATTTAACAGATGTCCAACACTATACAATGTTTTCCCTGTCACTCATTCAATCTATTTCAACTTTTCAGAAGAGACGTTTTTTTATTTTACAAACCAGCTGGAGATCTTTTGTCGCAGCTCAGAACTCCTGCGGCGAGGTACAAATTTGAACTCCCATCGTCGGATTGATCGGGTAGAGAAAAGAGATGAGGCGATAGGGAACCAGCAAGGATGCATGAAGTGAATGACAATCCTCCTATGATCTCCAATTGAAATGTAATTTGGAATGTTCTCCAGGAGAAGAGAAGCAGTTTAGAGTGTGCAGATGAGCCCCTCATTGGCTTTACAAAAACACAACAGCCGGCTGAGTCGAAGGGACGAGGCGAGGGAGCGAGGAAGGAAATGAGAGATGTGCTTTTGAATGCAAGGCGACCTAATGAGGAGGCAGGCTGTCAGTGTGGTGCAACAACAACATCAGCCAGGCAGACAAACAGGAGGGTATTCCAGAAAGCGGGTTATGTGAGAACTCAGAGTAAGTTAACCCTGAGATGAGGGAAACTCATCTCAGCCCTTTTTAGGAATTGCCCTTTTCCTACCTGATCCAATTGACACCAAAGCCGTAGTGATTTGAAATGCTTTACGTCGCCAGAGAGTCTTCCGACCCAGATGAGACGTTTTATAATTTCCAGAGGAATATCTGTCACAACACTGCCGCTTTTCCTCACAAGGTATCATTTATCTCAATAACATTATCCGGCCATACATCACCAACATCACACACCGCGGACGTGCACTCGCATCAGAGCAAATGTTATGCATCGCGCTACGTTTTTTTGCAAATGGTAGTTTTCTTAACCACATCGGGGATGCAGAGCACTTTGGCAAGGCAACAGTATGTAGAGCTGTGAGGAAAGTTACCGTCGCACAGAAACGCCTGTTACCCAGGGTGGTGGCGTTTCCCGGACACAAACCTCTTCAAAGAGGAATTCCACAGGACGGTTGATGTTGAAATCATATATTCTATTATTTTAAATTATGATGTACATTCTGCTGCGACCTCAGAGTGGGGTCAGTAACTTAATTAGCTGTCATTTTGCAGGGCTTCCAAATTTGATAGGATGCATAAATGGGACACATATTCCTATTACTGCGCCTGCAGTAGATGAAGGGGACTATGTAAATAGAAAATCCTTTCACAGCATCAATATCCAGGCATGTGACCTACCGTCTTAAAAGACATGAATGTAATGTAAATATTACAATACAAGTCATGCAATTCTCTGCATTGTGAAGATCATATGTGATGCAGCTCTGTGCATGATTCCCCGATCTATCGGTAGTGTAGTCAGAGCAACAGATTTGCACGTAGTAAGGAAGCTAAAGCTTTGTACAAATGTTGCATGTGTCCCTTTTTAAATGCACTCAAATGTGTCCTCTATAATTACAGGAGAGTTTGATGGCTACCTGCTGGGGGATTCGAGGCTATCCATGCCAGCCTCTGTTGACCCCTTACTCTGACCCTGAGCCGGGGCCCTAACAACGTTTTAATGGGCCCAATGCAGGACTGGAGGCCGGGTTGAGATGGCCACAGGCATACTTAAATCCCGGTTCCAGTGCCTGGCGAGCTCAGGGTCACCCCAGAGAGGCCATGTGACATCATTGTGGCATGTGTTGTTCTCCATAATATAATTGCCATCCCATTCACCGTGCAAATGTTCATGTTAGAAGGGCTGTAAGGGACCTAATCACTTGAAATTACTTTTAAGTAAAAAAATAAAATCTAGGAAACTAGGAAACATATAGGACGACACTTAATTCCTGCAGTTCCATACAGATTTAACATAGTACTGACCGAAAATCTCACGGTTTCAAGCTAGAATGTGAATGGGTAGAGCACTGCCACTAGATAATAATAAGACACCCCCTCCGGATCTCTCCCTGTGGCAGCAGACAGCGTTTCCTCCTCATCATCATCCTCCTGTGATGCAGGTAAAGAATACCGTTTCTGAATACTTTTAACTACCATCTGAGGAAAGATCTGAGTATGGAATACTTACTAACAACTGTTTCACTCAACTTCATTCAACTAGGCAGATGACACCACCCACAACTGTTGGGTGGATATATATATATATACACACACTACCGTTCAAAAGTTTGGGGTCACTTAGAAATGTCCTTATTTTTCAATGAAGATAACATTAAATTAATCAGAAATACACTTTACATTGTTAATGTGGGAAGTGACTATTCTAGATGGAAATGAAATATCTACATAGGTGTATAGAGGCCCATTTCCAGCAGCTATCACTCCAGTCTTCTAATGGTACACTGTGTTTGTCTACATTTCCACAGATTACCTCAACAAATTAACAGCTAGAATGCCAACGGTCCGCAATGCTGTAATTGCTGCAAATGGAGAACTTTGACAAAGTTTTAAGAACAAAATTAATATTTTAAATAAAATCCCGTATTTCTAATCTTCTATTTTCTATATATTTTTCCTACTCATTTGATAAATTAAAGTGCGAGTTTTCATTGAAAACACAAAATTGTCTCGGTGACCCCAAACTTTTGAATGGTGTATATATTAGTTTTATTTTTTTTACAGAAGTGTATACTTGCATCTGATGTAGGCACTTGTGTCCTGGGGGGTGACAGGCTCGGATGAGCTTACCCCAGGGACACCTTCAGCCACCGGGCGAATGCCAGCTCCTCTGCCTGTCACCTGTTTTTCGGGCCTCTGCTTTCTTTCTGTTGCTTGAGTAGAACTCAATGTTTCTTTGTTTTTTAATGAGTGTTGGTGTGGGCTACAGAGTCACATTTTAAATGACTTTGATATAGGTATAAAATAAAAACGTGTTTATACGTGTCTCCTAAGTGGGGTATTAAGTGAAAAAACAACATTTTATTACGGGATTAATTTCAAGCAGCCACTGAATTAATATTTACTTTGTTTAAAAGCCTAAGTCAATTTTAAAAAATGAATTAAAATTAAAGTAAGGTGCAATCCTAGCCTAGCAGTATATGCCATACCTTTTTGAATTATGTTTTTATATTTCATTTTTAGCTGCTTCCAGGTCATTATTTCCCCTATTGGGTTGCACCTAAATGAAAATCTGATTTCATTACTACTTATATACATAATTACAGGCTGCTACGATCTTAAGGTTAAATGTTAAGTCAATGGAATAGTACTTTTCCTTCGCTGTATTGCATTTGCGGCGAAATACACGCTCACATTCACCGTTGGCCTGCAAAAGGACCTCCAACTCAGTGAAAGTGAAATGGCTGCTCTTTTTGTTTTCTGTTGTCATGGTGACTCGTGGTATCGGGGCTCCATTGATGATGTCTTTTTATAATCGTCACGCACGCGCTTAACTCAAAGTGAACAAACTCGATTGAACTGACGCAGATCAGCTGTTCTGGAACCGGATACTCAGAGTTTCCCATCTCAGAGTAAGTCAACTCGTAGTTCAGGGATAGACTCAGAGTTTGTTCAACCTCCTTTCTGGAATATCCTCCAGAGGAGGTAATGCACAAGAAACAAGAAAGTGTGGGACTACCAGAAACCCTCAAAAATTACTACTGGAGGCGGTGGAAAAAAGAAGAGAGATGAAAAAACAGGTTTTTTGCACTGCATTGTGAAGAGGCCGATGGAAGGCGGGTGTGGGTAATCAGTGGACAGAGGAGCAGCAGGCCAGACAGAGGTACACAGGGCCGGTGGAGGAAACAAAATCACAAACGTAAAACACACAGCAATCTAGACACAATGACACAGTGGAACATATCATTTTTTATATTACATATGTTATGGTTCTCAAAATAGTGATGAAGTCTCAAAATCGGCACACTCAGCTTACGTTGCAGAGTTCAGTTTTGTTTGCACACCTACGCAACCATTTTAATAAAGTTGAACTGCAGGGCTGAAGTTAAGATGGGAAGAGCGGTACCAGCTAAAAGGCCAATTGAGGACTGACAATCATCAAATTTAAGTGAAGCCAGCCGTGGCATTGATTCAATTTTTGTTTTGTTCTTTGAGAACAAAATATCCAATTTCCTGTTTTATCAAGATTTATGTGTGCCGCCAAGGGAGATGGTTTCTAGATCTAGTTTAGAAAGTTTGATCATGGGGGCGCATGGAGCAGAGAGGGTGTGCTGGGGACAGCGAAGTTGGTGGTTTGAATCCTGGCTGACCCATGTGCATGTTTAAGTGTCCTTAAGCAAGGCACTTAATCCCCAATTGTTCCCCGGGCAAAATGTAAAGACCATAAAAGCATCTGCTAAATGACCAATTGTTAATACTCCACAATACCTTTACATTCTATACCCTTTGCATATTTTGCATTGCAAAAACTCTAAAGTCCTGTTTGGCTAAATGCATATGTAGACATAAATGATATCTACAATGCATAATTGTTATGTACTGCATATATATACATACTTACATATAACACCATGACCTAGACATACACAATCGGTGCAAATGGAAGTGCAGCTGATGCCTTTTATCATTGATCCCAAGCTGGGATGGACCGTTTCAGGAAGTGAATGCAGTAAAGTACTTTAAGTGGAAATGCTGGTAGTTAGAAGACTGCTAATTACTCTTAGAAGAATATATCAAATTGTTTTAAACAAAGGTCTGCACTGTTCGGGTTCTGCAAGCTTGTATCCATGACGACTGGTATCTGGAATATAGGTCAACATTGCTAAATCTCCACGTTAAATCTACATAAATGTAGATTGTCACGGTTTGGTCCCCTTTCCTGTCTTATTGTGACGTTTCATGTTTCTGGTTTCCCTGGGTAACTTCACTTCCTGCCTTGTCCGGTCTTCCCCTGTGATTGTCTGATTGTTTCCACCTGTGTCCAATCACCTGCACCTCCCTTATGTATTTAGGTGCTGTGAATCTGTGGTTCGGCGTCGCGTCATTATCCCAAGTCGTCCAATGTCAGCTGTTCTGTTCCTGTCCTGCCCGAGTGTTTCCCGTTTTGAATATTAAAACCCCCCTTTTTGTGAAACCCTGCGACTGCTTCTTACTACTTCCGGTCCGAGCCTGCAGCCTGACATCGATCCCTAACAGTAGATGACATGGTCACATGCAAGAAGCTGCCAAGTTGCAATGTATCTTCCTTCGTATGTCTAATATCTATATTTTATTAAATCCAAGTCTAATACACAGTGTTTATTTGTAAGAAATTGACAAGAAGTCAACCAGTCTAAATGCTCGGTTCACTACTAGATTAATAACAAGATTTGTGCAATTCAACAATTATTTACAAAATTATAATAAAAAATCTGAGCATCAGTCCATTGGTGGCCGATCAACACACGCATCACCTTCTTTTTGCTCACTGAATCAAATTATTCCCTGGACGTGTCCAGGGGATGTGATAGAAGGACTCGTGATGTTATTTCTTTTCATAGATCGACTTCGACAGCGGGAGCAGACCAGCAGGAAACTTGAGGTCAATACCAGCACGCGCTGGTCCTCATTGATTGGTAGATGTTCAGATATCACAGAGAACGCTTCTTGTCATCTCTCTGCGCAGCTGCTTCTCACTGACCTGAAAAGGGACTGAAGCGGTAAACAGAGGGGCTCATGAAGGACACTCAGACAAATAGAAACCAGAACAGCAGCTTTTGTATCACAAATTGAAGAGAACTCTGATAATGAAGAATTTTTTCACTGTTTACCTTGCAAATTGAAAAAAAAAAGCACATTTATGATGCATGACCTGGTTCAGTGGCTTCTGTACAGAAACACAAAACCAGAGTAAATGTTATTGGAGCAGCTAACATCGTTATTTTTACTTAATCAACCGACTTCACTCTTTCTGTTCCCCGTCACAGGTCTCGTCGAGTTGATGTCATTTAACTGAAAAACCGCCACTTCACACTACCTGTTTTACCTGTTGAGTATTACACAGCAGACAGACACCACAGCGAGCCTGGGGGAGCAATTAGAAGTCAAAGGGACAGATGTCTTCTCCTGGAGTTGGTGGAGCACAAGGTCAGACAAAAGAGCGTGAATCCTGGACTACAACTGCAGCAAAAAACAAGACAGCGGCGGCCAAAATCCCAAACTCAAGTTTCCAAAATGTCAGTTCACGAATAATGAGGGACATCCTCTGACTAGGCCAAATCATTTTAGACAGTCAACGACAGAATCATGGTGTCAGACGCTAACTACCTTGAGAGCCAGCCAGAGGGAACACAAACGCTACCAATTGAGGATCTTGCACCTTTCATTAAAAATCAGAATCGAGCATTCAAACGGAATTGACTGCAGGCCATAGTCATAAATAAAACATTTTTATTTGTTGTATTGAAAAATAATGTCCCATCAATATTATAGTACCGTTGTTTTACATTAAAAAGCATATAGATATACCCTTATGCAAAACATGGAATACATTGCATGTGAGTTCAGCTGGCAACCCAGTTGCCAGATTTTTTTTGCCATTGCAGTTTTTCATCGAATATGAAATGTTTTTGCATTTGGTTAGTGAGTGACTTTCACTCGCGGTTGGTGTCATGCGAGACTCCAAAGCCGAGAGCGGTCTTTGCCCTTTCAAAATAATTCTGTTTCGTAGTAAAAGTCAGCTAAAGATGTTTGTCATCTTTAAACTAGTTACGTAATTATTTAGACCCAAACAAGGGGAAACACCAAGTAGTTCTGGCGAGTGTCTACGTTTGCATTTTTATGAAACGTATCCATGGAACTTTTTTACAGTATATTTTTAAAGAAAATGTCAAATAAACCTCTGGCGACTGGGTTGTAGTTAAATACTGTGACATCTTGTTCATAATCACTCCACCCCAAAGGTCTCTGTGTCCATAAATATATACAGATTTCTTTTAATAAAATGTAGAAAAATTGCATATACAAAACATCTTCAACTAAAATTTCACAAAAAACATGGTTGTGCTCAGTTTAGCAGAGTAAACATTGTGTGTCTGGCCACACGTCGGTTGAGATATGCAACGTTGAAACCTAATACAGTTACAACGCAGTACAGACTTTAGGTCAATAGATTCTGATCTAATGCTTCATTTGATTGAGTAAAGTGATGAAAAACATACATTTTGGGAAGGTAAAACATGAACACGTTATGATTATAACAAGAAGGTGGCCTTAGAAATATGAAGTTTTAATGCAATTATTTCAAAATCAGTCTTTAGATCCGTCAAATATCTTTTTTCTCTTTGCTACAATACACAATGACTTGTCAAACACTAACCTGCACTACATTTCAGCATATACGGGCACCCGAACTGGACAGATTCTAAACAGCTCCATTATAAGTCTCGAGCTAGTGTGTGTGTGTGTGTGTGTGTGTGTGTGTGTGTGTGTGCGTTAATATGTAGATAGCTGCACATTTTGTAGAAGTTGCTATTCCATTCAATGTTTCAAGAACAAAACAAAAGTTCAACTTTTGTGGTTTATTAGCCTGTATTTCATGGTAGGCTTTCCATGTGTATTCAGGAAAAGCTAAACTCACTCAAAAACGTTCTATAAACAGCACTTCAAGCTTGTGCAAACTTGTTTCAATCTTGGCGATGAAGCTCATTAATGAGTTAATGGAGATTTTTTAGGCTGATATGCATTTGAAAACAATTAAAAAACCATAACCTCCTCATATTCAAATCATATTACTTAATACTGGAATTATTGAAGCTTGATAAATGGTCTTTCTTCCACCAGTCGGATGCTTTGAGGGTGCGCTTCACTCCCAGCGGTTCCCATAACAGCTGTACAGTAGCCAATAGTGTAATTTCACTGACTTCAGCAAACACAGGAACAATGTACCAATTAAACGTGAATCACATCGATAAAGGGAAAAAAGATAGCAAGGTGACATTAAGCAATCTTAAAACTTATTACATTGATACAATAATAATAAGATATGCTGGAACTTTTTGTTTGTGTTACAGGCATGAAGCGGTCTTTGATTGTTTATGACTGTTGTCAATTGAGCTTTAAATGCCACATGTGATTGGTTTATACGTTGGCTGAGATATGAGATCAATACCGTCCTTTGTCATTGGTACTAAATGTCCAACCTCATGTCGGATGACTTAAGGATCTTAAGGATGATTTAAGGATCTCCCAATGAGCTGGTTTTGACATGCAGTTTGCGGTCCAATGATGCGATTCTGGCATTACAGCATATAATGAGTCTGACGTACTATATTGTTAACACATAAAGCTGAATAGACATTCATGATATAGCGCGTTTATGATGCCACGTCATCTAAACATTCGTATTCTTGATTGGTATGCATTAAACTGACATGGCCCAAACTAAATGTAACAAAAAATTAAGTGAACTAAAAAATGCATTCATTTAAGTATTTTGTTTATAGTAGCATTGACTTTCATAATTCTTTGAGACGCATGGTCAGAGCCAAATAGACAAAACAACTCTCCACTATTATTGAATCATTGACATTCAGTTTAAATCCTTCAAGCAGGTGTAAACAGACACGCAGGGATCTTCTTGGCACTAGTTAGCTTACAGTAAACAAATTAAATGCATAAATCAAAACAAAATACATTTATCAATGTGTATCACTTCATTCCGTGTTTTAAAACGTCTTTAGATTTGAACGTTCAGAGTAGGGATCTACTACGTTTTCTAATGGTGGAAGCTGCATTGAGTAGAAGGATAAAAGGCATTCTGCTTCTGGTGGGATTTCGACATTTAACTAATGATGAAGAGACACAGGTCAGCGTCTCCACAAAATAATCTTCCCACACAGTGAGTTATTACAGCTAGAGGTCTTGGTCTTAGCACCAAATAACCATCAACTGCAGTCCAGGTCACGTAGGGACGAGTCAATGCTTCAGCAACACAGAACAAACAAAGACGACTGAAGATGAATAACTGATTTAAACGAAAACGGCAGCCTCAAAGTGAATAAAATGGAGTGCGTCGTGCCAGTAAGTCGAGAGCCACGGGATTTCAAAACGCAGAGATGAATTCCAGCACACTAGAAAAATAATAAGGAGTGCAGATAATGTGTGTGTGTGTGTGTGTGTGTGTGTGTGTGTGTGTGTGTGTGTGTGTTGGGGGGTGGTGGGTGTGTGTGTAATATCGTGCTTCCAGTGCTATACAGACAAACGCATCGGTCTAAACTGCATATTATTTTCTCAGGCACTTGTTTGAAGTCAGGAACCCACTGCTGATTATATCCCAGCATTACAGGACCCATAATTTGCAAAGTGTCCCTCAACACCTTGAACCATTACAGGTTCTGGAGACAAAAGAGGCCACTGAGAACTGAAGCTCCACTGATTCGATCTCAGAGATCGGACGTCATTTACTCGACGACAGATGAATAAAAAAGGCTCTGTGTGCTCGTCGAGCGTCTCCTTGTCAGAAGCTGGACTCGGGAACCGTCCTCTTGCGTCCCAGCGAGGCCGTGCTGTAACGGGTCCTCTGCAGCGTGCCATAAGACGGTTTGTCCGCCGTCAGGCTGCGTGGCGCCGCCGGCATCCCGTTGCGATGCAGAGACGCCGTCCTGCGCATGCTCTGCTCCGCCTTGGTGGGGATGTTGGAGGAGCTCTGGGAGCGCTTGATGTCCGCCGGGTTTCGTGCGGTCTTCCCGTCTGCCAGCGCGTTGCCTGGGCCGTTGGACTTGCTCCTTTCCACCCGGGTTTCCCCTCCTGCGGCTCCGTTGGACAAGGGAGGCCTAGACAGGGTCCTCCTGCCTCCTTCCTCCCCTTCTCCCTTCCTCGAGTGGACCTCCTTGGACTTCCCCACGTCTTTATCCTTCTTGAGAAAGTTACCTTTAAGGAAGGAGAGCAGTCCCTCGTTGTTCTTGGGCACTTCTCCTTTCCTTCCTTCAGTTGCACCGTGGTGCTCCCTGTCCGCCCGGTCGCCCTTTTGTCTCCTCAGCGTCCCATCGAGGAGGCTCGGGGTGCTGTAGCTGGGCTGAACTCCAGCACTGGAACTCCTTTTAGTCTCAGTTTTAGTCTCAATAGTGTCCTGGGAGGTTTTGGAGGAGCTTTGCCTCCTAGCGTCCTTCCTGCCGCTCAAGGTGTTACTAGCAGAGCTACTGCTCATCTCAGCCCTTGTTTGGCCCTCTTTCCTGCGCCTCAAGCTGCCTGACTTATCGGATGCTTTCCTTTGGCCCTCCGGGACCCGAGGAGACTCAGGCGGCAGCTCATTCCCTGCCTTATTCATGCAACTCAAGCTCCCAACGCTGGCAGATCGCACGTTGGTGGAAGCCCGGGCCCCGGCAGCTTCCTTTGTCCTGCGCGGTTCGCTCATCAACGTTGCTATCGGGTCCTTTGTGCACCGGGGCCGCCGGCCAGATTCCAAGTACTGCACCAGCTCCACAGGGGCGGGATCCGGGACAGACAGGGGCACTGGGTCAGGGTTCCGTCTGTCCTTTGAGCCAAAGGACCAGCGCAGGGGAAACACTTTGCTCAGGGTCTCCTTGGTCTTGCTGGGGGCCCTCATGCTCACGCTGCGTCCCTGAAGGCCCCTGATGAAGGATCTGCTCTCAAAACCTCCTGTGAGACACGTAGAGAGGAAAACGTTTTCGCTTTTACATCCAGATGCGACACATTAGCACAGCATTCACCTGGATGATTAGGGTGCTTACTGAGAGGGGCCCTTACCGCTTTCCTCTTTGGAACCGTTTTCAAGGAAGACCGGAGACTCGGGCGAGTCAGGCAGGGACGATGGACAGGCGGTGGAGGACCGAGAGACCAGACTGCCTCTCTTGCTGTCCCCCGTCAGCCGGATTAGCCAGTGGTCGGACATCGACGAACTGATGGAGCCTGTTAGGCGAGGCGGGAAGAGGCCGATCAGTGGAGGAATACAAAGTAGAGGTTTGAAGAGGAACCTACGCGGGTCGGAAGTCAATTTCTCTGCGTTACAAGGTGTGTGCGTGTGCCCAGGTTGAAATGCGTGGGTCGTACAAATTCTTTTCAACTCGGTGGCGTCACCGAAAGAGCCACAGGTTCCCGACCCCTGCCCTGGAGGATTCCACTTCTCTTATTAACTAAAAAAATGACAGTATGCCATTTAGGAGTTCCTATATTCATCTCAGAGAGAGCTTGTTGTTTATGGTTAACAGTTGTAGTGGAACGTTTTGATTCAGGTCAGCTGACGAGTTGTCTGGCTTCATATATTATGGTACCTAATGTTGTAAGGAAAGATCTAGTCGACTTGACAACGGTCTGTGGACACATTTAACCAGATGTTAGCAACCGCCTTTTTTAAGAGAAGCAAGAGTTTTAAAATCTCTCGAGTGATATTTACTCAATTGTTTGTTCTGGAAACAGCGTTAAAACAAGCTTGTGCACATCTTATTTAGGTCCTTTCCAATGAGTCTACACACTTCACACTACTTTAGCTCGTTAATACCTTTAATAGACTCCACCGCTCTACTGTGTCCTTGGTTCTTCCCGTCTGCCTTTTTATCCGGTAGTCTAATAGTTTCTGAATGCATTCTATTTTTGTTGATACAGAAGACTCAGTAGCGACTAAACTTTTTCTGCATTTATTTTTCCTTCTCTGCTGTTGTCATTGAGGCTGACCCAACATTAGCTGCTTTCAATTTTGTATGAAGAGAGTGCAGCGAGCACACTCCATCACATGAGCAAGAGCTCAGCATCGTGTGGGGAGCTTTTACCTCCTTCAGAGCCGCTGCCGTCTTTGCATTTCAAGGGAAGAAAAATGCGACGAGGGTCTCGATTCCGAATCCACCGGTTACACATTTGCTCGCCCCACTTTCAGTCGAGCGTGTGTTTGACACTGCTGGGACAATAAACTAAACATTGTGGGCTTGTCTTTAGTGTACTGTATGCCGCTGTTTGAGGCTTTTTATTGAGGCCAAAAATCTTGGCGGCAACGAAAAATCGGGTCTGGGGCAAAAAGATACCGTGCGGCAAAGAGCCCGTGTGCCCTGTGGAGCTGACACGCGTACGGACCTTTCAGGGCTGACGTCACGATCGGGTCGAGCACGAATCCCCTCGGCGCGGTGGGCTAATGCTGTGAAATGTTGCATACGTTTAAGATGATATACTGTGATTCGAGACTCTAGAAAGCTACAATATTGGCAAATGATTTTGTAACATGTTGATCTGAGAGATAATGCTACTAGTGAGCTAAGCCTTCTGCTAACCTCCTCGGGTGTCTTTTCTGCTGCATAACTATGCAGAGGATGGGGACATTCATGTTTGTGCTTATTGAACTGGATCCCAAAGACATGTCTTCTATAAGCAGGACCTCACATAAGCAGAATTTATGTGGCAAATATGTTTCGGAATTGACTTTTTTAAGAAGAAATAAAGGCCATAACTGGTTCAGAAATGAATTTGGAATTTGCATCATGATTTAGCTCTGCGCATACAGAAATTATGATCCAATTGCAGCGTCTATTTTTTTCTCTAAAAAGTAAACCCTGTGTCGGCGAAACATTTTGGCCGCTTCCCCAAAAACTCCATCCCATAATCCCTGATTATGGATTCCAAGAGCGTCTGCACCTTTCACCAAACTCCCCAAACCGAAGAAGTGTAAAACGAGTCACGGCAGGGACGGCACGGCCTGTTCACAATGAGCCTTTAGGAAGTAGAGACGGATGTGGTTGACCGTTGACTCTCCGGCGTGTTCAGTCCGCAGCTCTACTTTACATGGAATAAATAAATACAAAGTCCTGCTTATAGAAGACAGCACTGGAATATCATGGAAGAAAAAACCCCAAAAGTCTAAGCAATAATCATTTTGGGACGTGGCGAGATCTTTCAGTATTTCAGGAATATTGTTTCTTCTTTTAAGGTTAAATCTGAAAAAATGAGAGCATGCTGCAGATGAAATTGAAGATTGGCATCACGACTTGGAAGGAAAATAATATTCTCAATTCAATTATTATAGTGTTAAGGGGTTATTTTTGTATATTAACCCGTAGTATGAGGATTTAAATTGTGTTATTTGTAGCCTACAGAATAGCCTATAATATGCAGTATTTCATAGGAAGCTTGTAGCCCGCAAACAGCCACAGACAGTCAGGCAGGCACAACAGCCTGTGTGTGCGAACAATTCAGCTTTCAGGAGCAGAGAAGAAAAATAAGGGATCAGAGCTGCATCTGGCCCGGACCTGAATTGTGTTTGAGACTCCTGCTGTAGATAGTGGCCCAAAAGCTGGGACAAAATTAGCTAAATCAGTATTTTATTATTTATAGTCTTATCCTGAATGACTCACGCTTCTAGAAATATTTGCCATGTAAAAATCACATACTATTCATTCACAAATTAAAATGAAATATTAAAATTTGATGACAAACAGTTCACTTATTACTTGACAAAACAATTTTACGGAGAAGTGACATGACATTTAAAGCAAAAATGGTGATATCGTCTGTAGGGCTGTCAGCTTCAGTCATTTAGTCGACTAATCGGTCCGATGCCGTCTTGGTCGACTGACAATCTCATTGGTCGACCAGTTTTTTTTTTTTTTTACACCAATAAAGACATTTTCATTGATTTCCTCATTGATATTTATTCCTTTATATGCAGTTATATATTACTATATTCTAAATACAATTAGCCTATGTTTTATCCCCAACTCTAAATGCTTTAATTTAGGCTGTTTTGTAACAGCGCCACAGTTTAGCGCACCGCGTAGAACACTCGGGAACCGCGGCGAAGAGCTTCCTCTCGCCGTCGGAGCCCGTTACATCTCCGCGATTTAGTTTGCATGCATTTTTTTTAACTCGTGTCGTAGGCTACGGCCCGGTTAGGAATGTGGTTGGGGACCGCTGGTTTAGTTGACTAATTGTTGCGCAGGACTTTGGTCGAATAAGCATTTCTTTGGTTGACTACAGCCCTAATCGTCTGATGTATTAAACCAGTGATTCTCAAAGTGTGGTACGCCAAAGAATCACTGAAATAAACAAATAAGAAATGGAAAAAGTTTGAGAACCACTGTATTGGACGGTTTTAATCAGAATCTTTCACACAGCTCTCTCCTGAAGGAAAAATACAAGCAGGGTGTGTTTATTGGGGACACAAATTCCTATATGATATCATACCTCTGACTGAGCAACTGGCCGACCACGGAGGAATGGTGTCGCGCTTGTGGTAGAAAAGGATGTAGGCTCCTCGGGTGCACACTTCCTCCTCGGGCACCAAGTCCACGCTGCTGTCATCGTAGCTGTACCACTGTCCGTCCACCGAGTTCCGACAGTAAGCTGGATTAGCAAATGACATCGGTATTCGTCAAGCGGGGGATTTGTGGAGTGCCGGCTTTACTTCTTTACGTTGTGCAACACATCATACACGAGTGAACGTAACCTGTTGCATGTAAAACCGTGCAAATAAAGTGCTCCAAGCGTTATATGGAGAGGTATCAGATACATACTACATTAAAGCGATGCAGCTATGTTGCTCAGACAGACGACACACAGAGAACAAACCCACATCTACAAGGGGCCATTTCAACCGTGCCAAAAAAGACCCGGAGAGAGCAAACAATTGTCAAGCAAGCGTCATGGAGGCGACTGCTTCACTTTCCTCATCTCCTGCAGTCTGCAAACGGCCCGACCTGTGGTTCATCACAAACCACCCGCTGCTGTCACACATAACGCCAGCGACCTGGATTCATTACCTACATAACAGCAAGTGTCTCCTCAGAGCAGACGCAATGTTATACTAGAAAAAGATAAAAGGAAATAACGTGGCAAGAAACAGTTATTTTTTTAAAATTGGCCTGTCAATAGTAATTGGGAACTTCACACAAACATGCATTATGTTGCCTGGGCAAAGAAGGAGGAACTGAGGAATAAGCTACCAGTGAACCGTTCTTTTCCTTTCTTTTGTTGTTGTTGCAAATTTACAATTAATCTGGGATAATCTGCTACTTGTTTCTCACCAAAAGGGACATTTTATGAATGAAATTTGAACACATCTCGACAACATTCTAATTGACCTTTGTGCAATGCTCACCTCTGAAGCCATCACACTGTTAGCATATTTTACATAATGACCAAACGAGATGATGCTCAAGGTTCAAAAGAGATTGTTTTTGCACAGATCATTACTGGTTTAATCCTACCCAATGATTCATTAGCATCTCCTATTTGGTTAGCCAGTTATTCATCGTTATCAAATTAAGTATTTTATTCATATTATTATTAGCGTGAGTTATTTGGGGAGGGCTCATTTATAAGTTGTTCCTGATTTGTTCACCGCTGGGTTCTCCAATAACTAATTGTTCATCAATCATTCGCATTATCTAATAGTTCATTAGCATCACATTGTCATTCCTCCCTCATTCATCTCCTGCTAAATTCTTAGATTTGTGTATGCCATAATATCAAAGGTTAACCAGTAGTTCTGCATGGCTGTTCCGCCTACTGGAGAAGTTAGATTCATTAGTGCTCCGAGTGTCGTCTGTAAATCCTCAACCCACATTTTCAGCGGCTGAATGGCTGCTGCAGGTAATTACTAACAATCATCACGCGCGTGCAATTACTGCCGTTGTGGGTTTTGGGAAGGACAAGAGCCTTAAGAGTCCCATAGAGTTGTGTTCAGAGGGCCTTTTATTTGAGCCAACCACCTGGTCTGTGTAGATAGTTGACTGTCAGGCAGGGTGTCCATTAACTCAAGAAAAACAACTCCTATTCGGGACACTGCACTTAAGAAAAATGGGCCATAAACAATGGCTAAATTTGGCCGCTGATTAAAAAAAATGTTGATTATAACTGAAGAAAAAAAAAGTTCATGTATTTAAACAGTATAACTAACATCAAAAGTACCAATGTTACTGTCCCCATATCAATATGAAGGGTTTCATGAACAAATGTGCACGGTCAGCTGTATATGATGAATCATATGTGAGATGATACGTTTTCCCGAGTGCAGTCTGCTAATTCCGTACCCGTGTAATGTCCTCCGTGCATGCCTCCGTGGTGGTTGCACACGGCGTACAGGTCGTACAGGTAGTCGTGGGGAAGGATCGCGCTGGCCGCTTGGGGGTGATGCCCTGACGGGGGCTTACACGGGGGCGGGCGGGCCCCCGAGCTGAGGTTCCTCATGCTCTGACTCCTCTTCACCACGTGGGGGGCCATGTCCAAACCGGTCAGGGGGAAGCGCACCAGCGTCGACAGCTTGTTCCTCCGCTCACCTACCTGTTTAAAAAATGTTTTATTCACACACAGTCCATGAAAGATGACTCATTCCACCTGAAAATCTACAAGGAGCGAATGGAACACAAATGAACCATTTGTTGTTGTAACAACAAACATCAGCTCGTGGGACTCCCGGGTAGACATGCAGGAAGATTGGAGGCAGCACAGAGAGCAAAGTGCAGCATCAATCCCTTCCAACTGTTTGCTATTCAAGCCGTTTTTCCCCTCTTGGGGACGGCTTCTGATTGTAATGGCAGGTACTGCCACCTTTGGGAAGTGTTGTGCGGGTGGCTGGCATCTGGAGGAATCCCCTGCAGAGGCGGCCCCGAATGATCGACTGCACTTTTCATACAGCGGCTGAGAAAAATGGCTTTGGTCCGAGGAGGGAAACCTCGCAGGGGAACGATAGCTGTGAAGGGAAGTTTCTGATGGTCGTGGCTGGGTTCGATCCAGAGGACCCGACTGTGACCGGGACTAAACACGCTGCCCTTTGTTGGGCTAAAAAGCCAGAGGGGTGTGAATGGGACGGAGGCAGACGCATAGGTCTTTTCACAAGGACAATACCAGCAGCAACACAACAATCAAAGTTAACTTATTGGTTGAGATGCACTTTAAGCAAGAAGGACACGTGTGCCGGCAGAGTGAGGACACTAACAAGTTCACGCTGAGAGCTGCCGCGTTGGAGTCGGTCCCACAGGATGAGAGGGTGTGTGACCGAGCCTTTTCATCATCGGGGCGGGGGGGGTCACATGCCAGTAAAACGTGCAGTTATTTCACTTCAAGAGTTCTAAACCATTTCAATAACAGGAGGAAAGAGCAGTTGTTGTGTTTTTGATGATTGGGGATGTGCCATTTGCTTTCACAACATGCTGCAGGACCGGCTCTTCTTTGTTTTTGGAGCTAGAATTTAGAATCAATGAGTGCGACTGACTGACAGCTCAATGAAGTGTTGCTTTTCAGTCCTGGCTCAGCACTTATCATGCCCCTCAATTATATCCTTACTAAGTACTTATATCCTATGTGAGAGCCCGAATCTACACAATTATTGGCGCAATTACTAAGAGAGCGCTTTTCATCAACATGGCTGCCATCACATTGATTCAGTTGTTGAAATTATGATTTAGAAAGAAAAGAGTGCAATAAAAAACCAAAAGGCAGAATTTGCAGGACGCTATGTAAAAAGTTTCATTTCCCTTGTAGCGCTTTATTTGTTTTCCTGGGGAACAGAATACGTTTAATAAACTAGTGACTGTGGAAAAATAAGGGGGCAAATGATTCACAGCGTGTTTAACCAGCACGTACCTGTCGGAAGCGCTTGAGGTGTAGGATGAGTATGTCGGGGAGGGTCCACAGGCTCATCTTCACCATGCCCTGCTGCAGCTGCTTACAGTGCGGACACCTCCAGGCGTCGTCCGGGGCGAGCTGGAATCAGCCCAACGACCCGTTTCATGGTTAAAGAAGTGCATTTCTTAGTGTACTATAATGCAAGTGAGGACTCTAATGAGGATAAAGGGCAAAAGGTTCTTTCTCGATGACTAACCATTCCAGTCGAGGATAACATCTTTTGTTTTTGCAAAACAACGGCCTTCGCCCCTTTCTGTTGTTGCTGCAGTTGCAAACTATGACTCTCTTCTATAAACTGTTATTTTATGATGTCAGGAAATTGGATACTCTGGCTTCACACCCCTGAGTCATTTAACGCCATGTAATGCGTTGGCCTTATCGGTCCCATCCGTCAGCAGTGTGCTGCCTCCGAGGAGTCGCTCTCCTCGTCTCCTCATACCTTTCTTTTTCCGGTGGAAGAGGAAAGCATGAAACCGAAGGATGTAATTTGTTGGCGCACAGCTAACTGCTGCTTTGGAAAGAATCAAGACCAGCTCAGATGGAATTTGAAGCGCTTCACGCCGCCACACAACGACAAGCGGCAGAATCGGACCTTCTTCCAATGGAACCGCGTTGTGGCGGCACCACATATTGAGATGTTGGGATAAAAAGGAAAAACCTACAAAACTTAAATTTCATTGAAAATATTGATTTTCTCACTTTTTAAACTTTACCACAAGGAATTTAACAAATATGTACGTAATATACTAATAATATAATATCAATATATTAAGTGGCCTATATATACGCCTGCAGCCTCCTCCTCCAGTCTTCCAACTCTACTATCTGCAATGTTCCATTCTCTGCAGCTTCGTAGGGAATTCTGTCCATTTGTTACAAAATGTATTTTCCTTTGTCCAATTACTGCGGCTCGATAGAATAATTCACTGCTAGTAAAAGTATGATTAAGAGTTAAGGCTTGAGAAAGCTGATAGACGTATAGAGACCAATGAAGTTCCTGTCACTCAGAGCATAATGATAACTGATCATAGTTATTAGGAGTACGTGATTAGAACAAATATTTAAGTGGTAGCAGGAGCAATGGGATGACTCACATATTTTTATTTTGAAAGATCCTCAAAGCTCCTTCTGGAGCAACAAAAAACGCTTTATGCTGTCCCACTGTCCCACTCTCGCTTCCTTTCATATCAATTCAACTCAAACTGTATTCTAAGCAAACCTAAGAGTAAGCAAAAAGCAACAACAACCAAAACCAGATTTGTACGTTTTGCAACTTGGCATTTCATCAGATTCCAGAACCAAAAGGCCCAACCAAGATCTGACTAGTTATGAATTTAAAACGTTTTGTTGTGCTGTCGTCCGTCTCACCTGTTCTTCTTTGGTGTACAGCTGAAAGCACTCGTCCAGCGTGCAGCTGTGCTGCTGTAAGTGCTGCTGCTGCTGGCTCCTCACGCTCTCCGCGTCCTTGATCACCTCCTCCTGAATGCTGCCAAAGAGACTGGAGCGCAAGTATGCACACACACACGCGCACACACACACACACACACACACACACACACACACACACACACACACACACACACACACACACACACACACACACACACACACACACACACACACACACACACACACACACACACACACACACACTTTACTCCTCTAGTTACAGCTGTTATGTTTTGAATGGATGATTAGTGCAATATGAGATATGCAAATAGAATAGAACAAAATGAGATAATAATGTAAAAGCAAAATTAAAGAAATATAAACATCAATACAAGTATGTTAAAACACGCCTGTATGTACATGTGTTTCCATGGTGAGAAAGCCTCCTGTTCTTTACGTTTCATTACAGCCCGTTAGAAGCTGAGCGCTTACCACTCTTTGGTCTTATTGGTCCACTCAATAACAATCTTTACGTGAGTAGGTCCCCCGGGGCCGCAGAACTTCAGAGCTCTGCAACACAACATGAGACAGATTGTAAGTCAACCGGATGAACATTTGCTGAGTTCAGGGCAGATGGAAAACTTCACACATACACAAGTACTATGAAATGACACCCTGACCTCTGAGCTCAGGGCCAATGCATCAACCAACCACTTCAGCGCACAACGTCATCGGTAATCCATCAACTAAGGGACAAAGTACATTTGTATTTCATTAAAGAATAGATACTAATCATTAAGCAAGATCAGAAGGAGTGAAAATTGATTCAAATTACATCTGACTTAATAAACAGAGTCAGATTTTGAGCCATAGTGGTGTGAAAAATATGAGATGTGTTGGGGGGTTCGAAGGAGAGATCACACGTCTTTGTTCTCGTCCCAGACGAAAACGATGAATCAAAAGAGTCAACTGGCTCAAATATAAAAATTAAAAATTATTTAATAACTAAACAAAGTGATTTTATTGAGAAAGGTGTTGGGTCTTTTGGGTGCATTTGAATGTCATTGGCTTCTCCTTCAAAGTGTCGCCTCCTGGTTTGTCCATTCACATGCATGTGTGAGTCTGCTGCTGTCTCATCTTTCCCTTACATTCCAATACATTCACTGTAGATACTTGGCCTATTGCCTCAAGAGTGAATATAACATAGCAGGCATAGTTTGTCTTCATCTCATAACAAGTACACTTTAATTACAACACACATAAAAGATATCTGCCTTTCTGTCTTGCACCCAGTTGCACAAGTGGAACAATAATAAGTGGCTGCAGAATCTGGATAATAAAAATAACCCGAGGCTGTCTTTAAACGTTTCTTTCTGCTTTCCATTTAATTTCCTTTCATACGCACAGTAACAAACAGATATGTGCTGAAAAAGTCCTTTAGCCCCCAGACTGATCTGCATGTGGACCAATCTCCTCAGCCGTCAGCTCTTCATCACACGGGAAATAAAGCCAACTGATTAAAACGCTCATTTCCTCGTAATCCTCTCAAGGGCCATTTGCTCGTTAAAGAAATTGCTGCTTTTCGGTCTGTTGCACAAAACCCGTCTGCCAAGTGTTCTGCATGTGCGCGTGTGCAGGCGTCTCCGTTACTGTTTCAGAGGCAGCGACGATAATCATCCCATCATTTGGGAGTTGACATACTGACGGCGCGCTGTAGTAAGCTCGTCCAATCATCTCACTTGTCCCGTAGGTAACGCTTCTGCCCGTCTATACTCGCCAACCGCTGCTTATTCTGCCCCGGCGATCATCGTTAATCGCCACAGTCTGTCATAGGCTGCTAGCTAATGGCAGTGATTACTAAAAGCCCGGATCGTTTTGGGGGAGTGGCTTTGAAGGGAGGCCTGAAGGGAGGGGCCGTCAGTGTTGCCAATGGTTCTGGCGTTGGATCATTACAAAAAAATCCGCAGGTCACCGAGCCTGCTTTCTATAGGCTGACAGGGTTATTTGTCTGTTAGTTTACTCCATCGTGAGAAGGTGCTTCCACTACCAGCGATCCATTAAAGCAGCATGGCCATCGAAACGGCTTTTAAATGCCCATTCATTCATTATGCGATGAATTATGAGTACATTGCTTTTATCAAAGCGACCTCAAGGCCATGCGATGTACATTAAATGGGCCGCACTTGCATTCCATTCACACACCGACGACAGGAGCTACCCTACGCGGGGCTTTTCTGCCTGTGTGGACTTATTATAAGTGTCACCCCCCGAGGACACACTGACACCTGTTAAAAGACAAACCCTGCTCTCCACTCGCCCACGGTCGCCCAGCAGTAATCCTTTAACCGAATATAAATCTACGCCTTCACGAATGTGTTCTGCATTTACATGCTGGTTAGGGATGAGTCTATGCGTGTGTGTGTGTGTGTGTGTGTGTGTGTGAGCGTCTGACCTGTCGACCGCCGGGTGGTACAGCGGCCTGCTGTCCTGCGGGGACAGGTAGCTGTAGGCGGCCGATCCTCCCACCACTCGAATCTTGAACAGCACGCCGGCGTTCTGCAGGGAGAGAAACGCACATCAGTGAGAACACAAGTACCCCTTCCTACACACACACACACACACACACACACAAACAAACTCGTGACTCAATGATTATCTACCATTGCAGAAATATATTCTACTTCAGTTTGTTTGAGAAAAGGCCTCAACCACCAAAACGATGGTTGGAGGGTCAATTCTTTTACCTTGAAACCTTGAGAGAGCGGAGTGGAAAGGAGGAGCATGTTCTTGACACATTGAAGGGAGCGGAGGCACGAGTTTGTAGACGCACGTTATTATTATTATTATTCGCTGTGACCTGAGGTCTCTCTTTCTACCATTCAAGTACGATATACTTATTTTTCTTTAAATGATTAAATCGGTGTGGAGGCACGGAGGATTCAAGGATATACAAATGCTTATTTCAGGGCTGAAGTTTTCCTTTAACCATGTTCAGACAGGGGCAGCACTGCACAGGGACTTCAGAGACGACCTCGCTGCTACGACCTAAACGCATTGATGGATAATCTGTTTCTCTTGCTGGCTGTCAGAATTAAAAGACAAGCAGATTATGTCCACACGTAGCTAAATATCTAAGACATTACCTCCTACATTACAAACTGATTATAGACTAATGCAAACACACAAGCAAGCACGTCAGCTATAGCAGCTGCACCAAACAAATGTATTTTAATTCTGTAAAGTCATCACCCTGCATGTGGCGCAGTCACAGCGCTTCCACAGTAAATAACACCCACGCATTCTGTAACACAGAGCGCTCAGAGGGATAAAGAGCCAACCATTCAAGAAATGTCACTAATGTAACCGCTTCTTTTGTGTTCCTCAGCTGTAATTATTTACGCTGCCTCATTAATGCCATTTCAACCCATGCTGTTATCCACATTCCATTAAAATGTTATAATCCCGTCGGGTTTTGAAGTGTAAACAGACACTGAGCTCAATTATTGTATCAATTCAGCACTAATTTGCTGTATTTCAGTTTCAAGTCGATAAAGAGGTATACTGTACTGTAACAATCTGGTTGAATTATATAATGCAAATAATCATATTCAATTAGTTTAAGGACATCAGAGTACAAAGCATCTGCTGTTTTATTTTCCACCTTGTTAACTTTTAAGCTTGAAGAGTCTTTGGTGACGCAGGATGCGCTGAATGTAGAACAGAGAGGAACTATTGCAAAATGTGTAATTTAAAGCCTTTGGAGAGGACTCAGTGGGAGTGAATAAGAACTTTAGAGTTACACAACAACCTTTTTGCCATTTGGTGACCAAAAAGTGCCGTCAAAGACAAACAACTGTTATTTTGTAACATCCCGACAGTCTTGTGTTTGATTTTTGTCACTAACCTCTCCTGTCATTTCAGTTCCCGTGCGTGTGCCAACCACCACGTGTGTTCATCGCCTAGCAGCAAGCTTATATGCTTTGTCTTCCTTTGCGGACTAACGTCACTGTGTATGACCGCTTTGTGCCTTGTCCTCGACCTCACCTCGTCTCCTGTGTCTCTGCTCTGGAGTCTGCAGCGGCCCCCGAAATTCGGAGCAGCTGACTCGTGCAGGATGTTACATCACGCAACCTCTGTGATCTCAATTTATATGTCCCACCACTAACCTCGCTGCCTGCTGCTGGAAATCAGGCTGCTAATGCGTCCCTCCATAACAAGAAACCCATTAGCGGGGAGTAACCTCTCCTTTCTTAGTCTACTGGACTAAAATGCGGAGGAGTGAGTCATAACATAAAAATCTAGAACAAAGAGACTTACGAGCAGTTTCTACCCGCAAGCCATCAGGCTGGTGAACCTTGAATTAGTGTTTGGCACACTTTTTGAACAAACTTAATTAGGGATTTAAGAGCTTCGACAAGATAATCTGCATTGAATGAAAGTCATAACCCGAGAGGATTTTGACTGAGACCCAAAACTAAAGCCAGGAGTCTTTTGACTGAGAATCTGACTCTTATGCGGAAGTAAAAACATCACTACATTCACTACAGCTGCTCTACTCCCATGCCCATTTGAAAATAGGAATGGGCCGAGACGCAAACATGGTTTAAACAGTGTTTCAGCGGTGACTGTAAGAAGGACAATTGGCTCTTAAATTCTTGAAGTCTTGTTAACAGGATAATTAAGCTTTGTCTCTGGAAACAGCAAAGCGTGTCATAAGGTTTTCAGTTGATTATGCAGAAAAAAAACATTTATTCATTTTATATTCCATTTCTGCCAATAGACCCCCTCAGTGCAAACCCACTGTTCCTTGAAGCAACGGTGAGCCTCCCATGTGATTAAATGTGCCTGTCAACCAGCAAGACAAAAAGGGACCATGAGAATTTCAAAGCCTTGCAAAATCTATACATGTTAATAACTTTAGTAGGTTATTGATTTAAATCCAGGTTTTTGAAACAAATCCAGCAGTTGACTGATAAGTTATAAATAAAGAATATGATTCTCCAGGACTCGAATGGATTTATTATTCAGTAAAAAGATGTGAGATGATTTCTAAACCCTCTAAAATCGTAACCAGTCTGCCTGACAACAGTCTGGTTCCTGAAAGAGAAGACACCACTCCACACACACACACACACACACACACACACACACACACACACACACACACACACACACACACACACACACACACACACACACACACACACACACACACACACACACACACACACACACACACACACACACACACACACACACACACACACACACACACACACACACACACATGGAATCACAATCAATTTTACACCTGAGCTGGGAAAGACAACTTTTCCTTTTTTGCACTCCCTGACAGCAAAGTTCCATTTTGCTGAATAAACCTGTGGGTGGCGCCAGTGTCTCTCACCAGGAAGAAGGGAGACCCAAAGTAATGTCAGCAAAGTATGCGCACACTTCCTGCTCCTTACACTCGAGTTGTTGTTATATTTTGCCTTTGTCTTCAGGATAAATTCAATATTCTGTTTGATCTAGTACCCAAAGACGGTTGTGTTGTTAAATAAAGTAAATGGGTGGCAAGGTCAATGGGGAACCCGCAGAAAGTGCTGTGTAGCAGAAGTAGAAGACATTTTTAAATTATACAATTTATATCTGCCTATTATCTCGGAAACATAGGACTTCATTTAAAGAGGTAAAGAGGCGGAGTTGTGTTATTTGAATCCGAGTGGGCCGTGACATAATTAAATGTAGAACATAAAACCATCATTATGCTCTCATGAAAGGCTGGTAATGTCCCGAGGTGCCGTCCCTGCTTTTAATCAAAGAATTCATTCAATAATTGCCGTGTCTAGGGAGGGGGAGAGCAGAATGAACTACGAGACGATAGATGGGAATTGCATTAACCAGGTGTGAGGACCATACATTCATCGTAAGGAGAGCACAGCGCGGTTCACCATGGCCCAACTCAAACCTCAGGGAATCCAACAATCATTCGCTCAGCATGCTAAGCAGGACAACGCTTTTTACAGTGTTTTAGCTTGATGTGTGACTCCAAACATTTGTACACAGACAATGAGAACTAATTAATCCAAACACAGATCCCAAGCGCAATGAAAATTAATTAAACCTCCAACGAGTCTCTGTCCTGCGGGGCTCTTTTAATTTGCTGCACTCGAGTCGATGGCGTAATAGAGAGGATGATGTGTTTTATTGAGGCGGGGAGTTGGAGGGAGGAGGGGGGGGGAGGACTATTACCTGAGCCTGGGATCCATTCAGCATCAGATAATAGAGCTTGCTGAGGAGACTCTGCTGCAGCTGGTCCCAGGAGACGCTCCTGTCCTCCCGCATGAGGAATGGGGGTCCAAACCTGGGGGGAGGAGAGGGACAGACCATTTTCAGCACTCACAGCGTCATGCACACTAGAATAAGTCCATTCTTTTCCCGGTGTAAAACGCCGCATCCTGCAGGCCTGCATGCCATGGAGGCCTCGTAGTGGGTTCCATGTCTCTGAGTGCACAGCAGGGGCTTCACCGGAGGCTTTTATGCACAAGGTTGATCGCAGACGCTGTTTCGGGATCTCTCACAGGGTTAGTTAGACACGCATGGCTGAAGTACCGGGGTTCACGCAGGCAAACAACAAACAGTTAAAAACACATTCATCGGCAGTTTATATCTGCAGCTGCTAACCATGCACTAGTTTAAAAGGTTTTCGAGACGCGTCGAGTGCTCCTAGTTTATAAAAATTTCCCAAATTAGCCAAGACCAAGTGTCAGTTTAAGGAACTAAAACATGCAAGGATGTTTCCTGTAAAATGTAGAGCTATTTGATCCAGTCGTACAGGCAACGAGTGGCACCAAGTGAGAGCTGTTGTTTGATTTAGCTGGTGGATGGATACAGAACAAAGAGAGGCCCAGGTGCTCACAGCCATATAAACGCGAGTCTCCTGGACAAATGTCACATTCTGACATTATTAGTCTTTTCACGGCGCCTGTTGTCAGACGTGTTGACTGAAAGCTGGATGACAGCTGGTTCATTGGCCCTAGTGGGGAAAAACTGAGCCGTGCTTACAATCTCAGAGCAGTGAGGATGGATTCAAAGCGCCTCAGTGTCAGAGGATTACTGTTCAGACGCTACTGCGATCCCACCAGGCGCTCTGATGGACACTGTCTACCCCGGGTCACATGACCACTCCCATCAGAATGACGCTCCCTGTTGTTTCAGAGGGAAACGTCTCCTGCTGCCGAAACGCCGGCCAACAAAAGGAACACAAATCAAACTCTCATTTTGAAATGTTGTCCCTCTTTTTTTTAGAAAACCCACTAGACGCCGCCCAGATGGACTTCAGACGATGCTTAAGAGCGACAAGCCTTGTTGCTGAGGAGGCAGACACGGTCAGAGCACATCTCCTCTGATAAACCGTCCAGTGGCTTCAGCGCCTGAGGGACGTTTGTCTCTTGACAGAAGGCTCACCTGTGGGCGGCAAACACGAAGCAGCTGCATCACAGCTGCTCCAGCCGTTTGTGCGGCCCGGCCGTCGTACGGCGTTCTGCGTGCAGAGCAACTGGAAGCGAGCTGCGAGCCCTCGGGACCAGAACAGTCACAGCTTGAGCTGCATTGTCGGAATCCGACTCGGGTCTCTTTACTGTCAGCCCTCGGCAGACTGGCAGCTAAAGCAGCACAGCAATAAAACCCAGACCCGTGAGCTAACAGGTTACAGGAGTCCAGACCGAAGTTGGATGTTGACATGGCGACACGGTGGAGCAGGAGAAAGGCGTCTCCACAGCTGTTCTCGAACAAGATCTAAAAAACTGTCCTCAAATACAATACGCTTAGATGAAGCGCTACCTGTACAGCTAAGTGCCGCCAGGTCAGAATAAGGTAGATTTAAAGCCTTGTGGTTGTAGGCCTCGGCCATGTACTTTGTGTAGGAACTAAATGTGCGGATGCAAGTTAATCTGTACTGTATACGTTTTTATTTGATGGTCTTTTTCTCATTTTCTTTTTTTCTTCCCCAAATAGTGAAAAAGAACCGATGAGTGTATCTCAATGAGCAACCGAACCGATAAAGAGTACTAGTTTTGCTAAAATCAGTAGCCATCCCCACAATTGAATTTTCAAACTGGACAGTTCAAAGACAAACAGGAGGAAGTACAGCCGGCTTTGTGGTCTATTTAAATCTAAATGGATCATGCTTCACAAAATCCATATCATGATGTATAGATAAAGACTTGAAACTACAGATTGAGACCACGTTTACTCTCTCATCAACTCCTTCACAGACGTCTTTCATCAAACAAAGGAAGCGCCCCCTTCTGGCCAGCGGAAAACCAAAGCTTGAGGCACAGAAACGCAGGTCGCCGCCTGGGTCAACTCTCGAGCGCCACGTGACCTTCCCAGAGGTGTCGGGTCAACGGGAGCACGAGGGGCTCACCTGACGGCCTGCTGGCCAGACCCCGCCGTGTTGCAGATGACGAGGAGCACCTTGCTGGAGCCGCCCTGGTTGAGGTATTCCGAGGAGAGCGTGCCAGAGGGAGGCAGCTTCTGAGCGCCGGGTCCGGGCGCCGTGGTGTAGGGGGAGGAGGGCAGGCTGTGGTGATACCCTGTTTAGGACAGAGGAGGGCACAACTGTTTCATGAAAGAAGAAGAAGAAGAAGAAGAAGAAGAACCTTTCGGTTCACAAAAGAACGGGCACGTCTGGCTCTGCTGTACATCTCAGACATGCTGCCGGGTCTATGGCCTAATTCACATTTACCCTTAAAGAGCTGTAAGATGAATTACATTTCCTTCCACACATGTGCTTGCACACACGTGCATACGCGGTTATTGATCATACATAACAGCTGAGCGGGTGCAAAAGGGGTCTCCCAGCGTACGTACAATTTGACATTATTAAAGGATTTAATAAAACAATGCTGGTACGAACCTCGCGGAGCAATTCAAAGCTGCCACTTTCCAACATGACACATAAAACAAGCGTAAACACAGACACAGGAGAGCAAAGTGTGAATAGCTCATTAGCACACACACACACACACACACACACACACACACACAGAAAGACAATTGTTGTCTGGGAGCATTTGTGTTTCATAAAACGTCTTCTCAGCTCAGTCAGTATATGCAAATGTTGTTAAAAAAGTAATAATATAGGATTAAGAAAATAAACAAGCTCAGATAATGAAGAAAAAGCTTTGACTAAATCACTCGGTGTTTAGCCGACAGGAGCAACTCGATGTGACCTTTCATGCATATTGGACGACCGATTAATCTCCTCACACTGGGTTGAACAGCCCTCCCTCCTCTCCATCTTCTTACCGAAACTTTTTTTTAACACTTTTTTGTTATGACCCGAACTGTACAGCATGACTTCAATATAATTTAGTTTTTGAAATGTCAGTGATTCTTGCAGTAACAGTTTTTATACCTTGTTTATTATTGATAACTACTCATCATTTCAGGTACTGTCAACATTAAGGATTAACATTAAACATAAGGATTAAGGTTAAGAGAACTGTGCTTAGTTAAATGTTAGAGGTGCAATGTGTAATGACAGAATTGCGGTGTAAATAAAAACTCACATCATCCACAGGATGTGAGCAGGTTGCAGAGATTTCTGCTGCTTTGCGATATAATTTGCACCTGGAAAGGCGATAGAGAGTTACGATATTCCAGCCTGTCCTGAGAAGTTCAACGACTGGGCCTGTGGCCTTCTCATTTTTTTGTTTGTGGCAGAAATGAGAAGCAGACTCAGATATTCAGCAGAGCAGCACCCGCATCGGCCCGAGAGAGGTGTTGGCTCGGTGCACACGAGGAAAGGTGAGACTGGGAAGTGAGAATCTGAGTTCTCCCGGGGCAAAGGGGAAAGAGATGCGATGCCAAATGAAGAGCCATTCCTAAAGGGATCCAATTAAAAGCACGCGAGAGGGAGAAAAGCGACATCTTGTGGATGCATTGATCTAGTAGCCCGATCTATTAATCCATTTGTTGTTTTGTTGGCGTGGTAATCTTTTTATGATCTGCCATTTTTAATTAAAAGATAAACACAAAGACTGAAGTGAATGTGAGTGACGTCCCAGAGACAGAGACTTGAGATTGGGAGTGGCGAGCACGGCGGTGTTAATTCAACAGCTGAGCCCTGAAGAAGGCACCACACTGCATGTGGCGATCACTCACCTCTCCCTTTGCATTATCGAACACTCGTCTCTCACGCTGGTACTCTATTCATCAGTGCTACTACTTGCCTTTTTAAGGTGCAGCGGATTGCCGGATAGGTGTAGAACCAGTATATTAGGTCGCAAAGCCAAAAGAAAAAGGGAGCAAATGAGACTTTTACAGATGTGGACAATTCACTTATTTAATATATATTATGACCGTTCTATTTATCATTGACAATCTAAACTATTTTGTAAGATTATGGAAAAGATCTGTTAAAATAAGTATGGTTTTATAGATAACATAGTTAAATATCCTACTTTAAATCATTCTTAACATTACCTGACTTCCCTTCCTGCTTTGCCCGTGTCACCATAACTACCAATAGAGCTCACTGCCTAACAACAGATGTAGAAATGTGTCTTAATAGGCTCCTGGCACGGACAACCCGAGGACGGATTACTCAAATAGCCTTTGAGTTCGTTGATAACCGCATCAGTTAGCAGTGAGCACTTCATGGTCCCATCTCTCTTTTCAGCCTTCATGTAACTAGACAATCCCATTTAGCCGCTGCGCCGGAGGCAAAAGTCTTTCTTCACTGATCTCATCTCATTACTGAGCTGTAAAGGAAAAGAGCACAAGTTGTGGAACAAAAGCACAATAAACAGTGGGAGAGACGCTGCTCACAGGAGGTCCAGCACCAAATGAGCGACCTCCGTCGGCAACAGCCACACACCTGGCTAAAAATACCCTCTGGGGGAGTGTTGGCTTTGACCTCCGGCTCACAGCGAAGCGCCGCAGCTTCCTGCCCACAGCAACAACACACTTTGGAGGAACTGGAAGGCACCTGATGCCGCCCTCCTACATGGTCCCCCATCTTTCTTCTTCTGCTTTCTTCCCCTGCGGTCCCGCAACTACACACCGTTCTACTTGGCGTCTGCTTCATCATGTACAGTGCTAAAAATTTCGGATAATAATGTCTGTGAATAAAGTTGCAATAGTAGACGTCTGAACAACGGATCTAGATTCTTCTCTGCAACCGAGAAGACGAGCGACAAAAGGCCACAAAACAGAAAAGGGGCTCTCGGGTCAACGCAGCGGTAAAAAAAAAAACCCTGCAGCCTTCCTCCAGAGTTCCCCGTCTGGTTCACTCAAACACAATTAAGCCGCTGCGCCGTTTACAGCGCAGGTTCACTTCCGAAAAGGCTCGTGGGCAAAGGAAGCTCGCGCCGCGAGGCAGCTGAGGCCGAGCGTCGCGGTTATTTCCCCTGATGATCTGAGAACACGTTCCAGATGCGGAGAGACGTTCTCCTTAGGTGCTTCTAAATGCTGAAATCCTACCGCGGGGCGGAGGAGTTCCCCTGTGAGTGTCCCTGGCACATTCTTGCTTCTCTGCACTGAGTCGGCTCCGGGCGACCGGTAATGGCCTTAATGGAACCGCGCGCACTGGGTGTGTGTGTGCTGTGCAAGGCTTTCACTTGCACACGTGATGCATTTGTCGACGTCTTCAAGAGCAGACACATCATAGGCCTCCTGCTGCAGGACAACACGACATCCCTGCTTCTTGAGAGCCAAAGGAAAAAGTATTTTACACATCGGGTGACCGGAAACACAACCCTGAAATGAAAATGAATGGTTGTAGGTGCTGCTTGCAAAAATTCCCTACAATAACTTTAAAAATGATGGTGTCTAAGCAGTCTAGGTGTCCGATACAGGGACAGCATCTTCCACATTGGTTTATATTAAACACGGTATGTGCACGTGAGGAGAAGCTGAGGGAATGAAAGACTTTACTGCATCAAATCTCAGATCCCTTAATCTACATTAAGAAAATGTTAGCGCCTTTACCCTGGGAGTACTCTTCTTTAAACATAAAAACATACACACACACACACACACACACACACACACACACACACACACACACACACTTCCCTATTCTGTCTCTCTCCTCGCCAACTGTTTCTCCCTCCGTGCAGGCAACTCCCACAATCCCACTCTGCTCAAATCTTGATTGACTTCCCCATTATCGGAGAGCGCAACTGTTTAACTCCAAGGGCACCAAGTGAGCATCACACAAAGTTGGCCCGCTCTGCCTCCCTGAGCTTCTATTCAGGGGGAAGTAAGACTTTTTTTGGAGCCTTTTGACTCCATTTAAGTGCAAATTGCCTGCATGCTACAGGTGGCGCTGAGGACCTAATTGATTTTGCATCGTTTTTCGTCGTGAGACCTCCTGCTGCCATTTCGTCTAAATGCAAAACTTCATTATTGCATCTGGGAGCTGCGGTGATTCGATATCCCGGGTTGTGGCGATGGGGGGGGGACACTCGGCATGAAACAAAGCCTCCCCAGGATCACTGCTAACAAAGCCCGACTGTTCATTCACTCAACCTTTAGGTCTAAGTAAGCTAAACCTTTGTTGTCATGCTATTAACTGGACGAGCATTCATTTGTCCATTCCAACGCTAAAGGTCAACGCAATTAACCCTAAAATGAAAATGGCTAACCCTCTTAAAGCAACACCACTCACACAGGAATACAAAGCAACAACTTCTCAAGACGTTTTTCCATGTTTTGGGGGGGTTTTACAGGCTTATCCCCACAGTTATCCATCATGGCAGCAGTGAGCTCCACTACACAAACTCACACGGTAAACCCCAATGAACGCCGTAACTGAAGGGTTTTTTAATCTGCCCTGTGTGTCTTCATGTCACTGTTTTATATATTTACAGTAGAGTGACTACAGTGTATTAGCAAATTGAGGCCACCTTAGGACCAAGAGTAATTAAGAGTCTTGCATAACCTCAGTAACCATAGTAACAGGTTTACTGCTTGAAACCAATATGGCTACTTTTTTCAATTCACTTGAACTAATGGGTGCCTTGTAGCGGTGCTTTATTCTCAGAGTTATAAAATCCGGATCATGAAGCACATCTTAAAGTAGAAACTTGCTCAGGCTGCATAAACCATGTATGTATGAGACTCCCTGGTGTCACTCTAATGGATTCATTACCCGTGTTTGTTTTTACTTGTGCACGCGTCTTTCTGTGTGTGGAATCAAACCGGATGTGACACTGTTTGTACCTGCGTGAACGCCAAACAGAAAGGCCTCCGGTTGTGAAGAGTCTTCATATTTCATGTGCACTTTGAGCACCTGTGAATTATTGAAGGTATTCTTCTTCTGGGACAACTCTTCCCCCCGTCCCCACACACGCACACACACACACACACACACTATAAAAGCTTCACTGGACGAATGATGCTAACCACAACTTCCTCAACCGGCCACCTTGGGAGCCGTCAATCAATGACTGCACGCTGAACGTCAATCTGTTGAAGTGATCACAGGGTGATGAAAGGACCTTCAGCTTTCTGTTCCTTCTGAGGGCAGAGGGATACTTTGACTGAGAACATAAGCGAGTGGAGAGTAAAGCTGTGAATAGGAAAGAGCGTTCACATCATCCATCCGCAGCAGGCGGGCCGATGCTCGTGCCTGCTTCATTAACTCCACTAGAAGTTTGCAAAGCACCTGAAAACAAATCTTTTTCTCATAAATGTACCAACTCATTACATGTTTTTTCACACAATTCGATAATCTGTCCCCAAGCTGCAGTATGAGACAATGATTAAAAGTGTTATTTTCCATTTCACTGCCTCGGTGTCCGGCGGGCGTCAAAATAACTTTGACTGGGACCAGAGAATCTGCCTCCTGAAGTGGTTGGATATACATTTTTAAATCCTGCTTAAATTAGAACAATGGTGTTCCGATCATTTGATTAAAAAAAATGAAATACTGGTGCAAAGATTTTTTTTTAGTACTTTCCAGAATATAAAAAAAAAATGAATCCTCAAGGCTGAATACAATAATACAACCTGGAGAAAACCTGGAGATTAACACCCCTTTTCTTTCAATCTCACCACAAAGCTCTTCTGTCGCTGTTTTCTTTGTGAACTACATTTTTCAAAAGCAAGCAAGCGGGTGGACAATTTTACCTTTAACACCTGCGTTTTCTTCTAGATGGTTCTTACGAGCCAAAATCGGATCACTCCCCAGCACTTAACAAATTATTCATTCGTAGGAGCTCATTCGGGTGAGACCATCCTCACGCCTACTTACTCATTCAGGACCGAATGTGTTTGGGTGAAATCAAGAGACGGAATAAAAAGCCCAGTGCAGTGAGTCAGTGTGAATACGAGCTGATCAGAAGGACTACGACAAAAAGAGAGAATTAGAAGTGTGGAAAATAAAATGGACGTGCCCGTTTTTGATGGGACAGCCCGTTGCCATAGTTACCCGAGTGTGGTACGGAGCCTCCGCGACTATGGGGGGGAGGAGCCTGAAAGGCGTAAATGACGTCGCTATCAGTGATTGCCGTCAGGTCATCGTCGTCTGAGAAGGAACGCTGGAAACCGGTGGAGTACAACTCGGAAAGGATGACCTGCGACCGGCAGAGAGAGAAAGATACACGTTCAAGACTAAAATATTCGCAATGGGAATGATGTTACGGTTTGGCCGTTTTCATGTTTCAGTCAGAGATGTTCAGCCAAAGGTCTAATGAGTATGTGAAAAGGCCTCTGTGGGGAGGCCATGGGGCCGTGTATAGGAGGTTAACAATGTCACCCTTTAAACTGAAAGTCATTTCCATATTGGGAAGCCAGTGAAGTGGCAAAAACAACAACAACAACAACAACAACAGGGCCAAACCAAAAGGAAAAGATGAAGATAATAAAGCTACATCATTAACCGCACTATCTTTGCCAAACAGCACGTTTTGTTGACTTGTTTTGTTAAACAATGGCTGAAGAAAACAGTAACTCCCTCTGCTTAACAATAACTTTTTAACATTAACCTTAAGACTGAGCCCTATGCTGCCAATTTGTCGGATGGAGAGCAGACGGACACTCTGGAGAGGACGGCTTGCTACCAAGAGTGCTTTGTCCCGCATCCAGCTCATTCTCTAGAGTCTGGCGACCGTGCGTCATTTCTATCATAACTCCACTTCCCAATATCCCAATGTGCGTGTGCGTGTGTGTGTGTGTGGTTATTTCTGTACCTGGTCTGGGGAGATGTTGCCCTCCTGTGCCACCATGGCTCTCAGGCAGGACAGGGAACCCAGGAGGGGCACAGCCAGCCCCACCCGCAGG
This sequence comes from Apeltes quadracus, assembly GCA_021346845.1. Taxonomy (NCBI): domain Eukaryota; kingdom Metazoa; phylum Chordata; class Actinopteri; order Perciformes; family Gasterosteidae; genus Apeltes; species Apeltes quadracus. Next base: position 5,863,156 of record CM037925.1, read on the forward strand.
TACCTGTGACCCTTCGTACTGAATACCAGCGTCACGCACATCGGCCTGTGGGGCGAATCAAACAGGGCGCCAGAGGGAAGGAGGGTAAGGACGTGTATGAATGCAGGTGCATTTGCGTGTGTAGGGGGAGGGGGGCAGGAAGACAGAGCGGAAGATAAATGATACTGAGCAAAGCGCCAAATTGTTTTGCAATTCTGATTTTGCATGTTTACATTTATTACCAATTCCAAACACACCCTGGCAAGTCGTTAACATATTTGTATGCAGACACACACACACACACACACACACACACACACACACACACAATGATACAAGCATGCTGTTTAGAGATCCGAAAATCAACCATTAACCGAGACGCCGGGGGAAACATTCAGATTGCTTCAGCGATGTATCAAGTCTATTTCTATTTCATCTGCTCAGCAAAACCTTCGATAGAAGGAGACTTTGAGATGTGCTGTTGTGCTGTTGTACAAAATCAAATTTCATGAGCGTAAATCATTTGTTTTGTTCAGAAATGAACGATGTCTTTAGTCACACACAAGGGGGAAACAAAACACTAGACAGAACGAGCACTTTGAGGATAAAGAAACCCTGTCGTTCAGGGACAAAGAATTGAAAACGATAGAAGTTTCCTGGAGGGATGAGAGGACACGAAGGCGAGCAGGTAGCATCGGGGGGGGGAAGGCAGAGTAAGGTCACGCCTTCTCGCTGTGGGAAGCAGACGGGCGTAATCGCTGACGCCTCCATTCCCCTGTTTGCCATCATGAGTTATTCAGGTGAGTAATGTGTTTTGTGGCAGACGCGGAGGATCTGAGGGCCACGTTTTGTTTGCGTTGTTAGATGCGACCCGATGAGATACCGAGATGTGCAATGAAAGGGATGAAAGGACACTCGAGGGGAAGAGAAAACGGAAAATCTCCTCTGGCATGAATTGTGCCGCTACTAACTGCACGGGTTAGATGAGGAGAAAACACTCAAGAGATGCTGCCGTCCTACTCCGGCGTTATCTGCAGCACCCAGATCTCGATGCCCCACTGCCAGCCAGACCCTGCCGGGCCTCCGGGGGCCCCAGAGACCGATCAGGCATTCTGCTGGGATACTGCTGCAGCAGGACAACGCAACGTGTGTGTGTGAGCGTGTCTGTATGCGTTGGGTGGAGCGTGGAGGGGTGCGGGGGACACACACTGTCAGAGAGATGGGGTTGTTGAAGTCCTTTGTACGGAGAGGAAGCTGAACTTTCTTTTGAAGATCGAGGGATTCACTGAACACTGAATGTAGGGAAATTGTGAGATTTCTCTTCTTTCTTATGCATGTCTGGACACACAGAGTTCACTAAGACGACCCTCGTTCCACTTATTTTAAGGCCATGTTTTGTTCCCGGTGACTAGTCCTCTACTTAGGTTGACATAAGGTGGAAGCTCGGGTTGTCCCGATAACTGATACTTCGGCAGCAATACAACGCTAAAATTCGGAAAACATGAGGACCTGTTTCTATGGCACGGCAGGTAGCCTACGATTCAGGGATCGGGGGGTTGAGTGCATACAAACGGCGTCCAAAATCCAACGCGGTAAACTAATCACATCTTATTCCTGATAGTGCTGCATTGCATACAGACTTAGAAAATCCAAACCCACACAAATAACACCATAATCAATTGATATACATATATGCACAGTATATTGACACAATTCTGTGTTATACATCACCTGGTTTGTCGTAGGGGAATCGGCAAGGAAATGCATGAAAATGGGTCAAAGGTGTTGCTCTGCTTAAGGCAATGAGGGCACGTCAGAGAAGACCTGAAAAACAAGCAAAAAGAGCAATTAATGCTCTTGTTCCACACGACCTCCGTGCACTCCGGCTTCTATTCTGAAATAAACATTACATATTTTTCACGCTTTTTTTCCAAATGGGATCATACGTCCAAGGGATCACATTCAATAGTGGAGAGAGACGCTCTTAACTTTTTCAACAGCGTTGGACAGATGGATCGACAGATATCGCCCATCCCTGCATGCCAAATCTTCACATCGCCTCCTAAGTCGTTTGAGAATTTTCTAGCATGCACTGTGGTAAATACTGAGCACAGAATCAGGCCATCTGGACTCAATCTGCTGTTGAGGAAAGTGCAGCAAAGCAACATAGGGGGCATACTGTAATATCTTACGAATGTGTAAAGACACTGCTGATGCTGCTGCTACTGCAAAAAAAAAAAAAAAAAATCCTCAAGAACACACTGAGCCGTAGAGGAAAAGAAGATAAATATGGAGGGAGAAGAAAGCAAAGAGGAAAGGTGAGGGATGAAAGGTGGATGGGATATTTAAAGGCACCCAGGGTATCGGAGAGAAACTGTTTAGCTGAAAGGAACAAAGACGACTTCGACTAAAAAGGAGGGTTTGCATGCGGCAAGAGGTGGGAACGGCGGAGGAAGCTGCAGAGCGGAGCACAGAGACAGAGATGGAGAGGAAGACAACAAGGTGCAGGTCTCCTGCAGTGGGAGCAGATGCAAAATGAACTGAAGCAGCAGCAGCACAGACGGGTTAAAAAAAAAAAAAAAAAAAATTACTAAAAAGCGAGGATGAGCAGAACAAAACAGAGAAAGCCACAGACCCGACCCGTCAAGGTTGTGGACTTGATCAGAGCAAAGGAATGGGAAAAAAAAGTGGGGATCCCAACCTAAGGACTGGTATCAGCAAACCTCACAAGGATCTGGAGGAAAACATTTCTAAAAGAACTTTGGGAAGTAAGCCAATTTGCAGACATGCAAAGAAAGGATGATTACACTTGTTAGCTTAGCTCAAAAGAGTAACTGGATTCAAACAGGGTTTTAAACTAAATGCTTTAACTCTGGTGTTAATGATAATGTTGACATTTCTTACCAAATCTTGCGCGGTTTTCATGATAATACCTCAAAAGGAGCCGTGCCTACGGGCTACGAAGGCGAGTTAGGGTGTGTGGAAATCCGTCACATTCAGTGCTCTCTGCCATATTGCAATTCTCCGAGCTACATCAGCGCTGCCTCAAGGCTTTCGTCACAAAGAACACTGAGCCCCTTTCCATCTTTTTTAAATCGTACACTTCGAACGGACCATGTCATTTTAGAGGAGGAATGCATGCCATTTCTCGACGAGATGTATCGTACTAATTCCATTTTTTTTTTTAATTAGAAAAGCAAAATACTAATCTGTTAAAATCAGAGGTGCTGGTAAAATGAGCACAAATTTACTTTTCCCTAAACGTAGCAAACAGTAAAGGCCAAGGATAACAAGGTACACATCTTTTTGCAGTGTTATTGGCTTTGTCCTGTTAGCTACCCAAGTGCCCTTAAGCTCTTATGTGTTTCATAAAGAGCCAAGGAACATCGGTGTCTCTTCGGCTCAAAAAGGTTTTCACTGCATACTACCAGGAGTCCCTTAATGGGTAGTGTGCTAGCAACAGGCAATTCCTGGGGTGTGCGAGTGTGTGCGTGTGCGTGTGTGTGATGCCTTTGCTTTTATCTTTATCTTTACGAACCTTCAGCGGCGCCTGACAGTAATCTAGACTTGTCGAGTGAAAACACCATGTTCAGTCTGTTCTTGAATCACTTAATCCCCTCATAGTGGCGGAATATAATCCTTTTATACACGTGAGATCATCTAATGCAATGCGCTGGCTGTGTGTGCCTTACGCTGCACTCATTCAGCCGACATTAAAGCAACGATTCCAACTAGTGTGTATTTGGCAATTTGACAGACATGGTAGAGTAGCTTGATCAAATGGTAACCAATTATCCTTTAGAAGATAATACATGCTGATCCAGGAGTTATTTTCCGTGAAATCACTTGGTAAATAAGTCAATTACGTATATATATTTATTTAGGTTGACGTCATCTAAGTTAAAGTGGATGTAGTAGCAGCAGCAACCTGTCAATTATAAGGTAGCGGCCCTCTAAAGCGTCCCCTGATGCATGGTCTAATTTACTCCAAAAGGATCATCATTTATTAAAGGAGCATCGTGCTGTATTGAAGAGTTGAAACTGGAGATCGGCACCATAATCTCATGTCTACTGACATAATAAATCAAAAATAAAAATAGTTAATAAATAAAAAAAGTTAAAAGTAGGATCATTTTCTCGTAGACCTCTCCAGCATCCATTTTCATTAGCAACTCGAGGAGTCCACCCCTGCTGGCCTGTAGAGAGAATGCAAGTTAAGACACTTCAGCATTGGCTCTACTATTCAAACCTTGAGCTCTCCGACTGAGTGAAGTGCGGTTATATGAAAGAAGATGAATGTAATATTTATATATATCATATATATTAAAAAAATTATTGCTAATAAGTCGATGAATGTGAAACTTTGACCGGCTACGAAGACATTACCGCAGCTCCTTGATAACTACGTTGCGCAATAACTGTTTGACTAGATCTGAGCGGCAGAGACGCACACTCGTCAAATGTAAAAATGCAAATGTAAAAAACAGTGCAGTTCTGGCAGAGAATATGAGCTACGTACAGAGCAGGTTTCAGGTAACAAAAAAGAACGATTCAAGACTTGATTAAACTGGACGCCGGATACATTACGAGCAGCAAACATCACTCTGATATTCTTGACCTTTTGTCTATTGAGAACAAATTGAGCAAACTTCAATCTACTGTATTCCAATAATTACATCCTCACACAGAGTTCTTCACGGCATGAATGATTGACAACAGCGTTTTCTGCAGAGTATATAGTCACAACACCCGGCTGTTTTTATCGTGCAAATTACACATGATGATTCTAAATGAAAAGTTCATAAAATGGGACTTTTAGACACAATTAGAGCTGCATTATACACTCACCTAAAAGGATTATTAGGAGCACAATAGAAGAGCAACTTTGACTGAAATAACCACTCGTTACAACCGAGGTCTGCAGCAAAGCATTTGTGAAGCCACAACACGCACAACCTTGAGGCGGATGGGCTACAACAGCAACCACCGGGTACCACTCATTTCCACTACAAATAGGGAAAAGAGGCTACAATTTGCACCAGCTCACAAAAATTGGACAGTTGGAGACTTGAAAAATGTTGCCTGGTCTGATAAGTCTTGATTGCTGTTGAGACATTCAAATGGTAAATTCAGATTTGGCGTGAACAGAATGAGAACATGGATCCATCATGCCTTGTTGCAACTGTGCAGGCTGGTGGGGGTGGTGTGATGGTGTGGGGGATGTTTTCTTGCAAACTTTAGGCCCCGTAGTGCCAATTGGGCATCGTTTAAATGCCATAGCTGGCCTGAGTTTTGTTTCTGACCATGTCCATCCCTTTATGACCACCGTGTACCCCTCCTCTGATGGATACTTCCAGCAGGATAACGCACCATGTCACAAAGCTTTCTTGAACATTACAGCAAGTTCACTGTACTCTAATGCCCCCCACAGTGACCAGATCTCAGATCTTTGGGATGCGGTGGAACAGAAGCTTCGTGCCCTGGATGTGCATCCCACAAATCTCCATCAATTGCAAGATGCGATTCCTCTGAATATGGGCCAACATTTCTAAAGAACGCTTTCAGCACCTTGTTGAATCAATGCCACGTAGAATTAAGGCAGTTCTGAAGGCGAAAGGGTGTCAAACACAGTATTAGTATTGTGTTCCTAATAATCCTTTAGGTGAGTCTATATCACTGTTGCCTAAAGGTCAGCCTCCTCCAGGGACCGAGAGAGAACGAGCGACAGGTCCTCTTCTTCTGTACGCCTGTCAGTCAGGTGTCACTGGCTTCTGATTGGAGGACAGTGCGAGTCGAGACCCCCTGCCAGGGGACATTCTCTCTGTTGCACGTTTAGCTTCCATGAAAAGGTTGGAAAAGCTTTGCATGAGCTTAGGACCAACTACCGTCATCCACATCGACTCAGCGTGTCTGAGGTAAACGGTTAAGCTGCTGTGAACACTTTATTGAGCTTCCTTTTAGCGCCAAGTCAATCCGAGATCCCTCTGGTAAACAGTTCAGCGGACAGAGCGTGTCCTCTTTCAATGGGAAGCGCCTGCCATCAAGCGTGAGATATAGTGTCAAAGCGCGTGGTAGCAAGGAGCTGTACAACTCCATTTACCATTTGTTTCTTTAATCTTTATTGGTTTTCCAAGAGAAAAGAAAACGATATCTCCTCTCCCTCAGTGTCCAAAGCGTTTTAGGTTTTAACAATATTGTGATTGCCTGTCGGTTTGTCGGCAAAGGTAATTTTAGTCAAAGTATGTATGTCAGGACATCTTCATCTCGTCCTCAGCATCAGGCGGGGTTGGGTTTGGCTGTGTAGTCAGAGGCTTGCTGTGGTCTGCCAGCTGTCACCACACTGCGCCGAGTTAAAATACTGTCACCACCTGACACACCACAGGGTTCAAAGTGAGAGAACAAAGAAATACGTGAAGAACGGAAGCTCTCAGTCAAAGCCAACAGCGCTGGGAGCAGAGTGATCATTGACTGGCTAAAGGTGGTTTTTCAATGTTATTTTCTGTGGCAGATAGTTGCTACATGTCCCTTTTGTTAAAATTGTTCTGGTGTAATGTACCCATGGTTTGCAGTTGTATGCATTCCATACTATGAATAATAAATACATATATACTATAGTTCCTGCAATTTTTCCTCTTTTCTCTCTCACACACACACACAAATGAGTGCATCTACACAAGTTGAAAACAAGTGACTCTTCCATTGTATCTCATTGCTACAGCCAGCCAGCGTTGTGTGCAGTGTTCGTGTGTGTGTGTGTGTGTGTGTGTTTGCAAAGTATTGGTGCGTTTTAATGAGCCGAGAATCTGGAGGACTGAACTTCAACATACAAAGTTTGGGTCCCAGGCAGGAAAAGTTTGTGACTATAGACTTGCATATAGTGTTGCACAAGTAATATGATACAGACAATTCATATTCACACACAGACGGCACTGGAGAAGTTTCCTTTTACGGACCTGAATTCTGATTGACAGGTAACTACAACGTCGTTTTCTATGTGTCTTGCAGCTTTGACTTTTTTTCATTTCAAAACGCTTTTGCCTTGAATTGCCGTATTCAGGGTTTGGACTTTTGTACTGAGCTTTGTGTCACTTCTGTTGGCAAAGAGCAACAATCTTCCACTTGACGCTCGACACCTTGATGAAACCAATGGGTGAGGTCAAGAAGACGACAAATTCCTTACCGTCTACGGTTCAGAAGTCATCTCAGGCTGTGAGGATTACCAGAGACTATTTATTGAGGAGACGTGCCACTTCCTCAATCCTCAATACAACTCCCGTAGGAAAACCTGTAACGCCAAAGATGGCAGTTGTATGCACATGTCCCGCCCCTCCCGCTGGAAAGCCAATCATCTGCTTTTTAACAGTCAAGCCGGGAAACGTTTAAGCCTATCGTCTGGTTCCACTGACGCATGCGCACAGTTGAGGTTTTGCGACAGCGGAGACGATGGCGTAACACGGGCATTCTGGATAGAGACGTAAATTAAGGTTGGTGTTGTGAAGCCTTGCGCATGCGCAGTAACCGTAACCTGTGGGGGAAAATGCGTTTTAAACCTTATTTTGGGGCAAAGTCATCAAACTTTTTCAGCGATTTTTATCATATTCTACTGCTGTTTCTATACATGTAGTTTTTATGTCCCGATGACCCGTGGAAAGTGCAGTTCTGACTCTCTTCCCATTCAATGAGATAGGAGATAGGTCTTGCTAGAGCTGCCCGGACGCGTTGCAAAGATGGCGGCGAGTGGCATGACTTGCCTAAAAGGACTTACCCTCTGTTAAACCACTATAAAAAGTTGTCTTTACAAAAGGGGGTAAAAAAGAAAGAAAGAAGGAGCGGTGTGAAAGAAGGCACGGGTAGATTTTGCGCTGTGTGCAGGCGCCAAGTCCTGTTGCTTGAAAGACATGGGTTTCAACTGCCGCATACCTCGTGTCAAGCCACTGTTGACCAAGAAACAGCGCGAAAAGCGTCTCACCTGGGCTAAGGAAAAAAAGAGCTGGACTGCTGCTGAGTGGTCCAAAGTCATGTTTTCTGACGAAAGCAAATTTTGCATTTCCTTTGGAAATCGAGGTCCCAGAGTCTGGAGGAAGACAGGAGAGGCACAGGATCCACGTTGCCTGAAGTCTAGTGTAAAGTTTCCACCATCAGTGAAGGTTTGGGGTGCCATGTCATCTGCTGGTGTCGGTCCACTCTGTTTCCTGAGATCCAGGGTCAACGCAGCCGTCTACCAGCAAGTTTTAGAGCACTTCATGCTTCCTGCTGCTGGCCTGCTCTATGGAGATGGAGATTTCAGGTTCCAACAGGACTTGGCGCCTGCACACAGCGCAAAATCTACCCGTGCCTGGTTTACGGACCATGGTATTTCTGTTCTAAATTGGCCAGCCAACTCCCCTGACCTTAGCCCCATAGAAAATCTGTGGGGTATTGTGAAAAGGAAGATGCAGAATGCCAGACCCAACAACGCAGAAGAGTTGAAGGCCACTATCAGAGCAACCTGGGCTCTCATAACACCTGAGCAGTGCCAGAAACTCATCGACTCCATGCCACGCCGCATTAATGCAGTAATTGAGGCAAAAGGAGCTCCAACCAAGTATTGAGTATTGTACATGCTCATATTTTTCATTTTCATACTTTTCAGTTGGCCAACATTTCTAAAAAATCCCTTTTTTGTATTAGCCTTAAGTAATATTCTAATTTTGTAACACACGGAATTTTGGATTTTCATTTGTTGCCACTTCAAATCATCTAAATTAAATGAAATAAACATTTGAATGCATCAGTCTGTGTGCAAGGAATAAATATAATGTACAAGTTACACCTTTTGAATGCAATTACTGAAATAAATCAAGTTTTTCAAAATATTCTAATTTACTGGCTTTTACCTGTAAATCAAGCTACACATCAACCGTTTAGCGCTCTCGGCTCAACCTTTCAGCGACTGAGAGGAACAATGTCTGTCATGTATTTTTCAGCTGGCTGTGTTTCTATTGCTCCGCAAGCCTACAAATCACAAAAACTCTAGTAGTTTGTATGTGACAACCTTTACTAAACAAACCGTGTAATAACCCAAACGCTTTCACCTCAAATATGCATCCAAATAAAAGCCACTTTGATCTATAAAAAGATATATTCAAAGACGAACCATCATCAACTCTCTTGTTTGTCAAAACAGAGATAGAGGCCGGGGCTTTCCGCCCGTCTCCCAGGCCATTAAGAATAGATGCTTCCAAACTCAGAGCGACAGACAGCGGAGGGAAGGAGGAAAGCTTTTAACAAAGACTCATTCAAACGCTGCGACTCGAGTGCCGACTCCCACACCGGCAGCCCGAAACCCCGAGACAGCCTCGCCCTCTAATCACAAACATTTATTCAGATCAGGCGACTCCACTGGATGCCTCTGAGGAGCATCTCTGTGAGATATAAACAGAATCAGGAAGGAAGAAGAGGGAAGAAGTGAGCGATCAGACAAGTGATGGATGCAGAGAGAAAGAGAGACAGAGAGGGAAGAGCGGAGGGAAGGCCAGCGGAAAAAGAGACGGGGAGACAGACAGATGGAAACAGATGGGAGCCGGGAAGCAAAGTAAACAAAAACAAGACGCCGCAAACGTGAGCGATCGCTCTTTTGTTGATGTGCGTTTAGAGTCAGAATGACTCCGACTCCCCAGAAATTACACAAAGTAAAGACGAGGAGGTTTACATAAAGGTCCCCCGACTCAGCAGACTAAAAGAGTAAAGGTACATTTACTCTGAAGATGGTCTGATGAAACCCAGAGTGGGGAAAACAGATTCAAAACCGTTATTTATTAAATGCGAGTGATTCACCGGGGATGATGCTGCCGCAGAGTTTGCAACATAATCAACACTCGGCGGTTTCAATTAGAGCATGACGTGTGTTCCTGTAGCCAGCGCCTCATTAAGGTGTTGGACTGAGAAAGGAATCTAAGTAATGAATTTCAAGAGATGGAGGAGGGAGGAAATGAAAACTGAGGGGTCTTGTTGGGCGTTTCATATATACATTCAGTTATTAAGTGTCAGGGGGTCGCTTAATATTAACTAATAAAAATCACTGTTCTACGATGGAAGCGTACCAGCTGTAGATAATGTTTTGTCATTGTAAAGCTGTTGACGGCTGAACAATTCATCCAGCTACTTTTAAAACACGGTACTCCCACCTGGAAACAGAAATCTTTCCTTCCTGTGTAAAAAAAATGAATGCTAATGTTGATGAATTGTTTTAACAGACAGGTAAGCAAACTTGGGCGACAACTTCCTATTATTGTTGTTGCTGATGCAGTTGTGGATTATTTACGCGAGCAATTTGTTGTTTTGTTCATAAAAATTCTGAAAATGAAGAAAAGTGCTCAAGGTGACCTGTAAAAATTCCTTTTTTAAAAAGGTTTACTATCATACTATATTTGGCTTTTGCTTCAAAATTGGACTGAAATCTGACAGCTTTATGGGAAGCAGTCGGTGGCTGAAGCATCTGTTCAGGGCAGCCAGGGCGTCCCGCATGGAGTGGGAGGGGTCGTCCATCAGTGATGATAGCTCAGGCTATTCCCACCACTTCCACAGTGCCCCAAAGGAGGAGCATTATATAACCTACGCTGCTCGCTAAAAGTCAACCTGAAAGCCTCTCCATCCAAATCAGGCATTAGCGTCTTGTGCTGCACAGTAGCTGTTTCAGACACCCTGCAGATATCAGCACTGAGCTAAAGTCCATTAAAAAAGTTTTGCAAGGACAAAGACATTTTTTTCCCCAATTTAGAGAAGCATTAGAAAGATGTACAATCACAACATTGAAGCCGGCCATTTACTGCCTATTTGCTTGATTGAAGTCGTTGTTATTGTTCTGGAATCAAGTGGAAAGCCAAGAGGCGAGGTAAAAGCGTGCCAAAAAGGTCTCGAGTCAACTCTCTAATGGAGTGGATGTTAAATCAGAAAGCAGTTTCTAAATGAGGCAGGGAGCCAGGGGGCTAAAGAAGAATCCTGTGAATCCTACACAAGGTTCTGACCTGAATCCTCAAGCGGCGGATTCCCACCCACAGGTGCTGAATACCTTTTCTACTTAATGGTATGTATGGCACTCTGTTGTTTGAACACAAACAGAACTTTGCATTGGGGCTACGAGCGTCCTGTTGCTCATGGCAACAGCACAAAGCCTTCTGTCCCGGTTCTCATCTGTCAGAGGTACAGTTTATTTCTCCGGCGGAAGAAGAGATGACGAGGACGACACAGGCTGTCAAAAACATTCCTCAAAATTGCAGTCGTTATTTGCTTAGATTTTACTCTGCTTTTGTATTATGCCTGAGGAAGAAATTCTGACTTCTGACTGGATTTTCCAAAACGGATGCAAAATGTGCACTACACAAACTTAACCAATTTGAGGCAACGCAAAAAAAAATGTGCTTGTATTTAAGACAATGAACAAATAAATAAATTGTCGCATCTGCAAAAATATAAAATAAAAGTTGGTATGGCTCTTTATATGAATCTCCTCTTCTGTTTTTCAATAACTTGAAAAGCACACATCAGAAGCGGTCACCTTGTTTAATAAACTACGGCCTGGAGACTTCAGTCATTTATGCATTTCAACAGCGGAAGGGAAAGTCAGTGAAGCCACAGAATCCACCTGATCAGACTTCTTTAACCCGCGGGGACGCTGCTCACGTGCGTGCTGCTCACCTGTACTGAGCCTGAAAGTGTTCCTGGACAAAACTGTGTCGATCTCGAGGCGGCCGCGGGCCGGCTGAGCCGGGGCTGGAGGAATCCTCCGAGGAACTGGGTCCCTGCAGAGCGAGAGACGGGAGAGGGGACAAGCGATCGCTTTAGTCGACATGGAATACATTCCTGGCAACATCCTTTGCAGGCAGATTCATGAATACACAACATCCACTCCACAATTAAATAGGAATAAGAACACAATAAATGAATCAAGGCTGCAGAGGAGAGGCCTGTCTTGTTTTACAACTCAAGGCCAACGAAGGCCAATGGGCATGTTGGCCGAGTCCCCATTTACTTGACAACTCGTCATTCGCACAATACAATAGTTAAATCTCCATCTTCTTTTCCCGAGTGAAAACCACAAGACAACCTCTCCAATTGACTGCTACGGTGTCTGCCGAGGTCGCCAAAGAGTCACCGCGGCGGAGAAGAGAAAGCTGATCGGCCTCGAAACAGCTGTTCCGCGAGCCGTGCTTTCCAAATGCTCACACCCGAGCCATCGGCCCGTGTGCTAAGTGGTGGGGGGCGGGAGGGGGGGGGGGGGGGGGCATGCATCACATCTTGACGCGTCTAGGTGTAGGGTAGAAGCAGTGATGTGCGAGTTGACTCGCCGCTACCTGGGGGACCACGCTGTGCAGCGGGGGCGATTTAAAGATGACTTCAATTACCACTTTGTGCCGGCGAGCATCAGTTCACTCGGAGAGTTCGGGGCGCCCGAACGAAAGGAGACAGTTACCCCCAAAGCGCAACCTCCAGACACACAGCTCATGAATGTCGCAATGACTGCATATTACTTTTTTTTTTTTTTATCTCAGGCTATCATGTTGAATTTCGTAGCTGAGCCGTGATTTCGCTGATTCAAATGATGCTTTCATTTGCCTCTGCATGGGTTTGTGTCATCCCGGTGGCGATGTATTAAACATGGAGTGTTTGTCACAAAACAAGTCTGGAGTCTCAATTTTTTTTTCTTTCCTTCTTTCTTTCCTTCTCATCTCTGGTGGACAATGCAGAACGGTCCTCAGACCCACGGGAGATGGACTCGGTTACAAGCATCGCCATGGCAACCCCTCATTACCCAGGGGATTTTTTCATCAGGCCCAAAAAGAGTCCTGAGACATTCTTGTTCGTTATGAATGAGAATAAAGTATCAACTAAGTCAACTAGGGTTTGTTTTCTAAACTAGTATCCAAAAATACATCACGCTAGAGGAAAGGTATTGTGAAAATTTTGCTCACAAAAGCAAAGGAAAAGTGCATTTGGATTTTCCAGAGTATGCAAATGCAATGAAGAGACGCCACTGAAATGCCTGAGGCGTCTCACCTTGAGGCCCATCACTTCCTGCGAGATTGTGCGTGGTGTGTTTGAATACCAAGCCATCTGGCGCTGAGCCACACCACTGTCACAATTTATTGTGTTTTCACTCGTTACACATCCAATTTCGCCGAGGACCAAAAGTGTCAAGAAGGAAAGTTGTCTGTGACGGAAAGAAGAGGGAATATGAGTGGGAGACAAATGCTGGCTTTGAAACTTGATTCTCTATGCATAATTGATTTTTCACTTTTCACTGCACCACACGGGGCAGGTCATCAACCTCTAAGGCAGATCTGAGAGCAGATTAACAGACGTCTTCGTTGTGCAACAGTGAGAGATGGCGATACACTGATCAGCTAGCAAAGACACTATATGTGCTTTGAAGGAAATAGGCATGTGGCAGCAATGCACCGTGAAAACACAGCAAGAGGGAGAGAGAGAGAGAGAGACGCACTATGGCTCTTTATTTAGCACCCAGGGAACAACAAATGGCCCTGCATCGTCGTTACAGCTCCGCCAAAAATAGACGCGGGGCCCGGCCGCGACAATCACAAGCGAATACTAATATTCAGCGGCACTAAGCTGTTCAATTGTCACCATGCTTGTATCCTCAAAAAACAACAACAACCTCCCAACAGATCTAGGCCACATTCAGCAGCTTCCTGTTGCTCGGGGACTAAATTACCGGCAGCATCTCGCCCCCCCCCCACCCCCCCGCGCTGCAATTGATTTCTTAAGGCTTACTTTTACTGTCATAGCTCAGCATGCTCCATCTGAAGAGCCCGTATTTGCTTTTGCTCCGTTAATGACTTCAGTGATAAAACTGTGGACAAGCTTCTTTCAGAAAAATGTAGTAGAGGAATGAGTAGGCATAACAACACAAGGTAGAAAAAGAAGAGAAGAAATATTCAGGGAATAAAAACAAAAAGGCAGTTTTTTCTTTTCTCATCTATTCTGCTCATGCTTCTGCGTTTAGAGCCTCGCTTTTGATCCTTTGCAGCCAATTTCAGCACAAAAAGCCGATTTAATTGGAGGGTACGAGTCAAACCCTGGAAGTCTTAGTGCAATGGGTTCTGCAGGAATCAGACACGCGTACCGCGTAAAAAGGGTGTTTTCCTTAACGTCCTCACAAACCAAGCATTGACCAATTACAAACCTGTTCATGTCCTTGTTCCTGGCGATGAGTCAAACCCACTCCGAAGCCGGAACACACCTGCTGGTGTGCGTGTGCAGCGACCACTATGTGCACCCAACTAAGCTAAAAAGAGGAGACTGTTCCTCTGGCTGTGTTGGGGATCCTGCAGCAGCTGCATCGTGTCATCTCTCTCCCACCTGCTGCGTCCGTGTGCTTCAACTCATCCCGCCCGTCTGTCTGTCTCTACAGCAGGAAAATATCCCATAACATACAATATTTCGGTTAAGCCACGCTGACGTCACGACAACGGAAACATGGAAAAAGTTAGCTATCTTTATCCCGTCTCCTCTACATTCACAGCGTCAGACAAGATTAAGGACCCGGTGTAGTGGGCAGTTGTGATGGAAATGCCTCCCTCCGCCAGCGGGATAGTAGGCGTCATCACCTTTTGGTCTTGGGGAATTGATTTCTGTGTGATCGGTGAAACATTCCTCCCGTGCAGCCCTGCATAAATCGCTATGGCCCAGTGTCTTTGCCAGAGGCCCCCCTTTTTCCCTCAAGACATCCGCACACTGCAAACCCTACAAGAAAACATGTGGCGTTATCAAAAGCCCCCGCTGATCACCCGGGGCGTGCATTCATGTGAGACGGTACCGAGGCGCGCCACTACAGTGCTGGGGAGTGAATGGGAGTCTGTTTGAAAGTTTGTGTGCGTGTGTGGTTGAGGGAGGGGGGGGGGGGGGGAGTAATACTTTCACTGTAACAACAAAAAAGAGTTGGTGAGCAAAATGCTGACCCCCTGATTTAACTATAAATCAGGATACAGGTGATTTTTTTTTCTTGTTCTTTTACTACAGAAACCACTGAAGCATTGAAAGGTGCCCGAAAAACATCTGTACATCCCGTTTTCATGGAGGAGAAATGAATGGGAACAACTCGAATTGACAATGGTGACACAGGTTCTTTTCTACTTATTGTTCAAAATGGCCATGCACAGGAGGTTTGGAGGTTTTCCTGGCAGTGATGCAGCCTTTGTAGTTTGGTTACGTGACATTTTACAATGATAACAGAGCCATTGATGCTTCCATTACGCAAAAAACGTTCACAAAAAAAAATTAAAGCTACCGCATTCTTACTCTGTGTTGAAGTAACCTTTTGGATTCCCATATTTAGCAGGTTGCACCATCATGTTTCCATAATAGCACAGAACTGAAGCTGCAGTGAAGATAAACACTCCTTTTATTAAAATGAACAATAATGACAACCAACCAAGGAGAGACGCCGAGTCAGTTGTTAGTCTTAAACCACATTTTCAATCAACTGAAAGCGAACTTAACACGTTTACCAGAGCTGCCACCAACTGCACCGCGTCATCCCTCGTGCTCACACACACACACACACACACACACACACAGTAACATATTAACTTGCATGGGCCGACGCACTCTCGCTCCATTTCTCTTTCACTTTCCGTGTACTTAAGCAGGCTCATAAAAGTCCAAATTTTGCTCTGATTAAATGATCATAGCCTCGTGGTCACGCAGTAGGAGCGAGGACGTCAACTAAGGTGATGAAACAAAACTGCTACAGTCTGGTGCAACGGAAATTTGAATGTGCGAGGATGAATTTGAGATGGTGCTTCTTACAAAATGACAATGACAAAGTACTGCAATTCCGGAATTACCAGGTCCAGCCAGAGCCACCAGACATGTTATCTCAGGCATGTCCAATGCTCAACTGAGGTACACCTATGGGTACGGCACCTATAATCTTTAGTGAAGTTCACATGATGACACCCAATTGCACCTTTCACCCATGTGCAAATGTCAGGGATCAAACTTTGCTTTTCTAGAATCCATGAACCATGTTTTAAACAGCTAATTGGTTTTAAAATGGAAACACCAAAAAAATCAAGAATCTCTATTTGGTATCAATATTCATGAAAATAAGCACGAAATAGAAAGTCTCAACTTCGACTTCAGATACAAGTCTGCAGCTGCTCCACAGGCGATCAGTGGGAAGCACGGTTTTTGGACCAAGTGAATATTTCTCCTCGTAGTGTCATCAGTTGTGAGGCAGTAACCATTTACTTGGTGTTCTCAGTATAATCTATATCATATTTCCATATTCATTGAGCAGTTTACTTTTAGCAGGCCCTTAAGCCTGTTAGTTATTATTATCTGTATTTATTCATTCATTTCGCAGGGACAATGCACACTAATCCATTGGTGTACTGTAAGTGAGCCAGTTAGCCAGAGTTAGATAGCAAAGCTAATTTCCATCTGCTGTCCCTTGCCAGATGTTTCCAAGGCGCCCTAAAATAAAAATAATGTGGTTAAGATCATTAAAAAAAGCCGATGGGAGTTCTAGAGAGGATAGCTGGCTAATTAGCAAACCAGTTCTCTGGCTGTCCACCAGTCTGTTGTTGGGCTCATTTTCCAAAACCAGTGCAGCGTGGAAGAATGGTTTAAAGGCTGGGTAGCTAACTATCCAGCCTATGAACTATTTATCAACCTAATGTTTCATCCACACACATGCCACGGCACTGGAAAGGACGCTGGTCTCTCTAAATCCTCTTCTGTAACCGGTGTTTCATGGAAGTATGGAATTAACGAGTTAGCGAGGTTGCTAGCCTTCAGCTAGTTATCTTGCGAATTCCAACATTCTTTCATGCCGTGTTAGCGAAACAAAAAAAAAGCCCAACGATGAGCCACCTCCCATATCGCTCTTTAGTTTAGGGACTGCTGAGGAACTAAACTACAAGCAACATTCTTTCTCCGTCTCTGAAACGCTTTGGCGACATTGTGGCTCATTAGAGCCACAGATCACTGTTAATCATCTTAACTGAACACTTCAAACCAGCAGCTCTCATAGCAAACACATTTTAATAATTGTATAATTAATTGACTGGACTGTGCAACACGTTTGTTGCTGCCAGTCGGGTGCCCTTGCTGAGCCTCTATTAATGTATTCAACATTGATGGGTTTTTGTTGTTTGTGTCTGTGTGTGTATTTCAGTGCGTTCTGGACTGAAGTAGCACACTGAAGCTGCTGCTATCAGCGTGATGTTTTTGGCCGCCTGCATGACGAGATGAAGTCTCCCACCGAGCGTGCGAATTAAACGAGCCAATGTTGACATGGCCGCCGGCTGCTTCAGGAGACACCCAGATCTGCTTTTGTCTTTCAGAGAAGCCCCTTTCTACCACAGTGTTTGAATGGCTCTGGAAAAACAGCAGCAGCCAGGTTTTAACGAAAGTCAGCATGTGCATGAGTGTATGTTTTACACCTGAGGGCTTGTCAACACTGTGAGAGGACAGGAGATTGGTTCGTTCCTAATCAAAAAGCTTCTAGCAACTCACTGCCGTGCTAAAAGACTCTGATTTTCTCCTCTCAAGGGAACGGCGTGAAAAGGCAGCATGGCAGGGGTCGCGTAAGGTCAACACTCGTGAAGAGATGGAGCAAGAGAGACACAAAGCGAATACACAGAGGACGGATAATTGAGGAGGTAACGGTGCTGAAGGCTGAGGGGATAAGAGGGAGATTCAAAAGGCCAGAGTGTGACAGGAAAACAGACAATAGGAAAAATATGTGCGACCAGCAGTGTTTAATTACTTAACAAGACTAAAAGTCCACAGCCATGCTAGTCCTCACGCAAGGCGGTCCTACTCCGTAATACCAATGATAAGAATGTTTGGCCATCAGATATAAAAAGATCAGCTCAGAGTCCGTCAGCTTCTGCTGTGCAAGATAATACAGACATGTCAAATGTATTATTTAAACATTAATATCCTCAATATCATTAGATATGGTAAAACAATGATGGCTTTAATGGCTATGGATGAAGGCTGAGCCACATTCTGTCTATAGACCACTAATCTATCAAAAGGCACGTCCTTATTCATTTACAGAAAGGCAAACCTATTTGCCGTCATACAAACTCCAGTGTCATCGTTTCGAAAAATACTTTTCACCTGACAATGACGTCAGCGGGACAGGACACACAGACACTGTCGGAGTCTGATTCAGAGGGAGACGAGGGCAGCGCTCCATCCAGAGGAGAGAAGCAAAGAAAGATACGCTGTGAGCGCAGGAAAGCAGCTGACTCCTCCGTTTCTTTCAGCGCCGCTAATGTGTCCGATTCAAAGCAGGCTTACACGGTAATGAGGCAGTGGGGGAGATGGTGCCAACAGGCCTTTCACCCTTTCACCTTTAAAGCTGAAGCCAGAGCAACAAACAAAGAAGGGAATCAGGTTTGCGTGCAAGGAAACCGAAGCAGGTGGTCCTATAAACATCTACATTTGAGTCAATGTTTTCCAGCCAAATCAAATTGTTTGTAAGATATGCTCTACTTTTGTCTAACTGTAATGCAATTGATAATTTAGTTATTTATAAGTTGATAAATGTGATATACAAGTTAATTATGAGATAATTACAACTCTTCCTTAGCACTATTGAGGTTGGTTTATGGTTTATACCCGGTTACATCGTCAGTCTATGGGTTATGGGTCTTTAGTTTGTACCCCCATCTAATTCATGCTCAGAGTGCCGCATCGCCAAAGGCCTCTGGTCACAACCTCCTCTCCCCCCTCACGCCCCTCCCACGCACCCAAAACCTCATTTAATATTCCTCACAAAGACACTATTAAAGCCTTAGCTGGTGCCTCTGAGGTGTTTGACTTTGTTAATACCACTTATAAAAACACTCACATGGGAGCAAAAAGACATTTGAGTTGTACTTGAGACTGACTCATCCAAAATCTAAAGATCCACGCTGCAAATGACCAGCTGATTGATGTAAATATGACTTAGTTCACTTGTAAAGAACATAAAAGTTTTCACTGGATTTTATGGCTAGATGTGAAACCAAATAAATTGAGCGTCATATTAAAATCTCAGGCCTCTGAGAACACTGAGGACACATGATTGAGCTGGTGAAAGGAACAGGTCAGACCGCTATGTCCCGTTCTACAGGAAGAGACCGTATAAAGGAGGAGTTTGTGGCACTGAACAATAAACCTGCAGGAGACACATTTCAGGAACCAGTTCTCCCCAACAAAGAAACACAGGTCACACGGAGAACAGATGGAAATAGAAATATCCCTCTGGTTGTTTTGAAGTAACTCCAAAGTGACAGCTGGAGACTTTCACAGTGCTTCCTCCGATCGTCCTATCAGAAGACGGGCTGTGCAAGTTCGACAGCCTGCAGGGGTTAAAACAAATGGGATGAACTGGGGCTGTTCTGCATGCATCTTACGATGATTGGACCCATCACAGTGTGCGATGTTAGACCAACAGCTGCTAATATACAAAACCAATCAAATATCCCAGATAAACAATTAATTAGACACATCGCATCTGGTTTCAAGATCAAGTTACTAACCGTGTTAAAATGGTCTTATTGTCTATGAAGACACCAAAACCAACTTTTGACTGATTTGACAACTAAGTAACTATTTTCTGTTTATGATCACACAAGCCAGTAACCAGCAGGACGCAAAAATGAAGCCAACATGAAAGTCTCAAACTTCTTCTAAAGGCCGTTAACGACGTCACTCCCTTGATTTCTTTCCTCATTGAGGATTGTAAACATCAGTTTATGTACTTGATTTAAGTATTCTTCAACCAACATGCGATTAGCAACTTGCGACCACGGCCTTCAGCATTTACCCCGGTCCTCATTGGAGAAACCTCTTCCAAAAGTCCCAGTCACCTTTTCTCGTCTTCATCGCTTTCACTTTCATTCCTCCCAGACAGAAGTTTATCTTCCAGATGTTCTTGTACTATTTCCTTTATAACATGAATGTATTTTAACGTTGAACGATCCATTTAAAAGCCTATTACAGTGAGCTTTCACCTGCCTGGTTATGGTGATTACGGCCCACCTTGAGTTACTGTACAACTGTGTGTGTGTGTGTGTGTGTGTGTGTGTGTACGGAAAGGAGAGCTAAAAGTAGTATAAAGGATAAAAGGGGGAGAGAAAACTCTGACCTAAAAGAGGTTCAGTGCCTGGTAAAAATAAATGGGGGGCTAACATGAAAGAAGAGAGCAGGCGAGGCCATCACTGCTCTTGTCAAACATGCAGGAGAGGTTTTTTTAAAAGTTCCCTCTGAAAACTCCTCCGCCATCTGCAGACGCACACAAGCGCAGACAGAGGACACCTGGTGGACGGGGAGGAAGGACTGGAGGACAGGACTTTGTAGAGTGTCATCCACACTGCGCCTGTCAATCGATGTTGCTGCCTTGCCTCTATTTCAGATCCCTCCCCTTGCAAAAAGAAGAGCAGCCTCTCAGAAAATCTCAACCTCAAAATATATTAAATTGCTGCGGCCTTTCTCCCCTTTGTGCTTCCTGTTTTAATGCATGCCACTTGTTACAACGACATATTTGGTACTGACACTTCTCAGGTCTTTGCACTACGCTTCTTCCCCCTCTGAGCCACTAAAGCGCTGCGTCTTTCTGCAACTCATCTTTTCTAAAAGAGAAGAGACAACGCGGCGGAGAGTTGAGGTTAAGCGGCGGGTGATTTCCACCGGCATGGAAGCAGCGTGTAGCTGGTGTCCATTCAGAGCAGAGTTGATGTAACTCGATTTGCGGGGCAACTCTTGTTTGACCTGGCTAACCGGCACCCGAAGAATACAAATGTAATTTCGCGGCCGGGGGGGCGCAGGGGAGTGTGGACAGGCAATGAGCCGGCGCTCCTCGGGATGGATCAAACCATTACGTCAAGGAAGAAACCACATTCGGTCGGGCTGAATTATGGATGAAGATGTACCGAGGGAAGATAAGAGAGAGATGTGTCAACCAAAAAGTTTTCATTCTCCCTTCCCCTGTGTAAATCCTATTAGGGAGGAAAGCGATGGGGCAGAGAGTGGGGAGGGGGGGTGGGGGATTAGCTGCCCCCGTCCTCTCTGTCCGGACTGTTTTCACACTGATAAAACACATAGGACCTCACAATGGTTCCTGTAGTGTTGACGTTGTCTATCTTCCTTACTCCCTTGTTGACCCAAGCCATCGCAGCGGCCAGCATGCTCTTGATGAAGTTTTTTTTTTAACCGTCCTCCCCACTTATATTTTTTGCAAAAGTAAACAGAAACAGTTCTTCAACAGACCCGCTGCTCTCCCTCTCTGTCAGGAGGAATTCGGGGCATTTTAGCAATGTCATTGGCAGTTACAATCCTGCTGGTGGAGTGCAGGGTGACGCCCGTGGCTGTGGGAGGTGGGGGTTTACGCTGCTTTGATGTCGCCCATGTGAGATGGACAGCACGAAGGGAGCAGGGGGACGAGGGAGGGGAAGGGAGGGGCAGGAGGGGGGTTGAGCTTCCCAACAGAACAGCTTCCAGCCCCTGGACGTTACACAAACAGACACGGGGTCTGGTGGTCACTCCCTCCGGTCATATATCAATATATTTATCTTTATTTATTAGTGCTGGGTGAAGATGGAAAAATTTAACTCGCAATTTGTTTTCCCAAAACATAATGAAATTGGAATTTTGATCAATAAATCCATTTTAAACCACAAAAAAAAAGATTACATCATTAGGGTTAAAGGCTTTGGTGGCATTCACTCTTGTACAACATAAAAATGAAACGGTAATTATTTAGAAAACGATGTAAAAAACACACATTACATGCCCTTTTGAAAAGGGAGCGCATGCAACAATTTCATATAATCCCATTTCCATACCGCTATTCCGACACGATAGAAAAAATGCACATAAAAAAACGTACTAGCCTGCAGAGTCAGCTAGCAAGTTAGCGATTAGCTCGCCAGCCACTGCTGTTTACCATCCGGCCCTGCGAGGAGTCACTACGTCACCCAGCTTGCCGCCCCACCTGCTCTGGGTTGTGCGTTTGTGGTGTGACTGCAGACTTTAGGTCAACAATCACACACCTGTGCATGGCGCCTCCCTCTGCACCCCAGATTGCTAATACTTTGAATAGTTTGGTCTGCGGTATCCTTAATGTTAAAGTTGCAAATAAAATATCTGAATGAGTACAAGGCCGTTCTTTAAAAATCTGATTTGTGTAAAATATTAACAACCGCCTCCTGACTTTCTGCGGAGTTATTCATTATTTATCAAGCATGGAATATTTATGAAACTTTTGCATTCCTTTCAACAAGTGTGTTGCCGTTTTCTGCTCTGGGTCGTGAAGAAGAAGCAGGGCCACAAACTGTTTTTTTTTATACACACAACCCCGGGATCTTTGACTACGAGTCATTGCTAATGGAGGCCAGCGACATGAAGCTACAAACGGACGTCTGAAACTGCGTGACGCACTAAAAATAACAAGACCCCTTTCAGGGCTCCGATGACGTGCCAATTCTCTTTTTTTAATCATCATTTCCTTCGGTCTCCTCCACGGTACCATTCAGTCTCAAGGACCTGTAACCTGTGGAGATGAGGCATGATTGCACAGACTGTATATAAGTAGGGGACTTACTCATTGTGACGTCACCCATTGGTTTGTCTACTCAGGTTTCTGCAATTCGGCCGTTTAAAACTGTGGAAATGACTCAACTAAGGAGTTATAGAAGTTATTTTCAGCAGAAAATACACATTTTAAAACACTTCTGCTTAAACACAACAGAACCAGAGGTGGCCGCCTGTTGCCAAACTCTCAAAAACGTAGGAGGACTGTACCTTTACGGCTCATAGAATAAGAGGGCGTCTGTGATATCAAGGGCCTTGATGATGGCACCAGATCACGGGCCCCTCGCTTACGGTGACAGGGGGGGCCGTCATTTAGAACCCAACCTGAGTCAAACTCACTTCTTCTGTCCTTGTCGATATAAAAGCTTGCTCATTTCATAGTCCGTGCGGTTTGGCTCAGGGATGCAAAGGGGGATTTTTCTCTCCCTCCACGGTCGACCCTCCTGGGGCACAAAAGCTGACCACCATCGACATTTAAAAATGGAATAATGCATGCATAATGATTTGGCACTCTACGAACCTACTGTCCCGCTACTCTCCACAGGCAAAGCGCGGCAGTTTTATTAAAATACCCTCGCTGCGAGCGCCCGAGGCAAAGCAGCGCTCAGTGAGCTCGCTCAATGAACTCCATGAGCACTGGGAAGGTGCATGCCACCGTCTGGAGTTTGTTTTTTGTTTGAGATCAGGATTGTTCCACCGCCTCTGATCAGATGTTGAACTGCTGAGGCCTAAATGGACAACATGTACCGTATGCAGCGGTTGGCGGTGCGATTCTGAACTTTAACATCACGCCATCAGCCCGGCTCAAAGGCAGCGGCAGAACTGGGTCACAAACGGGCGTCTCCCACTTCCAGCTAGAGCAATATCGCCCCTTGTTCTTGCTGCAAGACATTGCTGGCATGGAGGAAGAGGTAACGACGGTTGGAGGAGCTGCTGTTGCACAAAGCTATGATTTCACAGCGGGTCGGGTCGTCTCCGGGAGCCGGCGAGGAATGCGTCGCCGCTGCGGTGCCGGCGAGGCGAGCGGGAAACAGAGGGAGTTCAGCGAGGTCCCGCTGGAAGGAGGATTAACATTACTCAGCTGCCTTTGTGTGTGCTCACAGCCTTGTGTTACGTAATGTCGCTCGGGTGGAAGCTGCCAGACGGCTCGGGCTGCTCGCGCAGCAGGTGCACTGCACAGACCAATTTGTCTTTGAGAAGGCGGTTTTCTTGTATTCTTACTTTTTTGCGGTTGTTGTTGTGCCTATATTTAGCTAAAGTTGACTTTCATTATCGTTTTATCCAACCAATTAGTTCCATTTTGCATATTCTTTTTTTCTGCCCCCATCCCGTTTTTTCATCATTTGTCGAGCCCTTGACGTGCGTTTGATCTGTTTGAAAAGGTGATTGATTTATTGAATCTTGCTAACAGAAATCCAGATAACACTGTAGTAATACAATTGATGGTGTCCTAATCACCTGTACTCACCTTTGGCCTGTGTGATGAACCTATGAACAGTATTAAATCAACGGATTGCGGTTGGCGGAGGAATGTGTCACCAACGCGTGTAAAAGGATCTGTTTTCTTGACAATGGAAGCCGAGAGCCGCCATAACATTGTTAAAACACAACCGGAAAGATGTGCTTATTTTACGGGGATTCTAGTTATTTTGGCTCCCTGAGCATCTTACCACACCTCAAGAGGATAAATCGCAACAGGAATGAAAATGAGACCGAAAACAACAGAAGGCTGTCAAAAAGCGTGACAAAGCGGCATGAAACGCACAGGATGTAAGGATGCTAACGTAGCGTGAGGAGCCGCTCTCCCGAAGCTGTTAGCAGAATACATGACAGGTGGGCTGCTGGTAAAGTCAACTTAAGTCAGGCACTGAATTGATATGTTTGAGAGAGAGAAAAGGCAACGGAGGGAAAATAAATGATAAAACGCACATCATACACGTCCCCCAGCACATTCAGGTGTGCTTCACTGCCGTTGCTTATTACTTAACTTTCAGCTCTGTTTAGTGGATGTAGAAAAGTAAATGAGAATCTACCTGAATTTGAATCTATGGGTGAAAAGTGACTTTGCCACCGTTGGGCTTTGTGCCAGCTCAGCGCGACCGATATAGTTCCCAGTGTGCCGTGGCGGGATCAAAACCACTTCCCCCCCGACTCCCCCGAATCCCCCTCCTCTCCACCGCACTTGCAGGCCTACAATGATCCTCAGGCCCCGTGGAGGGAATCTACTGCCATCTTTCTCTCCTTGTGTGCCCCACTATTCAGTGGGGAGAATTGTATTTTATGGGTTGGGTGCAGTAGTATGCGGCATCAGTTTAGAGGTAAAGAAAACTTCTCACATCTTAACTTATAGAAAATTTATATTCTCTCACATTCTCTCTCACTGAGATTACAGTTGCAAATTAACAGGATTCTACAGGATTTTTAAATTCTATAATTGAATTATATACATATATTTACTTATAATTTAATGGACCCTAATAAGCAAGAAAGAAATAGGAAGAGCACACGAGAGAGTGTGGATGGAGACGCTCTTATTATCTAATCATGAGATTCCACGCTTTATTAATGGAGCGTACGGAGCCACACTGGAGACATTGACAGTTAACGTGCACGTAGATACCTTTTGTGCACACTGCCTTGTGTTTTTTTTCAATCCAGCTGTATTTTGGGAACAGCGGAGCATGTTATCTCTGAGGTCCAAAGCGCTTCACGTTACACATGCGCACAGAGCCACATGGATGAAAATCTATTTACGGGAAAAGGCCGACGACCATTTCAGGTTTACATGGAGAAAATCCGAAATGTTCCCCCTCGTGGTGTTACAAAAAGCCAGTTATTTTCTTCTTCTTCGGTGGTGAAGGGATGCCGGCTCTGCAAAAACCTTGACTCACTGGCATCCTAATGACATCGGCGGTCGTAAGCTGTTTAACGGCGCACAAAAGGCTCTATTAGCGCTGCGGTCAGACCGGGCGGCGGCGCGGCTATTAGCAGAAATCACCCACCAACAAGGACTGCAAGACTTCTTATCCAGTGCTCAATGCCTTAATATGTACCCCAGAAAAAAACAAATAGCAGGATTGAATATTCAGTTGTATAATGAAATACAGAGTTTATGTGGGTTAAACAGCCGCAGACTAATTGAAAGGTCCACTTCTTTTTCCCCCATACGTGTGCAGTTTACTTCTTATTCTGCCAAAAGCTGTCGATTAATAGTATGTTAAAATAGACAAAGTCAAGCCGATTGTTTCAAATACTGTTCCAAAAATCTAAAGTTCAATACCTGTTGTTGTATCAATGGGCAAACAATCTCCCGCAGAACCAGTGAATCCAGTAAAGGGACATCGAGAATGTAAAATCTAAAAGCACCTGGGTGTTTATTACTGATTTTTATAGCCTTTTTCATCTTGTTTTACTGTCTGTGTGCACTTTATCCACTTTGCTGTAATCCTACTAAGGATTATTGGATCCATCTTTCTCTGCAAACACACTCTTCGTATTACCTCGAGCTCAAGGTAAGAGACCTTGTGAAGCGGCTGAAGCAACTTTTAACAGGATTCATTATGGACACATTTCCCATTGAGCCGGCAGTAACAAAGCCAAGCGGTTCCCCCTAAGGATGGATATGGGGAGGGGGGGCTCACCTTGGCGGAGGCTTTGGTCTTGTGGCTGCTGCTGCTGCTGTTGGTGTTGTTGTTGTTGTTCGGGCTGTGATTAGCGTCTTCATGAACTCGGTCCAGAAGCCAGAGGAGGAACTCCAGGGCGTCGTGCTGAGAGTTTCCCCGAAACTGGGAGCTGTACTTGGCCACTATGCTCTGCAGGGGAAAGATCACAAGAGTTTGAAGTCGTTCAACACCGAGGCCAAGTTCACACAGAACACAGGAACTTATCATTGGAAGCTGGATGACGAAGAAAAGCAGGCAGGGAGGATTTTCTCTCTCTGTATGTATGTGTATGTGCGTGTGTGTGTGTGTGTTCAGGGAGAAAGAGGGACAGAAACAAAAGACCTGTGTTTTCTTGAAACCAACTCATTCAAAATCCAGACTTACTGAGCAGCACCAGTAAACACGAATCAGACCGTCCTCATCACCACGGCAGGTGTTACGAGAGAAAAAGAAAAAACTGTCTGTCTAATTCAATTAGGCGGAGGGAGTTGTGACTTTAGGAGGGAGGTGTCGACACGTAAAAAAAAGGGACGGCTACTTCTCTCCGTCGCCCTCCCTTTCTGTGTGTAACCCACTGCTCCACAGTCGAAAAAACACCACGTCATCCTTGCAGCGTCTAAATATAAACACAGGAGGGAGGGGAGGCCCCCCCACTCTCTACCTGACAGCCCGCTAATGAGCTTCATCCCTGTGAGGGAGCGCTGACAGGGGATGGAGGAATGAGGGGCAGATGGAGAGGGAGTCAGCGGTGGAGTAAGGGGAGGGAGGGAGGTGCTAAAGGTTAAAACAGAAGGTTTTTTTTCCTTTTCCTACACTGCTGTGGTACAAAAAGTGAGAATCTATACACGCACATAAGAGGGGCAAATACACAGAGGCAAAGACAGTTGCCACGGTTCTCGTGAGTCGAGCCTCACACACCTGATGACAGCACGAGGTTGCAGATCCATTAAGAAGTGACCCCAGCGCCTCATCTGCGGTTTCAGCGCTCGATTGTGTGTAAAAAAGAGGTCAACATTTGTCAGAGAGAGAGAGGGAGAGAGAGAATTTGTTTGATCAGAGCCCAGCTCTGGTGGGATCTCACATTGGGCAAACACTCCAGAGGATAAGGATAGGCGTTAGGAGTCAACTTAAGTTCTTTTTCAGAAACTATTGATTAGTCTGGACCAAGGATTCAATTCTTAACCCTAAACCATCTGAATTCACCTTGGCTTAAAGAAAGAAATTAGATCGAAGCATGTGCAGCAATTAAAATGGTTTTAATAGGAATGTATTTTGTATTCAACGGAATCTTTAATCTTTTTATTTAAATTCCTGTCCTAGAAAATAATACACAATAGACGAAAATCCACGGCCGACTGGCCTCTGCAAAATAAAAGCTATAGATAAGATAACATAAGACAAAAGACAGATGTTGAACCACATGGTGGCCTCGAGGCAGAGGTTATGACCTCCCAGTGGTCGGGGGAGATAAGATGGTCGCGCTGCGGCAACACCCCCCCCCCCGCTTCAACGACCCGGACGTTTCTGCTTTGGCGTTACCCGTCTCGCCTCCCTCGCTTCATTTCACACCATTACCTTACCCCGATCCATCTTCCCTCTGTGTACACAAAGACGGATCAGAGAACCGGCAAAGGCCAGGAACCTGCTTACAGTCTAACTAGCAACATCTTTTTTTTTTTTTTAACACACACACACACACACAATCTTACTCTCATTTTCTTTCCTTTGTATGATGAGGGAACCGTTCCCTAACGGAATCAGTCCCAGCTGGGGGCACACAGTGTCCTCCTCGGCCCCTCTGGATCCACCTTCAGCACAACAGAGAGAAGGCAGGTATTGTTTTTCCCTTTATGTGAGACAGATGTTAATGCCTCGTCTCCTCTGCGGCGGTGATCAGCTCAGAAATCCTTTGACAAAAGGTGCCAGCGGGTCAAGGTGGCGTGGGATTTTCAGGTGATGCGTGAGCACATAAGGGATAAGATGCGATGGAAATAATCGCCTCCCAATGCTTTACAGGCTCCCTGAGCTCTTCTGGAACGGAGAAACTCATTCTGAGGATTCACAGTTTTTTTTCTTTTTTTTTCGTGCGCAGAGCTGACTGTCTGAAGCTGCGTCTGTCACTATCAAGAGCTGTGTGAATGCAAACTCCATTTCCACATGCACGATGGCAAAATCAAAACCCATAAAGCCGAGGATTGATTTGTTGGCTTCCTGCAGAGTTGTTCAAGCTTGGCACATTAATCACAGGAGGGATAATAAACCTGGTGGAAAACCGTTCTCATGCCGTAGCGCTGTGAACACAGACACAGACACTCCTCGTGTGTCCGCTTCACCGGTGCGCAAAGCATGAAGACCCCTCTGTACGTCTGGGTGCGGCTATAAAATACGCTGATTGTGAAGTCTCTGTGTTTTTAAACACGCCCCCGCCCGCCGTCATGAGAGGCAGTACCGCTCAGAGTCCAACTAGTGCGTGTCCCCTAGAGCAGTGTGTGTCTGCCTATAAAATAAAATAAAAAAAAGGTACACATCTTCAGCACGCGGAGTGAGCATGAGAGTGGCCCTTGAAGAGGACGCAGAGACAAGTGAAGGCAAACAAACGATTATTCTCGCTGCCCGGCCTGCGCTCCCCCACAACCGACAGGAACCAACAACAGGCTCCCGGCCTAGCGGAGCTGCAGGCCATATCAAGCGTAACAGTAAAAAAAAAAAAAACACAACACAAAAAGTGCATCCGGATTAAAAAAAAAAAAAGGGGGGGAAAGTAGTAACTGCGTTGTTAAATCCTTTAGGTGGGGAGTGTGAGGCGGTCAGGAGAGAATGAGCTCGCTCCGCCGTCGAGTTAAATTGATGTAGACAACTTTTGGAGGCACCAATAAAAGGACACTTCATCCCTCCAGATTTCATCAATGTCAAATGTGTAGTGAAGCGGTTGTGGCAGAGTTGGAAATGGCGACCTTTCAATACAGCACTCCCATTGGGCTGATCGCTGTCATTTGGAAGCATTTGGTAACACGTTCTGTGCCAGTCTGACTTCAAAATCAGCAGTTAGAGGAAATGAGTTAGTAGAGGCGACAAACTATCCAAGAATGACTCTCATAAAGAACCGTATCTTTACTCATCAATAACCACCTCAGAAGACAAGACTTTTTAAGGATACGAAGCAGCAACCAACGACACGGACGACATACAGCATCTTCATCTTCCTCTTCATAACAGTTAATCACCTTCACCACCTACTGATTTGTAGTTGGGGATGAGGAGTAATCAGAGTATCAACCTTTTTGAATTAGAAATGACATCTCATTCACATGGACAACCATGGCATGGCCACTCTTCTACAACTTCCCCCAGGCCGCAACAGAAGAGTGACCACTGAGTGTGCCTGATGGTTGACTGTCAACCACTCGGCACAAAGAAGGGCCCTGCAGCATCGGCCCTCAACAGCGGTGAGAAGACAGCTTCCATTTTGTCCCGTCGCGTTGAAACTTCCGTCACGTGCCGGGCTTTAGAGCTGCCGTGAATGAGACCGCAATCCGCGACTCCGCCTGTCAGCCGCAGGGGCGGGAATGCAGACAAACCACCTGAGCTGCGGGTAAATGGCGCGTCAGGTGGGGACGCTGCACCCTCCGTGTAATCAGTAACTACGGGCTCAACAAACAAGAGTAAAAGCTTGAAACTGGTGCAGAGCGGTGAGGACCTTTTATTGTCACTGCTTTACTAGACACACATGAGCCGAGCGTCTTTGCTGGACAGACTGCCGCCCCTTGAACCAATTTTATTCAAATGTTTGGTTTGCCAATACAGACTGATATAGGAGATGAATTGGTAATAATCGTCACAAAACCCGCAAAAATTGTCTGGACACATGCTGCTGTGGGGGCCGGCACAGGACGCACTGAACCTGCTGGGGCCGTGTGTAAAAAAGGTGCCGTTTGGCTCCTGAAATTCCATGGGACCAATGTGCAGAAATAATCAAAACGTGTCGATAATGACATGTCTTCATTGCAGGAGTAGCTCACAGGCGGGTGGTAAAGCACATTTCCTGTTAAACCCTCACCCCCCCTCTCCCAATGTGAATATATTGCTGTCCTCTCCAAGTACCTGCTGAGTGCAGACCACACAGCAGCAGGCCGCGCACAGCAGCTTAATTATTCTTGCCCAGAGAGACCCAGACACCCACCAGCGCTGGAAAATAAACTACCTGGCTGCAGCTTTCTGCTGCTGTGTGTCAATTAGCTGTGGGGTATAATGGGGTTTTAAATGTATTCAGGCCCTGTGGCATTGTTGTTTTTATTGAGCTTTAGTGGGAAACATTCCAGGACAAATGCAGTGCAGTTAATAAAATAGGCAGAAATCAATTGACACACTATTTAACTTGGGGAGAGTATGTCAGGGCCCCTGGGGTTTGGGGGGGGCTAAGCAACTTTTATACATTTTAATATATATTTGCCAACGGAACATAAACATCTTTCTATGGTCAAATATAGATGATTTTTTTAATAAAACACGCCAAACCTAAAACAGCACTAACTCCCGCCGCAGCCTCACCTTGAACTCCACGGACACCTGCGGGGTGTACTCCAGGGTCCACAGTCCCCGGACCAGCGACGCCAGCTGCTCGGTCACCTCTCCCCTGGCGGCCTGCGGCTCCTCGCCCCTCCCCTGGCCGTTCGCCCCGCCGCGGCCCCCCTCGGACTTGTACTGCTCCAGGCCGAGGTACTCGGCCAGCAGGTCGGTGTTGCTCAGGCACTGAACCACGGCGTTCATGAAGCAGGTGTTGCCGTGGTTCTTCAGTCCCAGCACCCCGGGGGTCTTGTCGCCGTGGCACCACGACAGCCTGCCTTTCACCGAGCCGTGCGAGGAGGAGGAGCAGGACGCCGCGGAGCTCTTCTTCGCCGCGGCTCCCTCCCGGGCGACCTGCGCGCCGCCGCCGCCGCCGCCGTCGTCTTTGAAACCCCCAGAGTCGCCCGGCCCAAAGCCGCCGTCGTCGTCCTCCGCGTCCGGCGGCTGCGCGTCGCCAAAGTGCGCCAAAGTGCCCAAAGTTTTCAGGATCCTCCCCATGAAATTCCCAAAGGATCGCAGCGATTTCTTTCGGCCAAACCTCCCGTTTTTGTATTTCTTCTGTTTTCGCTTCGTCGTTTGGGGTTTCATGGCTTTCCTTACCTTGTGTTCCTTGCGCGTATCCATGGCGCTGATACTTTGTAGAACCGCAACCACAACAACCCAAAAATGAGACGGGCTGCACCTGTCTGCCGAGTCTGTCTACCCCTCCTCCTGCACGTTCCTCTCCGCAAGCGTTACCGCTGAGGTGGCGCCGATAAGGCACATGATTACCGGTAAGATCCCCTGCTGTGACATCGCGGTTATATTCCCAGTAGCCTACGATGTGGTCGCCGTCCCGCGCGATTTGTGAAGCGATGCTCGCTGCGGGAACCGAGATGAGACCCCCCTCCTCCCTGCGCGCACAGCAGGATCAATCACACTTCCTCGTCGACGGCTGTCAGCGCCCTCCTCTCCTCTCCTCTCCTACGGTGAAAGAGTTTCCATCTGGAGGAATCCTCTCTCTAATGACCGCCCTCGTTCACAAACTTCCTTTGGGTGGAGTATTTCTTTTAGGTAAACTCGTCACACAGTCTCAAGCTGATGCTGCAGCGGCAAAGAGCAAAACTAACCCGACTTGTTTTCTGCACAGGGAACAAGGAAGTCGTCGTCTTTAATACAACGTTACACATTAAAGACTAAAACTTCTCTGTTGACAGTCACGTGTCAGCATGAAACTGCCCCCTGTAGGACTAATTACACCATCACCTGATTTATGTTAACGTTTCAGAAGATGTGATTGGCGACTGTTGGATAGTGATTTTGCATAAACACGACCTTAACTCCAATAGAGACAAATGTGTGACTGAAAGCCTTTTTTCTTGTCGTGCACGTTATTATCAAAGTATAAAACTTCCTAGAGTTCCCATTGCAATGAAAAATAGGGTTAGAACGTTCCAAAAAAATCCACATAGCAGGGGAGGTCAATGCGTCGGCCATCTTTTTTTGTACCGTTGCCATCGTTGTTTTTATAGCAGGCAAATTTCTGTTTAAAGTTAACGGACACATGTTGAGTCACAGACTCACTAACCCACAATTAAAGCGAGATGCGAATCAGTAACATTACGAAGTGAAGTGTGTTTGGCTATTTCTTTTTCACCAAAGCATGTTTGCGTAACCAAACTAGCTGGTTGGCTAGCAGGCTAATCACCACCATTGTTTTTATGCTACACTGCCGACAGTAAATAAGCTGAACAGCCGGAAGGTGGACAACGAATAAACTGTCCCATCAATTCACAAAGAGGGACATGCTAGCTAGCTAAATACCCAGCCATCCGTGTCCATGAGAGCTGCAACAACACTTTGGCCACCAGTGTGCGTTGTAATGTAACTATTAACTATGTAACTATTATATATATTCGTTCTATTCTTATTTAAAGTTCCTAATGTATCAACATGCACAGTCTCAACGTAGGAATTGCAGTCTCCTGTTTTTCAGGCTACCAGGATAATGCTTTTGTAGTATTTTTCTGTTCCCAGAAAATTCGACTATCCACACCTTCGTTGTACCCACCTGATGAAAGACCTTGTGTAATACACGCAAGCATTTACAGACACATATACAGCACCCGGCAAATAGCCTGTTTGCTGCCTTACCCAACATTACTGCAGCTGCTACTGTACTCAGGATACGCCGCAAAATGAGTCAAATGGGTTTTAAAGAACCACTCGGGCAGAGTTTGCGGTTTTGGGATTCAACATCTTTGTGCTATATTCAGATTCTAATCATCTGAAGCTTAATTTCACAGCTCACCAGTACTAAAGATTGAATTTACTCTGCCAGATGTTCTGATTTATTGAAATAGATAGTCATGGCCCCATTCAATATAATCATATTTTTTATTCAATGCAATCATAAAAGTTGGGAAACACAGTACAGTACCGTAACAAACTCAATCATAATTCCTCACAGAAAATGACCCACAATTACCCACGACGGCAATGTCCTTTTTATCTTTTTACTGATTCTCTCGGTCTGGACTGGAATCATTCGGGGAACCGCTGTTGATAGATCAGCTGGCTGGATCTGGGTCCCCTACTTCACTCTGCTTCCCACAATCCAGACCTTTCAGTTCGCCCACTCAATGTAGTCAATAATTCTGTCTGATATCAGCCAGTGTCTCCACAAAAACAGAATCATATCTGTGAACATGTAAGGCACTGAATAATACAGCCTTATTTTTACATATTCTGGTTTTATCTGCATTGAGAAACTGTTTGCAGGGAGGGCATTACTTGAGAAGTGTAATGTGGACACTTTTATGTGTAGAATACCTTCTCACTTTAAGTGTCGTTCCCTGAAATCCAACCTACATTCAGCTCCAGTGGGGAATTACCACTTAAGTGCCTCCACTCCTGTGAAAGTGTAATATTTTCAATTCTTTTTATGTCGTCCTTTCGCCTGCTGGAAAATGAAACACTAACAAAGTCAGTGATGCTTAATGAAATTGCATTTATTTCCTTTTTGATTTACTATTTTCATGTAAGACTGTTGAACTCTCTACCAATTGTTAAGAGAATAGATCAATGTAGAACGTCAGATACATTTGGGTGTGAGTGTGGAGTTGCAGGTTTGGAAGTTGCAGTTTACATGTGGTATTCCACAAATTAAGAGGGAGAAGGGTGGGGAAACCTCCACCGGATGATGGCTCCATCGATGCTGGTGCTGATTAAGGTGCGGTTATGGGAGCAGATCTTGATGCTGGTGATGCTGGCACTGTGAGCTATTCCTACGTGTGTTACCGTACCTTCCATGTAGTCCCACACCTTTACCAGCTTGTCATCTCCGCCTGGCATGGAGAGGTGGAAAACATGTCAATAACCACAGAGACGTTATAGCAAAGCCTGCATTGTAGTGTTGGTGGAGATGAAAACAAAGGCTGCAAAGAGAAAAGAACCCTCTCCATTATATATGAGAATGAAGAAAGACAAATGGAAAGTAGCACAAGAGTACCACAACATATACAAACCTTACTTTCATGATACAGTTTTAACACAAGTCACCCAGTATGAAACTACAAATAGTTAATGTACAATGTACAAATATATAATGTACATATATATAATAAATGTATATATTGAATTACATTGAAAGAAAAAAATCCCAGAGAGAGAGAGAACGTGGAACAACTTAGCGGACCTGTCACAAAGTGCTTGCCGTCCTGCGAGATGTGCATGCCGTTGATGGACCCTGGACTGCGACCCCTCCAGCTCTCTGATCGTGGACCCATCAAACACGTCCCAGTAGGCCACCTGAGAGGGAAGGTAACACATTCCACATATCAACTCATCACCAGTTCAAGAGGGAGGTAGAGTGATCTTGTCTCTTTACCTCATCATTAATGCCACGTGACCTTGGTATCATCTCTGCTGCTGTTTGAGTTATGGCAGTAAGTGCTTTAGAAGATTGACGTAGGCAGACTATTGGCTCCCAATGCAGATGATGGCAGTGACAGCTTCTCTGAAGCTGTGTTATTGTACCTTTACATTGTCATTTGATGTATTGTTTCAATGGCATTGTGCAATATGTAACATCAAATTTTACTGCTTTCTTATTTGTATTCTAGATGGAAATGAGAGATTCTGTCACACACGCAGACACATTGATTTAAACTGTTTGTACTAATCGAAATGAGCTCCAACCCCCCCCCCCCCCCCCTCGAGTTTTATTGCTGTCAAAGTATCGAGTCACACAAAAAGGCAATTGGTAGTCAGAGTTATTTATAGTGAAAAAAAAGTATTAAAAACCCATCACACAAGAACAAAGGTCCTTTCTTGTTATTTATGACCGAGCTGGTCGCATTGTTAGAAGTTAAATACTGCAAAAGAAGCCCACTGGATTTGATCGCCAGTCTTCTGGGTCATCCTGTAGGAATGAACATTGTGTTTTCTGTAGTCCAGAAGGCCTCCCAGGGTGAGTCAAGTGCAGTCAGGTTCCACCTCAAAATCAATCAAGCGTTCAAAGCACAACACATTATATCTAAAGATCCAGTTACTGAGAATCTATATGAACCATTCACAGACAGTGTCAAATTATTATTGACTAAATTAATTTAAATCAGTTCATAAGCAGCACTGCGAAGGTGGGTTTTTTTGTAAAGGTTCATGTTACACAGAAAGGCACAGAATAAGCCTGACGCTTATAAAAATAGCCTCTGAGGTAGGATTTCATTTCTCTGCACAAGACCATGCCTGTAATGCATTACAGGAAGGGGAAATGTAATCGTACACAGACATATCAAAGGCTGTTGGTTATTATGGAATGAAAGAGGAACAAAAGGCTCAGACTTATTTATAGTTTCTGAACCGAACAGTGATCCTCAAAGCAATAAGAGGACCCTGAAAAAAACAAAAATCTTAACTTTTGAGTAAAAGCGCACAATCAGAGGGGATAAATTGTTCATTATGAACCCAGAATACAAAGTGATGAAATTCTTCAACATGTAACAGCTGTGCAGACTATGCAAATCTATTCAGCTGTGGTCTAGTTGTTTAATCTGACAAAACGGCAAACAAAGCAGAACGTCTCGAAATGCCGACAATGATGAAATCACTAAATTCACTACATTTTCTGTGCACAACTCAAGTCGCTGTCACGTCCCCCTGTTTCCCCCACGCCATCCTCCGTTGCCTTCTCCTTGCCACAGTCTCGACCTGTCCCTCCGTCACTATCTCATTTCGGCAGCTTATTAGAGACTCCCACCTGTGTGAGTTGTCTCGGCCCATCTGGGCTCCCTTCCACCTCAGGCTGGGAAACGTGCTCATCGCCACAACATGAGCCGCCAGGAAATTAATCAAATGCCGCGAGCAGCGGTGAGTCTGCAACTTCAGGCCTACTTCTGTTAAAGCTCACTTGATAACCAGGAAGGTGCAAATCACACATTTATGTGTTTATGAGTGGCCATGTAATCCGACTTTTAACTACTTATACACTATTTTTTTATTATTTATATTAGGCATCAAGGCTAACAAGTCTATTTTACAACATCTAAGTTAATCACGGCAATATTAAGATTGTCAGAGAGAGAGAGTGAAAGGGGAGAGAGAGAGAGAGAGAGAGAGAGAGCGAGAGAGAGAGAGAGAGCGTGCTTTGGTATTTTCCTCCCCAGACAGGGCGCCTGTGTCTGGGGATGAGCAGATGGTGGATCTGGCTGCCACTTGGGTGGCACAGGCACATCCGCAGGAAGCCACGGACACCACAGCGCTCCTCTCTCTCAATGTCTCCCTTCTCCGTTCCCAATGCCCTGAATCTCTCTTTCTCTCTTTCACCCACTCACATCCACAGCGCTCCATCAATGAGCACAACTTGGCTGAGGTGTTCGAGGGAGGGGGATGAAGCGAACAATCGGGGGAAAAACAAGCATTCCTATTCTGCATGTGTGAACTCCTGACCCCGTGTAAACACTCGGTGACGAGTTCTTCAAAAAAACGACTGAGACTTTGCCTGACGAGAAGCCAACACAACGGCTTAATCATGTTCGGCTGAGAAAGAAATTATAGGCTTTTCAAACTAATCAGTGGCCTTGCGAGCGTGTGCATGTGTGAGTGTGGGTGTGTCCTCTGGCCTTTTTCTCTCATTTGTTCTGAGTGGAGATTCTAATAAAAAATAACAGCACAATTAGAAGTCTACGTTATGACTGTGTGAGGGATCTTCAATCATTCAAACGATTATCTTTTTTCCTTGTCGAATGAGAATGCGTTTTTTTCTCTAGGGAATTTATTTGTTAACACCTCTGGATATCATTGAAATTCTTAACTAACCAAATATATGTTAATAGACAGTAATGAGATAAAGTTAAAACAAAGTACATAAAGTTAAAAAGAAATTCCAGTGTGAAAATAGCACCTCTACTAGAGGTCGGGGCGGGTCTGAATACTTCTAGTTCTACCTTTCTGTCACTCCCGCCGGTGATGATCTGGTACTCCTCTGGGTGGTAGCACACGGCCCGGAACAGTGTGTTGGCAATCACCCTTTGAAGACTCACGAACCGCCTGCAGCAGGAAAAGGAGACGACGGTGCAGCAGATGAGAGGGGTAAAACGGCTGACTGACCCTCACAACGTGAGCAGGCAGCTTTAAGGTGCTTCATTTGAAATACAGAGCACTGATACAGCAGCAAAGAGCTACTTGCTCTGTAAAGATACTCTGGAGCGATGTCCTCCTGAGCAAAGAATGACGTCACTCTCTGTGTGTGTGTGTGCTGTAATCCAACATTGTCTGCGCTTTGTTTACGTAGCCCGTTTGGTGTGTGTATCCAATCCCCAATGTCCCCCATAAAGACGCAGCGCCCACCACTCTGGTTCCCCCTCAGGTAAACACTGTCTACAATGTGAGCGCTTTCCACTGTTCGTACTTTTAGCATAAAGCTGTTCTGAATTTGGAAATTAGCATCTTAAATGGGACCAAACATGTATTCTGTTCCGGGCAAACAAAGTACGCACAATCTGTTTAGTTTGACGGAGAAAAAAAGAATCTGCATGAACAACTTCCTCTGAGGACGGTGGTACGTAGATTTAAAAAAGGTTTTCTCTGACTAACGTTTTTTTCATCAAATTAGTAATACAAAGAAAAGGAAAATCTATGCCACTCTTGATGCATACAGCCTGGAAGCCTTTAATCCACAGACATGTTCAGTGAAGAGGCGAGAAAAGGGAAAAACAAGATGAGTTCTTAAAGGTTTTATTCCCCCGACAGAAGAAGACACAGTGATTAAAGGATTTTAAGATTTAGCATAAAGATACACTGGATTTCTTTTTATTCCCTCTGTACCAGCCAGACGCCAATGAAGTGCTTCGCCATTCAATTCTTATTTCAATGCCGAAAGCAGCAGGCGCTCTCCTGTCTAGTGCACTAGTAGCCTATATCATTCGCTATGACGTTTTAGTGGGTAATGTGATTAACTTATCCAGTAACATGTCTGTCTTTCCACTTTTTGTGTCCAAGTACACAATATATCATAATATAATCAAAATTGAGAATGAATTCATTACAAATCCAACTGAGTGAAGCAGCTTTATTTTCTTTGTAATGACATCTACCAAGAACCAGGAGAAGTTCATGCAGTAACTACACAGGTTTGAAGAGGACGCGTGTGTGCTTTTGTGTGTTTGGGTACCCAAATAGGCTATACTCACACGATGTCCCAGATGATGCAGACACCATCAGCGCTGGCAGTGACGCACTCCTTGCTGTCACTCTTGATCTTGATACAGTTGATGGCGGCTTTGTGCTCTTTCATGGTCTCCACCAGCCGATGGCCGTGCGGAAGCAGCTCCCAAATGCGGAGCTGCAACAGGAGAGCCACAATGCATTCATCAGTGATCAAATATGACATTTCATTTAAAAGCCCCTTTCCAATTGGTTTCAATGCCAAAAGAGATCCATTTTTTTGAAGGGAGTGTTTCTCCCTATTCTAAATCTGGCTAAATCTTCCGTTCTGAAGCAAAGAGTTTCTTCAATAAAACAACATGTGTCCAGCAAATGGAAAGTTTTCTGGACACAAACTAAGCAACCAACCGAAACACAGCTCTGACTTCTCCCATTCGAGGATGTCACATTGTCGCGGTGGGGCAATTTCCACGTGTTGCATTTTCAATCAGCGAGACGATACGACCATGCCCTTCTGGGGACGACGTCTTCTCACCTGTCCCTCCCCCCCTCCGCTGACGACTCTCTTGCAGTCCCTGGTGCCGGCGATGGCTGTCACGCCCATCTTGTGAGCGTTGTGAATGATGAGCATGAGCCGGCCGCTTTCCGGAGCAAACACGCGGATCTTGCCATCGTTCCATGCTAGAAGAGGGGGGGGGGGGGGGGGTGAGCGAAAGGAGGAGGGGATTCAGCGTGTGAAGTATGTGACACAGGTTACACTCAGGTGGTTCTTTTGAGGTTTCGCTCCCTGAGTCCCACCGCTGATGATGCTGTGTCCGTCGAGCATGATGTCCAGGGAGTTGCAGGTCATGTTGGGCACAGTGATGCGCAGCAGCTCTTTGGGCTTGTCTACATGCCACAACCGGATGTCGTCCTCAGAGCACGTTGCAAACAACTCAGATGTTCCACTAGAAGGAAAAAAAACACACAAACAACAGAGAGAGGTGGGATTATATAAGATTACTACTTCAGGTAAATGGAATCAATCAAGTGGTTGCATAGTAAGTATTCAATCATACCACCTCACTATTTATCCGTACAATGTCAAGGAAGTGTGTGATCTAGATGCTGACATGGACGAGGCAAGCTTACGTCGCTCTCTAGTGAGCACAAAGTGGTACTGACGTCAGGCATTATGAGAGATTACAGTAATGGGCTTTAAATCCTTTTCCCAATGGAGACACAAGCACTTACACAGAGAAAATGATCCTGTCCATTCATTTAGGATGTTCTTGTTTATCATTTGCCAAATTCAAAAGCTGTAAAAAAATGGGCTTTGGTCTGTTTTTCTTCCTCTGATAAGGAATTGCGTGTGTGGCTCTCACAAACATATGACTCCGTCCTTCACAGCACTGTTGTGGCTGGTGGAAATGAGCTCTGCTCTGAAGTCGTCATAATCAAAGCGATACATCTGGGCGGCCTCCGTCCCGACGAAGAACTGCTTGCCCTCTGCTCCAATAGCGATGGAGGTGACACCCTTTTCCAGCTGGACTTTCCTGTCGAGGAAGAAGAGGAGGGGGGTAGGGACGAGAAGCTGTCGAATGAGCATGGTGAGACAGTTTGACATAATGTACATGGGGAAAAACAAAAACTTTGCACACTGTTACCAAATGTAAGTCTCTTTTTGACAGGGGCGATTCAAAAGACGCAGTTGTTGGACTCACTTAAGAGTTTTGAAGTTAGTCCCAGAACAAACGGTGAACGTGCCGGATCCAGAACCCACGAGCAGGTCCCCCCACTTCAGAATCCTGAGGACATTGACACCCTACGCAGAAAAACTGTGATTTAAGGTGTAATCAAATCTCTAGTTTATTTGACACTCTCTACATATATTAGTATAGGGAGAGAGAGAGAGACAGAGACAGATGAAGACCTGGCCAGTTTTAGTTGGACATGTCAACCTACCACGCAGTATTTCTCTTTAGTTGGACCACAGTTGCTCAGGAGTCCCGTCTTGAGGTTGATTTTCATTATGTCTCCACTGGTGGTGCCACAGAAAATAAACTGATCGTCCTCTGAGATCTGGGTAATATCATAAACACGTCAATGTGACCAAAACTGTGCTGTGCTTTTTCGGACGGTTAATAATTAAGGGAATCACATTGACTTCCTCGCCATTTTCATTCAGCAATAGATATTTGGCATAACCCAGATGGCTTGTGGCCACCGGTGGATGTGAACATTCGACTCTTGTACCTGGACACATTTCACAGTCCTCTTCAGCTTCCCCGTGTGACACTCTGTGGGCCGGATCTTCCTGTTGGGGACGTCCAGCTCCCAGACTCGCAATGTTCCGCTGATCAAAATACACAACAATGAATGTGTCAATATCAATATGGATAAACAGAATAAAGGCTTAAGAGAATGTTGCCGGTTTATTTTCAGAATGCCGGCCGACTGCACTCGCTCACCTCCCGGCAGAAACAAAGACGTTGTCGTCTGCGTTTGAGTACTGCACGGTGAGGCAGTTCCCGGCGATGTCTGCTGAAGCCCTGCTTCCACAGATGGCCTGCTTGGTCTCAATATTCCACACCACTATGCTGGGGGCGCACAGAAAACCCAATGAATAAACAATCATGAATAAATTATACATTTTCACTAAAATGGAGAATTTTCTCCTCTTTTATTTCCCTCGAATGGACCTCTCAGTGGGACAATGCTGTATTCATTAAGTGTTTCCAACTGATAATATGCTAAGATTCGTATGAAGACAGCCCCTGAAGTACCACTCTTCTGGCCGTAACTCCGTCCAACTGTGGAGTTAGCATTAAATAAAATGTGTGTGTGACAATTGGATTGTGTATCTTCCTTGGCATTGAAATCCTGATGTCATGACCGGGTCCAGTAAGTAAGATTTTAAACTGTGGTGAGAGACTGTGGTGCGTTTTGTTCGTTTTCTGGCTGATCCCGTGTCTTTGTTCCTCATTCCTGCATGACATAATTGGGTTCTTTGGGAGGGGGAGGAGCAGTTTACTCTTTTTATGGTCTTCATTGTTTACCTGCCGTCGTCCTGACCGCCGAGGGACACCAGGTACTTCTCGTTGGGGGAGAAGCTGAGTGCTTCTACCTTCGCCTTGTGGAGTTGCAGCTCGGCATGGAGACTTCGCTGTGCGTAGTCCCAGATGATAATCACAGCCTAGGAAAAAACACATTTAAACATACATGACATATACTGTATATACATGTATGATACATGTATAGTACTGTTGTTTTGAATTCAGTTCAGTCAATATAAGACATTTTAGATTAAGAATTATAGAGCTACTCCTACCTTGAAGCCTAGAAAGGTGACTTGTCCAGAGGCAATATAGGACCCACTTTTGGACACGGAAACACAGGACACGTTGTTGGAGTGCCCATGCAGGAACTCCTGCTTGCCATCTTTGATTCTCTTCAGAATAACCGAGCAGCCCAGTGGGTAGATCAGGTGCTCTGTGTCCGGGTGGACTCTCAGACCAGAAGACACGTGACCTGATGAGACGTAACCGTTAGCGTGCTACAGATGGAGCGTGTTTTAGGAAAAAGGAAAAAAAAACAGTGATGGCGTATGTTGTTTTAAAATGTCGAGCATGTATGCATAGGCTATACGGTTGCTTTGGTGTAAACCACAATGTAACGTTAGCTATGAGTACGTTCTAAGTCTGCTAATGTTAACGTTAGCTAGTACGTGTTAAAACTTACCGTTGAATCCAATAACGGACTCTAGCTCCAGTTGAGGCACTCCCTGTGTTTCCAGAGACATGACTGAGAAACCACACTTACAGCAAAGTGTTTAGATAGATTTTCGTTACTTTCGTCAAGAAAATCGCACAAAAAAAACTGTTATACAGGTCAAATTGTTCTCCGGCGTTAGCTAGTTAGACTAAACAAAACGTTGCCTAGCAACAACTGGGAATCTATCGGCCGCTGTCCTGTACCGTCCTCGTGGCCTTCACGGTGCCTCGGAAATGTGCTCATACAAAAAAAGATACATTTATTTTGTTGTTTTCTATTCAATCCCTAATGCTGTTGTAAAGGAACATATCTACTTTTAAAATGTTAATATTTTTCTATAAAAACCACACACCATATCTGTACTGTGGCTTTGCCCAAGGAAGAGACCGCTAAAGTATATATTCTTCAGTAACCCCCTTATAGCAACTTTGGTTTTCATAGGCAGTAGCATAAATGGTGAATACACCACAACAAGGGTCATACAAAGTAATAATAAGTGCCTTGTTGTATGAAAATGTTATGAAGACAGTT
The DNA here is from genome assembly GCA_021346845.1 of Apeltes quadracus. Taxonomy (NCBI): domain Eukaryota; kingdom Metazoa; phylum Chordata; class Actinopteri; order Perciformes; family Gasterosteidae; genus Apeltes; species Apeltes quadracus. The sequence continues at coordinate 5,905,881 of CM037925.1, forward strand.
TATTGGTGCCTAAGTCATTTCTTTACAATAGCTTTACAGACAGACTGTTTGCTTAAAGTCTAATTCACATCTTTGTCAGCACAACTAGGAGAGCCCAGCACATTTGAGATAATATGTGAAATATACATCAAATTTAGTCAAACTGATGAAACTTTTCTGATTAGCTTGGATAAATGGATAAATTGGACAATGTATCACAAATAAAGCGTTCTTTTTGGCATTTTAGTGTTTTTGCTAAGAGAGTAACAGACACAGTGGCTGTTTACGTGAGGTAAAGGATAACAGTAGATGAAGTCAAACACAATCCTAGGCAGATACGTAATCAGATTTAGCAAAGACTTCAAAATTACTTTTCTATTCATCATACAGTTGCAGAGACGTTACGAATATTGTCTCCTCATAGCCTCATTATCTGTCTTCACTCAATTAATAGAACACAACAAAAATCAACACAAATGCTGAGGTAAAAAATTTGGAGGCCTATGCTAACAACATCTAACTGATATTTTGTGTGCAATATAAGGCAGCTTGCAAGGTGAATATCCACGAAGCTTCAAAATCACTTCTCCCCACGCTACAAAATACCACATTTTATCTCGACTGAAGCTCCAGGAGGCAGTTTGACGATGGAGTAACCTCACTTCTATTGTTCAACTGCTGGGATTCATCGAGGCTCCTTCAAAACCTAATCTGTCTTTAGACATGTCCATGTGTGTGTGCGTCCGCCGGTGTCTGCTGAGAGAGTGGCTCCATGAAAACCTGCGACCGCAAGTGAGGCAAACGTAGGGTCTCTCTCCTGTGTGCGTCCTCTGGTGTTTTGTCAGTGACTTGTACCGCGTAAATGTGGCCCCGCATTCGTTGCAAATGTACTTCTCAGACTTGATGTGGACGTTCTGCTCGTGCTCTCTCATGTTGCCCAGCTGCGAGAAGCCCTTGCCGCACACGGGGCAAAGGTGTGGTTTCTCCCCCGAGTGGGTCAACCCGTGAATGTTCAGATCTTGGCGGGAATAAAACCCTTTGGTGCAGATGATGCACTTGTACGGCCTGTCCCCCGTGTGGCTCCGCATGTGCCTTTTGAGCCCCTCGGAACGGGAGAAGCGGCTCTCGCACACGGAGCACCGGAAAGGTTTCTCCCCTGTGTGGGAGCGGAAGTGCCGACGAAGCTCTGAGGCCTTGAAGAAGCACATTCCGCAGTCGTTGCAGGAGTGCGGTTTCTCTGGCTGCTCCTGGTGTGTCTTCTCGTGCGCCTTGCAGTGGCCCGACTCAGAGAACCCTTTCCCACACACCGAGCATGTGAAGGGCTTCTCCCCTGTGTGCATTCGCTTGTGACGGACAAGCTTATTGAGCTTACTGAATGTCTTCATGCAGTAAGAGCACTGATGGGGCACCTTTGGTTTCTTGGAGTGCGTGCTCTTGTGCCGTTCGAGCTTTGACGGCCTGTTGAACACCTTTCCACAGTCGGGACACGGGTGCTTGTTAGTCCTGCTGTGGCACTTCTGGTGTCGGATCAGCTTCTCTTGTTGCGTGAAACTCTTCTCGCAGTGCTGACACTGGTGAAGGGCTTTGGGCTTCCTTGTGTGTACAGTTTTGTGCCTCTCCAGCTTTGACGGCCTGTCGAAGGCCTTGCCGCAGACAATGCAAGGGAAACTCTTGTCGGACACGTCACTCTCAGACATTTCCTCGGGCTCAGTGGCGCTGGAGGCGTTTGTGGAATCCGATTCGGAGACCTCCTTCACGTCAACTTCTTCCGGACCTGAGGAACAGTCAGAGGACCTTTTTCATCAGCGACTATTAATATTACGTAATGCTTTGAGAAGAACTAAATAAATAAAAAAGAAAAAAAAAAAATCACAAAGAGGAATTGACACCTACTTTCCTCTGAAGATTCGGTTGTAGTGACAGATTCAGCGCCAGGGTCCATGACGGCATCCTATTCACACAAAAACGGGACAAATGGAGAGTAATTGGAAATGGCATCAGTATATAAATGTTATAAGGACATAGTCTCAGAAAGCAATTAGTGTAATCTAATGTAAATACACAATTATATAATTTAGTGTACAAATGTTTTGTTTATAAAATGCCACTGAGAGCAAACTTGTCTTTGCTCTATGGAGGGTAAACTATGTTGTAGTCACATTTTCTAAATCTCCACAAACTTGATTTGGTAATTCTGTACACTAATGTATTGTTATTGACCGACTTATGCACAAAACAATATATTTGCTGTAAGCTAATATCAGCTATTGTTTTCAACATGGTTTCTGAGCTTTAACACCAGCTATTAAAATATTACAAAAATAAATAGAAAAATGCACTACTTTCATTACAGATACTTCCTGAAACATGACAACTTAGTAAGTCTGTCACACTCGTGACCGTAGACCCAGAGAGTTGGTGTCATATTGCAGATGTGTAAAATACACCAGAACATGATGACATGAGAAGAGGCCACATGTTCGATGCTCTTTCAGCAGAGCCACACTGCAGCCTGTTTCAGCTATTTGGCTCCATCTGCTAGCTGGATAACGAGGAGAACCACCGAGAAGATCATGGAGCAGAACAATCCAGGTGGTGTCTCGCGCTCACAGTGAAGACGATTCTCCTTATTCGCCCTGATTCAGAAATCACTGAAGCCGCACAGTCGGTTCTTTCGATTTCGACTGTTTATCTGTGACACGCGTTAGTCCCCGTTAGCTATTGGCTAGCTTAGCCAAGGCTATGTTGTTGTAGCACTGGCTAGCATAACAAAGAAGTAGTTATACGATTCCAAAGTGCATACAAAATAAGAGTCCCACCTCTTTAATAACCCTTAAAAACTTAGGGCCGGCAACATCTTTTCTCTGCATCGTTTTTAATTCAACCTCTTTGACATTTAAATATAACTAACGTTAGTTCGCATTCAAATGGCTCAGATCGAGAGCGAGCGAAAGCCTTTGTGAAGTTAGCGGAGGGATCTACGCGAGACAATTTCCGGTTGTCAAAATAATATAATAACGAAGCGTATATTTTAAGATAAACCGAATGTCAATAAGGCAAGGCAAGGCAAGTTTATTTGTATAGCGCTTTTCATACACAAGGCAGACTCAAAGTGCTTCATATCATAACATGTCATACAATAAAGTGAAATAAAATGCAAGAATTAAAATACAATTAAAAGACAACAGCAAATACAATTATGAATATAAAAATAATTAAAAGTTTCAGTGCAGAGTGAGAGATTAAAATCTTCAAAGGTTAAAAATGCAATGTAGGTAAAATTTAGCATAAGGCAAAGGTGAACATAAGAGTTTTCAGGCTTGTTTTAAACGTGGTCAGAGTTGGGGCAGGTCTTAAATCTTCAGGAAGTTTATTCCAGCTGTTTGTTGCACAGTAACTAAATGATGCTTTCCCATGATTTGTATTTACTCTGGGAATCACTAACAGATTGGTGTCAGAAGATCTTAGTGATCTTGAAGGCTTATGTAATGGAAACATATCAGTGATATACTTAGGCCCTAAACCATGTAGTGATTTATATGTGAGCAGTAGGATTTTGAAATTAATTCTCTAACATACAAATAAATATAAGACATCTTACCTGCATTTCGTGTGTAAAAAAGAAAATACAACTGAATTGTGCCTTGACTGTATTTTTTGAAATTGCTGTAAAGATAATCAACTGTTCAACCGAACTGATTTATTTTTATTCTGACATTTCTGACAACATCAATGTAAGAATCAAACCTCTTTGGCATACCCCTCCATACCCTTACATAACTGCGGATTATGGTGTTATTTTGCTTATTTATATAAACAGCCATGCAAAGTAAAGCAGTGATCCAGCCGAAACATTAAGTGAAGATAAAGAAAATTACAAATAAAATATGGCCTCGAAACCATTTTGAAAACCAATAAACCTCTGCATGTCAATCAGTTGTTAAAGAGTTTTAAATACCTTAAATGTCGAAGTGCTACATTTTTTCAGTACGGTCCCACAAGTTGATACAAAGTGTATGCTTTTTTAGAATAAAATAGGTAAAAAACAGTAGATTGGGTCCTCTGAGCGAAGGTGAAATCCTAACTGGACCCTTTGTAATATTCATACAAGCCCTGTGTGGGAGTGGACGACGCCATCATCTATCTGCTTCAACAAGCCCAGTCGCACCTGTACGAAATTGGTGGCAGTGTGAGTAGTCACCGGTCATGCCATTCATAGTAGTTCTGGAACAACTGCAGTGGTTGGGTTTATAAGAGATGGACAGAGACGAAACGGCAGAGCAGAAGAAGCAGAAAGCTGAATTATGTCTCACCTTGTAAACAAAACCTCCCCCCCGTTCCAAAATATGTGAGTCCATAAATCAAGCTTATTTTTTTTATTACATCTGTTGACAGGAAGGCACCAAAAACCTGAGAAAGGAAAAGTATTTCAGCACGGAATGCATTTCAGAAACTGTAGTGGATTTAAGACACTTGGTTCAAATCAGTTGAATAAAAAAAGGTACATGCAGTAAAATAACCCAATAATCCTTGTATAATGTTATTACCTCTTCACACATATCAAGACTGCTGGGTTGTATCCCTCCACAGTGAATAGAATCTATATCAGAGAGAATACAAACATGATTCTGTGTTTTTAACATCCACGTCCTGATCATTTTTAAATAATGTAAAGTTCAGAAATAATTGTTTTAACTTCTTTTTCGTAAACAGAACCCTTGAACCGTATGTCTCTTGACCTCCATACCCAAAGCAAACATGTTAATAGTGAAAACACACAGCCTGCCTCTGCGATGTAACTAGACCTTACTGTCTGCTCTTCACTGCTGGTACATGTTGTTCAGCAGTTATTCAACCATAATTACCTGTACTCATTTAAAATGAGGCTAATGGTAACAAAACACAATTCCTTGCTGCCAGATTTCCCGTTGCAAATGGCCCTTCCGAATCCGTTGGATTCCCTCGCCTTGTTCCTGCCCTGGTAGAAAACCATAGCCTTTGGCCCCTGACCACGAGTTTCCCCTATGAGCCAGTTTAAATACTTTTTTTTGCTCTGTTTCCCTGTTCGAACAAAGCCTGTTTAAACCAACCCTTTGTTTCTGTCATACTGCTCCTGGGTTTCCACCACACCCATTACAGTACGGTCTGGCCATAAACATGGACACAGCATACGATTCCTCATCCCAGACTCGGTTTTAGACTTGATGGAAGGGCCGATTCGGCAACCAGGAGAATCAACAGCACCACTGAGGTATCGGCAGGCTATAGCGAACCAGGACCAGGTGATAACCTCCTTTCTTGGCCAGTAGAAGTCACACCAGCGTAAAAGGCATAATAAAGAAGTAAAAGACATAAGTCGCACTGGAGTACAAGTCTCATTTTTTGAGAATGAGACATGCACCAGCGGAGAACAGAGTTAAGTACCGTTTTTTGGCCTGCATGTGTTCTACGAACGCCGATATGATGTCTGGCGAGAAAGGCCAGTGCATGCTTCTGCGTCGGCGTCTCCGTTGCGTTTGCGTGTTGCGCCGTTTCAATTCATGGTTCAAAAAGTCTTGCGTGTGTTGCAAGGCAATTCACCGCCAGAACACCAGGCGGAGTAACGTTATTGTCGAAGACGACCTGGAGAGTGCCCGCTTTGCGAGTGGAAGTCGTTGGTTTGTTTATTAATTTATCAGAGACTTTTTTGCCCCGTGCATCAACACTGCTGCTTTTCGCGGACATATTTGTCCCGCATTTCCTCCACAACTTTAACGCCCCCTCGACCGCCAAAACGACGTTTTTCGGAGATCTACGTCCATGAATTGGAGCCCATCCGCGTGTCTTTATAGTCCGCCAATGACGCGTGTGTTGTCATATTTAGTGTGGTCATATTTACGGATTTCTTCAGACAAAAGCTCTTAGATCTGATTCATTCTCTCGTAAAATATATTTTAATTATTAATTTTTTTTAATTTATAATTTTTAATAATGGCGGAATTACGCTATGAAACCGGAAACCAGAGACTCTGGGAAGGATGTAGTAAGCAGACCAATCACAGCCCTGCAGCTTGCGTTTCCTTGCGTATCCGTAGACGCAAGGGTTGGAAAAATTGGTCGACACCCGCAAGGCGGGGCGGGACGCTATGCAAGGGAAAACGCAGAAGCATAAACTAGGCTGAAACCTGCAGGTTTTGGTTTCACCACTGTCATGATATGAGACAAGACGCGAGTCGTGATCCACATTAAAGAGGGTTTTATTTTTGAACAGCCCAGAGTAACGTAAGCTATGCGTTAGACTCAGTTAGCATTTATGGTTAGCGTACCCAAACTACAGTAGCTTAACATGGACAAAAGACAATCTCGCAACAAGTTTAAAACAAAGCTCATTTGGCCACGGCCATAGCTTGGCGGACCGGGGTGGGGGGGGGGGGGGGGGGGTGAGGGGAATGGAGCGAGGGGAACGGAGCGGTTGGCGGACTTCCGCATACACTCGCGCGCAGGCGGGCTGTGATTGTAAAACAGGACTGGAGGGGGTGGGAATATATCTAGGTTTGTGATGTAACAAAACTTGGCGATTTTGAACAGCTCGTTCAGAGGCTAAAGATGGGATCGATTCAGAAACCTGTATCTAACTCAAAACAACATGGATGGATTTTCTTCCAAGTTTGTATGCGTGTGGAAACACCAGAGACACACAACAACACCCCAAATCCAAGAAAAAGTGATTTTTCCATAATATCGGCCTTTTAAGTTTAGTTTTATGTAAATACAGCGATGTTACCAATATTGCTTTCAGTATTAGTTTGGTTGCATGTGAAATACGAGTTCAGGTCCTGGGAACCTCTTGGTTGTCATACATCTTTTGGTAACCTTGGTATTCCTCCACAATGTCTAGGCAAATCCAAATGGGTCAGAAAGTAAGATGTAAACTTACAGCAGTGTTCTCAAATTGCCACATGAACTGTCTTTACTCAATTAATAGAATCTACAGAAATACTGAGATAAAAAAGCTAATTTTGAGGCCTGTGGTGAGAACATCTCACTGATATTTTGAGGCAAAATAAGGAAGTCTGCAAGGTGAATAGCAACAAAGCTTCAAAATCCTTATCTTGACTTAGTCTCCAGGAGACAGTTTGACGAAGTATCGTCACTTCTATTGTTCAACTGCTGGGATTCATTGAGGCTCCTTCAAAACCTAATCTGTCTTTAGACGTGTCAATCGACATCTGTCGGTGAGCCTGTGACCGCCGGTGTCTGCTGAGAGAGTGGCTCCAAGAAAAACTGCGACCGCAGGGTAGGCAAACGTAGGGTCTCTCTCCTGTGTGCTTCCTCTGGTGTTTTGTTAGTGACTTGTACTGGTTGAATGTCGACCCGCATTCGTTGCAAATGTACTTCTCAGACTTGATGTGGACGTTCTGCTCGTGCTCTCTCATGTTGCCCTAGCTGCGAGAAGCCCTTGCCGCACACAGGGCAAAGGTGTGGTTTCTCCCCCGAGTGGGTCAACGAGTGTATTTTCAAATCGTGGTGGGAATAAAACCTCTTGGCGCAGATGACGCACTTGTACGGCCTGTCCCCCGTGTGGCTCCTCATGTGCCTTTTGAGCCCCTCGGGGCGGGAGAAGTGGCGCTCGCACACGGAGCACCGGAAAGGTTTCTCCCCTGTGTGGGAGCGGAAGTGCCGACGAAGCTCTGAGGCTTTGAAGAAGCACATTCCGCAGGCGGCGCAGGAGTGCGGTTTCTCTGGCTGCTCCTGGTGTGTCTTCTCGTGCGCCTTGCAGTGGCCCAACTCAGAGAACCCTTTCCCACACACCGAGCATGTGAAGGGCTTCTCCCCCGTGTGCATCCGCTTGTGACGGACAAGACTGTTGAGCTTACTGAACGTCTTCATGCAGTAAGAGCACTGATGGGGCACCTTCGGTTCCTTGGAGTGCGTGCGCTTATGCCGTTCGAGCCTCGAGGGCCTGTTGTACACCTTTCCACAGTCAGGACACGGGTGCTTGTTAGTCTTCCTATGGCACTTCTGGTGTCGGATCAGCATCTCTTGTTCCGTGAAACATACCACGCAGTGCGGACACTGGAGAAGGGCTTTTGGCTTCCTTGTGTGTACAGTTTTGTGCCTCTCCAGCTTTGACGGCCTGTCGAAGGCCTTGCCGCAGACAATGCAAGGGAAACTCTTGTCGGACACGTCACTCTCAGACATTTCCTCGGGCTCAGTGGCGCTGGAGGCGTCTGTGGAATCCGATTCGGAGACCTCCTTCACGTCAACTTCTTCCGGACCTGAGGAACAGTCAGAGGACCTTTTTCATCAGCGACTATTAATATTACGTAATGCTTTGAGAAGAACTAAATTTAAAAAAAACATAGAATCACAAAGAGGAATCAACACCTACTTTCCTCTGAAGATACGGTTATAGTCACAGATGCGGCGACAGGGTCCATAACGGCATCCTATTCACACACAAAGACGCACAAAAACAACACAAAGAGTATTTGAAAATGGCATCTGTATTTATAATACGGATAGATGAGTGAGTCCAGGGGGTGTAACGTTCCATATCACTCCGCACTCAAAGTAAAGCCTAGTTTACGGTTCTGCGTTTTCAGAGAAAACACAGGGACACGCACATGCCAGAGCCTGTTGTGCGCCCCTTGCATGCTTTTTTTTACCCCTCCTTGCGTGCGTCAACCAATTGTTCTAGACTAGCGGCAAAAGCTACGCAAGCCTCACGGTTTGCTAACTACATCCTCTCCGCAGTTTCACATTTCCGGTTTCATAGCACAATACCGCCATTTTGAGAGAATGAATCAGTTTGAAGAGCTTTTGTCAGAAGAAATCCGTAAACATGACCACTTATACAACCTGTCATTGACGGACTGTAAGGACGTGCAGATGGCCTCTAATTTATCAACCGGCTTGCAGCTAGCCTGGGCGCCAATTCCCGCCCACAATGTACTTTTGGTCGGGAAGTTCGGTCTGTCATTGCTCCATAGTGGCACGAGTCAAATTGTCAGGGCGGGCTTTATACCATGATGGACAGATGATTAACAGTAACATAATCAATCACGTCATCAAAGAGCGCTTGGGTTGAATTTGTTTACAATAATGATGGCTGCCGCTGGAGAATTGAGGTGTGTAGATTCTGCTATCAGGTCTGTTCTGAAAGATATCGACAGCGAATTAATTTTAAAAGAGGAACAGAGAAACGCGATCGAGGCATTTGTAGATAAGAACAATGTTTTTGGCGTCCTTCCTACGTGATTCGACAACTAGGCGTCGCTTAAAGGCATACTATGCAACATTTTTCAGTTAATGTGTTCCATACCGTCTTGGATGAGTCACTTTACGGCGAGAACTGCTACACACCGCCCCAGTGAAAGGCAGGTTCGTAGCGCAGTAGCGATATTTGTGCAGTTATCATGGCAGAACCAGTGACAAACACGCCTGGCTTGACGCTGGAGAAACGAGGAGAACAGCTGAGCATCTTTACAGCCGTGCACTTTTATTTTTGGCCTCTGAGGGGAGCCCCGCTGGAAAATCAACCACGGTTGCATACTGTTGCCGGTTGCTACTACCACCAAGATCTGGTATGGTGATTTCTCCTAATTCGGTTAATTAAGGCTTTAAGATCAATTTCCAAACTGTATTCCTCTTTTTAGTAAAAGTTAGCATGGGTGTATTCACTTATGCCTAGCTAGCATTGTAGTTAGCTAGCAGGCTACGCAACAACGTTAGGTGTACTACTTGGCTTTAAGAGCCGACAACGTAAACAAATTTAAATATATTTTAAGAGAACTTAACCAAAAGAAAATGCAGAGAATGCACTCTCATCGACGGGGTAATGTCGAAAGTAATGTCCTTTAATTGCAGCCACCGAAGAAATCCAACGTCACATTAGAGACATGCTCTCCTTCATGCTGTTTCCATGAAAGGATATGAAAAACCACATCATTCCTACGGTTTCCACGAAAATCGTGTGTGGAACTGAAGCAGTTTTTGACACAGCAGTGTCTTCCAGGCATTCTAAAATAGTTAATTTTCTCGAATCTAGACTAGCCAAAAACAGATGACCCTCCTCTGCTACCAACACAAACAATGAACACTAGCAACTCAAAATGGCAAAAGGGGGCGGGGCGCTGTGCCATGATGACATCTGCTCATTCTGATTCTGCTCATGCTGCTTTCCAGTTGTCTCGTAAATCCGCCGCCCGAGTAGGAAAGTGTAAATTACCCAGCTTTCTGGTGGCATTTTGTTATAAAATGAAATAGGCGAAAATGTCAAAAATATTACTGAAATGTAAGACTTGCAATAATGGAATTACTTAAAATGTCAGTGTTTCTGTAATACCTCTATATTATCCTAAAGTCGCTATAGGATTTCTAGTTTTATAGTACTTCTATAGTCCCAAAATACGATAGTATTCCTATAAGATTACTATAGTATTTTGTTGAAAACGTCCTGCATTAGCATGGGAGCTGCTGCATATGTGGCGTCCATGTTCTTTCCAACCCGTCCTATAGCAAGACGCATCTGGAACTTTCCAACTCGGGAGGCGAACGTACGAGACAAATGGAAAGCAGCATGAGTCAGAGCCTAAGGAGAGCCTGGGCACTCCCTATTCGGGCCCATTGTATCGATCTTGGTTGCAGTTCCGTGATGGAGGTGATCGCAGGCGAGTGCAGATTGTATGGGACTCTACACGGCTAAATCTAGCTCTTTCTCCTACTTGTCGTTGAATCAACGTAGATTTTATTGTTGATTCCGCAAGTTCAATATGGATTATAGACCAAAAGTCGAATGAATGAGTACTTCATTGAATGAGTAAACTTCGACAGAGTCGAGCAGCTTTGGTTATCGTTGTCGATCATGTTGCTGATGCCATGAGAAAGGAAGCCATGATTTGGAAGTGCCGAAGAGATCGCCGAAGAAATGGCCGTAAAGCAGCACCTCCGGCAGTATGAAAATATGTGACGTCATCACATTTTTGGAACGGATTTTTAGAACAGATGAGTGAACTTTAAAATTCAATTTTCAGCTGAGTATTATTCTAGCCCCCCCTTTTGAATGCAAGTTTCAAATTGCTTGACAAAAAATTATATCCTGAGACAAGTGGAATTTAGGGGGTGAAGCCCCATAGAGTCTCATGCACTCACCTGCGAGCGCCCTCGCATGGACAGACGTGTTACTGCAGCCCGTCCAGAACCCAGAATTAACGAGAGAGTGCCATATAGCCTAGTTTATGCTTTTGCGTTTTCGGAGAAACTCAAGCGCCCCTTGCGTGTCCCTTGCGTAGCGTCCCGCCCCCCTTGCGTCCTTGCTGGTGTCGACCATTTTTTCCAACCGTTGCGTCTACGGATGCGCAAGCTCTGCAAGGAAACGCAAGCTGCAGGGCTGTGATTGGTCTGCTTACTACATCTTTGCCACAGTCTCGGATTTCCGGTTTCATAGCGTAATTCCGCCATTATTAAAACGAATATATTTGACGAGCGAATGAATCAGATCTAAGAGCTTTTGTCTGAAGAAATCCGTAAATATGACCACTTAGAAACACACGCGTCATTGGCGGACTATAAAGACGCGCAGATGGGCTCCAATTCATGGACGTAGATCTCCGCAAACGTTGGTTTTGCCGGTCGAGGGGGCGTGAAAAGTTGTGGCGGAAATACGGGACAAATACGTCCGCGAAAAGAGACGAAGAAAAGCAGCAGTGTTGATGCACGGGGCAAAAAAAGTCTCTGATAAATTAATAAACAAACCAACGACTTCCACTCGCAAAGCGGGAACTGTCTAGGTCGTCTTCGACAATAAACGTTACTCCGCCTGGTGTTCTGGCGGTGAATTGCTTTGCAACACACTCAAGCCTTTTTGAACCATGAATTGAAACGACGTAACACGCAAACGCAACGGAGACGCCGACCTTATCTCTTCATATTAGGATTTCTCTGCATGACTGCATTTTTTCCTGGTTCATTTGAAACACGCCCCATAATCACAGCTCGATGGAGCAGTATCAGACTCAAATTCTGACTAGAATTGAGTATGATTAGTCATGCTAGCTTGCAGCTCGAGGGGTGCACAAAGTTGTGGCGGAAAATACGGACAAATATGTCTGCGATGAAAAGCTGCAGTGGCAATGCAGGGGGCAAAAAAAAGCACGCCTTTTATAACCATGAATTGAAACGAATCCGTCGACACAACTGCGTGTGTCGAAGCCGTGCAAGACCAAAGGACGACAAACCAGGTGTTGATCAGGAAAAACACTGCATCTGAATCTGCTAACGTTAACTAACGCGATACGGACTAATTCAATTTAGTTTAGCACGACCCCGTGTCCCTTAAAGACGACCCCCGCCCGTCATGTGCTGACCATACACAAATGCATTTCTTCGTTGACTGTAAAACATTCATTTGGATGATTGTTTATCTGTGACACGCGTGCTCACAGTACAAATTCCCAGTTAGCTATCGGCTAGCTTAGCCGAGGCTAACGTTGTTGTAGAATTGGCTAGCATAACAAAGACGTAGTTATACGATTCCAAAGGGAAAACAAAATAAGAGTCCCACCTCTTTAATATCCCTTAAAAATTGAGGGCCGGCAACATCTGTTCTCTGCATCGTTTCTAATTCAACCTTCTTTACATTTAAATATAACTAACGTTAGTTCGCATTCAAATGGCTCAGATCGAGAGCGAGCGAGAGCCTTTGTGAAGTTAGCGGAGGGATCCACGCGAGACAATTTCCGGTTGCCAAAATAATATAATAACAAAGCTTATATTTTAAATTGCATACGGATGTAAGATTGACTGAACTTTTTTGATAGTAAGTAAAATACATGTTACCTGCATTTCGTGAGTTCATTTGAACAACTAAATTAAGCGTGTAGGGTATTGCTGTCAAAATAATCAAATGAATGTTCGACTGGCCTGATTTATTTAGTTCAGGACATTTCTGACAACATCAATGTAAAAAAGTATTAAATACAAGTCCTCCATACCCTTACATAACTGTGGACAATGGTGTTATTTTACACATTTATATGAACAGCAAACAACAGTAAAGCATTGATCTAACTGAAACATTATGTGAAGATATAGAATAAAATATGGTGACACAACTATTTTGAAACCTGAATAAACCTCCTTATAGAAACAGACAGAAGACAGAAGGGGTATAGAAGGATATTCACATAGACAATGAGAGAAAAAAGATATGCTTTCTTAACACCAAAGCATGTGAATATGTTAAGGTGGATACTCTATACATACAAATATGGGTCTTAAAATGAACATATGCCTCCATGAAATAGTTGTTATTGATTAATAATTGTTTTTAAATTGTTGTGATATCTGATGAGACAACTGCATGACGAACATTATGTACAGCGTAAGGCTTTCATGACAAGAAAATGCTTTACCTTTCAGTTTTTCTCAAAAAAATATCATGTGGAAGTGTATGCATCCAGGTAATGTGTTTTTGCTGCAACAGATGTTGTTGCATGCCACAGGAACCACTGTTTAAGTAAAGTCTCCCTCAATCTCATCACAGTATGCCATTTTTTATTCTCAAACGTAAATATTTAAATTTGCATTAAAAGGTCCAACGAAACAGCATGGTGGAAATGGTTCCAGGGTATTACCACCAAAAGATACAAAGTTTCACAGCTTCTCTCTCACTCTCTCTTTGGTCTACTGAGAGAGAAAGGTGTGAGAAAACGACTCGGAGTTCTGGATGCCCCACACTTCCAGGGCCTGGATCTTGAAATGTCCCTTGCAGAGTTGGGTGCTCTTGAACGTGTCACAAGGCTCTGAGTAGCCCGCCTCTAGGTCTTCCTCCAGGCAGAGTGCGGTTCCTCCATCACCACCTAAGAGAGGACGTGGACACACACTGTTAACTAGAGCCTTTCACAGTGAATAACAATAACAACATATTCCTCCGGCGTACCGATTATGAGCTGACTGTCACTGGCTGCGATGAACATGGAGGCCTCCTGCTCCTTGGGTCTCCTTGGCTCTTTGGGCGTCGTGGCTGACAGGTAGCTGCGGTCCTGGGGGGTTCCGGCGGGACAGGTGATGGGAGGCACCAGAGAGGAGGCCGAACTGCTGTGTCGAGTCATCTGGGGGGAGGCTGCCCTGGTCATGATGTTGACCATGGCCTGCTGGTAGCGCTCCATGCTGGGACGCAGCTGAGGGAGTGAGCAACTTTTAGTGTATCGAACGGTGATGAAGAAGGTTGCCGCAAAATTACAACCCCTTTGCAGCAAAGCGTGACAAGCTAAACCCAAGTGGAAAAATAAGAAATAGAAGAAGAAGAAGAGGAAGAAAGCTGGATGATGACTCACCGTGAAAACGAAACATTCCCCGGTTCCAAAATACATAAGTCCCTCAGAGTCGTGGTTCTTTCTTTCCATCACGTCTGTTGACAGGAAGGCACCGAAGACCTGAGAAAGGAAAAGTATTTCAGCACGGCACGCATTTCAAAAACTGATTCTTGTATGTAAGGAATTTTTTTCAAATATATTGAATAAAACCAAAAATATATAAGACAAAATATAGAACTGTTCCTTGTATAATGTTACCTCTTCACACATCGTTTTGATAATCAAGACCGCTGGTTCGTTTCCCTCCATGTGTGAATATAATCTATATCAGAGAGAGAACAAACATGATTCTATGTTGTTTCATTGTAGCATTTTTAAATAACGGACAGTTGAGAAGTCGTCGTTGTTGTTGTTGTTCTTTCTTTTTTGTCAACAGAACCCCTGAACCGTTGTTTGGTCTCCACACTCTGCTATTTAGTTTCTGCTCTTCACTGCTGGTTCTTGTTGTTTAGCAGTTATTGATCCAAAACGACCACGCCTCATTTAAATGGACAGTTCACGAAAACACATATTTAAGTCTAATTCTTTACAAAACTATGCAACTCACACCAAAAAAGAACTAGACTTATGAATACTACTAAAGATGAGAGGAGAGGAATAGGCTTTGGATGTTTGGGATGAGCTGTCCCTATTGATCCGTATTAAATATGACAGAGAGGCTGTTTGTGTATCAGAAAGGCTATCGGACATAATTCATCGTCTCTCTCGCAGATTGTTTTTGTCAAGGAAGGTCACTTACGATGCAAGGCTTCTTCCGTGTTCCGCCGTGCTGAACAGCCGGATGGGGCTGAAGAGGGAGAAGCGCTCGGGTATCCAGGCCCAGACGACTCTCATCTCGGTCCCAGTCACAACACAGGAGGAGAAGCTGCTGAAGGTCACCGTCTCCACCAACTGCCTTTAAAGGAACGTTGAAACGACAATAGCATGAGATTAAAGAAGGATCAATTTGAACACTTAACTTATGAAAAGTAGTTTTCCTCATCAGCACATTCTTCCACTGCTATTGCTCCTCCCAGGTAGGCCTTTCACTGGCCGTTACTATTAGGAACCTCTACGCTGACCCACCTCTTCTGGTGCGTGCCGACGCCTTTCTGCATGAGGGCGTCCATGTTGGCGTTGAACAGCAGGTTGAGCTCCCTGCGCGTGGCCATCCGGATCATGAAGGCCCTCTGCAGAAGGTTCTCAGCGGTGCAGTGGCGAGCCACGCTCTGAACGAACCTTTTCATGTCCGTGCGGAAGTCCTCCACGTCGGCCACTCTCGAAGACACGGACACCTTGTAGAGGCTGAGCAGAGCCAGCGCCACCCTTCGCAAAGAACCACACGGGTTACGCCGCCGCTCTGGAAGGTGACCGCCAATGCTGCTAGGAACACTCAATACTTTGGTTTACATGCCAAGCGCACAACAAACCTGTATAGGACCTTGTAGCCCTCCGATAGGTAGACATCCAGCACTCTGATGGCGTACGTGAAGGGAAGGTCGGCGAATATCCACATGATCCAGTCGGAGTAGAACTCAAAGAGGTTCTGGTGGGAGCTAGCGATCAGCTTGCGGATGCCTCTGCAGCACCTGTTGGCGAGGTCGCCAAAGGTCATGCAGGAAGCGCGGTAGGTGAGGAAGGTCTGGTCGATGTAGCGCTTGTTGGGGTCGTCGTAGCAGATGAGGCGGGACACACTGTGGAAACACTCAGCCTCATCTTCGCTGAAATGGAGGAGGAGGGAAACCAGTTCGGCCAGGATGGGGCAGAACCTCATGTCTGGGAAGCATTTGCCGAGGCAGATGAGGATCTTTTTCACGGAGTTGAGGCCCGCTTTGTTCAGGCAGTATCTGGATGAGAGGCGATGGAGAGGAAGAGTAGCTTCAATGTAATCGTACACATGGTAATTCACCATTTGAAGCATAATATCCTGCATTGTTTCTTTTTCTGGGCAAAAGACAGATTATGTCAGAATATGTCGATGTAACCAGATTAACTGACATGCTTGGAGGACACCACAAGGAACGTTTCACTATTCTTGATTCTGGTGGTCGCTGTGGGCAAAGGTAGGCTGACAGATTCCCAGATTCAATTTCGGAAACTAATAATATCAGAAACCGTTATTATCCCACTAAAGTACCTGGGTATTTCTGCTGCCGCCATGTACTCTGGGACCGCATGTGTGCTGATTTTCTGTTCTCCAAAGTGCGTCCTGGATACTTCATAGTAGACATTTCTGTCTGGAATGATACACCTGCTGCAGATTTAACAAAATCCCATTTGGCTTTAGATTAAAAAGCTCCATCCGATTTTGCAAAAAGTGGTATGCATTGAGTGCCTCATGACACAATTGAGAAAATGTAACGTGACAACACTAACCTGGAGTTAATGCTGTGGATGATGTGGTAGTACGCTTTGGCCCTCAGTGTGTGCGGCGTGGCCCAGAATCCTTCACGGCCCATTGTCTTCAGCTGCTGTGGGTCACTCTGCAGGACCTGCTGGTATCGCACTGCAGCTCCGGGGTCAATCTTCTCCCAGTCCACAAACTGCCCATACTTCATCCCAGAACAGGAGTTAATCTCCCAGTTGTCTGACTCAGAGATGGTCATCATGCACACCGGCTTAAGGTTGCATTTACTGCCTGAGCAAAGTATGGACGCACACATTTAAGTTTAGCTTTATGTAAATAGCTTTGGGAGGAAAACACATACTATTAAAAAAACAACACCATTATTTTATTACCATTATGATCACCTATTTTTGAATGCTTGATTCGTTTGATCTTGGTCTTCTTGGAGCTGACTCCAGCACCAACCCCTTCCCCTTCTCTCTTCTCCTTTTTGTTCACATGGTGCTCAATGAGGGAGCTGGCCCTTTGCCTCAGTGGACTGGACCGGGAGAAATTTCCCACGTCGTCTTCAGAGTTAAGCTCCGTCGGCTTGTAGCTGTAAAAGGACCTGGAGAGCAGTGCAAGCAGTTTGAACTGCGTAGTCCGTAACAGTGCCGGGAATAGTCTGCCCCACAGTACTCCAACTCAAATGCACATGATTATAAAGTGCCTGTTGTCTACATACTTGGAGCGAGGCCTTGTGATGGTCTCCTCCGACGGGGTCTCCAGGCCGTAGTTCTTGCTGTCCTCTGGACTGTAGTAGGAGTGAGACCTCTGCCGACCTCTGCTCCCGGCCGCGGAACCCATGTCCTGGTCGGACATCGACACGGAATTCATGCCCACGCAGTTGGAGAAATCCGGTGCTCTTGAAACGCTGATCATCGCTTCAAACCTCGTCGCTCAGCGGCAAGCGATTCCGGAGGGTTAACGTGTGTGCTATTTCTGAGGGACGGGCCGTTATATATAAAGCCTGTGGGCCTGCGGTCATTCGAGACATGTTTGGTGGGAGGGTTTGTTTGGGAAAACAAACCCAAATATGTATGCTGACATTGCTGACGTGCATTGTCCCGAGTAACTAGGCCAACTGGAATGTATCCTCAGAACGGCAATAATCAGAAGCATCATTCAGAAAAATAAAAAACTTCCAGCTCACAGGGCGTTACACAAAACATAAATACATATGCAATTGCAGCTCAAGGGATTGCTCCTCGCTGTTGCAGTTGTTGCAGATGTTATTTTGATATTATTTGTTTATGCAGAGAATGTCAACAAATGGCATATTTGTAATAAGGTCATCAGAGTAATCATGTTCCTTTCGCTGTAACCGCCTTGTGCACAACAGCCAAATGTCAAATGTGTTTATTCCAAGAAGTCCTCTAAAGCTTATTGTTCTATACAACAGATTTGTGTTTAGATCACAACACAACTGCTGTTTTGTCATGAAACATTTATAGAAAACTCTATGGAGGCCCATATTGTGACCAAGAGCAACTGTTTACCTTATCTCTTCAGGATCATAAACATGATACAAACGTTTTTTATGAGCACAAGCGCTCATGCTGTCAGTAAGGGGAAAAAAAGGTGTAAAGAGCAGATTAGGTTATTCATTCAAGATTTAAACTCACAGATGAAGGACGCTGTGAAAGGTGAACACATGTTCCCAAATAGCTGTCAGGTAGGCAGAATGTCTCCAGAAAAGAGGAAAGAAGCCTTTTCAGTCTGCATGATAGTTAAAAAGGCAAGTCTACTATGCATGGGTAAGAATTACATTAAAATTTACTAAAACTGTAAGTGTATCCGCTACATGCTCTGGTGTTTTAACAAGAGTCCAACCTAATGAATTGTTAATAATAATAATAATAATGTTAATAGTACATTGATATCTTGGAATAAAAGCGTTAATGTCCTAACATGTGATGATAATTCTTTCCAGAACTAAAAAAAAAATGGTATAGTTATAATGTCCTTGATAAATCCTTTATTAATGGAGGATGGAGGTTTTACTTTTCTTGTCGTGCAACAGAAAAATAGGGAAACCTCAATCAGTCAAATTTGGAATGAAGATACAATAATCTTGGATGACCATGGCTTCTTATTACAATTTTCATACATATCAATTTTGTCTAAACCTCAAATGTTGAGTCGGTATTAATGATAATTCAGATATCAGATTTAAGATATATATCACTATATTGCTAGAGTTTTTCCAAGATGGAATGTTTTCTGTTTGTGTTGGAGTAATGGAGCCGAGAATAGGCCGTACATAATGTTTGATTTGCTATGTGTGGTATTGTACATATTTTTAGTTGAGTATTTATACATTGACAAATGTGATAATGCAATACGCAGTTATTTAGTATTTATCTACATATCCATCACGGATTTGCTTAAAAAGTTTCGCTCCTTTTTATATTGTCCCTCGCACGGTGCCGTCGTGACGTCAAACCTAAACAAGAAACAGTTTGCTAGTGATTATTGCCAGATAAACTAAGTGGATTTTCTCTCCATTGATAACTTGTATCGTTATGTCTCAGGACCCGTGGTAAGCATAGTGTTCCAAGCCTACCGTAAATTATCTCAACTGCACTATTAACCTTAAAAACGGCGTTACTAACGCTAATAGCTACTCTTTCATTTTCGTTACCCTCTGGTAGCTGGAGTGGCAGCTAACGTTAGCTCTTCCCTGTCAAGATTAGCGTTGAACAAAGACAATATTGTTTACTTTAATAAGCAGTTAATAGGATATCTGTGAGTTGTAAAATGTAAGGTTAGTACAGCGACACAGGGTAAGATTAAGGACATGTGATGTTTATAAGCAGTAACGTTACACTTGGCTTTTGTTTTCAAGCTAGGAAAAAAGCGATGCTAATGTCACATGAGCAATGCAGTTAATGTTACATCTTTTCTGCTCTCCAACGTTTTTAACCAATAATGCCAAATGAATGACGAAAATGCACTTTTTTAGTATAGTTGCTTTAATGAATGAATGTCAGTGGTGTTTCATCCCTTCTCTGACATTCAGTTGCCAGGCTACAGTTACAAAATCATTAAAAAGTCCAGAACCCAACATGACGGTCAATAAGTGATATGAAGCCCTCTGACAGCCTGACCACTAAGAGCTGTGAGGGCAGAACTAGATAGTATTTACTGCACTGTGTTCTGTATTCTCTAAATACAAGTTTTGTTGGTTTAAAAAATCCAATGATCAAGGATTAACCTTTTTTTTTTGTATCCCAGACATTAGTTAAATAACTTATATTGGCTCTGTGATTTATCTCTGCCAACTGTTTGTCGTGAGTCAGTGATTCCAGATCAATTCACAAGTTGTTCACATGTTGAATGTTTGATCTGCCCTGAGAATATTGTTGCTTTTTGCAGCAACAACACAAACATGCTACTGTTTTTCTTTTAGCTTTATTTGTCATGTGCGTTTTATGTTACAAATGGATTACGCTGAACCTAGTTGTGGATCTCTGCGTTGCATTCTGACAATAAATCAATGAATCATCCTTGAATGACATATCATCCCATCAATTGATCTACAGGTTACAGAATTATGACGCCACTTGTCGCTTGGCACAGGAAACGGCAGAAAACATTCATGAGCGCAACAGGCAACAGAGAACAGGGGGGAACCCTGCAAAGGTGAGGCGTAAAATTCGCAAACATACTGACTTCCCCTACAAATCTCTGTTTATAGTCGTGTTTCTCTGGTGGCCAGTCGATGTGAATGTCTTCGTCTCTTTTTATTTTCAGATAAACATGACACTGCGAGCATCACTGCAGAAGCTCAAACAGAACATCGCTCAACTTAAGGAGGGTTTGTTGCGAGCATCATCAAGTCGGCGCTTGTATCCTTTCTTCTTACACACTGGTAGTCCGGCAGGGTCTCCCTTGCTTGTAGTAGAAGTATTCTTCCTGTAGAGGTCGGTAGAGGGTTATGTAAAGCTCTGGCCTAACTTCTCATGTAGAAAGTGCCTGCAGCATCCAAGGTGGTTTGAAGGACGTGGACTATTTGTGCATGACCTTAACATGGCTTCATCAGGATGCAACCAGAAGCTGATAGGAGGCAGAACCTCATTGACGACCTGCTAACCAGAGAGAAGCAGCTCAATGCCACCTTCAAGGGAGACTTCGTGGAGCCTGAACCTTCAAGGTATTTAAGATCCAAGCAGATTGTGCTACCCTAACTAAGAAGTAAAAGTTGGGAAAACTGGTAAATGTCATCAAGCATTCTCTGCGCTTACAAGTGGCGTTGCCCAACGACTACATTTCCTTTAAAACAATACGTTTGGTCAATTTCTCATTTCCTCCTGCTTTGTTGTCTGCCTTCATAGCTTCACGGTGGGTCTGGAAGTCCCTTTGGCACTGGAGAGCATTTGGGTTGTGGTTTGTTTACAGCTTGTCTGTGAGCTTCACAATTGTTGTATAAACAAAAATTAATAAGGAAAAGAACATGCTTCCTTTTGTGTCCGTTGTCTTTTTCATCGTTTTCAAATGTTTCTCCCTGTCCACAATACAACACGACCCCGGCCTCTCTAAAATAAAACGGCAACTGTAGCGTGTCATTGGAATAGGTTTCACAAAAACGGAGAACCACATTTTTTGAGCACTTTCGTCCTGAAATATGTTCTGGCGCAGCGAGTTGTTGCTTAGGTAGTTTAAAAAAATTGCAGAATATTTCTCAACCCTGAGTCTCCGTCAGTCAGTGCCAAAGTGCTGAACGCCCAATTAAAAATAACGAATCCTCATTCTCTTGTCTATGTCCTTGACGAGGGAGGTCACAGGCTCTGTTCTCTCCGCTTTGATGAGACGTCACCGGTCACTGACTCTGTGTGAGTCTTGCACATCCGGTACGACCCGTGTGCCATGACCTCTCCCTGTGCTGCCACTCGGAAAGAAGTCTGTCTGTCTGCCATTTCGACAGGCCTGCTTAACTTCCCGCCTAATTCTTTTTCATTAAGAGAAATATCCTGCTCCGCACCGCTGATCACACCTCCAGAGACGGCTTTCGTAGCACTCAGGGAGCTGATCAAAGAGCGGGCCTGCCACGGCTCGCGTGCTCTTCTTTTGAATCGACGTGAGAGCTGGTCCGGCCGTGTGATATTTGAAAGGGAAGTGGAAACTCTTCTGTGTTGTTTAAATCCTCCCAGCTTTTTACGTCGGTCTAGTGAATCTGTGTTTTTTTTTAGATGCTGTTTTGACATTGTACAGTTCAGTCTGTCTCCTCTGTGCCAAAACAAGTGGTGGCCGCCTCCGTTCCACCAGATTAGTAAAACTCCCGTAAATAGACTGATGAGGGCGCCTTTCCCTCCGATAATACTCACAAGCTTTTGTTTTTTGGGATTGATCTGCTTGGCGGTACTTTGCACGCGCTCTCATCTATTTATCAGGCCACACACTCAATTTCACAAAAGGCACAGTGGCGAAAGTAAAATAAACCACTAATGATATTTGCTAATAAAATGGCTCGACAAACTGCAATCATGTGGTTGTGCGTTTCTTTTTTTCCCTTCTTAAGCTTGCAGACCTAACCTTAACAGTGATTTGTGGGTAGGACTCTTTGCCGCTGTGTGGTCCCCGTGGATGCAGTGAGGGAGGGGTGTGGTTGGCCATGCTCGGATAATCTAAGCTGCTCTTTTTTTCCTTTTTTCTTTTTTTTGGTGAGAACTTTGAGGAGAAGAAAACGCAGGTGACTTTAATCTATCCCTGAAACAATACATTCATCAGAATCTCCATTTCCGGCAGGCCAAAAGAAAGACACGGCGGCTACAATTTGAAGGCTCAGTGCGCCATGTCACCCACCGCTCCATCATTGTTCACTAACCTTTCCTCTTGCATCGGATCGCACTGGAAAATGGTTGCAATTAGTTACATCTCCCCTGTCCTAGTCGTTCAAGTCACGTCCCGGGTGCTCGGGCCCCGTTGGCGGCAGTGTAGCGCCTCGCGGCTGCCAAGAGATGTGCCTGAGTGACTCCGGCGCTCCCCCACCGACGGGTTAATTGGATCTTCACACACTAGGCCGTTCTGCGGAGGAAGTAGCCGACTGGCACACGGCCTCAGTGATCAGACATGTCAGAAAGGTTGGCCCGAGGTACGCCTTCATGGTATCAGGCCTGCTAGCTAGCGTTGCCAATGGTCTGACAAGGATTTGTTGATGTGGAAGTCGGGGGGGAAAGTATGCAGCGGTGGTGCAAAAAAAAATAGATTAACCAAAACGACTTTCACTTAGTAATTTGAAAGCTTTAGGTTAAGTTAAGTTTCTCTATAAACAGTTAGGAGTGGTGGGACATGTGGCTCTGGTAAAACAACTCCCCCCCCCCACAAGGTTAACCAGCATACGGCTTGCTCTCGGCATACGTGGTTAAATCCGACCTCACGCAGGGATTGTGAGTCCGTCACTGCAAGAGGGGTGAAAGCTGAAACACAGCTTTAAGCTATTAGCAGAAGAATAGCTTTTAAAACCACACAGCGGTGTTTAGCACAGCATAGTACAGAGCAGATCTCCCCCTCCCTCCCCTCCCCTCCCCTCCTTCTCTCTCGCTGGTCTGTCACTTCGTCAGGGCCGAACCTCCCCAGCAGCCCACAGTCCTGTGAAAGATTAACAGGCAAGCTAACCTGGTACTTTTCAATCATTCAAAGAACTTAAAAGACAAAGTGGCTGAATATTTTTCTCTGTGATCTGAAGGGTGTCGTTGTCATAAAACATTTGATAGATTAAAGTATTTTAAAAGGAACATGCCTTGTGCAGATGTGCGTGTTGTGCGAGGTCGTACAGATGTGCACTGCCCCTCTGTCCCAACCTGGGAAATAGGTCGCGTTTAATTATGCAGCTAAAAGTCCCTCATGCTCAACGGGTGCTTCAGACTTGTGAGTGGAAATTGTCAGCAAAATAGCTTGCTGAACGGCTGCGTCTCTGCTTTCTGGCTACGAACATACATACACAGGCTCCAAAACTAAAGGAGACGACAAACGCTGTAACTTTTTATTGAACCTGAAGAGGATTGGTGTGACACACTTTTGAAACGACGTGTCTTTTTGATGGCGTCTCACAGGTGGACGTTGATGGGCTCAGGGGCGGGATCGAGCGGAGGCGTTGTGGCCAACCCCTGGCTGGTCAACGAATCAGAGGAAACCACAGGGCTGACCTTTGGGGAGATCAAACAGCAGCAACAACGGATCATCGAAGGTAAAATATATTTAGCGCTCCCCTACTTGAACGAGCAACCACCGAGGTATCGAGTGTCCGGTTATTTTTCTTTCCAATTATCACAATTTCACAATTATCTCATTTAAAAACGCGTTAACTTTGACAGCCCCGATATATATTTATACACACACACACACACACACAATAAAGACATTTGATGGAGAGTATTTAACGACGGAACATGTATATAACAAGTCCTATAACAAGTAAAAAGAGGATCACGATAATTCTCATTGGGAAGACTCATTGAAAGCCCACGCCTGCTGCCCCCCCGCCCCCCACCCATTCACCTGACTGCGAGTGACACTTCTTTGCCCCGTCTCCATGGCGGCTCCTCTGGTTCTCGTCAATGTGAGGATCACAGATTCCTCTTGAGACGGCGAGAAACAAACCACACAGAGGTCGTTCTGGTCCCCTTTGGGGACTTCTGGGGGAGTTGGGTAATGGCGAGCGCCTGAACCTGTGGTTAAAAAATAAAAAAAAATAAAACCTCAAATTCCAGTAGAAGAGAGCGTGTCAAACTGGGGAACTTTGAGGAGGCCAAGGCTTTTTTGTTGCGCTCCGCTTCACTTTGCTCTCCACCGGAGTTATAACAACAAGAGCGCGGCCGAGCGGGGTAAAGTGCTGAGTGACTTGCACGAGGCACCGTGAGCCGAGCCGAGGCCGGACAGCCGGTCAGTCCTATTTCCCCCACAGTCGCCTCATCACATAACGGTGCACGGGGTATTCTATGGCTCACTTCTGTCAGGTTGCTTTTTCAAATCGTCTGTTCTACCCACCCCAAAGTATTTTTCCTCTCTCTTTCCTTTTGGTTGGATGGATTGACGTCTTTCTGTCTTCTGTCTTTTCACAGTCCAGGATGCAGGCTTGGATGCGCTCGCCGCCGTCATCAGCAGACAGAAGATAATGGGCCAGGAGATCGGCAATGAGCTGGATGAACAGAACGGTAAAAGTTCTCGCATGTGCACATATTCGTCCAAAAATATATTCTGAATTCCCCACACATGATGCACCGCAACGTGCCAATCAGACCTACTTGTTCTGAGACGGATTAACTCGCCTCATGTAACTTGTTGGATGGCAATACTCCCTCAAACAACCGCAACACTGAGTTAGAACCAAGCACACACGCAGACTCACACCCTCACACTGGCATTGATAGAGCGACTGCCCTCTCATTCGGGGCAGGACCAGGTCAACCAGTGTCGTATTTCCCTTGGTGAGTCTCAGTGTTTCTAAAATCCATAAAAAAACAGATTCCGGAATCAGATTTTCTGAGCGATAGTGGTGCTTTAGAGTTATTCCTGTCTAAATGTCTCTCTTCGGTCCAGATAGCTTCCATCAAAAGTGCGACGCGCCACACGCAGATGGAGCGCAGTTCCCCGGACTGCTGACGCTCAGACAGGCGGCACTCGAGACATTAGACTTTTGGGACGATCGTCTGTCGACCGGTGAACAATTGGATCTATTAATGCATCTCGTTGGTAGAATAATACGCCAGTTATCCCACAGTGTTACCTTACACAGAGGATGCATTGGCCCACAGCGGTAACAAAGGGCCGGTGATGCTGAGTGGCACTGTACGCAGTCATTTCCTGTGGGAACTCAACATTTCTCAAGTAGACTACTCTGCTGTTCCGAGTTGCGGCAACCTCATAGGAGATCCCTGAGAAGATGTGGTCCCACACACCTACAGCACAGGCCGACAGTGTCTTTTCCAAGCTTGCTTCCCAGCCTCTCGGCGGGAAAAGAAGGCGTTGTTCTCTGGTAATATCCTGCCTGAGCAGTCGTACCCAAACAAGCCCACCGGCTTGGATAACCGATTGATCTCGGAGTGGAAACAAACGGCCGCCGGGAAGGAACGGCAGATGTTTCTGTCCACGCTGATGGGAGAATGGAAGAGAGGAGAAAAGGGAGGGCGGATGGTCTTTAGCCGCGCTTCCCCGGTACCGTATCGAAGTAGACGGATCATTGCTCTTACGCTCTGACCGGCGTGTTTTTTCTTCTCGTTCTTTCAGCTTGATGTCAGTGTTTCCGACGGGACAGCAAGTAAGCGAGAGAAGGCAAATGGTCGTCGCCCTGGAAACAATGGCTGGTTTAGAGCCCATATAACTAATAATAAGATATATCTGATGGGAACTCAGCTTTTCTTCTTTTTCTGTAATGGCCCAAGATATCCAAGCCACCTTTGGGTATTGTCATTGGCTCCATTTGGTGAAATACAAACCGAAGACATTTCTGGAAGTCTGCAGCGGCATAAGGAAAGCCAAACTTAGTGTTTTGCTATTACGATGGAGCCACACTCCGATACACACACTGCATTTCGTTAACTACAATAGACCTGTGGCGCCCTGTTGATAAAGTGTAGAGTGTACAGAGTTTCCTCACGGCCTCTCAGCGATTTATGGCCGAGCGTCAGGTTCATAAGGGCTGCTGACAATGATTCACTGGGCCTACGGGGCTCTGGCCTTCCACAGGTTTGCTTTGCCCCCCCCCCCCCTCTCATTTCTCATCTAACCCCCTGTTCTCCCTGGGCTCTTTTCAACAGTACTTTTATTTTAGAAACCACGTTCCAGTTCCCTCCTCGTCCGTGTCTCCTCTGCACCCTGTCATGCTGTGATGGTGATGCTGAGACGTCTCAGTTGCTCAGGGCTTCTCGGGATGGAGAGTGACGTATCACGCAGGTGTAGTGACTGCTGGTGTAGACCCTGCGTTCCTTAAGCAAGATTTAGGGTTCTTCGAAGGAATTCACTAGAGCTTTGTCTATTTATTCCAATGATGTTTCCAGACAAACGCAAACTTTGGCACAGTAGTGCACTCACGTCCCCTCTATAAACTGTTTGTGTTTAACTCTGCATTTTGTCAGTCGAACATCATCCCCTCACCAGATAAGAGAACTGCAACTAGGGAACTCTGGGGAAAAAAACGTTGCACAATATGCATCCGTGGCCTGAAATGCGAATGAAACGTCAGTAGTTAGTAAAAAAAACCAATAGCTTTCTATTCGCATTCTACTATAACAGCCGGGTCACGCTGTCAAGCATGCTTTGGCTTAATTTACAGGAATATAGTTGCACGCGCCTCATTGCCTCTTCCCCACTGGGCAGCTTATAAAAGCTTGTTCTGGGTTCTTTACCCGGTTGGTGGTCCGAACCTCCGACTCAGCCGCTTCGCCAACAGACTAAAGTGACGAACGCTCGGCCACCAGGACAATGGAGAGGGATGGATTGTTTTCACCTCCGCTGTCGGCTGAATGCTCTCCGACTCTTTACAGTACTTCACAGTTACTGTGTAGAGGTACTGTTGCTATAGCAAGTTGGATTTATTACCCATAATTCATGTCTGTAGAGAGTGCGCTGTGTGCCTTCAGGCCGGGCCATAAAAACGCTG
This sequence comes from Apeltes quadracus, assembly GCA_021346845.1. Classification (NCBI taxonomy): domain Eukaryota; kingdom Metazoa; phylum Chordata; class Actinopteri; order Perciformes; family Gasterosteidae; genus Apeltes; species Apeltes quadracus. Next base: position 5,933,182 of record CM037925.1, read on the forward strand.
CGCTCGCTTCGGTAGTTCATCCAGTTTGTGAGGAACGGAGCTTTTGTAAACTTAAGTTTTATATCCTTATTATTACAACATTAACTCTGCATTGATGCAAACTCTCTTTTGCCTGTTCAAAGTTGTGTTTTTTTTTTCCTAATTTGAGACATCAAAATGGCTTTTGCTTGAATGCTAATGTTATTGCATGAGACAGATTTGTAAGTGCTGCGTTTCTTACTCATAACGAATGTCAACATTGAAAATGCACAAAGTAATGGGAGAGTTGTTAGTTTTCATAGAGGCAGGGAAAAAACCATGTCTGTTCTAAAGCAGGGGAATGGCATGGCCCCTTGTTGAGGCTGACCGTTGGCGCGTAACCTTGGCGTCCGACTGTCTTTCCTGTCTTTCCTGTCTTTTCCCCCTGATCACTGTCCTGCAGCAGTGTTTTCCTATAAATAGATTAAGCTCTTTGTAGTTTGGCTCCTCAAGTTTAGCTCATCACCCAAGTGCAGTGGAGGTTGCAATCATTTCCTTTTTCGGGAAACAAATCCGGCAGGGGTCAGAAAGAAGACGACCCTTCTGGGAGGTTCAGTGATGAACCCGGAGCCCCCAGTTCCGCCCGTCTCACTCTCAACTGGGTCAGAATGAGACGCAGAGTGAGCACACCGATTACCTTCATATGGCTCATAACATGAATTCACGGCAAGCTGAATTCAACGTCGGATGCATGCAAATGACCAAGTGGTGTCACTGAAGCATTCGTAAGACTTCGGTAATCAACTATCTTTAAAGTGCGTTCAAAAGGTTTGGCCCTCCCCATTTACTGACTTGCCTTCTGTTGGGAAAGCACAGAGCAAAAGCGGTTAATTCTATTAAGCCGTAATTCCCTTATCACGCACTTCCCATTTTGTGATTTTATTTATGGACACCTTGAACCCCTCTGTTGAGGCTGTGACAAAAAACTACAATGGATGTCTTTAGTCTCTTCTATTGTACCTCCTATCTTGGAGTTTGAGGTGATAAAGTGTCACTGAAATAAAAAACGTGGAATGTTGTTGGCCAATACGAGTGTCGCATCATATCGCGCCGCGGCAGAGGGCTGATTGTGATTTGCAGATGATTATTTTCTCCTTTTCATAAGATGCTGTAATGACATGTGAGATAGCAAAAACATGTCAAGAATTGTCTTCATTCTTGTTCTTTTTTAATTTCCATAATACATCAAACTAGTTTTATCTATCATATCTATATATTACACTTTATAAGCTGTGGTATCAAAAAGCCTTTGCAGTCCAGAAACTGCGTTTCTTTTAGTTTTTAGAGGGTTTTTAAAGCTCTTTGTCCTCATCTTGAGATAAACGTTTGTTAACTATCCTGTCTGTAGTCCGCCAGCCGCTTACGAAAGACTTTGCTCCCATGATGGACATCTTGCTAATAATTAGATCACTGATTTTGCGTCAGCAGTGCACGTAAAGGGCCCGGGCCGGGACAGCACTAATGACTTCCAAATAAACAGTGCAGCCGGAGGAGAGGGGCACTCGCCGCTGCAGTGCGGTGACATCAGCCACCCGAGAACGCAGCCCGGCGCTCGCTTCTGCTTTTAGAAACAACCCGGTGAGCAAATAAACCCCACTAATGATGGCACCGGGCGGAAAGTCGGCGCAGATTGATTCACTGTTTGTTTGATTCGCTCCGCTGGAATGTGAGGCTGGTAGTAGTGAGTGGTGTTTTCCAGACGTGGAAATGCAGAGCGGGTCGTGATGCGATGTTCAAAGGGGTGTTGTCATCGGAGGAATGTGGAGCGTGCAAACGGGCCGTGAAGGAGGGCATCATTTGACTGGTGTTTGACTTTGGGAATTATTGGATGGCACAGCTACTCTTTAATGGTACGTGGTTTGATTTACATTGGAAAAATCCAACGTCAGGCTGCTCTTGAGAATAGCTTATAATTTATAGTTTTTCCTGTACTGTATGTTGGGTTGCAACTAAGTATTATTTGTTTCTGTATTATTTTATATAAAATATACCCCAAAGATTTGACAGTTCAACATGGCAATAAGTTTTTGCCATTTTGTCTAAATGACAAGAAAAAACACACACACAAACACACAACGTGTTATAAAAAAGGACAAAACCAAATCTTTCAAATACTTTTACTTGGAACATTTCACTTTAATTGACAGAGCAGCCAATCGTCAGGTTGCACTGAGCAGCTCCGCCCTTTTGCTACGGGGAACAACGGGGAACTCCCGTTGTTTCATCCTGCTCAAGAACTATAATCTATCTCAAAGATGACATTATTTTTTTTATATTTATAGTCGTCGAAAAATGAAATCTGTTTTCAGAGGCTTTAAAATTCTCAATGTGGGATGGAGAGATGGCCGAATGAAGATGCGCCGCGCGTCGCCAGGCCTCCTCTCAGTGCCACGCATCCTAACCAGGCTACAATCAATCACCAGCCCTTGTGAGCTTTTTTTCTCCATCCATCCATCGCAGCATTCGTCTCTGTCCGAGGCCTGTTGGTGTCAAACTGATTGAGTTGTGAAGAAGAGGGAGCTAACAATGGGAGGAGGGAGGAGGGTCGCGTCAACTACAGCCGAGTGATGAATAATCCTGTTCAGCAGCAAGGAAATTTACATTTTTGGACGTTAAAGGAAAACATCTTTATCATTTCATCAATCATGCCGTCTTTTGTTTCCCTCAGTGGATTGATGCCCCTTTTTTATCACTCAGAAAGGGGAATTTGAGACTTGGGGGTTTCCTCTCTTTCCAGACATGCAACCTGTTGGACGGTGAGATTCTCAAGCGATTCCACGGCCATGTAACGCAACCGCAGTCCGTCACTAATCTGAACTGTTATCAGTGACACTGGGGAGTAGTCTTACCTAGCAGGCAACCCCATATGTTGACAAAGTTGTTTGTGTAAGCATTTCATAGCCACAGTCCATGCCTATATCATATAGGGGAAAAGCTGTACGCCATGGATGAATTAAACTTAACATTATATATTTACAGGTTCATTTTATTATATCAAAAAACTGCAGTACTTCAAATAGTTTGTGTAATCCAGTTAAAGTTTTCTCTACGAAGGAATTCCTCATTCTGATTCATTTGTTATTAACAGATGCCGATGTGTAGGAGGTTTCCCCATCTCTATGCTTTCTGCCTTACAAGCCGCAAGCTTTGTCGCCGCATCATGACGTCAATTCATCTCGATCCAACAGGAACAATGTGAGCCGGAGACGGTCGTAAGCAGCAAAGGCCCCACATTTCAAAGGCCAGTTATTTAACGAATGGCACCAACGATTTAGAGCACCTTAAGAGATTTTTGGGCCATTTTTATGTGAAGCATTACTTATAACTAAGTAGACATATGTAAATATAACTTAACGCCTCATATTCTCACTCCTGATGAGTGACAACTTGCTTTGGCTAATTTCCTATTGCCAACATGGCATTAAAGCATAGTGGAATTAACACGCCAGCTAGCTGAACGCCAACAAGTAAGCTTACTTAAAAAAACTAGCTAATCAGAAGACTACAGTTCAGCACCAGCACAGGAGGACAAGTCTGTTAGCGAACTAGCCAGCCATCTTTCTCCCGGGACTGACGTATGCTGTCATCATAACAACAAACAACATTCGGCATTTAACCAGTCAAATGACCGTTCTCCGCTTATTGTTTTTCGCCGAGTTGAAGATTCTCTTAAGAATTCTCTTTCCCCTTTTGTCTCTCACCTGTGCACACCCGTGTGTTTACACGCCGCGGTCATTGCGTGCATAATGGAGACAGGCACCTGGGGAAGCCCTATTTCTACGGATGACGCAGGAATGAGGTGTGGTCGGCTCTGCTCAGCTCATCTGCACAGGCGGATCACATCCAGATGTCCGCCAACAGGCCCGTGCACGGCCTGGGCGAGGTCGTTTCCCCGCGTGCTCCCTACTGCGTCCGTCCGTCCGTCCTCCGCAGCGCGCACGGCATCTTTGCTGGCAGCTGCAAGCTTTCTCACAAACCTTCAGTTGTCCCTGAAAACACATCTGCTAATAGAGAACAGAGAAATAAGTCAACCACGGGATGATCTCCCCGGTTCTTTCCCACTGCCATCTTTAAAGGCTGATGACACAACACTTGGAAACAGACACTTACTGGGCTGTGTGTGTGTGTGTGTGTGTGTGTTGGGTCTCATTGCCACGTCTTTATAAGTGTCTTTGTGGGCATTAGAAAGGGTTTTATGGCGTTATGGGTATTATTGTGATAGTAATGATACAGCTCTGCAATCTTTATAATGTTCTATTAATGTATTACCCATCGATGATTTTATTTGTTATAAACAACCGAAGTTCGATTCCTTTTCACCATTTAACTTTTTATCTATTATTTGAAGGACTCGCGGGACTATGTGTGTGACCGTGGAGTTCTTGTACTCGTGTAAGTGCTTGTACGGTGGCTGGAGGCTGAATCTTGCATTGACAAACCTGGTTTAAAAAGTAATTACTTAACCTTTTGTGTTATGGAGGGCGCTTGCTGCTGTGCTGCTGTGCTGCTAGTCTGACATGCTGCTGGGGCCACACACTTGGTGATGCTTAGGACGGCTTAATACTGTACGGAGCAAACGGAGGGGGAGTGCACACAATCATCCGCCTTTTTAGATTTTTCTCTAAAGCTGTTACAAATTAATTATCGATTTCACGAAATTGCCACTGCACTGTTGATACCACCCTGGTCATGACTCTTGGAAAATACCACAATATGACTTTGAAAGGGATAACTTTAAAAAAAAAAACGTTATTTATTTACTGTCTACCGCAGGAGCGCCGCGACGACATTTGCCATTACACACGTACTCGCCGTCGGGCGAGTATGTGGCAACACATCAATTATGTGAAGGAGATGAACTCATCATAACACGGATATTACTGGATTACCTGCTCAAAAGAAGTTGCCTTATGTTTGCACAGCCAAGACACTGGTGTGTTTATTTTTCTTGGAGGGAGGGTGGGGGGGGGGGCAGACTTACTGTGTGTGTGTGTGTGTGTGTGTGTGTATGTGCGCGTGTGTGTGTGTGTACAATTGAACGGCCAACTGATGTTGATGCTGCGCTGTAATTCTGTCCAGGGGAAGCACATTAGCCGCATGTGTTGGTGGTGTTGGCGGTCGGGAACCTCTGCTGACTTTCTGCTGCCAGTTCCTTTGGCCCTGCGCGGAGGATTCTCTGCCATTTAACGGCACCTTAGGATGACTCGGGGCTTGGCCCACCAGGTTTTTTGGCAAACGCGAGTGACAGCGGGAACAAATCCTCCCCCTCTGTTTATGAAATTGCGAACCGCGGCGGTTTCAGGGGCCGCGTTCAAATTGGCCGACGAGCCCAGAGCTGCCTCCGCGTTCCCCGCCAGCCCCGGGGAAGCATGGGTCATCCCGCATGACGGGTGGAAGGACTTACTTCGCTGGGTCTGCCTCGACCCAAAGGCAGCACGTGGTTCCCATTTAAGCTCAAGGAGGAAGGAGGAGGGGGGCGGGGGGGCACCTTCATCTGCTGGGCATTTTTATGTGTTTATGTGTGTATACATCTGTTCTTCAGCACTTTGTGTTTGTGTGTGTGTTTTAGAGTGTAAGTGCCCTGTCTGAGTGTGAGGTCATTGTGTTTAGGCTCACACTTTTCTCGGGGTCGTTGCCGGCCCACGGAGCTTGTCTATGCATCTGCATGAGGAGCTCAGAGGCAGAACGGCCGGTCCAAGAAGGGATCAGACAGACACACACACACACACACACACACACACACACACACACAGCAGGGTGGGCTGATGTTCCAGTTCCACTAAGCAAAGACGGCAGGCGAGTCTGAGAGCAAGAAAATGAAACAAATGAAGAGAGGTGAAAAGCAAAACAAGAGTGATTATTCTTTATAAGAAGAACTTGGCCAACTCATCCAAAACATATTCAGTATATAAAACTGGTAATTTGTTGTAAGACATTCGAACAGCGTAACTGTAGTCATAACATTACTATGTTATTGCATTCGGAAGGTATTCGCTGGGAGATAAATGTAGGCGATAGCCGTCACCTAACCATCAGATACAGAGATGTTTTTGTATCCGTCCCATTAGAAACTGTAACAGGTCTCTGCAAAAAGACGCGTCTCGTTTCTAGAGACCTTTTCAAGTGGGAAATGCTTCATGCGTCTTCCGTTTCATGTGCTATCTGACAGCCCCGCATGTGTGCCGTCGGATACAATCTACGATGATAATGCCTCCCCCAGGGACAAAAGATGAAAAACTTTGGAAAAGAGGCCCTTTATTGGTCTTCTCTTTTGGTGTTAAATTTTGTCGTCCGTTTAACGTGTTGTGGGCCCTGCACAGATCTGTGCCGCTTGAACAAACGAGAACCCCTTGATCTGTGATCTAATCATTCTCATCTGTTTCCAAGCTGCTATTGTTACACATTTGAGAAGTGTTTAATGTAGACCTGCACTGTCCACAGCAAAGAGGACAACCTTGCATGCTTAAACACATCTAGTAATTACTAGAAACCTTTTCTTATAACATACTCCAAAGTAAAACTTCAATACATAGTATTTATTTTGGTTGTTTTGAAAATTACATATTAAGCTCTTTGTCGGTCAAATGGGGGCTTTAAAATAGGTATTTAAAATGGCTGTAAAACTATTCTTTTTCCACAATTTTGGAAACGCCAACCCCAAAAGGGGCTGACTGAATATTTGGTTTATATACATAAAACGTTTTTTTTTGTTGTGATCAGAAACAATCATAAAAGTGGTAGATGTTGCGTTAGTAGATGCAACGTAAACCTCCGGCGCTGCAGAATGAACTCATGAGCTGCTCCCTCCTGCAGCCCACGTGTGAACCCACTAGTGGGCAGCAGAGGCAGTTCCGGTCCTCCTGGTGGAACGATGCACGTCTCTGTGCGTCCCCCTCCGTGGGATAGAAGTGATTCGCTGGTGGAGGCATCCAAGTTTTATTACAAGGCGGACATGGAGGACGTCACAGGATCTCACACAGGATTTGATCATCACTTTAATTCCCCCCGAGGTGGTTTCTTCTCCTCCTCCAGTGATCAGCACCTCCTCCTTTTCAACTCGGAGGAGCCGGGTAATTACACGACAGCTGTAGGTGCAGCTGTTTGAACGGCTGCAGCCTGTATCGCACCGTCAGACCCGGCACTCTCACCGCAGCGCTCATTCTTGCGTGGGTGCCGTGTGCATCTCTTTTTGCCTCCATGTGTGAACTGTCCGTGCATCACGGCCACGTTTTTTAAAGCCGATGTGGCCCCGAGTGCAGCCTGAGGCCCTTGTTGCGTCATGTGTTACATCCTCGCCTGTGTGCTCCTGTGACCGGGTTTTGTGGGAGGCTGTTTCCTCTCAGGATGGGAAGTTGTTCCAGGCGCGCTGTTGGCCAAACATTTACTCTGGCATCCATGAGAGCACAATTACCCAGCGATTCTGTGAAGTGACAGGGATACCAGAAGTGTCACATCGGATGCAGGGTTTTTTGGCATTGGCACACAGGAGGTCTAGATGTGTGATGTTAAGCCTCTTTTAGTTTGTACTGACCATTTTGTTGTTGGATCCCATCTTCAAGTGGCCACATTGTGTTTTAAAACCGTCCTGCACCTGTTGTCACGCATGGAAGTTGGGAAGGAATCAGGGAGTTTACCTTTCTCTTTTGTTAAATTGCGAGCTGCTAATAGGGGTCTAATCAGAAGCACCACTCATTAGGACTTTGAATTTAATACCCATATTTGAAGATGCACCAATCCCGTCTCATCGAAGAATATTCCAGGCTGAACAACAAGCCTGTGGTGTTTCATGTTCCGCACCCCCATTTGATCTTTGGCAGATAAATACCAGCTGGCCCTAAACTGTGTTTTCCACAATAAAACATCTCTATCAGCTCTCCCGTTCTCCCTCTGAACGGCACTGTGGCCCAACGCTCATGAGATGACTCGTCCTCAGCCCACGGGCGGGGAAATTAGTCGGAAGAGTGTCACGTCCGGGAAGTTGAAGTCTATACGCTGCTCATAGAACACACACACACACACACACGCACACGCACACACACACCGACACACGTGTTTGTGTCACAGCGTGTGTGCATGGGAGCACATGTGTCTGCATGCGTGTGAGTGCATTATGAGTGAAATGGGCTCTGGCACTGACATCAAAGTCCCTCCATCACTCAGCCGGTCGATCAGTCAGTCAGTCGGCCGCCCGACGTTTTGCCAGGAAGCTCCAGTCACCGTGCGGGACGGAGACTTATCAGATAAGTTATCCGATCATTTCAGTTACAACACAGTCGTTCAGCCAGTGAGAAGTTGCAGTTTCACTTTTTGTCACGGTTAGGGAAACCAACACGGCTTGTTACTGGAAAAACATACTTCAGTGGAAGTTTTATTTGCACTTGTACACATACAAAAAGGCAGTGAGATATAAATTAACTTCAAAACTTGTGCAGGGAACGTTATAGCAAGACAGAAATGTCTCCTGTTAAATATTAATACTTTAAATGGATGATTCATTAAAGGTAGGCAGCAATACAAAGGATTTATTTAAAAAAAAGTTGCAATACAATCGATGGTGTAGGAAAAATGTTCTGTTTTATGTTGCGATGCTCAATTATTATTATTTATTATTTTATTTTATTTTATTTTTTTTTGGATGAATGCCATTACACATCAAGCCTGCTTTATAGACAGAGGGAGCAAAAACATCCTTAAGTTTGAAGTAATTTTTTGGGACTTTGCTTCAATCTCGCTGATGGCAGGGAGTGACCGCTGACCGCTTAGTGCTCTGCTGTACCTAAATAAAGTTGTCGTGACCTCATCATTTGGCCCTGCAACCTGTGTACAAACTCTGCAGCAGCAGTCTGGGGCCCAAAGTTAATCAAAAGTGTACTAGTATTTAATTTCCCTTTTTATAATGGCTTTGGAAATCTACTGGTTTGCTTCATCTGGTAAAACCTTATTCTGTTTCATGCGCGTTTATTATTTAGTTTCTGATCAGTTCCTATAGCTTCTTAATATGTCACCCTCTCCTGGGTGTAATGAAGTGTGATGGCAGTGATGAAGTGTAACAGCGACTGGCCTGGAGGTGCCAGTGACAGGGTGGTCTCCGCCCCACGCTGCTGCTGCTGCTGGCACCCTCATGCTCATCATCCACGCATTGTTCGTTGGCACCTGGCCTTAAGAGGAGTGATGGCGTAAAAAGGCCTGTTACTGATCAGACTTCTCCTCTATGCTGTTGCTCTTTGCGCTGTGTTGTGTCTGTGTTGGTAAATCCTTGTTTCCTTTTAACACGTGCTTATTAATTGTATGTAAGGCCCTGGTCACTTTTATGATGGTGAAACCGGCTGTCCGATGCAGAAACGGTTGAGTGTGAAAGGCTGATAAAGAGGTGTGAGTTCTCCTCGTTGCTCTTAGGCTTTTGTTTTTTCCACTCTACGTTTATTTTGTATCCACAGATGACATTATGGGTTTGATCTTACTCCATTGCATGTTTTAAATAGATTGCTTCCAGCCGTCTTGGACAGCCTGATGGCGGCTCTTATTCTGCCTCCCCGGGTTTTGTTTTCATTCAGCCGGTATCGCAAGAGGACAGCGTGACTCACCTGTTTTGTTTTTTGTTCACAGGCACGGTGTTGATCGTTTCCCGTTTCCAGGTTTTTAAGCTGCAGCGCTGTTGTAGTCATGCAATGCCCCCCAAAAAGGCCCTGATTGAATCGTTGTTTGATCGCAGCGGTGCGTTGGAGCGTCACAGGATGGGCAACCGGTGGAACGAAAGAAGTACATGTTGAAGGATCATAAATGTCACAATAGCTGCTATTCGACATTTTCAGGGAGTTCAAATGCAAAGGGATGAATGAATATGTTCAAGCTCATCACCATTACTTTCCTTAGCAACGTGCGACCTTTGGTAACTTGCTGAAGATAGCAACAGCATGAGAAACCGTACGTTGTCCTCCCACATGACTTCGGCACGTTCCCATAATTCACATGGACCTTGTCTTTGAAACCGAGCAAGCACAAACCCAATGGTCTGTGCGTGCTGAAACTGCAGCAGTACGGATGCTTCTTTCTCAATTTATGTGCTTTTCTTTGAAGTGTGCTCTCCAACGGAGGTTCAATTCATCAGCAAGCCATTTGTTTTTCGGGCGTCCCATCATGCGCCGTGATGGATCTCGCGGTAAACCCAGCAGGGTTAGGGAGGTGAAACTGTCCGTGGACACACAGCCGGTTTCAGTTTCAAACTGGCACACAAGTGGCCGGCATTAAGACTGGAAAGATGGAGGTCAAGTAATGGTTGTCAAAGTGGTGGGTCACTACTGCTCCAGCTTCTTGGTTTATGTATAGCACTTTTTGTCCCCCTTTTAGATCGAGTTTGGATTATATTTTTTTTGTAGTTTCTAAACCAAGACAAGTCCTGGCTGGACTACATGACCTGCCTTCACAATTGGCCATTGGCTCTCTTTCTATATTTGTCATGAAAATACCTGATTCCAATGTATTGGAGCGCTCACATGTGATGCCAATAGTGTTTTAAATGAATATTTAGAGATGGAAGGCTCTTTGCTGTCGGTACAACCTCTCCTGCTCGAGCTGTAAAGTTACATTTATTCCAAGGCTGACAAAGACGGTTCCAACTCAAAGTTTTCACTGGAGAACTGGCGGCGCCACAACATGAATAAACACTATGTTCCGATCATTGGCGAGGGCGGCCGTGAGCTACTTAAAGCGAACCGCTTATCGACACTCAGCTTGCCAACAGCCGACAGACAAAACTTCAAATGATAGAATAAAGGATATCTTGCCCCCCGAAAGTGTTGACCGGAGGAGCCTGTCAGTCCTCCTGGAGGGACTCGGAGAGTCATTGGGTATCCGTATGATATCCAGCAGTGCGACTAATCCGGCACTTCACAAGGCCAGATGTGGAAAGGACAAAAATGGACTTCTAATTGGAAAAAGGATGATGGCGCATGGAGTAGAGAGGGTGTGCTGGGAATTGCAAGGTTGGTGGTTTGAAGCCCGCCTGCCCCAGGCGTCTCAAAGACACTTCGGAATGTGCCATTTCGAAGTGTCTTTGAGCAATGTTACCTAACCTCTAATTGCTCCCCGGGCAAAATGTTAAAGCCATGAGATAGATATGAATTGTAAGTCGCTTTGGATAAAAGCATCAGCTAAATGTATTGTATTCTATGACATTTTGCACTTAGTGATGTAAACATCACTGGTCAGCAGGGACATTTAATTACAATGCAGGGATTATAGTCACATGTACAAAATATCCTAATTATTTTTTCCCATATTTCTCATCTTATTTGTGGTGGCATATTTCTAAAGCATTTCAGAGAAACGTTATTTAATATTCGTGGATTTCTCATGTATCCTAGTATCACCCATTGGCCGCAGGATGACAAATAGTGTGGCCTTTTCCCCAAACTGTTGGTGTTGGACAGCACAGCAGATATGAAGTCATTAACTGTCCATTGTGAATATTCAGGCAATAGAAAGCCCAGTTTCAGAAAAGGTGTAATCATGAGTCCTCGCTTTTAACATGTTTGATTGCCCAAACACATTTTTAGGATTATTTCTACACCAAGGCTCATCTTTGCAAATGATTTGTTGAGGTTTTGAGTGAAATTCACCCCAATCCTCACTCTCCACTGATCCTCAGGGTTGGTTTGTTTACAATAAGCAGGCGAGAGCCGGGAGAGAGAAAAAAAAAGTTGAAAGAACCTCTTCCAAGACTGTGCAACTTCTTGTAAATACCATAATTGCCCTGAGTTGTACAATCATGCTCAGTGCCCTGTGTGTGCCAAGTAAAGTTCCAGTTACATCTAGAGGTGTGTGTGTGTGTGTGTGTGTGTGTGTGTATGTGTGTGTGTGTGTGTGTTTTAGTTGGCAACAACGCTCCACTTTCTATACACAGTCAGTCACACCAGGGCCAATTGGTAACAGTTGTGGTCGGACCCCCTTCCCTTGCACTTCAACAAGAGGATGGTTGAGTAAAAAAAAAAACCCAGCCTGCTTCCCTCCTTCTCCACATCCTCAGGAGAAATCATCTCCTTAATAAGCACAACAGAATTCGCCCGACTGAGTCAGATTGCATTTTAAACCAGAAAGAGAACACAAGCTATTGCTCTGTGCCCTCTCTGGCAACGAGTCCTACAATAACACACAGAGTTAATACGGCACATCCTGCAGCCACGCTGGGGTGTCACTGTTTATGGCAGTACCCCCACCACATGCAAACATGTACACACAAACCAAAACCACCACAGCGTCTGCGAAGATGAGTCAGCAATTTCTTTAGGCTTGTATAGTTCTGGGATGCAGGAATAGCGCGTATCGCCCACGCTTCTCACCATTTTCCTGCGTGTGAGAGTCATATTTGCCGTCCGACTGGAATTTGTCTTTACAATCTCGTGATTGTCATTTCCTAAAAGACATGACCTGAGGAAATTAAACACAGGATGCTACTGTACCACTCTGAAGTTATACTGTCCAAACTGTCCAGGGACTGTGCTTTTCCCAAAACCACTGGACCTAAACCTGAAAGAAAGCACACTGCAAATATCTGATTTGTCTTTTTCCCATCCCCACCTGTTGTTTAAATGAAGATTTTCTAATGACCTCATCTAAAAAGTAAGAAAACACTCGGAAAACAGTCAAAATTGGGAAAAGTTTAAGGCTAAACATGGTTCAACACGTCAAAGGACATTGGGATACAAAAATGGGTTACAAAAACCTATTCAAATCCAACAACGTTGGCTAACGGGAATGGATGAGTAGCTGTGGCTTTCCGCAGTAACAGCAAATGCAGCATTGGCCAATACGCCACTTCACACATCGGTACATTAATAATGTCCCATTCTCTGCTACCAGCTCTGCCTACTATTCAGTAAACAAAAATCAGGGCGTAACGAGCAACGTTCTTTCACAATCAAAATCTCTGCCTGCTTGTGGTCTGAACCTTTGGCACTTGACAATTTCTTTTTCCTGTTACCTGGTTATTATTTACCTCTGCCGACCGCTTGCCTTTGTAGGTCTAAGTAATGTATAGAAGCTCTGCAGTTGTTGCAGTAAGTTGAAACAAACGGTCCACTAATTTGCTCAGAGTTGTTTAATCGTCACGTCGAGTTCTGTTGAAGCTGGACTGCACCTTTGAGTCAGACCTTGGTACGCTGCTGTCCTGTGGTGCGTTTCCCCCTATCAGCCTCGTACCACGAGAAGTATGTTTCACTTGCGTTAAAGAGGGTGAAGAAGATTTACTGGCAGAAGATTTCTGATCAGCTGCTGGACGGTTCAGAGGGAAGAGCGCTCACTTTGCTGGTGTCTCTACTTCCCACACTCAGACATCGTTATTAGCTTTGGTACCAAAATAATGGTTAAGCAATACAACTGTCCAAAAGGAATTTCCTTCTAAGGGTGTTCAGGGCCAACCTTAGAGGTGCTGTAAGACATCTAGGAAGCAACCTTTGTATCGAAAGGCTTTAGCTGAGGACGTTTAGGCCGCCATGTGGACACCTCGTGTGGAAGTGTCCCAAGCACAGCCAACACATCTGGATTTAGCTTTGAATGAGATCCTTACAAATTCACGGCAAGTAGAAGCAATGCAAACCAGATTTGTATGGATTCTGTCTTGTTTTTTCTATACTCTTCTGGACTATATGTAATATATGTAGTTCTTGAAAAGATTAGAAAATAACGCGTTGCTAAAAGAACCCAACAGCTGGAGAGGTTTATTGAGTCTGCGTGACAACCTCAGTCCAGATACGCGGGGTGATGGGTGGGTGTTCTGTACATCTGCCCTGTGTACAGGGACTGGTGCTATACTTTAGCTGTATGAGACTAGCCCCTTTAGTATTTCTCTTCAGTTCGTGCCTTGGCCACATAATCATTTAGCCCGCAGTGACCGGCAGCCGCCAATCCCCAGAATAGTTGGGGTCTGTGCTTCATTCCAGATGACGCTCACAGCCGGGGCAGAAACGTTAACTAGTTAGCCCCCAGAGACCGAGATGACCACGACGAGAGGCTGTTTACATATAAAAGCTGCAGGCATTGGAGCAGAGATGTAATTGCGTTGAGATTGCGCAGAGGGTCGGCAGCACGAGGGAGCCGGTGACGTCGTGGGAGAGCCACATCTGTCTCCCATTGGTCTGTGTGCTCTAGGGTCCTCGTGCCTCCATACGGAAGGGCCACATTTTACCGACACTGTTTTTTGTGTGAATGAAAGGCACTGTTGGTAGCAGAGTAGCAGAATCGTTAGTTGGCTATTTAGAAGTTACTACAGGCTCACAGGGTCTGGCCACATCTGCTTCCATGTCTTTTTGTATGGAAATAGTTGCATATGCTTTCTTTGCATTGTTTCACTTCTAGTTATGTCAACCTGGTTTATTTTACATTGTACTCAGTGTTTTTTTGCCCCTATATTTTCTATTTCACATACTGACCAGGTTATTATAACAGGTACTGCCTTAGGTAGCGGGGCTTCACTGCCACGGCTTGTGCACAGGGCTTAGTCCAGCTCTCAGAATAATGTGTCTTAGCAGTTATCTGCGCAAACAAGGCTAACGTTAGCTTGTGTGTACGTAATAAGTGCATTTATTTCTTAAATATGTATAGGTTTGTTGTTAAAAATGTAGGTTTTAAAAAATAATTAATGTTGCTATTTTGTAAAAAACCCACATAATTATAATATAAAATATATATTTAGGATAAATTATTACAGAGACCACCATTGAATTTTTCCCCTAGAGGCCGCTTGCGCACCCTCAAGGGTGCACCACACTTTGGGAATCCCCGGTTTAGATGGGGAGGGCACACATTCTGTCCATTCAGTGCTGCAGGGGCCAAACCAGCATAAATGAATTCATCTTAAAGCAAGTGGCGTTTGTGTGTGGCCCATGCTCTCCCCCCCTATGGCTTTGAAGGTTCATAGGGCGGGATAGCATTATTAACTAACGATCCCAGCCTGAAACGGGTCCTTCTCTGTGGTCTGGCAGCTGCCATTGTGTAAAGTAAAAAAGTTCCACTCGGAAATTGACAATTATGTTGTTAGGAACATGACTTGATAACAGGGCGCGTAGAAGGAACATGTACACGTAAAGCGTGCACCCTGAGGGTCATGTCTTTGCTCTGCTGCTCAGGCGGGAATTCGCAGATGAATCGGGACGTTGTTGCGAGGCCAGAATGAAGAAACCAAAAACATCCGTAGTGAGTAGTTGGAGTGGCACGCGGCACAAATGGTTTAGCGTCGACACCCCCTCAGCCCGGCCAGCAGAGGAAGCCTTTCCTCCCTCCAAATTGTTGCCTGATGCCTGAGGCAATGACGTGGCCGTCTCAGGGGACACTGTACACACGGCTCTGTCACGTCTCCCGTCTCCTCGTCCTTGACCCCGTCGCGTTCCGGCCCTCCCAACTGTCATGCTTTCACTTTTCTTGCACCTCAATTATCCGATGTCAGCCTCAACGCAGACTGTCTCGTCAAGCTGTGATTGCTGCTGGTCGAGGAGACGCGTTCTCTCCCCGATCCAACTGAACGGCGGCTAAAGCTCGAGACAAATGCTGCAGATGACTCACCTGTGGGAAGTTGGTCACGGTTTGAGGAAGGAAATATCTTTTCCATATTGCAGCAGAAGCGGCAGTAAAAATGTAGTTCCGTTCCTAGGTAGGCCGGGGGTGAGTTCACTTTTAAACGTGAATAATAGAAGTCCCTCGAATATCTACCGATGTAATATCCCTGGAATATAACATCAAATCTTAGTTTGTAAAAAGTTATGAACTTATGGGACACCGATCTTATGGGGGAGAGGGTGGGGGGGGGGGGGGGGGGGGGGGGGCGGCGTGTGACGACCCCGCCTAGTAACCTGATGACCTGGGATTTAATCAATCTGATTGGGAGCAGCTGCGATGTTCCAGAGGGTATAAACGCGCATGGCGGCTGCCTGTCGGGGGTTCGCTGGTTGCCCTGGCCAGCGTTCGCATCTGGGTTGGGTTTGTTTGGTGGTTTCTTTATGTTCACCTCACAACATTCCACCTGACATGATCAGTGCACCCACACCGACACGACTAAAACTACTGATGTACACACCTCATATTTGCTTTTACTTTAGGTTTTGTTACTTTATTTAAATAAAAACATTGTTAAACCTGGTTTGCACTGCCTCTCTCCAGTTTTTGTCATGGCCTTTGAGCCTGGTCATGACAGTAACCGATGTTTCGTTTTTACTGTTCAGCCCCCCCATGTACTGTATTGATTTGATTTCCTCCCCTTTAAGATTTCTGTATTACTTTTAGCTGAAAGTACATCGCTTAACTTGAACTTAACTTGAATTGAAAATTATTTTTTTCTCCTGAAATATATCATGCTCCTGAGCAAATAATCCTAAATTAAATGAAATGGGAAGATATAGGTTACTTTCTCTATCTGTATTTTACATATTTTTCAGGTTTTAAGGCTTTTACTATCGCTAGGCTACGAGATCAACAGAGGTAAAGCTGGTGTCCCCCCCGTAGGCCGTCCCATTTCAGAGGCCGCTCAGCTCAGCCTGTGCGGTTGTTAGAGGACCAGCCCAGGTCTACCGCGAAGGCTGCTGAAGGCCGCAGGCTACAAGGATGCAGCCCACCAAATTGAGACATAGCTATGGCTGTTTAGTTTGTTTTAGCCGGTGATGAAGTCAGTCATGGGTCCCGTTGGCAGTATGACAATCTGGCAATGACTGGGTTCAGCCTCAAAACCACAGATCCAAGTTAACATCCTCTCCAACCGATGTCGGGTTTGAATGCCTCATCTTAACAAATATATGGTTATATATGAAATATTTCAGCAGTTATCTGTTTTTGTCCTCTGGAGATGCCATGTCAGCGCTGCGGCTGCCTCTGACAAATTACACAGGCTTCCATCTGGATGACCTTCAAGTCAGGAACTCCTGCTGAAGGGCCGTAGCCACACAAATCTCACACTCTCTTTTTTTGGACGCCCAGGCAGAGTCCCTGCAGACGGAGCTTACGTCTTCAAAACTCATGAGCAGCGAGGGCCTGATTGAATCCAGAATGGAGTCAGGAAGTAGTGGAACCGTATGAAAGTGCAGAGAGTACTCTCACACGGCCCACTCCCTGCATCACCAGCACTCATGTCTGTGCGTTGGCAGTCTCTGCCTTTTCAAGCTTGTTGACTGCTCTGATGTCAAGTCCCTCTGAACCTGTCACTTTTTCCTTTTGAATCTTAATTTTTTCTATTACATTAGACACATTGGGAGGTCTTTTATTCAGTAAAAGGAGACCAAAAAACTGTCTTAAAAATTGTAGATCGCAACATAACACACACCCAAACTAACTGTGTAACCTTTTCTCATCTCCTTTTTTCTTTCTCCGTCTCCGTCCCTCAGAAATCATTGACGACCTAGCGCATCTCGTGGACAAGACGGACGGCAGGATTCGCAACGAGACGAGGAGAGTGAAGCTGGTGGAGACAAAGTCCACCTCCTGCGGTGAGCCGCCCTTTGTTTTCCTTCCCTTTGGAGCATCCTGGTCCAAAGTGGGATGGTATCTTGTGCCCTTGAAAACAAATCACAATGAATTAGTTCATTTATGTGAACGAGTACCAAGCTTCAGGTTTCATGCCGTTCACAAAGATGTGTCACAGACTGGCTTTTATAGAGGACACGAATATGCCTGGTCTGAAATATAGAGTTGGACAAAAGTATAGCACTTCCCCTTCTTCAAAATCCTCTTTTTCATCCTGGACGGTTGGCTTTGGTTTCCTGATGAATGGCGATATTGGAGAGCCCTTTTTTGCCGCTGTTTGGCGCTCACCGAGAGGCCTTGTAGATGCACGGCCCTTCCCTCGACATTATGCCGCGTCTGCTTCGCCCCTTGTTTAACCTTTTTCTTTCGCCACAGTAGGTGATGCTTTTTGTTTTTTATTTATCTGCTGCCAGTTTGTGGAACACCGAGCAGCATTTCTACGGCGATGGGCTGCGTTGTTGCGAGCGGTCGGGTTGCAGGCAGAAGCAGAGCGGGCAGAGGGGAGGTCAGCCCCTCAGCGTGCCCCGTTCTGTCGGCCGTGTCCCCATGGTGCCCAGGCGCCAGTTTGTTTGAAAATCCCAGAGCTCCGATTGTGTTAGAATCAGGACTCATTTCTTTCACTCTTTCAGTTTGTTTATCTTGTTCTTTTTGCCTGCCCATCTCCCTCCGTTCCAAGCCGGAGAATATCCGTGTGTGTGTGTGTGTGTGTGTCTGTGCGCGCGCCTGTGTGTGCATGTTCATATTCATTGCATATAGCGTACCGTGCATGTTTTAGAAAAAACATTAAAAAGTGATTGCAGAGTATGGTCATGTGCATGTATGTATGTATTAGTGTGTGTTAATGGAAAATTTCCTACATAGTCTTCTTCACTCTCAACGTTCTTTGTTTTTTATTTTTCTCCCCGTGTTCGTCTCCCGGTTGTTTGACACTCGTCTTTGTGTCAAGCAGAGAAGGAATTGAAAATACCACATGCCACAAATTGTTTGGAGGGCTTTCCCTCTCTCCTCTCTCTCTCTCTCTCTCTCTCTCTCTCTCTCCCCATGGAAGCGTGTTTATAATTCCTCAGCTTCAAGGCTTTATTTATTTTTGCAACCACCTCTCTCATCCCGAGCCGGCGTTTGGGTGTTATGTCTCAGCCGAGTCCTTGTAAAGCTAGAAAGGTCTGGCTCTGACAGGCGGGAGCATGCTTAACATAACTATTGGTGGGTGCCTCGTTGTCAAAGAAGCATCTCTTTTTTTCTGCATCCTGAAGTTGCTGTAAGAGCTGGAGACGTTTCAAATATGTTCTTCACGGTGGGATTATCAGTAGAAATCATCAGACATTTGCCTTCACTTAGAGAGGGAAAACGCATGCGGCAGAGATCTGGAAAAAAGCAGCTAAAGCTGAGCTGTGGGACGGGTCATCTCACTACAAAGGAAGGACCCACATACTGCTGGAGCATGGTTCCTGTGGCACGCTGTCCATGACTGTTGCCGAAGTGTTGTGAAACATCCATGGTGTTAAAACCTGCTGGATGTCTCCGCAGCGTGGGCCTGTGGAGACATCCGTCGCCTAATGTGGACACGATTTAAACACCAGAATCTCCCATGTTGAAACACATCAAAAATGAGAGCGAGGAAGACAAACACGCACACACACACACACACACACACACACACACACACACACACACATACATTTAGTATTTTTGATAAACCTTTGAGATCTCAAAGAAGGTTTTCCGAAGCTGAAGAGGCAAAAGCACATTTATCAACTGGTATTAAAAACATTTCACTAATTCAGTTTAGTTTGTTTACTTTATTTCATTCAAATTAAAAACACCAGATTAAAAACTTTTGTGAATTCTGGTACTAATTTGGCAAGAGAAAGAAATGAAAAAAGATTATTCTATTATTGCCGCGATTTGCAATCAATTGGCGGTTGTAGGAAAGATGAACTATGATCACCCTTAATTACCTTCTCCTTTTTCTTCCAGTCCAATGCTGTCACTTAAGCAAGCTGAGCCTGATTCACAGAGTCATTACCACTTGTTTTAGATGATGTCGGTGGGAACTGCGGAGTGGAGGCTCTGAGTTTGCTTGGATTAGTGTGGCAGATTAGTCCACGGGACCAAAAGGTCTCTTGGGTGAGTGGTGTGAGTTCCTCCCCATCACCGTCAGACAACATCGGGCTCGAGCAGCCCTCCTCAACGGCGCTAATCCGCCGTTTGTTCAGCGCCACTTCGGCAACGGCCGTGAGTCCAACGCCGGTGGCTGGCAACTCAAGAAGGTCGGTGCTGTTTGGACAAAGGGGGGTGTCCTAAAAAGACAAAGGGCGGGTGAGCGGAAGGAGAGCACTTCAATAGTCGGGGGGTTGCCAAGGAAACGCTCACTTTGTCCAATGGGGAGGTTTGATTTTTAAAACTCCTACTTTCATGAGCTAGATGTTTCCTTCCAGCTCCTGTTGCACCAACATGGTCAACTAGTGGAGACTAGAAAGGACAATTGAAGACGTTTCACATTGGCTGATGGAAGGACTTCTTAAATGACTACGTCCTGCTAATGAGATTCCTCTTAGCGAGTCGCCAAAGTAAACTTACCTTCAGACAAACGTTTCATTTTTCCATGGTTTCAGTGAAAACAATTTAGTGCTTGTTTTTAATTATACAGTGGTTCTGTCTGAATATCTGACTGTCGAATCTCAGCCAGATAGTTTATTGGCAGAGCAGAGAGGCAAAAGATCTAAACTCTCTAAAAATATAGGAATGTTATCCAAGTAGACTCTTGAGCAGCTATTGGATGAGTGGAATCACATGATGTTTTCATGTATCATTTTCATCGGACCAAATGTTTTATTTATCAAACCCCAGTGAGGCCAGAAACCGAACAAAGGGCGCCTGAGAACGTGCACTTTGATGCTGTGTGTTAGGGTGTGAAAGCAAACCACAGGCGTTTGTAATAGCAGTTATGCCTTTTTTGAGCACCGAAGCTAAACTACTAATACATTCATATTCAAGGCTTTGTATATAAGCACGTCGGCTCCTAATGTGATCGCTCAAAAGAGTCAGTAATGCCGTTCTAGCGTGTGTCCACACAGAGCCCTGTTTCCCACCATTATTCATCAAAACAAATAACATGTGGACAGTTTCCAGTTTAAATATCAGCTATTCTTCAAAGAACTTAAACCTACACAGATCATGAGCATTAAAGTGCTGCACGAACCTCGATCTCTCCACTCAACCAGTTTCCGTCAGTCCGTGTGCTTTTATGTTAACTACCCTTCGTTAGCTTGTTTGGCTGTTTGTAAATAGTCAGTGTGAGCAGGACCAGAATTATCAAATCAACCACAGCTGTGAAAGTCTCTTTGACTTAATTCTCACGTCACATTTGTTTGATATTCGTACCTAAAAGTCAAGTTTCTGTCCTCCTCCATTGTGTGCTGAGAAAAATGATGAGCATCACACTGACCTTGTTAACACAAAACAATCCTCTTTTTCTCCCCAGATGTCCCTCTTGCCTTTTGTGGTCCAAAAAGATCTTTGAGCCACACGCAGGGGGTGGGGTGGGGGGGCCCGAGGCGGGAGCAGCGGGGTTGTCTCGTCTTTTCCGCAGGCGCCCGACAATTATTCTTTCTCTCGGCCATTTTGTCTCCCCGCTTTGCGTCTGAGAAGTGGCCCCGATGGGATGGACCCCGACTCCTGGGTGGTCAGTCTATCAGCAGACAGCGACCATCTCCCTCCGCATCAGTGTCACACCAGGGCCCTAATCTATTTGGCAAGCAAACGGCGTTATTGTCGTTAGTCTCCCGGGGCCACCTGGGGGTCAGGAGTAGCTTGCTTAGTCACTGAGGCAGACGGGTGGGGAGATAAGGGTCAGCGCCTCTATGGCTGACTGTTGCGTGACATTTGGGATGGGTGTGAGAGCCTCGCTGCCCGCTAAGCATATGCGTGTGTTATACAGCCATCCATATCTGTTGTTGCTATGGCGTCGCCCCCCAAAAAGTCGCTGACAGATGTTTGACACGGCTGAACGCTCGGATGTCTGAATTTTGATGCAAACTCTGCGTTGTTTACACCCAAACATTGATAGTTGCTGGAAATATTGTTGTGCGTGTGTATGTGTGTGTGTGTGTGTGTGTATTTGCTTGAAGCAGGAGGCTTTTAAAAAGCCATCACAAGACGTGTGTGTTTTCTACTTTTGACATTTATGTTACGCTCACACATGTGTGAGCTATCAGGTCCCGTCTGGACCGGCGATAACTTCCAACACGCATGTCTCAGGGACCTTTTTATACGAACACCTTTCCCTGGAGAGGAGCCTAAATCACACAAAGAATTAACAACGCACAGAAGAGAGCCTATCCGCCGTAAATACCGCGAGGAAGCGGAGGAGTCAAAGACATCTGGAGACCTTACCGCTGGCAGAGAAACCAGCGGCGTTTCGCATCTCGGCCCGTCTCTCTCTCTCTCTCTCTCTCGCTCTCTCTCTCGCTCTCTCTCTCGCTCTCTCTCTCGCTCTCTCTCTCGCTCTCTCCCTGCGGGGAAGACGACCAATTAGGCCGCGGCGACGAGAGCGCCAAAGAATGAGAGAAATGTAAACCCAGCGTGAAAGGCCCCGCGCTCCAAATGCAGAGGGAGAAATAGAGGGTCTTGTGTGCGTGTGGTGTGGTGTGGATGAGAGATGATGTGTAATGTACTGAGCGATAGACCACCACATCCTAAAGACATTCACCTTTTTTACGAAGCGCTTGATAGAAGCCACCCACCATCCCTTCTCGTTTATATCCCAGGGAAAACTGATTTTAATATATATTTCACCAACCACTCTTTAAATTGCCACTCTTTAAAGTGTTATCGTCGCGGCTTGGGTTTAAGACTCGGTAAGAGCCGGACCAGAGTTTTTAAGGCCGATTGAGAGTCTGAATATTCGAGAGAAATAACCTGGTTTCATTTTTGGGAGAAACGAAACCAGGTTTTTTACTTTTATGATATTTTAAGATATGTATGAGGCAATACTACTACTACAACTACCATCCAACTTGTGTCCTGTGGAGACACTGATTCCAAATATTATAATATTATTCTACTGGAATTACTTGTTACTTATTGGCCTTTGGTTTTACATATATATATATATTTGTAATGTATCGGTTAAACGAGGGCTTCACTTGGATACATCAGTAAGCATCGAAATCAATTGAGTTCTCAAAAAGACGTTCATCTTTTAAAAAAACTTAAATAATGGAAATTACACCTGGAATGTAATTTACAATGGAAATATATATATATATATATATATATATATATATATATATATATATATATATATATATATTTTTTTTCATTTCTTTGGGTGGTGGCTATAATAAAAAAAAGTGCAATATTTGCAGGTCCTTGGGGTAAAGCCCTTTTTGATGAAGTGTGACTGAGCTCTTGCACATTTCTTCTCTGCTTCCATGGTATCAGTGAGAAACAACGATTATCCTCTCAGGGTGGAATCAGAAACATATGCCTATCACACTGTGCAATCTGTGGCAATAAAGACGTTTTTCGTGTGTGCGGCTGTTGAACGCATGTAAATCGCATTAAGTCATCAAGACAAGAATGGTGACACGCTGCGAGGGCATACGCACTTGTGCGTCAGATCAAGGATTTTTGGAAGTGAGCGGTGAGGAATGCAGGCGTCGTACCTCTTCCAAGTGTATTCCCAGAGGTCTGCTGCGCTCCCCTCCTGGCTGAGAAGCTCTCACATCATGTCCGGCGCGCCGCTTGAGTTTCCAACAAGTTAGAAGGGATTTGTTCCACAGCAACGGTTTTATTTTTTTATTTCAAGGGGTTTTGGTAAAGTGAACACAAGATAATACTTTTTTTTAAATAATTACTTAATTTAAACAGTCAAAAGGTGATATTTATATATCTCTTTTTATCTTTTTTTTAAACAGATGGGCTGTGCAGTTTATTGCAGATGACACTCATGAGAAGGAATTATATTAAGCCATGGGTTAATACACATTTGGTGTTCTAGTGCAGATATATTTTGCCCACAGATGGCCTTATCTATAAATGGGCTTTTACCAATTTCAACATCACCTTATATTATCTTGAATGATGAAAACATTTAAATGTGGAACACAGGAAGGCTTCCTTGTGTGGCTCAACGCAGTACTGCAGCTTTCAACCAAAACACAATGGGAGAAATTTAGCAAATTGATTTGACGACCCGGATTAAAAATCCCCCACAGCCCTCCCGTGGGTGCCGACAGCCTGTGGGAACGTCGCAATGTCCGTGTGACACATTGACAACAAAGCAGCTGTATGCTACAGAGGAGTGATCTGTGCCGGGCTTTGGATACAATTACTTTGTGTGCAGGATCAATTTGTGGTTATTGTCCCGCTTTGGCCTTTGCCATCTGACTTCCTTGTTCTCTCATGTTCCCACCCTCAGGGATGCTGGTGGTGATCGTGCTGCTCCTCATCGCCATAGTAGTGATCGCCGTGTGGCCCGTGTAGCTGGCGAGGACCAGCGCTCGACGACTCAAGACGACGGCAGCCTGAAACCTTTTTACACACAACAAACAAACATTGTCTCTTAAATGGAGACAAAGGGCCAAAATTGTCCGTCTCATCAAATTTGTAACGTATCAAATGGTTATCGAGGGGTTTGAAGGCCTTTTGAACAGTGTTTGAGGCTGGCCTGTGGCCGATGCTGACCTTCTGTCCGTGGGTCTGAAACGAGGCTCACTCTGACGGGCCGTGCAATCCTTGCAACCTTTACCCCCTATCTTATGTATTTTATAACGTTCATGAAGTACCCCTCAGCCCAAACAGACGAGCAGGCTGCGTAGCTGACATGGCTGCTTCTCCCTTCCTTGTAAATCAACTCTACTTCTAATGGCTAATAAATGGCATTTGCATTTAAAAGTCTCCGGACTCCAGTGTGTCCGTGTTAAAGTACAGCAGCGTTTTATAACACAACATTTATAACACAACAGGATCTATAACACAACATTTAGCTGGTACCTCCTGTACCTCCTACCCATATATTTGTCTGCTGTACCTGTGACATTATGAATAGGCTACTAGTACAAAAATAAACTAATGCTGTGCTTTTTGAGATAACTTAATAAATGAAACATGATCATTCAACTCAACGGAGGCAAATGTTTTTTCAACATAACAAGAGTTTATTTCAACTGAAAATTTGAATGTAGTTCTACCAGGTTTGTGTGTTCAGTAGTTATTATGTCTTTCTTTAGTGGCAACGATCTAAACAACCACAAACAAGTAAAAAAAAAAATAGTTAAAGACAATAAAATCCACAATGTCTTGTCATTAAATATATTCATATATAATAACCATAATATATTAGTACGCATTGTAAAACAACAAAAAAAAAGTCTTGGCAATGGTGAAAACTAAACAACATTTACAATTTCATAGTATGAACACAAAGCAATGCTTTGACAGATGTGTGTGAAGCGTTTCATCAGGAAGCTTGTCAAAACCATCGCCCCGGGAGACGGATGTAAAATTTACAGCATGAGGCCCCAGAGGCCAGAGAGGTGGGATTACAGATTACAATGTGCCAAACGGAAACAAACATGTAATGTTACGTAAAGTTAACAATGAAAGATGGGCACGTGTGAATTTACTGTGTGTGAGTGCGTTATCAGTACAATTACAATCAGTTGATTGATCGTAGATAAAAAAAAAGGAAACACTAACTGAGAAGTACTTCATCAGTAGGGGCATCTGTTCATTTTGTTTTACAGTTGAACCCAGGTGATTTGGATTTCTTGTGGTTTTAAAAGCCTTCCAGGAGGCATTTGAGAGATATTGGAATCATAAATTATTTCAAACAGGAAGTATAAATCGATAAGATTAAAACCATGTGTCTTGAGACGCACCTTTTTTTAAAAATGTTTTTACAGAAAGGACTTCAGAACAAACTAAAAATGTGCTAGATGGGATTTTATGAACCAACATATAATTGACGTCGGACACACTTTTACACCGTGTTCCTCCACAAACGAACGAGCGATGATGCTCGAAATCAAGCAGCGTCAACCGATTGCAATTCAGCCCGTTCCTCCTTGTGCAAGTGTCAAAGTGAAGAGAATTTAAAGTGACAGGCCAATGGGAGGCTGCGGCTTCTGACTGGTCGCACAACAAACGTACAGTCGTGCATTGTGTTTGCCAAAGAGGACGTTGGAGGTTTTCATCCCTAATCTATCCCAGAATTCAGGATCGTTGATTATTTTGTCACGGTGTGGCTGCACTGCATGAGGTGAGGACATTGCTTTCCTTTCTTTGCTTTCTACAGTCGCCATCGACAGAGTTAAATGGGACCCAACATTTTACCCAACATTCAGTACTTAATGGGCACAGCGATAATATTGCATCCCCTTAGCAAACTTTTTCACTAAACACACATAATGGGTTAAAAAAAACGGTGAATATCTGGGATTGTTATGTGGAAGCACCAGGCAGTGAATTACACATAGTCTTAAATGACATGCATTCACATGCAGGTTTGTACTAATACTGAACCACCAGTGTGAAGGAAGTAAAAATATTTCAACAAGGTTTCTATCCTTCTTCTTCTTCTGTCACTTATATCTTCTGAATTTGTAAAAGTATTAAATGACCGATGTGTTGTTTCTTGAGTTGCTGACGTAATGAGGTTTTCTTTGTACAGCGGTGCAGGGTGGAGAATGTATAATACATTTATGTTGCTAAAACAATACAAAAAAAAATCATGGGGAAATTCTTAACAGAGGACATATGTTATCACCCCTCGATCAGATCAGTGAAGACTCGGTGAAAGAACAATGCTAAGATCACTAAGAATACAACAATAAAACCATGCAGCGGCAAAAGCTTGCTGCGCCAGTTGTTCTTTCTGTGTCATTTTTGCACCAGCAGCAAGTGTCAATGAAATTTAAACATAGAATATAATGATTTCATACGGAGATAAAAAAGGGAAAAAAAAGAGAAATAACTTTATATGCTGGTAATAGGTGCAAATTCGGCAAATCCACAAGAGAGGCAAATCTCAAAGTAAAATAAACCACAAAACCAAATCTGCGAGGTGAGCTCCTTCAACAAAAAACAAACAAAATCATCCTAAATAATTCTCTTCATGCTTCTACAGGAAAAGGCAGTGACATAAACAGTCTTTTGTCTGTCCACGGTTCGGACCACGGTCCTCTGTCTGCCTCTCTTTATACTTTTTTTTCACCCGCTCAGCTTTTCTCTTGAATTCCTCTCCATTTTATTTTTTTTTTAATTTTTCCCTCCCGCCTACTGCTTCTTGCACTTGCCGTTCTTCTCGCGCTGCTGGAACTTCCTGAGCCTGCGCGCCCACGTGTCCCTCCACTGGATGACCAGGCTGCCTTTGTCCGCCACCACCCCGCTGTGGCCGGGGGAGTCCTCGTCGTTGCCCAGCAGCAGGTACTTCTTCCCGGGCTTGATCTTGGGACACTTGCAGGCCACGTCCTTGGCGCGGACCCACAGGAACTGGTCGCCGCGGCGGATGCGGCTCTCGCCCTGCTTGTAGACGGAGATGATGTTGACGGTGAACTTCCACCACTCGCCGGACTTGTCCGCCTTCAGGATGTGCACCTGTACAGCTGCAGAAAGAGGTGACGCGTTATCACCTGATGGGAGATTTTCATACACGTCGCGTAAACAATATATTTAACCCGACGTGCATTATGTCCATTACGACTGACAGTTTGATTTGTAATGTGATTAAGAGGCAGGGAAGGGCTGTTGGAGAAGCCAGTGATCACATGATGACCACTAGGCTCCTCGGAGTGAGGAGACGTATGAATAGTATTAATACGTCATACACTGACCACATCTTTATTAACTTTCATCATAGTCCTCCTGTACTCATGAGGAAGCTTCTGAGATGTGCTACTGGCTCACTGCATTCACTTTCGGTGTGGAGCCAACGAGACGAACACCATGGCAGCATGAAGAGAGACATCCTGTTGGATCTCATGACGTCACCTCCTGGTTTGAAGGTTCGGCATTATGACTGATACTTTTTGGTCGTCGGTGGTTTACGTGCCAAAAACGTGAAAACACCCTGAAAACCCGTGAATCGCGCGTTAGCCCCGCGCTAAAGCAAACCCTGCTCTATGGTCTGTTTAATTCAAAATGGTCATTTACTGACCATTTTTTTTCTGCCACACTAATCCAAAGTGAACATCGTGCTGTATTTTGTAAGCTAGCAATTGAGAATATAAACTCATGTTTAGAATGTTAACGGAGGTCATACATCAATTGAGCGGTAGGGTCCTCAGAGACTTCTATATAAACTATAAGGAAACACTTCTAATTCTAGATTATACATTCATGGTCAATATGTTCAATTTCTGTAAAGCACACTGAGTAATTAGAAAAGTCCATCAGCTTGTCATGCCGCACTACCCATGAGCCATTTCAGCGTCATGATCGTTTTAACATTTTTCTTGCAGCAAAATCTTTAGTATCCGTCGACCCACGGAGACTGTGAATGTGACTTTTACTTCTTAAACCAAGGGCCACCTCCCTTGTTTGCAGCCCCCCGGCTGTATGAGGACAGCTGAAGCTTGTGGCAGCGTTTTCCTCCCCAGTATGGAGCTCCATTACCCTGCTGATCTTTTCAAAATGCTCCAAAGCTGCGGCTCCCTCACAGCTTCGCCTGTAGATTCAAACAGTGTTTGACTTCTGCATCCGCTTCGCTCGTGTGTGGTAGATGCTGCACAGGGATCTTGTTCTGGTCTGTTATGAATCTTTGAATGTGCTGCTGCGGCCACATGTGACAAGAAGCTTAATGGTTCTCATTTATAAAGTTCTCCTTCCTCTTCAAAAACCTGCAAGGCCTGGACTAGCCTTTGCACTAGCTTTCCATTGGTCCATAGCCCAGAGCATGGACCAATTATATTTGGTTTTCTCTACGAATACATCAAATTGTACAAGAGGAACTTCCGACCGTATTTGGCTCGGTATCATCTCTCCCATCAGCACCAACAGACACACTACGTTTCCCACACAACTCACGCCAAACCAGTTGGGAAACTCATCACCGACCTCTAGATTTAAACTAGAAGCTGACATAGAAAAAGGCTGACAACATTGCTTTTCTTTGCGGCTGACCCCCGTGTCCTTCTGCCCCGGTTCGTAGGACGTCCCACAAAAACGCAGATTTGCGCTCAGGCATTGATGGTAGTTCTGGTTTAGAACACTACGCTTAATGTACTTCATAAGTTACTCGACGACAACGTTAACGCAGACTTAGCGAACAGCCGTCGCCGTCGTTCGTGATTACCTCGGTGACAGGCGATCCATTTTGGGGGATGTCTACGAAATGAAGCTACGAACGCCGAGGCCGGCCTGAGCTGACAGTCTGTGGATGAGCTGACGCATGCTTCAGGAGGAGAGGCCCTTCTCACGGCATCAACAGGCGAGGTGGGCGCTGGTGGAAGAGGAGGTGTCTATAAGCTGACCCTAACCCCCCTTCCCCTCCACTCCTGCAAATCCCCACGCAACAAAGCCCCCCGGGGCCCTGTCTGTCAAGCTGCCGAGGTATGCCGCAGGATGCCGCTGCTTGCTTGACCGATTCAGCGCCCTGACTTCAATCGAGGGAGAGCACGGCGGGAGGGGCAAGAGGGGAGAGGTCATACGTCTTATCCACACCTTGAATGGCGCGGCGGCCCGGCGGCCACAGGAATGCAGCGGGAATGGCGTCGGCCGCGGGGGGGAAGTGGGCTGCCTTAATGAGGATCTCTCAGAGGGAGCCGCCACTGTCCGTCACACTGTCTTTGCTTTATCCGCCGCCCCCCTTTCACTCCCCCCTCCCCACACACACACACACACCTCTGCCTCATTCTTCCTCTTACTGCCATTTCTCTCTTTCTGTTTGTCCGCCTCTCTTTTCCTCGTTGAGGATCTGCCGTCCGTTTTATCCTTTGTGTCTGTCCTCAGAAAGCTGAAGTAAACCATCAGTAAAAATGCCTCCCTTGTAAACTACAGCAGCTCCACAGCAACGTGCTGCACTGGGATGTACAGGGTGGAGGGGAGTCTGAGCCCGCCGCCTAACCCAAAACATTGTTCAGTGATTCCGCTGCCTCCCGAAGAAGCCTGACACACACTATTTGTTCCAGCAGAAAGAGGAATTTTCCCTTTTTAATTTTTTTTTTTTATATTTGAGCCAAGTCAGTGAAAAAGGTAACAGGGTGTTTCTTCCATCAGACCAGATGCTTTAAAGCTTTCCTGTTGAATGGATCGTTAATCCAAGTCATGAAATGGTCCATTGATTTACCGTAATCTTTCTTGCAGTACTTCTTCATGTTGATCTTCAGTTTGCCTTTCGATGCTTTGCAGTAGGAGTCACAGTCTGCAAAAATGAGAGGAGAGAAAATACGGTTAGGAGGCTGCAGGGGAAAAAGAACATTGTTTGTATTTTTTTGGCAATAGAGGGAGAGAGTTTTGTGAATATGTTAAGAATTAATTGTTGGGGAAAGAAAACAGAATCTCAAAATAAACAGAATCATGCAAAGGCTTATAAAAAGCTGTAATAATTTTTAAATAATTTTCATAGAAATCTATTAAATTGTCAAATACATTTTGGTCAAAAATACATTGATGAAATAAAAATGAATTAGGCATTATAAACGTAAGAATTGGATTGAAAAGAAAAATGACGAACTAATAAGTCATAACGAACAACATAATTAATCTAAATTATAAATAAATGATTTATCAATCAAAATGGGTCTGTTAAACAAATTCGACAATATTCGCAAGCCCGCAGCACTGGCAGATTAATATGTTACATTTGTAATCATATGTTATTATTATTGTTATTCATTATAATTATTGAATGCATCTGTATTACATTTGGAACAAGTCAATGTTGAAAACAAAATATGGAAAATGTTCCCTTTATTATGAAAGAAAACTTTGAGTGTGTCCTTCTACTTCTACAAAAGTAAGTAAAATGACTTAATTCATTTAATTTAAAAAACTATAATTTGACATGTTATTATGGTTGTAAAATGCAAATTTTCCATAAATTAATTAAGTGTTTACCACTATTTTTAAAAACAATAGATTAACATTTAAGAAATGTTGGACCAACATGGAATAGACATGATCCCATTTTTTCACTTTACCCAGTAGCCCAAGCAGCACTTTTAGTCCTGATTCTATTCAACCGTGCATTCTGGTTCTGCACTAAAAAGAAAGTCTTCATAAAGAAACAAAGAAAGACTACCAAAAAAATGAGCCCTGTGTGCTTTTAGGCAAGTAAGATCCCTTAAAACAGCTTTAGAGAACAACAGTCTATCTAATGGGGACCCGTTGGGTTTGTTGTCAGTGATGCAATAAAGGGTGTGTGTTTAGTTGGTGGTGGATGCGCCTTAACCTTCTAACCAAACTCCATGTGTGGTGGCGAGAACTCTGAACAGAGCTGGTGGCACCAACAGTGCTTCAGGAGAAATCTCCGATGCCATCCACCCACTCCGTCCGTAGCCGACTGTGGGAAGGACTCCGGCCCGTAGCAGACCTCGACCCCCTCGCCAACCACCTCCCTTCAAAACTCTCACCTCACTTGTCATCTCAGCACCCAATGCACCCGTAAAAAGAAACCCTAGGATCACATCAAGACCCCACCGGGGACCATGTCAGACTTTAGCATTTATTGCAGTTTGGACGGGGGTCTGAGGGCTGACAGCTATTTGGAGGAGTAGAGGGTTGGAGGGTGAAAGGGGGTCAATGCCACACAAAGGGAGGTCAGGAAGGGAAAATTAGCCATCCATGAAGCGTTAGGCAGTGGAACCCTTTTTTTTTTGATGGAGGGGGAAGGGAGAGGGGGGCGGCGTCCACTCTGGAGCTGTGAACAAATAAATACCTCACGCATGTTGAAGGGGTCACCCAAATCTCCTCAAGACTAACTCTTTGCGTACTGCACGGTTTCTGAGGTAGCCGCGTGCTTAAAGTATATTTTTCAACTTGATTCATGATCCGGATAACCACCTCAAAACAAAACTATTTCTGCGTGCTGGATAATATTTGAGGAATTCTCTGTGCACAAAATCCTGTCTGTAAAGGGGGCTCATACCCTATTCGTTTTTAAATATCGGAAGTATGCATAGATTATAACCGCCACGGACATATGTAGGCTTTACCTTTTGTGATTGATTACCCTCAGTTAAAGGAGGCAACAATACCTCCAACAATCTAGAGCACTTATACGGCTAGTGATTGCCCCCTGCGTTGCTTTCACGCTTTCAGCCACATGCAGCGCGGGCCAGGATAGCGTGTGACGTGAGGGCATATCATAGAGGGGGAGAACTACAACTTGTTTTCCTTTCTTTTCTGCTCCTTTAGCTCTATCCCAACTGGCATGACTTGGATCCAGAGTATACCGATTTGGTTTACCCTTCAGTGCTGCTAGTTGTAATGAGCGTATGGGGCAAGAAAGGAGGGAGGACGAGGTGGATGGACAGCGAGCAGCAGTGCAGGAGAGTGATGGCGGAGGAAGGGCTGAGAGCTTTCAGGCGGCCTGAATATGAACAAACTTCATTGTTGCGAGCAGATCTTCGCCCCATGCCTTTACTCTCCTTTATGCTCCGTTTGAATGAGGTTGCCCAGGGAACCCCACGACAAGAAAAAATGCAGGGAGGGAGGAGGGAGAATGGATACTGAGAGCAAAAGGGCTGGAGAGGTTGACAAAAAAGACAAAAAAAAAACAGAAGACAGGAGTGAAGTTTATCATGGGGGTGGGAAGAAGAAGATGAGGAGGAGGAGAATCACAGGTTTTAAGAATCAGCAAAAATGCCAAATCACGTTGCCTCACATGCTGCTTGTTAGTAAATAGAGAGAAACAAAAAATAGGCAGAGTAAATGAAACAGAGGAGTCTATATGAGCTGCACCTGATTACCATGTAAATGATGGAGGGGGGAAAGGAAGCTTTGTTTTCTCATAACCCCCCTTGGTGCCATCATGATACTTCCCTTTGATAGCCTTTCGTTCCCCATTAGTGGACCCCTGAGACACAGCTCCGAGCCC
Source organism: Apeltes quadracus (assembly GCA_021346845.1). Taxonomy (NCBI): domain Eukaryota; kingdom Metazoa; phylum Chordata; class Actinopteri; order Perciformes; family Gasterosteidae; genus Apeltes; species Apeltes quadracus. Next base: position 5,965,745 of record CM037925.1, read on the forward strand.
CGCTGAGAGCACCCCGAGATCCCCATTTAGGGCCAGGCTGTCCCCTACCGTGAGGACAAATGTTCTCTTTGTGCGCGTGTTACAAGCAGGGGAAGTGGGAGCAGTCCCGTAGCACGGAGCTAAAATGTGCTCTGGGTGTTCTGAGTAGATGTAGTTACTACAGCGCTTTGTCTCCTGCCTTTCAGGGGCAATGAGAAGTGCGTAACTGAGAGGTGGACCTCTGCCCCTTCCTTCAAAGTGCTGTACAACTCTTTGAGCTAATCGTTTTTCGTTTGGGATGCTTCTTAATAAAGCTCCTTTAGGACAGAACACAGTACTGTACAGTTCTGCCTTAGGGTGGTAATGGCCGCAAACGCAAAGAGCCAACAACTGTATTTTCATCCTGTAGTTAAAAAATAACTGTGTGAAGCAATTATGGGAATGTTTAATGTACAGTATATTAATAGAATACTAATAATTATGTGTTTGTTTTATGTGTTTTGACCTGGAAATACGGATGGTTGTTTTTCCGTTATTCATATTTAGCATTCTACTCTAGCCCAGAATGGAAAAACAAAACACTGGCTCTAGATTTGCAAGGCCTATCCTGTTTTTTAGTTCGGCAACTCCAGTTGCTGGCCACCATGCCGCTATTCAGCCCATTTTCTGTTACAGTATTAAAACATGGTGGACCCGGTTAGTTGGCTCACTAGCCTGCTGACCGCTAGCTAGCTAGCTAGCTCTATTCCAGGAATAAATGCTACACTATTTACAGAAAATGAGCCAAACTAAGTTTGTCAGTTATCTCGAAATGTGGATTTCACTGTAAATAATAATGTTTAACTTTTAAAGGGATATGACTTTGGACTATACTTATTATGTTGTTACAATGACAGGATAAAATGTACTAACGCAAGTGAGATCTGATTTCGAGAGGCCAGGTATGATATTAGACCAGCCTGCCTTTCTATTTAAAACACTCCGTCCACTCAGTGTGAACGTGGCCACACGTTTGAAGGCATCGGAGATACCAGAGCAGCGAGACAAGGGGGTGTAATTGATGGCCCAGGAGGAGGGCTTTCTCCCTCCAGCAGACTGATTGAGAAACAAATTGAGGCAAATAAAGCATGAAATTAGATTACGGAGCCCAGTGTGCTGCCCCTGTTCTGTCCTCTGCTCACACAGGAGCCGTGAGTTTGGATCCCATCCAGCAAAGACGAGGAAAGAAAAGAGACCCAGCTTCTCTTTTTTTTTGTCATTGTATCATCAGAGAGCAAAAGACGGTCTGTTTTGGGGGCGGAGGAGGCTGTTAGAGGTCCTGACCTGATTCTAGATTTGCTGTGCCGTGCAATCAGTTCTGAATAGTTGATTTGTCCTCTGTTACTCCTGTTGGTCATCAGCCAAAAAAACATGGACACAGGGAGAAGGAAGCCCTTGCCGAGGTTGTCATGTCAGTAAAATAACTTGTTCAGGCAGCAATATGTCAAGAGCTTTGATATTGATCACATCTTTTGATACTATTATTCCACTTTTTGGGCCCTGCTTATTGCATAATGTTTACACTCCATCATTTCGTCCACAGTTAAGCGGAGTGATAAGATCCCACGTTGACAGGACCGCAATGCGTGGTGGAGTATTCTCCTGCTGAACAGGGTGCGGAAAGCGAGGCTCACGTCCCAAGAATCCAAGGAGGGGTCCGCCACACATTCTGATCGCTTCCAGCCGCGAACAAGACACACACACACACGCACACACACACACACACATAATAAGGCTTAACCCTGTTACCCTTACGTGCCTGATCGTCATCATTCCGATTCTCCTCATCATCATCATCATCATTAGTCACTTTCACATCTTTCTATCCTGACAGGCCCGGGCTGCGGCCATCGCAGGTCATCAGCGGTTAATCTCCTCCACATTTTGCCGCCGCGCAGACGTCTCTGTCACGACCCGTGGGAGTGGTGACTCACACCATCCGTGACCTACCAGCACAATGTGTGTTTTGTCTGGGCCACCCCATCGGAGGTATTCTCCATGCATTCCAGCCCTCCGTGTGGCCAAGAGGGGGAGAGCCCTGCTCGCGGTAGACAAATTAATATCCACTCTATTTTCCCCTCACGCTCTCCATTCACCACCTCCGAGAAACAGCCCCCCAGTTTGTCTGAGGCGCAACAAGGCACCTGCCTCACGTTTGTCAGCCCGACACCCCGTTATATCACACACACACACACACACACACACACACGGGGCAACTGTTAAACATTTATATAATTGTATATATTCTCCAGCTACTCTTTTTTTCAACTCATACTTCTCTTTTCCCTTGAATAAAATACTCCAATCCACCCATGACCACATAACTATTTCACGAATGATAAAGATGATAAGCCAACTACTACCACTACTACTACTACTACTACTAATAATAATAATATTAGTAATAAATAATACAAATAAAATACTATATACTTTAAAATGATATATTCATTTGCCAATAGGGTGGAAAAAGTTGTTTGATGGTTTTATAAATTCATCGCATCTGTTTTGCAATCCCATATTAGGTGAAATTACAGCTGTTTGTTTGCGCTCAGAATAGGCTTTCATCCGCTGCGCTTCGAGCCCTCATACTCCTAACTAAACAGGCTGACTCACCATGTCCATCTAGGTGCTTGATTTCAGCTATACGTATGAGAGGGTATTCCCAGAACTCCCTGTCGTGATTAGATTATCCCTATAGCTGCACGATCATATACATTGAAGTCTCTTTCAGGTTGTGTTTACCATAATTGAATCACATGCTTTTATCAATGAGAGCACAAGAGGATTTTTAGCCCCGAACCAGGATGTATCCACGGGCAAATACGATGGAGATCTAAGTTTCCAAACAACATACCATACAGGAACCCTCGATAAAGAGACTGAAAGAGCAAAGAAAGGAGTTGGAGGACGGCTAGAAGGCTGAGCGCTTCCCAATGGCGCTGTCGACGAAAGCTGTCCAAGAAACGTCAGCGGCCAACAACAAGCAGGAGCTTTTTTACACACATAGACTCAATATATGTATACCTGGGGCCCACTAGCTTTTGTGCTACAATTTCAATTTCATACATTCTCTGAAAAGTGTTACGACAACAGCTAACATGTAACCAGAAATTCAGCCACGAAAATACAAGATCCAGTTCAGCTCAGTTCGTCCTTTCTGCATCACAGTTTGGAAAGATAAAAAAATGACTGAATCAAACCGACTGCCGTCGTGCTGCAGGCTGCTGACCAACACACCACTGTGTTAGACTGATTTACTGTGGAAGTGTGAAAGATTAAAGGAGGCTCATCCCAAGGAAGTTGCTAATGTATTTAATATTGATGAACCCTTTAATAAGGAGGGGGATGGCGAGGGGGATCACATTCATCTTGAAGTCTGTTTCTCATAGAAAAATATTATGGGGAGAAGTGAACCTGTTGGGAAGCCTTTACATACTCCCACATGTCTACCTCCAAGCCAGGTGGACGTTTATCGATGCACGGCAGCATATGGATGTATACAAGTTCAAAGCAAATGTTTGATTGTCATCGGTACTCACCTGACGGTTCCTCGGTGCTGCTGGATGGGGTTGTAGGAGGTGCAACTGGAATCTCTACTCCAGGAGAAAACATGAAATTGAAGCAAAAGCATTCATCATTGATTCTTTCATGCGTGTGTCTTTGTCTTTGTGTGGACACATGTCGGTGCTATGGGCATTTGATGAGGAAACATTTATGGGAATTAAATAAATCAGTAAAAAAATACTTAATCTTTAAAATGACCCCTACGAAAGTATATATGTAATGCTCAACGCGTGTAACCTTCTTGAGGTAAACCGTTTCGCGCACGCCTCCATGGCGGGGCGAGTATCTGAAGACAAGAAAATGGAGTGAAACCCTTCAGACTTGTCTGGACTCGTTTAGAATTCTAGCACATTTGTAAGACAGTGTAGGTAAAGTGTTTTTAATTGTACAATTTTGAGGTAAATCCAGGGCTTTTGGAGGTTCTGAGTACCCCACTGGCTAAATGAGGCTGAATGAAAGTTGTGTGAGCATTTGTATACTTACATTGCAGCTGTTTAAAACCCATTCTGCCACACTCTTTAAACAATATTTTGAATATATATACCTCGCCTTGGTCTCATAATTAGGAGACGGATGTCACAAAGTGTTTGCTCTGCGAAACGTTTCGCTACTTTCCTTAAGTTGATAAGACGCTATTGAGAGCCATGCCAAGCGGACATCTCCTCTATTGAAAATATGTCTATAATTTAGGTCAGTTACAGTTGACTAATATGTGTTAAGTGAACAGTAACTCTGGTAACGCGCCACAAGGTAACCGTACACGTGCGTGTGTGATTAAATAGAACGAGGGACTCTCCTGCTGTGTCTCCAAATATCATGGGACCAAACCATCAGATAGGAGTGAAACATTTCCAGAAACCCGCACAGATGTTTTAGAGACGCATGCGAAGGAGAAAGAGGTGCACAACAGCGGTGGATTGAGCAGGGTGCAGGTGACACATTGAGTCTTTTTTATTGAGTCAAATCAGATCTCCTGTCTGCTACTTCGCGAACGCAAACAGCGCTTACGTCGCCATGGATCACAAACTGTGGACTCGCGTGTTTGTTTGACTTTTGGACCTGGCGCGGCCCTGTACTACTGAAGAATTGGTCAACATAATGCCACTGCTGGGGTTGTTGTTGATCAGAAGTCTTCCATCGGCATTCAGCCAGTGTAAAATAATGAGCCTGCGTTTCATTACTGACCCGCGTCAGTTAGTTGGGCAAGAGGCCTAACCGAGGGAAGTGAAAGGTTGAAACAAGATTGCATTTGTTTCCACCTCGCTGGGATCACTTGTTTGACACCTTGGTTCTCACTTCCCAATCACTTCCTCCTGCCTTAGATCCCTGTTCATCCCTGGTAAGCACTTAATTCCGAGCATCTAATTAAAACGGCGAGAGCAGCAATTAAAATCTCCGACAACTGGCCTCAAACCGTCCATGCTGCTTTGAGTCTTCCCTCGGGCGTTGCTGTATTTCTTTCACTATTCCTGACTGTAATTTTGGCTAATAAAAGGTCATTGAATGCTGAGAACAAGATGGATTTTGAAATGTGACCCTCGAGGGCACTTTGGAGCTCTGCGTGTTAACTCACGGAGGCTGAGGCGAGCCGGGACCGTGACCTTAAGGCTCAGCTTTAACAGTGTGTTTTTTTAAGTGCTGGTCAAGAGAGAAGAGGGTTCAAGCAGTGTTTGTTTTAGAACTTGCAGTGTGTGACTCTTGAACATGCACATGTGTGTGTCATCACCAGTCTGGTGCGTCCCTCTCTGCTTTTCATTTGTCTTTCTCAAGTGTGTGCAACAGTGTCCTACGGTGACGGCCGACATGGTAAAGATCGGGTTCCACGTACTTATGCAGGGGGCAATGGGCGAGCGGCTCTGCTGGTAGCCTTTAGCGCAGCGGTTGCACGTGATACCGGTCACGCCGTCTTTACAGGGACATTGTCCTGTGGTTTGGTTACAGGTTTTGCCAGCAGCGCCCACGGGATGGCAATCACATGCTGTGAGGAAACAAAGGAAGAAAGAGAGGCACAGTGAGTGGTCTCGCACACACAAACACACACACACAAACATGTGCTATCTACAGAGAGTGCAGGTGGTGCACGCAGCAGAGCGAGTGAGAGACAGGTGGAGGCGTGCATACAGTGACAGAACTTACTCGGGGTCCAACGTCACTGCGCTCGTGACGAAGCGAGAGTAGCATCGGGACGGGAAACAGCAACACGCCCTCGTGTGTTCACATACACACCAGCACCGTACGCTGATTAGCATGTGCACATCAGATATAATCCCAATGAGTCAAAGTCTGCCAGGATACAGTATCCTTAGGTCTTATCCTAAAGTGCGGCTGCTTGGCCTTGGCACGCTCAGTGTGCAAAGGCTGTGCAGCTGTGAGGGGAAGCGACCGCGCGCATGTTCAACCAATGATGAAATAATGGAGGATAATCCTAATTGCATGGTTCTGATTAATGGCGGGGCTTTGAATGCGTGCCTAAGACGTCGGTCACACTTCCTTCCAAACTGGGGGGTCTATGGGACACACATATTGCAGGAATTTTAATAATGTCTCCAATTGCCCCCTGCCTCTCTTTCGATGCAGGCCATTTAATTCATTTTGCAACCTGTCAAGTTTGTAAAGTCGCCGTTGAATGAAAGATTTATTTTTTGATCTATTTTGGGATGTGAAATATTGGCACGAGAGGTGGTCGAATAAATCCACTGAAGTTGAGTTTTTACAGGAAAGTCTTGATAATCTATCAACATTTTTCACTAGTCTACTTGAAAAAAAACTGTAAAGCCTAAAAGGCTGCATGTCCTCAAACTGTCACCACTATTCCTCACCAGATGGGTGTTATAATTTGAGTTTGATTTCCTATGGAAAAGCGGTGGTGACTCCCTCCTCCCCTGAAGATCGCTTTCTGCGTTGCGTCACTTGTCACTCTGGAAAGCCTTCAAAGGGTGTAGAGCGGAATTATGTACTTTAAGGGTTTGCGTGGGGGGGGGGCAGGCATTTAGTAGTTTGGTTTTCAACCGCGAGGCCTGCTATGAGCAAATGGTGCGAAATTACAGTTTCCAATCAATCCGTCCGTTTTGGCTCCGTTAAATAAACGTTAAAACAAGTTCTGATTAACAGTGACACGTATCCAATCCAATCAAAATCTGCCGGTTTCTACTTTCGTAAAGCGGTAATGTGGCAAAACAACACAGTGCGGCGACTGTGGGCGAGTGGGGAGCACGTTGCCTGCCAATCAGAGGCCGACCTGCATGTCGATGTGTCCTTGGGCAAGACAATTAACTCAACCTTGCTCCTGTAGCTGCGTTACAGTGTGTGAATGTTAGCTACAGGCAGGTGCCACTGCGTATGGTATCAGCCCTCATCAATGGGTGAATGATCGCGTAGTGTAAAAAGTGCTTTGAGTGGTCGGAAGAATTTACCATTTACTATCCTGAAGGGTGAACTACATCCTTTTGGTTTCAACACACCACCTGCTCTCCATCACACTATGTCACTTTTATCTCTATTGCTTGTTTTCTGTGATGCAGCTTCTGTTGCGGCTCTTATCTCTCCTCTGCCTGTGTGTGTGTGTGTGCTGTTCACCCTCCTTATCGGACTGCGAAAAGCCCCCTTGTGTATCTATTTGTACTTTTTATCAGACCAATCTATCACTGCTTTCGTTGCTTGGTTGTGTCTAGCTTGGTGGGGAGGAACAGCGCTCACACACACACACACAAGGAAGGCTAATAAACAACGTGGAGGCCGGTGCAGCGCGTCTTCAGGCCTGTAAACTTAAGAAGTGTGCCAGAGCCGGTTGAGGCACAGCAGGGCAAAGTGCGCCTCTGCTTCGGAGCTTCAGAGAGCTCTGCTTATATTTATAGAGCTTCTTCCTGGTAACCATAGTTTTCAGTGCCTCCAGCTTGCCAGTAAATCAAGTAGCGCAGCACATGGCCTAGAGGTGGGGAATACGCTCTCCTCCTCCTCCTCTTCCTCCTCCTCCTCATCCTCCTGCCAGCATTCTGGTCCTGCCAGCGGACTGACCGACTCACCTCTCTGGCTAAGGTCAATAGTCCCACCTGTTGGCTCACAGGGGGGTTCGAGTGAGAGCCTTTAAAAAATAAAGTGTGTGTCCACTTAACGGTTAAGTGTCTCTCCGTAGTGGCTGCCACAGATGTCTCAAGGAGATACATGGAGCGGCATTCGGGAGTGGGGGGGGGAGCTTTCTGGCTCCGTGACAGTTGTTTCCGATGAGAAGGGAAGGGATCAGCCTCGGCGTGACTGTGATCTTTCTCTACCAAGATGGAATTCTGGAAAGCTTAAAGAAGCCGTTGGCGCCGGGAGAATAAAAGAATGGAAAATGTTGTCAGTTAACTGGGAAAGTGTGGATTTCAAAAGCCTCCTCGGCCTGATATTGCACAATGTAAGAATTTTTAACTCCGGCCAATCGTTTATCATAAAGCTGGCGTTTGAAGTGAGAGACCTCACCCACACACACACACACACACACACACACACACACACACACACACACACACACACACACACACACACACACCACCACCCAACCCGTTTGCGCTGTGCGTTCGGTGCCAATAAGAATCATTTGTCCGCTCTGGAAGGAAGCCGAGCTGCCCGAGTCTCTGCTCTGTTATAATTTGGTTTCCACTCCTCCACATATCTGGGGAGACCAGAGGGGGAGAAAGGGAGAGAGAAGGAGAGAGAAGGAGAGAGAGAGAGAGAGAGAGAGAGAGAGAGAGAGAGAGAGAGAGAGGGAGAGCAGAGGGGGAGAGAGGGAGAGAGCGAGGGGGACAGAGGGAGAGAGAGAGGGAGAGAGAGAAGGAGAGAGAGGGAGAGAGAGGAGAAAGAGGGAGAGAGAGGGAGAGAGAGGGAGAGGGAGAGAGAAGGAGTCATGGGGTTGTTGCACTTAACGTGATCTAAAAGAGGGTGTGTCTCTCTCGTTGTCTTGTCCTGTTTGTTGTTTTATTCATCAGGGAACAAAGCTAAAAACATAAATTAAACATTAAATATGCATTCGAAAAAGTCAAAAAGCGTTACTCTGATTGAAAAAGCCCATCCCTCAACAAAAGGCTAAATGAATGAGTTTAGGAGAAGCGCATGTACACTCGAGCTCCACCAGGGGTGAAGTTATAAACGCAGCCGCTTCAGCGGCGGGAAAAGACTCCCGCGGAAACAAGCTGCTTTTTGGGGGAGGATTGCATTACGCATATAAAAGCAAACTCTCGTGGTGCCCCCCCACCCAATCCATCCACCCACCCACTCACACACAGACACACACAAAGTCTCTTTTTGAGCTCAATAAATAACCAAACCTCTTAATTGCTGTCACTCCGACACAACGCTCACTCTGCTCAAGGAGCAGGCATAAAATTTGTTCTGCGGTTTTCGTTTTGCCGATATGATCTTGAGCTACGACGTTACGGAGCTGAGTCTTTCAGCGTGTGTGTGTTTGACAGGGGGGGGAAGCTGCAAGTGGTAACTTTAAGTTTATTAACACAGAGGCAATGAAATGACACACATCTTTAAAATATTCATCCGTAACTTTCCAAATATAGTTTTTTGAAAAGAGCCGCCTCATGCTCTGTGTCATTTGTCAGCTTTGGGGAGCGAGAGGGTTTATACCACAGATCCTTTATTGTGAGTCTGTTTAGATGTAACTAAACAACTCGGTGGAACTTGGGCAGCCTTTGCTTATGATCACACAGGGTCAGGAGAGGCGGGAAACGTGCGCAGACTCTGGCAAATTTCATAAATGGAATCAAACAAAAAAAAAATGTGTTTTTATACGCGGTGATGCAACGTGTTTACGTGACAGCAGAGAATGTGAGGGAGTCAGCAGTGAGTGGATTTAGTATTTACTATTAGTGATGTAACAAGTGTATGAGAACCCTACAGTATAATTGCAGATCAGATTGAGCAGTGAAGGGAGTCATAACAAAGCACCCTCGTGTTGTATTTTCTCTGTATTTTGGGGATATTGTGCATGAGTTGAATAATGTTGGGTCATGACAATGAGTTTAGTGGTGAGGAAAACAATAATAAGCTAATGTTTATTTAAATACGGATCATCTGCGAATGACGCATGCCGAGTCAGATAACGTGAGCAGAGTTCCTGACCAGTAGCACCAGATCGACGTGGACCTCGCATCCACAGCCGGCCTCCATAGGCCACGTACGCCACAGGTACTCCACAGGTACGCCAGAGGTACCCCAGAGGTACCCCACAGGTACGCCACAGGTACCCCACAGGTACGCCAGAGGTACCCCACAGGTACGCCAGAGGTACCCCACAGGTACGCCACAGGTACGCCAGAGGTACCCCACAAGTACGCCACAGGTACGCCAGACGTATGCCAGAGGTACCCCACAGGTACGCCAGAGGAACCTCACGGGAACACCAGAGGTACCCCACAAGTACGCCACAGGTGCGCCAGACGTATGCCAGAGGTACCCGACAGGTACCCCAGAGGTACCCGACAGGTACGCCAGAGGTACCCCACAGGTACGCCACAGGTACCCCACAGGTACGCCACAGGTATCCCAGAGGTACCCCACAGGTACGCCAGAGGTACCCCACAGGTAGGCCACAGGTACCCCACAAGTACGCCACAGGTACGCCAGACGTATGCCAGAGGTACCCCACAGGTACGCCAGAGGTACCCCACATGTACGCCACAGGTACGCCAGACGTATGCCAGAGGTACCCCACAGGTACGCCAGAGGTAACCCACAAGTACGCCACAGGTACGCCAGACGTATGCCAGAGGTACCCCAGAGGTACCGCACCGGTACGCCACAGGTACGCCACAGGTACCCCACAGGTACGCCAGAGGTACCCCAGAGGTACCCCACGGGTACGCCAGAGGTACCCCACAGGTACGCCACAGGTACACCAGAGGTACCCAACAAGTACGCCACAGGTACGCCAGACGTATGCCAGAGGTACCCCACAGGTACGCCAGAGGTACCCCACAGGTAGCTGACCAGTAGCACCAGATCGACGTGGACCTCGCATCCACAGCCGGCCTCCACAGGCCACGTACGCCACAGGTACTCCACAGGTACGCCAGAGGCACCCCAGAGGTACCCCACAGGTACGCCAGAGGTACCCCACAGGTATGCCGCAGGTACCCACAGGTACGCCACAGGTACCCCAAAGGTACGCCAGAGGTACCCCACAAGTACGCCACAGGTACGTCAGACGTATGCCAGAGGTACCCCAGAGGTACCCCAGAGGTACCCCACAGGTACGCCAGAGGTACCCCAGAGGTACGCCAGAGGTACCCCAGAGGTACCCCACAGGTATGCCATAGGTACCCCACAAGTACGCCACAGGTACCCCAGAGGTACCCCACAGGTATGCCACAGGTACGCCAGAGGTACCCCAGAGGTACCCCACAGGTACGCCAGAGGTACCCCAGAGGTACGCCACAGGTACGCCAGAGGTACCCCACAAGTACGCCACGGGTACGCCAGAGGTACCCCAGAGGTACCCCACAAGTACGCCACAGGTACGCCAGAGGTACCCCAGAGGTACGCCACAGGTACGCCAGAGGTACCCCACAAGTACGCCACAGGTACGCCAGAGGTACCCCAGAGGTACCCCACAAGTACGCCACAGGTACGCCAGAGGTACGCCAGAGGTACCCCAGAGGTACGCCACAGGTACGCCAGAGGTACCCCAGAGGTACGCCAGAGGTACCCCAGAGGTACCCCAGAGGTACGCCACAGGTACGCCAGAGGTACCCCACAGGTACGCCACAGGTACCCCAGAGGTACGCCAGAGGTACCCCAGAGGTACGCCACAGGTACGCCAGAGGTACCCCACAAGTACGCCACAGGGTTAGGGTTAGAGGTACCCCACAAGTACGCCACAGGTACGCCAGAGGTACCCCAGAGGTACGCCAGAGGTACCCCAGAGGTACGCCACAGGTACGCCAGAGGTACCCCACAGGTACGCCACAGGTACGCCAGAGGTACGCCAGAGGTACCCCACAGGTATGCCAGAGGTACCCCACAAGTACGCCACAGGTACGCCAGACGTATGCCAGAGGTACCCCACAAGTACGCCACAGGTACGCCAGAGGTACCCCACAGGTACCCCACAGGTACGCCACAGGTACGCCAGAGGTACCCCACAGGTATGCCAGAGGTACCCCACAAGTACGCCACAGGTACGCCAGACGTATGCCAGAGGTACCCCACAAGTACGCCACAGGTACGCCAGAGGTACCCCGGAGGTACGCCAGAGGTACCCCAGAGGTACGCCACAGGTACGCCAGAGGTACCCCAGAGGTACCCCACAGGTATGCCAGAGGTACCCCAGAGGTACGCCAGAGGACCCTAGAGGTACGCCACAGGTACGCCAGAGGTACCCCAGAGGTACCCCACAGGTACGCCAGAGGTACCCCACAGGTACGCCACAGGTACGCCAGAGGTACCCCACAAGTACCCCACAGGTACGCCACAGGTACGCCAGAGATACCCCACAAGTACGTCACAGGTACGCCAGAGGTACCCCAGAGGTACCCCACGGGTACGCCAGAGGTACCCCACAGGTACGCCAGAGGTACGCCAGAGGTACCCAACAAGTACGCCACAGGTACGCCAGACGTATGCCAGAGGTACCCCAGAGGTACCCGACAGGTACGCCAGAGGTACCCCACAGGTACGCCACAGGTACCCCACAGGTACGCCATAGGTATGCCAGAGGTACCCCACAGGTACGCCAGAGGTACCCCACATGTACGCCACAGGTACACCAGACGTATGCCAGAGGTACCCCACAGGTACGCCAGAGGTAACCCACAAGTACGCCACAGGTACGCCAGACGTATGCCAGAGGTACCCCAGAGGTACCGCACCGGTACGCCACAGGTACGCCACAGGTACCCCACAGGTACGCCAGAGGTACCCCACGGGTACGTCAGAGGTACCCCACAGGTACGCCACAGGTACGCCAGAGGTACCCAACAAGTACGCCACAGGTACGCCAGACGTATGCCAGAGGTACCCCATAGTGACCAGTAGCACCAGATCGACGTGGACCTCGCATCCACAGCCGGCCTCCACAGGCCACGTACGCCACAGGTACTCCACAGGTACGCCAGAGGTACCCCACAGGTACGCCAGAGGTACCCCACAGGTATGATGCCGCAGGTACCCCACAGGTACGCCACAGGCACCCCACAGGTACGCCAGAGGTACCCCACAAGTACGCCACAGGTACGCCAGACGAATGCCAGAGGTACCCCACAGGTACGCCAGAGGTACCCCAGAGGTACCCCAGAGGTACCCCACAGGTATGCCAGAGGTACCCCACAAGTACGCCAGAGGTACCCCACAGGTATGCCACAGGTACGCCAGAGGTACCCCACAAGTACGCCACAGGTACGCCAGAGGTACCCCAGAGGTACCCCACAGGTATGCCAGAGGTACCCCAGAGGTACGCCACAGGTACCCCAGAGGTACGCCACAGGTACGCCAGAGGTACGCCAGAGGTACCCCAGAGGTACCCCACAGGTATGCCAGAGGTACCCCAGAGGTACGCCACAGGTACGCCAGAGGTACCCCAGAGGTACCCCACAGGTACGCCAGAGGTACCCCACAGGTACCCCACAGGTACGCCAGAGGTACCCCACAAGTACGCCACAGGTACGCCAGACGAATGCCAGAGGTACCCCAGAGGTACCCCACAGGTACGCCAGAGGTACCCCAGAGGTACGCCAGAGGTACCCCAGAGGTACGCCACAGGTACGCCAGAGGTACCCCAGAGGTACGCCAGAGGTACCCCAGAGGTACCCCACAGGTATGCCAGAGGTACCCCATAAGTACGCCACAGGTACGCCAGAGGTACCCCAGAGGTACCCCACAGGTATGCCAGAGGTACCCCACAAGTATGCCACAGGTACCAGAGGTACCCCAGAGGTACGCCAGAGGTACCCCAGAGGTACGCCACAGGTACGCCAGAGGTACCCCAGAGGTACGCCAGAGGTACCCCAGAGGTACCCCAGAGGTACGCCAGAGGTACCCCAGAGGTACCCCACAGGTACGCCAGAGGTACCCCACAGGTACGCCACAGGTACGCCAGAGGTACCCCACAAGTACGCCACAGGTACGCCAGAGGTACCCCACAGGTATGCCAGAGGTACCCCAGAGGTACGACACAGGTACGCCAGAGGTACCCCAGAGGTAACCCACAGTTATGCCACAGGTACGACGCCACAGGTACGCCAGAGGTACCCCACAGGTATGCCACAGGTACGCCAGAGGTACCCCAGAGGTACTCCACAGGTATGCCAGAGGTACCCCACAAGTACGCCACAGGTACGCCAGAGGTACCCCACAGGTATGCCACAGGTACGCCAGAGGTACACCACAGGTATGCCAGAGGTACGCCACAGGTACGCCAGAGGTACCCCACAGGTACGCCACAGGTACGCCAGAGGTACCCCACAAGTACGCCACAGGTACGCCAGAGGTACCCCAGAGGTATGCCAGAGGTACCCCACAAGTACGCCACAGGTACGCCAGAGGTACCCCACAGGTATGCCAGAGGTACCCCACAAGTACGCCACAGGTACGCCAGAGGTACCCCACAGGTACGCCAGAGGTACCCCAGAGGTACGCCACAGGTACGCCAGAGGTACCCCAGAGGTACGCCAGAGGTACCCCAGAGGTACGCCACAGGTACGCCAGAGGTACCCCACAGGTACACCAGAGGTACCCCACAGGTACGCCAGAGGTACCCCACAAGTACGCCACAGGTACGCCAGAGGTACCCCACAGGTATGCCAGAGGTACCCCACAAGTACGCCACAGGTACGCCAGAGGTACCCCACAAGTACGCCACAGGTACGCCAGAGGTACCCCAGAGGTACCCCACAAGTACGCCACATGTACGCCAGAGGTACCCCAGAGGTACCCCACAGGTATGCCAGAGGTACCCCACAAGTACGCCACAGGTACGCCAGAGGTACGCCAGAGGTACCCCAGAGGTACGCCAGAGGTACCCCAGAGGTACCCCACAGGTATGCCAGAGGTACCCCAGAGGTACGCCAGAGGTACGCCAGAGGTACCCCACAGGTACGCCAGAGGTACCCCACAAGTAGGCCACAGGTACGCCAGAGGTACCCCAGAGGTACCCCACAGGTATGCCAGAGGTACCCCACAAGTACGCCACAGGTACGCCAGAGGTACCCCACAGGTACGCCAGAGGTACCCCAGAGGTACCCCACAGGTATGCCAGAGGTACCCCAGAGGTACGCCAGAGGTACGCCAGAGGTACGCCAGAGGTACCCCAGAGGTACCCCAGAGGTACCCCATAGGTACGCCACAGGTACGCCAGAGGTACCCTACAAGTACGCCACAGGTACGCCAGAGGTACCCCAGAGGTACCCCACAGGTATGCCAGAGGTACCCCACAAGTACGCCAGAGGTACCCCACAAGTACGCCAGAGGTACGCCAGAGGTACCCCACAGGTATGCCAGAGGTACCCCAGAGGTACGCCACAGGTACGCCAGAGGTACCCCACAGGTATGCCAGAGGTACCCCAGAGGTACGCCAGAGGTCCCCAGAGGTGCGCCACAGGTACGCCAGAGGTACCCCAGAGGTACCCCACAGGTATGCCAGAGGTACCCCACAAGTACGCCACAGGTACCCCACAGGTACCCCACAGGTACGCCACAGGTACACCAGACGTATGCCAGAGGTACCCCACAGGTACGCCAGAGGTACCCCACAGGTAGCTGACCAGTAGCACCAGATCGACGTGGACCTCGCATCCACAGCCGGCCTCCACAGGCCACGTACGCCACAGGTACTCCACAGGTACGCCAGAGGTACCCCACAGGTACGCCAGAGGTACCCCACAGGTATGATGCCGCAGGTACCCCACAGGTACGCCACAGGTACGCCAGAGGTACCCCACAAGTACGCCACAGGTACGCCAGACGTACCCCACAAGTACGCCACAGGTACGCCAGAGGTACCCCAGCGGTACCCCACAGGTACGCCAGAGGTACCCCAGAGGTACCCCACAAGTACGCCACAGGTACCTCACAGGTATGCCACAGGTACGCCAGAGGTACCCCAGAGGTACCACACAAGTACGCCACATGTACGCCAGAGGTACCCCACAGGTATGCCAGAGGTACCCCAGAGGTACGCCACAGGTACGCCAGAGGTACCCCACAAGTACGCCACAGGTACCCCAGAGGTACCCCACAGGTACGCCACAGGTACGCCAGACGTATGCCAGACGTATGCCAGAGGTACCCCACAGGTACGAGAGGGAGGTACCCCACAGGTAGCTGACCAGTAGCACCAGATCGACGTGGACCTCGCATCCACAGCCGACCTCCACAGGCCACGTACGCCAGAGGTACCCCACAGGTACGCCAGAGGTACCCCACAGGTATGATGCCGCAGGTACCCCACAGGTACGCCACAGGTACGCCAGAGGTACCCCACAAGTACGCCACAGGTACGCCAGACGTATGCCAGAGGTACCCCAGAGGTACCCCACAGGTACGCTAGAGGTACCCCAGAGGTACGCCAGAGGTACCCCAGAGGTACGCCACAGGTACGCCAGAGGTACCCCAGAGGTACGCCAGAGGTACCCCACAGGTATGCCAGAGGTACCCCAGAGGTACCCCACAGGTATGCCAGAGGTACCCCACAAGTACGCCACAGGTACCTCACAGGTATGCCACAGGTACGCCAGAGGTACCCCAGAGGTACCCCACAAGTACGCCACAGGTACGCCAGAGGTACGCCAGAGGTACCCCACAGGTATGCCAGAGGTACCCCAGAGGTACGCCACAGGTACGCCAGAGGTACCCCACAGGTATGCCAGAGGTACCCCAGAGGTACGCCAGAGGTCCCCAGAGGTGCGCCACAGGTACGCCAGAGGTACCCCAGAGGTACCCCACAGGTATGCCAGAGGTACCCCACAAGTACGCCACAGGTACCCCACAGGTACCCCACAGGTACGCCACAGGTACACCAGACGTATGCCAGACGTATGCCAGAGGTACCCCACAGGTACGCCAGAGGTACCCCACAGGTAGCTGACCAGTAGCACCAGATCGACGTGGACCTCGCATCAACAGCCGGCCTCCACAGGCCACGTACGCCACAGGTACTCCACAGGTACGCCAGAGGTACCCCACAGGTACGCCAGAGGTACCCCACAGGTATGATGCCGCAGGTACCCCACAGGTACGCCACAGGTACGCCAGAGGTACCCCACAAGTACGCCACAGGTACGCCAGACGTACCCCACAAGTACGCCACAGGTACGCCAGAGGTACCCCAGCGGTACCCCACAGGTACGCCAGAGGTACCCCAGAGGTACCCCACAAGTACGCCACAGGTACCTCACAGGTATGCCACAGGTACGCCAGAGGTACCCCAGAGGTACCACACAAGTACGCCACATGTACGCCAGAGGTACCCCACAGGTATGCCAGAGGTACCCCAGAGGTACGCCACAGGTACGCCAGAGGTACCCCACAAGTACGCCACAGGTACCCCAGAGGTACCCCACAGGTACGCCACAGGTACGCCAGACGTATGCCAGACGTATGCCAGAGGTACCCCACAGGTACGAGAGGGAGGTACCCCACAGGTAGCTGACCAGTAGCACCAGATCGACGTGGACCTCGCATCCACAGCCGACCTCCACAGGCCACGTACGCCAGAGGTACCCCACAGGTACGCCAGAGGTACCCCACAGGTATGATGCCGCAGGTACCCCACAGGTACGCCACAGGTACGCCAGAGGTACCCCACAAGTACGCCACAGGTACGCCAGACGTATGCCAGAGGTACCCCAGAGGTACCCCACAGGTACGCTAGAGGTACCCCAGAGGTACGCCAGAGGTACCCCAGAGGTACGCCACAGGTACCCCAGAGGTACCCCAGAGGTACGCCAGAGGTACCCCACAGGTATGCCAGAGGTACCCCAGAGGTACCCCAGAGGTACCCCAGAGGTACGCCACAGGTACGCCAGAGGTACCCCAGAGGTACCCCACAGGTACGCCACAGGTACGCCAGAGGTACCCCACAAGTACGCCACAGGTACGCCAGAGGTACCCCAGAGGTACCCCACAGGTATGCCAGAGGTACCCCACAAGTACGCCACAGGTACCTCACAGGTATGCCACAGGTACGCCAGAGGTACCCCAGAGGTACCCCACAAGTACGCCAGAGGTACCCCAGAGGTACCCCACAGGTATGCCGCAGGTACCCCACAAGTACGCCACAGGTATGCCAGAGGTACCCCAGAGGTACGCCACAGGTACGCCAGAGGTACGCCAGAGGTGCCCCAGAGGTACGCCAGAGGTACCCCAGAGGTACCCCACAGGTATGCCAGAGGTACCCCAGAGGTACGCCAGAGGTACCCCAGAGGTACGCCACAGGTACGCCAGAGGTACCCCAGAGGTACGCCACAGGTACGCCAGAGGTACCCCAGAGGTACCCCACAGGTACGCCAGAGGTACCCCACAAGTACGCCACAGGTACGCCAGAGGTACCCCAGAGGTACCCCACAGGTATGCCAGAGGTACCCCACAAGTACGCCACAGGTACGCCAGAGGTATGCCACAGGTACGCCAGAGGTACCCCAGAGGTACCCCACAAGTACGCCACAGGTACGCCAGAGGTACGCCAGAGGTACCCCACAGGTATGCCAGAGGTACCCCAGAGGTACGCCACAGGTACGCCAGAGGTACCCCAGAGGTACGCCAGAGGTACCCCACAAGTACGCCACAGGTACGCCAGACGTATGCCAGAGGTACCCCACAGGTACCCCACAGGTACGCCAGAGGTACCCCAGAGGTACCCCAGAGGTACGCCAGAGGTACCCCACAGGTACGCCACAGGTACCCCACAAGTACACCACAGGTACGCCAGACGTATGCCAGAGGTACCCCACAGGTACGCCAGAGGTAACCCACAAGTACGCCACAGGTACGCCAGACGTATGCCAGAGGTGCCCCAGAGGTACCGCACCGGTACGCCACAGGTACGCCACAGGTACCCCACAGTATGCCAGAGGTACCCCACAGGTACCCCACAAGTACGCCAGAGGTACGCCAAACGTATGCCAGAGGTACCCCACAGGTACGCCAGAGGTACCCCAGAGGTACGCCAGAGGTACCCCACAGGTACGCCACAGGTACCCCACAAGTACACCACAGGTACGCCAGACGTATGCCAGAGGTACCCCACAGGTACGCCAGAGGTACCCCACAGGTACGCCAGAGGTACCCCACATGTACGCCACAGGTACGCCAGACGTATGCCAGAGGTACCCCACAGGTACGCCAGAGGTAACCCACAAGTACGCCACAGGTACGCCAGACGTATGCCAGAGGTGCCCCAGAGGTACCGCACCGGTACGCCACAGGTACGCCACAGGTACGCCACAGGTACCCCACAGTATGCCAGAGGTACCCCACAGGTACCCCACAAGTACGCCAGAGGTACGCCAAACGTATGCCAGAGGTACCCCACAGGTACTCCAGAGTTTACCTTCTTAGAATGTACTAATACTACTGTAACAATTTACATATGATTTAATTATTTACAACACCAGGAGAAAAAGTTGCTAGAAAAGTCTCATCTAATCATGCTTTTATGCTCCTCATTATAATTTTATCTCCTGTATCCAACTATTTTTAGAAACTACGTGGCGAGATCCATAGCATCGAGACTCGGACACATGATGATGTAAGAACAACAACAACGTGAAAAAAACAGAAAAAGGGTCAAAATCCTCAGAATTGTCTGGCAGACGGAGGAGAGGGGTTAATGATACACGACGGCCTGCGGTGATGAATTGCATGTTTGCATTCCTGGCCGACAGGAGAATGGGCCCGATGGTGTCAACGGAGGAATCGGAGCGGCTCATGAGCGGCTGCAGGCCAGAGCCAAAAGGACGCGTTTGTCCGAGGGACATCGCTTTGTCTCGATCCGATTCATCTGACGGGAACCCGACTGTGCGGCCAGTTTATTTATTTATTTACGGTGCAGTGAATGAAACAACAACAAGGCAGGCTTCAACTGTCAGCAGCCTGCTAATATTTCCTCTTTGGAAGTGAGCGCCCGGAAACCCTGGAAGAGGAATGCTTGTATTCCTGTGTGTGTGTGTGTCTTTGTGCATGAGGTTGCATCCCCTCTGAGGTGTCTCTAGGCTTGTTTGCACATGGATTCGGCTCCTGTTGTCGCTCCCTGCAGCTATAGAGGAGGTGAGAAAAATCTCCTCCTCGCTTCCTTTGACCCTTATTAGCTACGGTGAGGGCTGATGGCGGGCGATTCATCCAGGACCGAGCGGCCAGCACACCTGCGTGGGGTGTGATTGTTCTTCTTCCTCACCCTACCCTCCCATCTTTCAGTCTCTCTTTCACCCTAACCTCCCCTGCCCTTCCCCCCTTTTTTTCTTCCCTTTCCTTTTCTTCCATTCACCAATCTTTCCCGAGTTTATCGTTTGTCTTTGGCCTGCACCCGGGATCACTTCACACCGCTGCTTTGTTTGTTTTAACTTGTCCTGTCACCCACCCCCCTCCTTTACCCACCTCCTCCTCCTCCTCCTCCCCTCCCAGAACGAAGCCAAATAACTCAACTGATGAGGGAGCAGCCCTCCCTTTACCACCACGACCTCCGGAAAATCCCAATAGACCCCCAGCTCATCTCCGCTGACAGAGGGAGATGAGGGCGAGACGGGCTGCAGAATGACAAGACTGCCCCTCCCGCCCCTTCCCCCTCCCCCTCCCCACACACACTTCCTGTAATCCATCTAAAGCGGCATGTCTCGGTAAAAAGAGAGTGAAGCTTTAATTCCAGAAAGACTTTTCCTGTCCAGAGTAAGAAGAGGAGGGTAAAATGAAGCTGTGTACCTTTGCAGGCCTTCCTGTGTGAGATGGGTTTAGACAGGTCCCTGTAGTAGCCCTCCTTGCAGTAGTGGCAGTGGCGTCCCGCTGTGTTGTGGCGGCAGTTGAGGCAGACGCCGCCGCTCTTCCTCCCTGACAGCTTGTACAGCTCCATGTTGAAGCGGCACCTCCGGGCGTGGAGGTTGCAGTTGCAGGCTGCGCAGGGAAGGAAACGCAGCCGTTAAAGTGCAACTAAACAGTCGCTTGTGTGAATTCTCTCTGTAAATAAAGCATGTGATGCAGGAGTGTTAGTTAGTGATAGTTTTTGGAGCGGAATGTGTGACGCTGTATCCTCTTCTTCCACATTGCCAGTTTAACAAATGTTAGTTCTTGTTCATTTTTATAATTGATTTGATGAATGAAAAGCAATACCTTCATGCCAGTTAACAACACCCTGACCTTGAAAGTGGTAAGTGAGCTCACTTTCAGACTTTTTAGTTGATTCACAGTCAGTGAAGATGAGTTTGCTGTTCTTCAATTCACCATAGTAACCCCTGCGCACTACGTTTTTTACCTTCTCTCTCCCTTCCCCCTCTCTGACCCCCCTGTTTGGCTCCTCCAGCTCTTCTCCTCCCCGGCTCTCCGGGGTGTGGAGGCCCGACATCGCGTGAGACCCCCTCATCGCGCCGCTTGTTTATCGACGAGTGCGGTAGGTTTAATTAGCCGATCGATGTTTATTCATGGCTCTCTGGCAGCGAGAGCGAGGCGGACATGCCCGACTTCATTAAGGTCGCTCCCTCCCCCCCGCCCGCACCACTGAAGACATGCGTTATCAACAGCAACACTTCTGCTACGGATCCACACGTGTGTGTCCGTGTAGTTTCTCCCACCAAGCCTCCCCACAGCTCCTTTTATCATTTGCCTCATCGCAACGTAGGAGCCCTCGTTTCCCTTCCGTGTGTGAGTCGGTTCGGGACCTATTTGAGTTAAAACAGAATTAAAAACCATAAATCAAATATATCCTTCACAAGATGGAGGTACGGTTATTCTCTAAAGGGAGACGCAAATAAAGAAATTGAGTTTAAAACTGCGCAATAAAACAACAACACAAATCACTCACACGCAACAATCACTGCGTCCTCCATAACGAGAGGTGGAAGTTTGTTGCTGCTTAAATACCTGCCATCTTTTCTCGAGAGGACCACTGTGATAACAGCACGAAAACACACGCACACACACACACACACACCATCTGTCGTTTAACATTTCATTTGTGAAAATGGTAGATTAGATATAATATTTCTATTATGATAGTTAGTATATTAATTTAATTCATTTTATTTTGTACAGCCCAAAATCGCAAATTGAGTGGAATTGAATATTAGAATAACTTTTTTTTTTACTCTGACAACGACCACATTTACCTTATAAAAGGACACCTTCAAACGTTTGGTCTGTTTTCAATCAAGTTAACTGCTTCACGCTGGATCAGCTAGTTGACATCCCCCCCAGGTGAGCAGTGAAAAGATACCTTTTAAAACAAGAGTAATTCAATTAGATGGATATCGCTGAGCTTACCCAGACAACACCTCCTGTAATGTGCACCACCACTATCTATCCAACGCACTGCACACTCACAGCTCTTTTGACCTCCGACAGGAAACTGACGTGTTTATCGAGTGCTGCGGTTCCCCCTGGCGCCTCGTAGAAAAAAAAACCCCGCCTCCCAAAAGCCGTGTCTTGAGCGTGTTTTGGGAAAGGTTGGCCAATTAGCGTCTCTGAGTCGGTTCCCAGCATCCATCAGCTGACCCCGGGCCTCGAAGCGGCGCAGAAAGCGGCCTTCCCCTCGGCTAATGAGAGAGGAAACGTTCCCGCGGCGGAGCCGCCGGGTCGAGGTTAAGCCCGTCGTTCTTACGATAAGCCCGCTAATTGAGTGACGCCGCTCACAGCCTCCGTTTGTTAGCAAGAGACACTTGAGCAACTGATCTTTGCCACTTTTGCTCTAAATCCTCATGCTTTTTCTGGCTGCTCAAGAGAAGAAACTCGGCGTATGTTTCTATGTCCCATGTGAGGCATTCTCGTCCAATCAAATCAATTTTTCGGAGCTCTGGGCCGCTCGGGGCATCTGAATAAGATTGTGGCGGCCAGAAAAGCCCCAAACCCAACACCATTAGGAGGGGGGACAAGGGGGTTGAGGGGGGATATTCGGCTTTTAAGCAAACACCTAAGGGGAGTCCACACATGAACAGTTTACTTTCAATCCATGGGCGCCCCCCAAAAGTAATCTGATTATCTTCAAAAACCCTGTTGACAGAAAATTTCAAAAAACAAACCGTCCTAGAAGCGAAGGTTTAAATTAGTGTATGTTCACCAATGTTTTCATGAACTGTGCCCAAAAATATCAGAAACAGCTTGATACCACCCAAACTGTATGGTGCTTTAAATTAAATCATGGCAGGCTGTTAATTTCTTTTACCCCTCCACTGGCACACACACACACACACACACACACACACACACACACACACACACACACACACTGACCCACACGAAGATTCACAGAGCTCTCGTGGGTAGAAAGGTTTCGCACTGAAGCGTTTTTAAAGCAACTCAACACATGGTGTATAAAAAGGCTCCACTATAAGTACAGTTCTGTAAAAATATCCCATCACGAGAAAAGGTATCAGAAAACCCTCCATTAAAAACAAAAGTGTATAAAATACGGCATTACAACTCTCTATAAGTGAAGTTATATTTATATATGTGTGTGTATGTACAGATATTTAACAAAAACTCTTGCAAATTGAGTGAATGTTTCATGCTTACAATAAAATATCTTTTTTTTATTTTACTTTGCAGGGATGAATGGTGGAACATAAACTAACATGTGCCTCTACAATGAGTAGAGTAAGTAATAATACAAATAACATAAAACGACAAAATAACAAAACATTGGTGTTCTTCTCCAATGAGTAGGATTTCTTTTTTTGTGGCTGGATTGACTGATTCATTTTATCAGGGGGCGACCCGACTGTCTTCATATCGGATCACACCAATGACGATCAATTGTACTGTGAAGAAATGATCCTCCGTCAGACAATGAACCTTTCTCCCAAAACGATTGACGTGCTGTAACTTGTTTTAAGCTTCCATGATGAAATAGGATGTGAAATTATGGAAATATTTGTGTTCACGCAGTAACCTATTTAGCTCTGTTTGTTATCAACAATTGAATCTGTTTTATGGCAACTGTTTAATTAGCCTCTTATCAATTACAACAATACAGACTTTTTATCTTGCGTTTGTTGTCCGGACGCATGCATGGGGGAAATTATCTAAATAAAAGAGAGCTAATTAAGTTGATTTTAGGGATTGAGCTGAATAATGTATTCACATCAGTGTTTGATGTTCTCTTTAGATAAAATTATGGTTCTATATAAATGTTATTTATTACCGTCTCCAAAAGATTTTGGAGACGGTTTGTGTTTTAGTAGTTGTTGCGAAAACAATTACTATAACTGTATCCTTTCTTTTAATTTGATAGGCATTAAGCTCCTATTTCAGAAATGCTGCTAAAACAGCTGTTTTCAGCACACATTACTTTATTTAACTCAAGAAAGAAATAGGGCTTTGTCACAAAAATAAATATTGTAACTTAGAGATAGTGTATCCATGAATAAAAAACAAACATGCCGCAATGAGTTCCACCGACTTTGCGTTTGGAATTATAGTCTAAATAGGAAAACAAACATAAACAAACACAGTACTTTTGATTAACCGACATTAACAAGTATAAATGCGAAAACAGGAAGCTGAAAGGTCAAAAGCACCTTTCACAAAAAAACCCTTTCACGTTCATGTGAGTGGGCCAATAATTTCACTTTCATCCCCACGATGCTGCGAGTTGCACATCGTACAGGGAGAGATTTACTGAGAAAAGAGCAAACAAAAGACAAAGGGAGTGAGATTAAGCTAGTGTTGTGGAGCATGTATGAAGTGTGTGTGTGTGTGTGTGTGTGTGTGTGTGTGTGTGTGTGTGTGTGTGTGTGTTAAGGTCAATGGCGCTCTGTTTGTTTTGGTGAGCACCCTGGGAATGCGGTGAAACTATCCGGGGCGAGTGGGAAGAAGGTTAGAGGAGGATGAGGCGCCCGCTGCAGGGATTATATCTGGCTAATTTAATTCCTTTATTGCAGCCAATTAGTGGCAGCTAATGACCCCGGCTAATCTCAGGCGCCCCCGATGAAGGCCATGTTCTCGTCCGCCGTGTTTTTTTGCCACAGATGATGTACCAAGAATGAGAGAGAAAGGGAAATATAGAGTAAGATGAGCTAAGAAGAAGAGGCGGTCAGAGGCAGAGAGGGAGAGCAGCCCGATTCTTGTTAAATCCCAGGCCCACTCGGCTAATTGAGATCAAGTCACACAGAATATTCAGCAGTCCTGCAGGGTTATCAAAGGCAGATTAAACATGCCGCGAGGACTGATTTCCAGTGGACAGGTTCCACTCGCCGTCAGTCGAGTCGAGCTGTTTATCCAGTTCTCGTTTCTTTATTTCATAATTTAACACTGAAATGTTTTCTCATATTTGGTCAATTTATGCAACTCCCAGTGCAAGAGTCTGCGGTTGCACGTGCCGTCGGCGGGTGATAAAATGTGTCTGATTTATTAAAAAAGCTGTGAGAACCGCCTCGCCTCTGTGCGAGCAGCGATCCCTCATGAAGCCATTAGCAGCGGAGCGAAGGTTAATGATAAGCAACGGATTTACAGTAGACGGCAGAGTAAACAGCAGCAGAGCACGGCACAAATCCACATCTATACAGCAGCTTTCGTTCAAAGCATGAGAACAACCACACTGTAGAAGGAAGACAAATATTTAACTCCACACACCAGCTCAAGTTATTTATACCCCATCGTAAAAAAATCCCTAAATAAGTATTTCCCTAGTGTCCCACCAGCCTGTAAATATCTACAAACACATTGGACTCACTCTAGTTCTTTTAAAAGCTTTGACACATTAACACCATGTCAGATGTACATGACTCCAGCGTGCACGCCGTCTTAAGCTCGTGCAGCAGCCTCCAGCAGCAGGCCCGCCCTCCCCACGCTGAGCTAAATGGCCCGTATATTCGCTCCGGCTTCATGTGGGGGCTACAAAGGCCCTTTCCCCTTTTCCAAGAGTCTAACTAGCCACACAGAGGCACCGACAACAAAGAGAGGCCTAATGGCCTCCAATTTCCCGCATTAGTGCCCATTTAATGGCTGACCTGCCCTCTCGTTAGGCGGCGCAGCATGGGAGCACTTCTCAGCCTTGGTTGCACACACACACACACACACACACACACACACACACACGCGCACACAGTCCTTGAAGCCCTCCACAGCCACTCCGCCCAGGGCCCTGCAACACTTCCACCCCACGCTGAGACGGCATAATAGGCCAGTTTGTAAAAAGGCCTGGCTTGTGATCAGCAGTGCATCCATTTGCTGAGTAATCAAGAGTCTATTGTTTGAGTGGTGTGTGCGCGAGTGTGCGTGTGTGTGTGTGCGTGCGCGGATTATAAAGTGTGAGTGTGCGCATGTGTGTGTGTATAAAAGCGTGTGCACCTGCATGGGAGACGAGGAGAGAGAGAGAGAGAGAGAGAGAGAGAGAGAGAGAGAGATTCTCTCGGCCCATCTGTCTCTATTTGCGCGCCCGTCGCTCTCAAGAGTGTGCGTCTCCCTGTGAGTGTTTGCGTCAGTAATTCCAAGATAAAGTGGCGCTGCCCGGAAAGAAAGATCTCCCCGGATTTCATGTCTATAGGAAAACAACAGACTGACATACAGTGCAGGAATAAAGGGGGCCTGGCCGGGGCCGCTGACGAGGGTGCCTTGTGTGTATGTCAGCCATGCCATAAAAATGCCATGGGTGAGGATGACGTTGGCAGGTCCCATTCAGGGCTACAGCACTGAAAGGCCCTTTTGGGGTGACAAAAAAAGATTCCTCAGGCCTGTCAGGTCCCCCTGTATCCCCCCCCCGGCGAACAATACCCGCTAAGAGCAGCTGTCTTAATAGCGTGAGGGACTGACAGCTTTAGGGGCCGACGCGATGCTCGGTGCGGCATCCGCTCAAACGTCGGCTCCCCGAACAACGCTCCGCTGTGTGACAACATAAAGCGCTCCGACGGGGCAGAGTCTGCCAGACGCTGTGGACGCATCCCGTACATTTCTATCACAGAAGTCTTTGAGTAACCTGAGCTGACAGTGTTGGCGTCGGTGAGGAGCGGCGGAGGTGGGACGTTAGCGAAAGACGCTTTCCGGAAGGCGGTGACGATTGGAACGAACTGGATTTACGGTTTCGTTCAGCAGGAAAGACCCCAAAAATATCTTGTTCTAAAGGTTTTTCGGTTGCGGTGTGTAAACGTATTGTCTTTGTCTTTACTAAGAAGCAAAGGCGGTTTACTGGAACGAGTGTCTGACGCTTCTTTCCGCCATCGGCGTCCGATCCAAAAACGTTTTTTGAGAGACAACCTCTCAGGTGGCAGCCGAGAATTGAATTGCGTCGCCAGCCGCCATCGACCCGGCCGCCGAAGCCACAAACAATGACGTCCGTTTGCTGTATTGTTTTACATCCAGCCATTACCTAACCCCACAAAATGCCGCCCTTTCCCGGAGAGAGGACGCGCATCGGGAACACGCGAGACAGATCTCTAAATCTCCCCCAAACAAGAGCTCTCCTCGCTGATCACGCCAGACAGCACCTCCAGTCTATTTACTCCGCCAGTCTTTGGTTTCTATGAGACTAGCGGAGTGGCAGTGCTTTGGGTTCCCATAACTCCTGGCAGGCCGTCTGGAGCGTCGCTGGCCCCCGGGGCGGACTGGGATGGGCCGCCGCTGTCAGTGCGAGACACCGAGGGAGAACCCGCGCCCCTCCGCCACGGTTGTGATTCATCCAGATCCCACGGCCTCGTCAATTAAGCCGTCATTCTGCCCCGACAACGTCAAGTAAAGAGTTTAAACCCCGTCGCATTAGTGCCAAACGCAGTCGGCCAGCGCTGATTGGCTGCCGCGAGCTGAGAAAATCAACATTGTTTGAAGGTGGGATGATTGGAAGATCGGATGAGTTCATTTGGCCCCTCGGGCAGGAAGAAAAAAGGCGGAGAGCGTTTTCTCCTTCATGGACGAGAACGGGTGTCTTCACTGATAATCATAAAGGCTCATCTTTGTCTTTTAGTTCTGGAATGTTGGCATTTTTTGATACGTCAGTTTCTCCCTCTTGGCTTCTGTGAGGACTGAAAGCTCTGGAGCTTTTGATTGAACCACATGCTCTTTTCTCAGCAGATGTAGCTGCAAAATGTTTACATTTCAGTTTCACCTGAGCACTTTAAGGACTTTTCATCTATGTTGGCTTAAACAAACTAGATTTTTTCCATTCACTTAGACCAACGCCTAACAAAGCTTGTCTAACTGCGACTGTGGAGTCTGAACTTCACTTTTTGTATCCCCAAAAAATAGAAGTGAATTAACCCCTCCTCTCCTTAAATACTACACCATTGTAAACTTAATGGATCATTTTATTGTAAGCTCATTAGCAACCACAGCACCATGGCCATGCGGAGCAGGTGGGAAACCTTTGACCTTCACACACACACACACACACACACACACACACACCCTACATTCCTTTGTCAAGTCCCCATTACTAAGTCACCACTCCTCCAAAATGGGCCGTGACCCTCCTTCTCCTCTTCCTCTTCCTCCTCCTGGGGAAAACCTTCTCCTTCTGCATATGTCATTAGTGACTCTGGACCGGGGAGACAAACTTCTCTAAGATTTACAAGACCTGAAAGCGGCTTCAGTCAAACCGGAGAGGAGAGTTGGATCATCTGAAGCACAAGTTCCTCAAGTGACAGAGAGAAATGGAGGAGTGGCGGGTTTGCAACCGAAAAAAAGAGATCAATCTCAATTAGACAGAATAGACAAAATACAGCCTGATCACCCAGCTAGAATGCAAACACACAGCGGTGTGCAATCAGGATCACTGATCGTCCCTGTGCACACAGCTTCTTTGCTGCATCTGGCCTTAAGGTCAGGCTTTATTCAGGCAGCAGCGTGCGTAGCAATGATGAGGGAAGTGTACTTAAGGAGGTGTGTCTGTGTGTGTGTGTGTGTGCCTGCACATTTTTGACTTCTTGTCACCGAGTCAAACACAGTCTCTCGTCCGGAGGAGGAAGTGAGCTGGAAGCCGCTGAGAGCCATAAATCTCAAACCTCCGCAGCGCGCGTGACACGTTTATTGTCCGCTTTTCATTTCTCCACTTCTCCGTATATTCCCCTCAGCTCTTACGCCTTTTGTTCTTTCTACACTGCAAACTTTAACTTGAAATGTGAGGCACTTATACTGTGTTTAAGCCTCCAACCACATTCAAGGCCTTAAAGGCACAGTGTGGATCCACCGGTTGCCGGGCAGAAGCGTGAGTCTGTGATGGTGGGTGGGTGGGGTCCACAGTTGCCTCCATGCTGCACGAATTTAATTTGCGATCAGAGGGCAGCAACAGTTATTTTCACTGGTTATTAATCTGGCATCTTTCCTTTCCAGATTATTCAACAGCTCTTCGGCCTATAACATGTCAGAAAGTGGAATTGATATATTAGAATTGAAGAATAGTATACTAAAAAAAAGGTGATTAATCAATTTAATTAGTTGCCTCTTAAGTTTATAGTTAACAATTGTAGTATTGAGTATGATTTCTCAGACTCAATGGCACAGTGCACTTTTATGACACTGCATGTCTTTGGGTTCTTAAAAGAAGCCTTTAGGCCATGTTTGGTTTTTCAGAGCCGCTTATGGTCATTTCAAGATCCTTCTACTCAGCAATTTGATCTTTAAAAGGCCAGTTTTGATCAATCCAACTAAGCGCTTTTCAGCCAATCAGTGAATTAAGGACAGATGAACTCAATAAGTACATATGCAGGGTGTTTCCAAAAGTGAACAAAAAGGATTCAATTTTAATAATGCCTTTCAATCCCTCATGACACCTTTCAACGGAATTCTACCCGCGTCCTTCGTGTGTACCCTCTTCCCTATTCCTTTTTATTCCATGTATTTCAAATATTTCTACATTACTCTAATGTGTATTAATTTTGTTGATCGCAAAATCAATATTCCTACTAATTGTGATTTTGTGACTTATTCTCAATCAAGTTCCACATTACTTTCTGCACAGCAACACACTTTGTTCCCGTGTCGGCTCTCCGGTTGCTAGGAGCCAGTCTGATGCCGGAGGCAACTTGGACGTGGTCGTCCATGCTTTTCAAAAAACACCCGCAGTAAAATTTGTATCTACTATTATGACGAGCTAAACTTTATAAAACAACCAAACAAGTATTATAATATACACACAGCAGACCGGTTCCATATAATTAGCTCAAAAACAGGAGCGTCCTGGAGCCGCTGCAGCGGAGCGGCTTCCCCGTGGCAGCTGGTTTGGTCCACACAGATTGTTTCTGACACTGATGGAGCGGAGATGTTTTTACTGTACCGGCTCCAAGACCACATTTTACTGCACTCCTCTGCGGTGGCAAGGACGCCTATATAAGGCTTGGTATCAATTAGGCCCTCTGGGACACGAGCAAGCCTTCACTCTCACACACACACACACACACACGCACACACACACACACACACACACTCTTCCACGGCTCTTATTGGAATCTAGTAGAAGTAGACCTTCAAGGTTGTTGTTTTTTTTACTCTACGAGAAACCTTTTTTAACCACAAAAGTCACAACACTTCCTATCTGCTGTAACCAAGAGTGGCCCTTACGACTCAGGCAGGAAGAATACAGTTGGGGAGGAGGAGGAGTAGGAGGAGGAGGAGGACAAGAGACCCCTCTGATCCAGAAACCCCAAACCTCATTGTAATTTAGTCATCGGCAGAAGGCAATTAGCGAGGTCTGGTCTTTGCCAGAGCAAGCAAGCGGCCGACACACGCCGAGGGTAAACTCAGCTGTGCTCTGCCAATAACGTGACAAGACGATGGCTGCCTTTTTTTTTTTTTTTTAATGATAGCAAGTGCAAGTTTGAAAACATAGAAAGAAAAGAACTAATGTGTTTCTTGGTTCTTCTCGGTAGAGAGCAAAGAAAACAGGAGGTTGAAGGTTTTTTGTTTTTCAAATCGAAAGACAGTGATGCTCATTGAGGATTTATTGATAACACCTCTGGTTGATTAAAGCCAAAGGCTGAAGATCCCTCTCGGTTGGTCTCATCTCACATAAAATGAGGATTTATTTTGACGAGGCAGAATTTTCTGGCACCTTTTAGTCCTGCTTATCACCGCTTATCACCGCTGTTCACTTCACGAAGAACGTATATTGTGCAACTGTTTAGTGGCAATTGGCCACTCTTGGTGTAACTTATTTTATTTGTTGGTAGGTTAGACAAACACAGATAACAGACAGCACTTGATATTGAAGTTAGGCCAGATTGATTATGGTTACGGTGACTTTGGGGTTACAGCTGAAACACTCAACAGAAGATTATGTTATTAACCCTTTTTATGGGGCACACTATTTCCTCCCTGGGACTAATTATAGGTGCATAATATCTGGCTGGAGGATAAGGAAGGTTTCCATAAACTCAACAAATTAGTTTAATGACTTGAGGAAAAGGAGGCACATCCCACATCAGCTCACATCCAAATGTTGCCACTATCGTGAGCCCCACTGGCCGCTGTACTTCTGTTCTTTTCAGGGAAACATTAAGTGGTTGTGTGTAATTTATGTCAAGAATAATATTATCACCCCCACTGCGTTATTGATTCTGTAGACATTCCTTAATATTTTCTCTGGCGGAGGAGGTTGACTCTACGGGATGATTGCACTGCTCAACGGCCCAGGGAAATTAAGCATAATTATCAAATAGCCCACTTAAAACTTAATCTAATGGAAATGACTCCAGAAAATGGTTTGACCTCATGGCGGCTTAGCATCTTGCACCTGATATATGAGAGACCCCGAGCAGACGGCCCTCCCTACGACATTTCATATAGATTTCAACTTTTCAAATATATAGTTTTACATCTGTGCAAATATCTCCATGAACACATTCACACCCTGTGCGTTGTAATGCAATCCACACTTCAATATTAAATCCACTACGTTGGCGAGAGAGGTGTCGTTTTCCGGTGAGGTCACCGGCTAAAGTAGCAACCAAAACACTAACTGCTGTTATTCTTCTCTTTAAATCTCACTCTTCTGTTTCGTTTTTTTTTTTCTCTTTATCTTGGTGATCGGCTCCTTCTTCACATTTTCACTGACCTCAAATTATGGGGGTCACAGTTCATTTTCCAACTGATATTTAAAATCTTTTTTTTCCGGCTTCATGCGTTGATTACGTTTCACCTCACCTGCTCAGGCACCCAAGCTGCCTCCAATCCACTAATCACCCTGCCGTATATCTACCCCCGTTTTTCAGCCACTCGTCTTCAGATCTTTGTATCAACCAACCCGGTGCGTCTGCGCTGATGGCAATGATTGCTGAGCTTGAGCGTGACGGTTGTTGCTTCCCCCCTGTCTTTGTGTTTCCCTGACAATGAATAAGTTCCCCCTGCTATTCCATGATATTTAAACCATCGCTAAGTGCTACTACTGGCTGCTGACCCCCAAAATCAGAAATACAAATGTTTCCTTTAACCCGTAGTGCTCTTTTTCAATCTAGAAGGGTTTGGGTGCGAATTGCGGAAAATACATTTAGTACACACAGTGACTGCAGCATATCAGGTGCAGGGGACAATATTGCTAGAAAACATAATCCAGGGCAGAAAAGATGTTTTCAGAGGAAAATAGAGCAAAATAAATACATCATCGAAACAAACGCATCATTGGACATGGCTGAGAGGAGCAACAAAGTGTGCTGCCTCGATGTTCTACTACACCAGGGCTGGTGTAGGGCAGGGCAGGACTTACTGCCGAGAACCGGCCAACCGGAGGAGGTGTAGTTGGACAAACGAATAGTACCGGTAACCAAGCGGAACAACACCGCTAATGTTACATACCGCGAGCGCTAACGAATCAATCAAAAAAAAAAAAAAACCTTACTCAGGTGACTGGAGCACTGATTGGAGGGAGCCAGGGTCGCTTTTCAATGAAATGTCTGTTCGTGAGCGAAGGTCGCTAATTAGCACTACCATGTTTTCTCGTTGACCCGATTGCATTGGCAATCTACCGGTTATTCATGATCGACTATCGCCACTCTGCTCTACAGCGCAGAGAGTGAAAGTTTGAAATGTATTTCTTCCGCACAATGGGATTATTAAATGCCCTTTTTTTATTTGCAGTGCCTATTCATCCTATTCCTATTCAGCCTATTCATCTACCTTTCTCTCCACCCTGTGAAAGACTCTGGGAGACAAAAGAATCCTCTCCCGTCCGCTAACTTTCATCTCCAGCCCAAAGTCTGTCACAGCAGGACAGGAGAAAATCCAAACAAGTACAAAATACCAAAATATATGTATTTTCTTCATCAGATAGACATCTGGATAGCGTGAACTGAGGCCAAAGCGCAGTTTGTTTTTCTCCCTGTGTCATACGAGTCCAGGTCTTTCAAAAGATCTTTCAAAAAGAGGCCAGATTTGTAAATAATGTTTTGGAAATACATTTTTTTGCCACAAACTATCATCTCGTAACACATTACCATTAATGACTCAATTTCCTTCTAATTTCCGTATCGACTACCACTTCCTAATTAGGCCCGTTTGTTTGCTTTGTCATCCTCCAGTGATAGGAGGCCTTTTTTGTTATTCCAAGCAGAGAGGGGACCCGTGTGGGAATTCACTGGGGGAGGGGGGAACCCCACAGCTGCCGGGTAGCCCACTGCAACACGCATTACAACTCGAGAGTCGGCCCTTATCCTGCAACACCAAATAGCACTTAAGGTAGCACGCTGAGTCAAGAGCCCCTCTGTCTTTATCTCACTCCCCTTATCTTTGTCCTCAGCCTCCCTCACTTTCTCACCACGTACCCCTCCGTCGCCCCTGTACTCTTTTCCTCTCCTCTCTAATGGGCCTGCTGGAACCAAATAAGCTACAGCCAGCGCTTCTCTGCTGGACACTGAGCCTAATTAATTGGCCGCATTGTCCCCTTGGGGGAGGAGGGGAGCAGTGGGGGGAGAAAGGTTAATAAGGGAGGATAAAAAGTGTCGGGCAAAGGAGGACGGGGCAACGGCTTTATGAGCGTTATTTCTTCTTCTGAACGACGGAGAGAGAACATGCATGCTCTTGTGAATGATGGGAAGGGAAACTGAGGGGAAAGTGTGGACCTGCAGCCCTTCCACCCCCCGCACCAGCCTTATCTGCAGGGGCTAATGAGTGAAGGATTAACCTAGGATCCCCTGGCAAATTGAGATGACCCCTGCAAACTTAACCCCAAGTGCCCCATGCCAGAAGTCTGCATTCCACTTCACACGACCA
Organism: Apeltes quadracus; assembly: GCA_021346845.1. Classification (NCBI taxonomy): domain Eukaryota; kingdom Metazoa; phylum Chordata; class Actinopteri; order Perciformes; family Gasterosteidae; genus Apeltes; species Apeltes quadracus. Next base: position 5,999,636 of record CM037925.1, read on the forward strand.
AACAAATACACTCTTACCATCCTTTATTTTCTCTGAGGGAAATGCCAACCTCTTTACATTTTGGAATCCGCGTTTTTAGATTTAAAACCAGTGGCATCAAGTATTGGGCTTCTGGAATGAATGGTATAAAATTTTTATTTAAGGAGTCCTACACATCAATCTCTTAAGTTAATTGTAAATCTGTCTACTTCGTGCTGACCTCTGCTGACGGAGATCTATTTGTGCAACCGAGTCGACCTGGAACATAGAGCTTCGTTTACCGGTTCGTTGGGCCCATCTTTTAGAAAAACTGTCGTACTGTTGGATATAGAGACCGTCCTCACACACACACACACACACACACACACACACACACACACACACACACACACACACACACACTTGCACAACTGTGACTCGAAGGCATCCATGACAACCGGGCTGCTACAAGCCACTGCCACACACAAACACAACTACACACAGCCTGCGCCGTGACTTATATGGGAAAGACAAAGACGCGGATGATAAATCACTGTCAGCTATTGTCCCCCATCCCCCTACACACACACACACACACACACACACACACACACACACACACACGTGCAAACACAGACATTCCACGGCAAGATTTCTTTTTTTTTTTTTTTGGCAGTGTGTGAGCTGGTTTGACGCAAAATGAAATAGTTTGAATCCACTTGAGCTGTCAAAGGAGCTTTCTCAGAGTCTGTGTGTGTAACAAAGGTAAAAGGAGAGATTAGCCTGCACATATTGAGGTTGTTTTAACACTAATTGCACGAAGAGCAAATGTCCAACTCAGCAGTTAAACACACACATAATTAACCAGTGCAGAGGAGGCAGCTGATGCAGTTCACTGAGAGGACGATGGCAGCGTACTGCACAAACATGGGGCGCTCTGATCCAAGAAACATGCCGCTGCTCTGTTGAAGACATCTGTAGGTGCGAGCGTCGGGAACGGCGGCTCGCCGCTGCCTGTGCACCCGCTCCCGCCCGAGAGGCTTTTATTTTGATTCCACATTGACTCAAACGCCGTGCCGGCTGCAAATACAAAGTCTGCCTTCTCACATGTAAGGGTGAACAGGCTTAATGTAACAACACGGCGGCGTCACTGCTCAGACGTGTTGATTGTACCTGAAAGCACGCAAAGGAATGCAACATGAGAGGATTTTAATTCAATCTCATTAATATCGTACAATCACCGCAAGGCACAGAGTGTCTTTCTCTCTCTCGCTGCCGTTGCCTCCAGCACAGTGTTAAGTATTTGCTTTGGCAAATAACACTGTGCCTCCTCCACCGTGCAGCAACCTGCTGCCACACAGAGGCGCTGAGGTCATCGGACCGGATACAGCGCCGCGGGCCTCCGCCTCGGGACCCGGTCTCTTAAAAGTTCCCTACGCGTACATTGTCTCACACAACACATGCAGAACAGGTCTCTCTCAAACACAACGCTGGCATGCAATGTTTCCTTAAGGATTGTGCTGCTTAGTATCATGAAATGTGACGTGACACATTTTTTTCCATCTATTAGTCGCGTGTAGCTCCGTATCTCGCTTCATCTGAAGCCTGTCAACTTTTTAGCAGCGATAAAAAGCGAATGATTTTATCTATCTTTGTCTTATAACTACATACAACTTAGAGATGCACTTTCCCTGGACAACTTGTCTCGGTACAGAGGCGGAAAAGACTCAAACGGCTGTTTCACTGCGTGGCAGGTTTTGTAAAGACATAAAGGGCTCCAGTGGGAGATAATTCTGATAAATCGCCTCAAGGAATTTCACTTGCATCCGAGTGAGCTCACCAGATCTCTACTAGTCGTGGCTACATTAGCCGCGACTAGCATAACAAAACCAAATAGCGACCGTAAGCTGTCAAAAGCATTATGGGTAATGTAGCTTTCAATTAACATTAACAACAGACAGGTAGGCTTTGATTCATGGGGCTGACAAGTGAGGCACTTTAATGTGTGTACACATGCTGATGTGGTTTGGTGCAGCCTTTAATTACCCCTAATCATCTGGTACCAGCTCCACACAAACACCTACGTTTCTGCTGCTCAATATCTGCTGAAGACACACTCATCCCGCGGGTTCATGCCAGACCCACAGGCCACGGAGACGGTCCCTCAGCTTAGACGAGCTTTGACTGTGGCAGCAATTTACCAATGAATTCATTAACTGATGTCTCCCAAGGCGCTGAATAGCAGCTCACATTCTTGACAGAATTGTTTTTGTTAAAACACACGGCTGCATCAATCGGTTTCTTTTTCTACACCAATATATTGTGATCTACTGACTGGATAATGTCGGCAAAGAACAGACACGGATATAAGCAGGTAACCATCAGAGACTTGATAGCAGCATCGTGGGTCTGTCTGTCGCTGGGAAGGTTAAACAAGAGAAGTCACTTCTTGGGTAGCGTATATGTGTGAGGAATGTTGTCACTCTATAAAAATTGTGGCCTTCGATATCTCCATAGTAATACTGGAAATAACAGCAAATTATTTACAGGTGAAGTTGAAAAACATTAGTATGTAGAGATTTAATCTCGCCATTGGGATTTTTTGACGATCAACTTCCAGTTTGCAGAAATTATCATTAGTAATTATCATTAACTATTATTAGTTCCAGAAATGATCACATTGAACATTGAAACCAGGGACATTTTAGGGGGAGAGTTGAATACACGATGCAGCGGCAGGGTTCCCAAAGAGAAACCCACAAAGTGATAATACATTTCAAGTCCTTCTGGGAGTCCCCACAGTGAGAAAGCAGAATGCACCGTGTTGCTTGGACCAATTCAGAACGTTTTGAATGTTATCTGCAGTTATTTGGAGCTTCATTGATATCTAGCTACACAGTTGTGCTGATATAGTTAAAAGAATAGATACTTGGCGCTTTCTTTTTGGTTAGCGGTTGCTAAATCCCTGGAACCACAGGATTTTTTGACTGCTAAAAAAAAAAAAAAACTCCCGGGATCCCGATGCTATCCTCTAGCTACACACAACACACCAACCCGCTGCCGCACATGGACGCTTCTCAAAGCAAGCAGCCGACTGCACTTAAGTCTTTCAAACCTCTTTACTGCAACAACTAGCAGCACTCTTGCAGATGTTTGTGAGCCGTCCAAGTCATGTTTGAACACTGTTCTGGTGTATTTAACTTTTTGCACCAAAGGCAACCGGTACCAGCAAGCTCTCTGTACTCTTAAAGTGTCCAATCACAATAATGAAGCAGCTGTCATCACTCTAAAGAAAACCTTCATGTCTGTGGTTTCGAAAAATGATTAATCAAATTGTTGAAATCTGCAATGCGCCCAGAATGTCCCTGACGGCGTAAAAACATGGTACCTAAGTGTGCGTCAGTGACTTCTGAAAAGTGAAGCTCATATTAGAGGGGGGCTCTGTTTGGACCAGCTGTTATGCTGCTGGAAGAGTGAACCCACAGATAAAAACATTTCAAAGGCACACAGGGGACATCTACACAGCATGTCCCCCCTCTTAGGCATTCAGCAATATTTCTGATCATCATCAGGAGGAGGACAAGAAGCCAGCGGAGTAACGCAACAGGGCTTCCGACCAAAGCGTTTCCCAAAAGTCAAGTCGATTGTTCATTTCTGGTACGAGATCCGGGCTCACTCACGCTGGCTGAAAGTAAGGACTCCCACTGTGAGCGGGATCTGTGCTGCATTACGCGTTGCAGCCAAGGCAGGGAGACTCAGAACGCAACCGTTGAAATGTTCAGTTTGCCCGGTTAGTTCAACAACAGGAACACAAGCGTGGGTATTTCAGAAAAGATGTGGTCGTTTTCTAACAAACAAACATCAGCCCAAGCAGTGCGGCCAGAGCTTTGTCAAAGGCCCTAGAATGGATTGTAATGAAACAGATATTTCCGGCAAAACGGATAACTACAGATGTGTTTTGGATTCAGTTGAATAAATTACCGCTTTCATTGTGTTTCTCTCTTGGGCCAAACACCTCCTAATTAGTTTGGTTTGTTGTCTTTATCGGCTTGTTGTCCTTTAGACCGACTTTTTGATACAAACCTATTTACACTGTTCAAAGGCTTGTCAGAATGTTTACTTTGCAATCAAAAATGTAGTGTTTGTCAAATGTTCCAAGTCCAAAGGGCCGCTGCCAAACACTGACATTAATATCTTCAAGATCCTCCGAGCATTGACATACCAACCAACCAAAAGGATGGTTTGAGATCCAGGAACAGAATGTGTGTCCTGTAGCCAAACGTGCTGTTAAATCTATTTTTGGATCGGTTAAATAACACTTAAACACTGTCACACGTCATCCTGATCAACCTTCCATTACCCTACAGCAAAAACAGGATTTATTTATGTATCAATAATCAAATAAAACTGCAGCTCTTAAACTCCTATTGTATCCTTGAAGGTTTTATCAATACATCTCAATAGCGTAGGCAATGTACCATGACTTCAGTAGATGTGCTAAAATGTGACATGTGGCTTGGACATCTGTCTTCTGAACTTCCATTTCCATAGATACATAGAACACAAAAACAATCAAGACTGTACACCCAGTATATGGACTCAATGAGCACAGACCCTTTACAGCTGTAATGATTATGTCAGTATTTGCCAAAAAGACTCGATGTAATCAGAAACCAACTCAGAATAGTGAGCTAATGTTGTAGCTCATATCATAGACATTTGCATTATCAATTGTGATTCAAGGCTTGAGTGACTAACTGCATTTTTCAGAGCGGAGGAAGAAATAACGCTTTAGCTTAGCCTTCAGCTAATCTCCTCCGCTCTGGAGGCTACTGCTAAATGGCAACTTGCAACTGAACTAGTGCATAGTTGGATACTTAGCTAACTTGCTAATGAATTAAAAAATCACATTTGACCTGTTTTAGCAGGTGGCTTATTAGCCAGATAATTTGCTAACCAATTGGTTCAATAAATATGACCAGCAACTTCGTTTGCTCTCATGGCCCTTCTTCCCCTTAACACCTCAACGGTAGGAAACTACTTCCCTGGGAGGTGAGCACGCAAAGGCTGCAGGGGGCGCTAGGGTCTGCCGTCCTGTACTGGGTAAAATGGTCACGGTCAATAATGGTACATTTCTCAAGTAAGAGCACAGTGGATGAAGGAAACTACCCATTACAATAACGAAGCCAACACAATGGGTCAGCCAACGTTAACCAATGTGTTCAATGTGTTGTGCCTCCACCAACACTCCCATAAGCCCAAAATATGTTAGTGTGTATGCTAACAGAAAAAGGGTCTGTTGGAAACAAATGCACATTTACAACACTTGCATGCAGTGCCACAGGGTCCCCTGTGCTCCAGAAACCTACAGCAGGTTTTTCATTATTACTGACTTCTCAGTGTGTGTGTGTGTGTCATTTGTGTCTTTTTGGTGTTTGGTTACATTCACTTGATATAGCGTACAGTCAGGCTTTATTACAGTGCTGGATCGTGGGCCATGTTTCTGTCTCTGGGAGAGATACAACAGGCCTCCAAATCTAAAACAGAAGGTTGGGCCGGTCGTCTGGGCCATGAGCAACTTATTTTTGTTGCGGTTTACAAAACGAGCCATAAACACAGATAAGAGCAAAGATTCTGAAGCCAGAGGGAGGCCATTTCCCCCCTGTTTGAGCTAGCGGCTTAGACCTGAAGAATACTCTGTGTGTGCTGACTGAAGAAGTGAAGGTGAGGACCAGGACAGTGCAAAGTGCAACGGTACTCTGTCGGCCTATTCCCAGCTTTGTTTGCTGTGAGCGGGACTAACGACGCATCCCGCCGGCAGCTTTGAAGATGAAGGATGCCGATTCCAATAAAGCAAACCGCTCAAACATTAACCAGACCTTCAGTCATGTCTGAAAGGTACCGAACAAACATGAGAGAAAAACATATCTTGTTCCTTGACTGACTTGATGCATTTTTGTGTCATTGTGACTGGTGGGCTTGTTTTACGGTTTGAATCTCTATACTATAATATTTTAGAACCGCCACATGTCAAAGATATGTGATATTTTATGGTCAGTGCAACTACTTTGTGCACAGTGGCTGCACAGATATTTGCAAAAATCTCTTTTTGATTCTGTCAGGAAAAAAAAAATGGATTTCTGCTGATGGCATTGCTGCAAACGACGTTCTGTTATCAAACTTTCCTGTAGCTGCTTCTGGAATTGTCTTAGACCTCATTGAGGTTGTGGGAAGCCATCAATGGGAGTTATAAAAACACGCCACATACATCATTACATGTACAGCTGTTTTTAAATGTTTACTCATGTTCGCCCTAGCGTTTTGTTGACCTTCATTTTTTTTCTATCCCTGATGGTTTCAAGTTTAAAGAGCACTCGGATATCACAAGGCATAAAAACAACTAACGGTTTTTTTTCTCCGTCTATACATGCGGCTGTGGCTTTAAAACTCAATTATTTTAATGGGTATTAAATCAACCATGTCAACTTGTCAGCACAACGTGTTTGCACCTGTCAGTCACATGCCTCTGAATAGCACCTGGGAACATTTGAGGGGGGTTTCTGAAGGTCAAAATTTTATGTATAACGAGGCACAGACGAGAAAAAAAAAGCAGCAGTTCCGCTCAAATCTCCCAGTTGATGGTTTTAAGGAGCGGGAAAATGGCACCGCTCTGAGGCAGTGAATCTCCTCCAAGTCACCGCTGAACCTTCCTCTGTCCCTGCTTTTCGCTTTGGTTCAGTCCCCAAATTCTGCATCCTTCAAGCGTTTTTTTTTCTTCTTTTTTTCTTCCTAATCCGCCAGAAATATTTGAACAGCAAAATGCACAAATTGAACAAGTTAGTTCACACTACTGCGGTTGCTGCAAACCTAGGTTGATACATGCCCCTTCTGCTGAGATGAGTCAATAACCCAAATGGATGGACACTCCTCGTGTCGTCGGCGTCCTCTAAAAATCCTGATGGAAGCAATCAACAAAGTGCACTTTGGGAGAAACGCATGAGACGGACCTTTCTTTCTGTTTTCGTGTCTTTTTTTTGTTTAGTACTGAACAGCTTCCAACACCACGATGTGCCAGAGCTTTTACTTTGGTGCACAGAGAAACACTTCTGTGCTAACAAGAACCTTGTGAGAGTGTGGAGACACGCTGCTTTCGTTAGGGGGGTGGGGGGAGCAACGACAAAATACCTTGGATTTTGGTGTGATCACAAACATTTCCCCCACTGGATACAACAAACATCCCCTGGTAGTTTACGGTCTTCAAAGTTCAAACACGCATCTTTTCTTGCCAATGTCAAAAAAAGGAAACACACGAGTGTGGAGGATGTTGACATTTGTGTGTGTTTAACAGGATCTGTGCCTCACCTGGTTTTTGCTTTTCACGCATGCATCATTGTGCGGATATTTAAAAGCTGTAAATCAAAAATCTTTGTCGTTGAATGTTGCATAGCTGAGCCATTTGAGCATCATCTGACTGCTAGGATTTTCACTGCGGCAATATTGGGCTTCTAATGTTGTTATGCAAAATAGAAATTAAAATGCTGTTTGTGTATATGCTCCAGTAAGCATGATGCTTCAATACAATGAGGCCCTCAACTATTTTTTTTTTTGTGCCATTTAAAACTGTGCATTGAAGGCATTGTTCACCTGACTGTAACTTGTCATTTAAGGAGTGTAAAATCAATTTCCTTTTATTTATTTTACACATCAAGTGCTATTTGAGAATCACGTGCAGACTGTTGATATTTGCCTAAAACTGTGCCACAAAAAACATTTTAAACATCTGCTACGTGTCAAAGTGGCTGGCGTGTGCCGTGACCGTCGATAAAGAGTCGTATTTCTTCCTGCAGCAGACTCAGGGAAAATAAAGGCAGTCACTCTATCAGCAACATCTTTCCGCCTTTCCTTCAGTTTCCTCGAGCTGACCCTCCTCACCGTGCGCCGGACCAACATTAAAGTGCTGCCAGGTTCCTGCCCAGTGACTTATAATGAAATTAAACTCAGCAAAAACAACAATTTCATTTGAAACACAGGAACATATTTCATCAAATGATCTTCTCTAAGCAGAAAACCCTGAATTAACAAAAAGCTGTAACCTATTCCGCCCTATCTACAAGTTCCTGCAGGTTCATACATGTGTCTGTGCCACGTTCTAATAAAACTACTAGTAAACAATCAGTCAGCAGCTGACGAAACCTGTCAGCTGTCAGACACAAAGAGCAGATAAGATCAGGGGTTTGCTTCTTTTGTTGCTGATGTTGTTTTTACACCTGCTTTCTTTTAAGGTCGGAAAAATATTGAGTTGCATGGGGGTGTATGATAGTATCAGGTTTTTTTTACTGCATAATGTGAATGCTAATTACGAAAATATCCCAATAAATGTTTTTTTGTGTTTTTTTTTTAACAAAATTTCAAACATTTACGCTGGGAACAATTTGCGATTTAAAAATGTGCAATTAGGAAAAGTGATTTGATCTTTGAATAAAATCATACTTTATTACTATTATTGTTTTGTTCTCAACATAAGACACAGTGGATGCCGCATTTCTGAATAATTTTGAGGATGGAAAAAAAATGTGAATATAGTAAATTGAAAGAAAAGCAGGAGCTGTGTTCAATTACCACTGCGGGCAGTTTGGGGATCTTTGAGATGAATTAAAAGGCTTCGCTTCAACGTAAAAATTAAGTCGAGCAAGTGACAAACGTTCCCGTTCGCAGCCGTTAAAATGTGCCCATTGTGCCTTGTTAAAATTTAAATGGATTTTCAAATGCAATTTCCACGTCGCGCGTTATTTATCCCAATGTATGCTCGCTTACGAACGCGACCCGGTTAGATATCTGTTTGAATTTATTGTTAAGCCTTAAAATTTGACATTATTTTAATAATCAAATAACAGATCATAAAACTCATAATTGGGCATCCTTAAAATCCATTTAACTCTAAATATATTTTCCCCTTCATTGTGAAATCTTCCCATAGGCTGCATCTTGAAATCGGCTCATAAACTCTAGTTCCCGCTCAGCAGCAGCCCCGCAGCCGGGTTCGGACTTACCGACACACTCGTTGGCCTCGCGGGCCGTGGCTCTCTGCCACGGCCTGTCGTAGTGGAACGGCTTGCACCTGTCGCACTCCGGCCCGGCGGTGTTGTGCTTGCACTCGCACACCAGCCCCCCGTCCCGGTCCTTCACGCAGCGGGACGCGTGCCCGTTGCACTTGCACCTCCCGCCGACCTGCAGGTCCGACACGGCGTAGAAGTACGAGTCCCGCGCCAGCTCCGAGTCGTCCTCGTTCTCGTCGCCGAACGTGTGCAGCCGGCTGAAGACCACCTTGACGTCGGTGGCAGTCACCCAGTCCTGCAGCACCGGCGAGTTGTCGAAGTCGTGCGCCGACGGCCTGCCGTCCAGCGTGCTGAAGGCGATGAGGCCGCCGGTCAGCGGGTACATGTCGGTGTGCGAGTCCGTGCAGACCGCCTCCTGCTCGTTCTGCTTGGTGATCGCGGCCCTGTTCGGCTTGTTGTACATCTTACGGCACTGCGTCGAGTAGAACTGAAAGGGCACCCAGGTTTTCCCGTAGTCCATGGACTTGTAGATGACCATGGACTCGGGCCGGGGCGAGCAGAACTGCAGGCTCACGTAGGTCACCTCGAACTTCTTGCCGAGCGACAGGGTCAGCGTGACGTTCTGCGGGTACTGCACGAAGTTCTCCGACTGCCAGCAGGTGAGGTTGTGCGGGTTGTTGAGGTCCGTCAGGTAGGCCGGCGGGTGGTACTTCTTGGGGTCCGAGGCGTCGCACGTGTGGCAGTTCCTCGTCCTCTCGTCTCCTTTCTCCGCCGCCGTCACCACGCAGTAGCGGCCGGGCGCCCTGCCGCAGGCGCTGGACACCTTCACGTCCTTGCCGAAGGCGGAGTTGACAAAGTCCGGGATGCAGCGGCGCGGGTTGCCGTGCTCGTCGTAGCACGGGTCCGGGGGGGAGGTCTGCGCCGCGAACAGGCTCACCCCGTATCCGCCGAGCGCGCTCCGGCACGACAGGGACGCGGCGAGCAGCACAGTCAGCGCGATGTCCACGGGCCTCATCGTGGTGGGTCCCTCGGTCCCCAAGTGGCTCTGTCGGCTGGTGGGCGTGGGGGGTGTGAGGTGGGGGGGAAGCAGCGAGAGTCGGGGCAGAGAGACAGAGAAAGTTAAGTTTAGCGATGCAGCAAACTTAATCCTCCAAACACTGCAACCCTGAGTAATAAAAGTGGCATTTACTTCACACGCGTGGCTATTTCTACATAAAGCTTACTTTACCTGAGAATTATTTAAAGACCAAAAACAATGAGGCAATGATTCTCCTCTCACGGGCTCCAATCACAGCCGTGTCCCGTTTTCTGATATTGTTCCTTCAAAAAGCCTTCCTTCATATAGCAAGTCCCTCTCCTCCTCCTGTTCTATCCACAACCTCTATCTCTCTCTCTCTCTACCCCCTCACTCCCTCTCTCTCCCTCTCTCTCCTTCTCTCGCTCTGCCCCCCCCCCCCCTCCTCCCCGTCTCTCTCTCGGGTCCGATCTTGCTTGGCACAGCTCTTTGGTCAGCTCATCTAGAGGCGGTGACACGGGGGGCAACGACATCAGCGGTCAGAGGATCGGACACGCGCGCAGACCTTCATCTGTGCGTCACCTTCATCGTGTTGTGACATTTTTGGGGATGTGCAGTATAAAACAATGTTGTTATGCTTTTATACTTATTACAGCACACTGATCATTATTTGCAATTTGTAGATGCTTCAGTTGGTTTTCTAGAGCTAAGACCAACCGGAAATATAATGATGGCACATTAGTATTCGGTCAAATAAAATGTAGGTATGTTTTTTTTTCTTCTTCTTTCAAACCTATCAATAATGACACCTTTTATGTAAATATTGCCCATCGTCGTTTAACCTGTTGAACGTTGGCATGGTGGTAACAGCGCCATCTGGCGGCCATAGAAAGAAACAGCCTGACATTGCGCAACATGGAGCGGTGTCTTCTTCTACCAGACGGTGGAGGAATAACGCCGTCTGTGAGCACGAAGCTGATTGGCTATAAGCAATACGAGTATTCTGAGATACTTTTATTGTCAGAATTATTTTTATCAGTTGGAAGACCCTCTTCAAGAGATGAGGATTTTGATTATAATATCTATTAATACAATAATGTAACTGTTATACACTTGAAATGAAAATACAAAAGTTTGAAAGTTGGCTTATAATGTGAATATATTTATTTTAAATACAAATACAACAAGTGTTTTTCAGGTGTATGAATTCAAAGTCAAGGCCACCAATATTATGTATTAATTAACCATGAAAAAATGTTATATACCTCTTAGCACAATTAGTGAGCAAAGCCGTGAAGAGGTCTCACTCATCGACACCAGAAGATCAGGTTCTCTTCAGCTGATTGCTTTGCATATGGCGAGAACAATGCAAACAAAATCCTATCTAATCTCCTGTCATGTCAGAGGCAGACTGGAGATAACATCAGAACTGTGTTATGTTCTACAGCTGCTGGTCCTCTTGCTGTTGTTTTGAAATGTGAACACAGTAAAACCACCAGATCGTTATTTCCTCCTTTCAAGTTGTAATCAGCTTATTTGATGAAATTGCACTTTCTTGTTGCCCTTTGTTCTTCTGAGTTTGTATCCTTATGGTTGAAATTAACTTATTGTAAGTCGCTTTGGATAAAAGCGTCAGCTAAATGACATGTAGAAATGTGAGAGCAACCAGAGAGTGTTAATAATCTTAACAACTATAGAGCTAAACCACATAAAACAACTGTTGCCAGGATACAAAACACAATAACCATTCAACAACATGTGGTGAATTGACTTCCCTATTTGAAAAATAATCTAGAAAGAATCCGGTCAAACGCTTCCATAAGTAAATTAAAGAATGGAGAAGTGACATTTTAATAAGCAAACAAACAACCTCTGGGAAATCAGCAGTTTATTTCCCCCGAGGCTTTTTATAACACAATTAATTAAAACCCAAATGCTTCATAATGGATCTGTTGCAGGTATCCGGAGACCTTTTGAAAACACGTATTGGTTAACAAAAGCGACATCTTAGCAACTGACAATAAAGTCTGTGTGCAGAAACTGAACGTCTTTCTCTGAGGCTTTTCTTTGCATACAAGTTCGTTTGTCTACCTCCTCCCTGTCTTTACTCAGAGGATTCATTCCAATCAGTTTCTCCTCAATTTTGTGCTGTAGTGTTTTGTATATTTATTTTTGTCTTGCTTGGTTGAGTCTGTGGTCATGTGAGGCCAGCATCCTCGTGGCTTTTTAATTGGCAAAAGCCGCTATTGCAGGGAGACTTGGGGAGTAACAAAACCAGTGTGGGGATTCAGTTTGGATAATTAATCCTCGTACAAATTAATCATTTTATCTCATTTTTGTCATCATACTTGTCCTGAAAAATAGATACATGTCTAATCTATTGAAATCAGTGTTGTCCATCCATATTATGCTGTATTCCAAATAAGCTTTGACAAATGGTCGAGCCAAACCGGTTTACTGTCACAGCTCAGTATGGCTTGTCACCACATTTCCCGCACTTCAAGAGAAGGGGAATTCATAGTTGCAGTAATACATGAAATGTAAATGACAGGCAAAGCAGGAGGAGGAAGATAAGAGTTTCCCTCACACGCACACAGAAAGAAATAAAGTGTCAATACACAATTGTTTATTTTAAACGGAAGACAATGATTTAACTTTGTTTTTCATTTGGTTTGGAAATGAAGATGCCTTTTTTTTTAAATACCTCGAAAAAGTTAATTTTGTTCATTGTGTCAAGACAACGAAAATGATGAACAGTCCCAAACACAGACACTTTACTCAGTGTGAAAAAAACAACACAACAGATGACTTCCTTTTAGGGGCACACATCCCCCCCATGATCCACATGCAACCTCTCTCTCAAACACACACACACACACACACACACACATGTAGAAACACACACCGTTGCACTTCCCACCTCTACACAGCAGCAGCCTCCCTCATTGTGCTCACATGCACCTCTTTCATCCACTTCCTGTTTGTGAGGCGCTGTGTGCGTGTGTGTGTGTGTTTAAAGTGCAGGAGCCTCTCAGCGCCGGAGAGATCTACAACCAGAACTGTTGCTTCGCCCAGGATGTGGCTTTGCCTGTTGAACTCACGTGTGCCGTGAATGAATGGCTGTGGCACTGAGCCGGAGACACTTGGCCTCGGACTATTCAGACACGTACGGAGGACCTGGATGCCCGACGGCAAGCCGCAGGTAAGCCAACGGAGGCAGGAGGTTTTATTTTGAAGGGCAACCGGCTCCCTGCATCTAGATATGCACCGAGTACTTGCGGCCGGGAGGAATTTCATATAGTTCAACCTCATCCGTCTATCTGATACGATGGTAAATTCACATCTTGGTGACTTTTCTCCTTTAAGCTGCTTTTGTCGGTTACCTTTAATTTGATTCAAACGCTTCATGTGTTTTCCAATATGCAGCGTTGATTCCTCGGCTTTGCGAACGCCTCGGGGGTCTTGTGTTCTGTCAGAGGGGCTGCTGGGAATGCAGGACTGTGGTGGTGTTGAGAGACCCCCCCACCCCCCCTCTGTGATACCACTTTGTGAACTTCTGCTTTTTTTTCACATGCTCTAAATGATTCATGCTTTTAATAAACGCTGAGGAAGTTCAGACGCAGATGCACGTGTCTCCGGCTGCTGCACAGTATCTCACTTTAAAAGTCTATTTATGTGCAAATGGAAACAATTACCTGGGGGTTATCAGTGGATGGGAGACGTCTGCGTCCAATGTAACCAGATGCAACGAATGGCTTTCCGATTGACAGTCTGACAGGGGTCTTCAAGGACTCCACCCCAGTGAAACTCAGCCGAGCCAACGCCTACGCTCAACAGAGCACTTTACTACAAGAAGCAAGCACTTTCTCACCAAAAGGTGTCTCTCAGAAAGGTGCTCTTTTATTGATCTGAGTATAGCGACCTTTCACCTTACGAGTACAAGTCAACTTCAGATCACGCACGTCAGATCCCCATGTGTGTGGCTTTGCAGGATTTGACCACGTCAAGACCTCAAATCCTTAATTTTCGTGATTCAAGTCTAAGCCTCAAATTCCAGGTGTGTGTGAGATGGGTAAACTTCACCTCTACAGCGATGACATAAGTACGGCCCAATGTTCAATGCACCCCCTTTCTCTCTTGGTGGCGGTCTACTACTTTTATTAACAACCGTTACCATCGTTTTTGAGCAAATAAACAGAGCGAGCCTTAAATATGGCGACAGAGGAACGGATCCTCTATTCTTCTGGGGAATTGTGAAAATTGCACAACCGGCTCAGTCTTCTTTTCCTGTTTAGAAATAACAACTGCTGAAGCAGGTAATGTGCGCGGCTTGAAATAACAATGACAAAAAAGCAAGCCTTGCTTTGATCTGCTGTTTATACGCCAGTGAGTGGAGAAGGACGTCGCAGTTTCATATCTATCGCAGTCTCCCAGTGCAACGCCGTGCGTGTTATTGACAACGATGCTTCCTGTCGGTGGTATCAGCAAAATCTTCACTTTCTCATTCACAACTGGTACTTTTGAGGGCGACGTCACGTGCGTGTGTGTGTGTGCGTGAAGGTTTGCTCAACTCACATGTTGTGAGTGAAGCCTTTAAGCTCCTTTTTAAATTATATTTCTCTTCACCCATTTCACATGTGAACACATGTATACAGGTTTTGGCTTCTCACTGGAAATCCGAGGTACTCGCTTCCTCATCACTTGTTGAGCCCGTGAGTACTTCGGGACGAGGAAGCGCCCCGCCTGATATTACGGTCGCATTTGCATTAATAGCTGTTAATCATGGTGTCCTTTATCAGGATTTATTGAGGAAGCAAAAACCCACACGGAGTGGCTTTCGGTTCTGTACGTCACACAGCATCCTCTTGGATTGCCTTTATTTACATCCAGGATCCAGGGTATTTTGCTCTCCGTCTCTTTCTCTCCCACTCAGAAAAAAAACAGAAAAACAACCTCTTTGTGCTATTGTTAGACGTACGCAATACTACTTATGTGAGACATATCCATAAAGTTGATGCAGAAGTTGTAATTGATTGAGTTTAAGTTGAAGGAAAGATTTTTTTTCACAGCACATTTGAGGATTTATTTTCTGAAGCTTCCTGCAGATAAAACAAAAGGGCTTAAAAAGTGGAACTTCAAAGTTTATCCATGACTTGAAGAGCATTTGTCCAACCAATCTCACCTCACACAGTGATTGAAAAAGAAAATTGCAATTGTGTAATGTGATTGGCTGACACAAAGGTTTCCGCTCCCCTCCTTGCTGTGTGTGTGTGTGTGTGTGTGTGTGTTGGGGGGTTGCTGCACACGGGTCCACTCGGACGCGTGAGTTCCCACCGGCAGGGTGGCCATTTGCGCTGAGGGGAAACACTCGGTTACAGGAGAGCTTTTGAGTCGGGCCGCTGTTGTTTCCGAAAAAAAACGTGAGAGGTCGGTTCACATCCACCAGGTCGCTGGAGGGAAAAGGGCGGGGCGATGCCTGTGTGGGCCTGCATGTGAATATCAAGACTCCCATCAATCGCACAAATAAATAAATAATGGGAGCCACGTCTACAGTTTACACGTTTTAAGCACTACCCCCCCCCCCCCCCCCGGCTCTGTGGGAGTGTATCTGAGTGTCCGATCACACCGTAACAATGGGGAGGCACCTGCTTCCTCGGCCGAGCGGGGAAGCCGTCTTCCTGTGAGGAAGCCGTTGGTAATGGGATCAGTGGGCGAGATGGGAAGCGGCCCTTGAGGAGAAATGAGGACGCAGGTGGAGGTGCAGCGCTGGGAGCGCACAGGTTTGCCTGCAGATGACACTTGTCGGGCTGATGAGCAGGAGGAGGGATGGATTTCCCCTGCGTGCCGTGTCTCAGCAGGGAGGGGTGGATCCTGTGTGAATCTAGTTGTTCTTCCTCTGTACAAGCGCCGCTTGTTATTGTCCGACTGTTGAAAGTTGCAACCCATGAAAAAAGTGGAAGTGATCTTGTTGACTCGTAGGCCGCATACATCCTCTTATGAAACAACGCAGATTCATGCATTTGCAACACAATTAAAAGCTGCGTACACAACAATGGTGACGCTCTGGGGCCAGAATGGACACATTCTTTCAAATATTCCAATTGGTGGTTGAGAGACAGAATGCATCTCTCTGCATCGTATTTTATGTCTATGTTGTTTTTCCTCAAACGAATGTTTTCAGTGATGCAAAAATGAACTAGTTACTCACTCACTGGCCAATAAATGCCTTTGAATGATCTTCACATCCTTAAATCCTTTCACCATTCCGCGAGTACGAGTCCGCTGTAAAATGAGTCGGCAGCGTTACTACTCGATTAACTACAGATCAACACTTTCAATGGTGCCCCATCACAAGATCTTCAGCTCTTTTATCACCTCGAAGCGCCTCCGCTGAGCCCCATCCCGTCACCACTCTGACTTATTAGTTCCTTCCACTCTCCAGCTCGGCTCTCATCCAACTGTGTGCGAGCCTGACAATGACCGGAGCTGTCAGCGCGAGCTCTATACCTCCACGCAGCGCCACTCGGGACAACCATCCGACACAATGGCTCCCCGGGGAGGAGGGGAGGGGGGGGAGCTGAGAAAAAGGGGCTTTGGTGTACCTGGGATTTTTGTTGAATGGCAATAGTGGTAATGGTGGATAAATTAGCCCTCCTGATGAGGTCGGATGTTTGCACTGTGTGTGTGTGTGTGTGTGTGTGTGTGTAATGTGCGTATTAGCACGCATGTGTGACCATATGAACAATGGTTTGTGTAACGCTTGCAACAGTTCAATAGGTTCCCAGAATAATTATTTGAAGGTGAGACACCACAAAGAAACACTTTTTTAAGGCTCTTTGGGCAACAGCACCCACTCCCTATTTGTCCCACATGTTGCTGCGTGAATGAGTGTAAATAATTCGACAGATCTGATGGGCAGGTGACAACTTGCATGGCAGCCCCCTTTCAGTGGATGACATGTAGTGTCAATGCACTTTGAGTGGTCGCAAGAAAATAAATATATATATAATAAAGTTTCATTTTCCATAATAAAATGATCATTGAATCTAATACCACGTAATACATCGCAATGTCACAATGGTTGCAATAAAGTATATTTTTCGAAGTAATTTAATTTATTTTTTAAAGGGGAATGTATTTGAAATACCATATGGGTCTCTTCTGGTCCAGTAACATGAAATCGAAACAGCTTAATGTAAATGTAAAACTAAGTTCGACCATAGCTCCTTTTAAAGGGCACATTGTGTGGGGGGTTATTTGTTGTTGAAGGTGGATGTGCAAGAGTAAGTCATTGATTACCACAGTTTATCTGACAGCCTTCATTTATTTCAGGCTTTCATGTGTAATGGGGAATTTGTCGGTCGATGGGGAAAGTTTTAAAAGAGGTTATCTTGATCTCTTTGCTCATTTCTCTCCTTCTACCACACCGACATGAACACATGGCTTGGCTTCTATCAACCAGATCAACATGATTAGACTTTTGCAGTTCTTCCACTCCCACCACAATAAGAAATCAAACACTATTTTATAAAGTTTAGAAGCACTAGAAATACTGTACGTCTCCATAAACCAAACTAAACCCAAAACCGTTGTTTTGCACTTTTTGTAAAGACATGGGGAAAGAGCTGCAACATAGAACCCCTTTAAACTGTAATCCAGGTTGTATCGAGATTTGACTTTAACCCCATTACCTTTACACCTTATGTGTTTCCAGTGTCCATATTAAGATCCAAAATCCGTGGGATCAACCGCTCTCCTACAGCCCTGCAAAGGGCGTCATACTGTGCATCACATTTGGACATGTGGTCACATCGGCTTCTGTACAGTGCAAAGTCGTTGGGTTGGATCGAATCAGCTGTACTTCTGTGAGGGGAATTCCAAAACCTTCCAGTGACGTAGTTATAAATGGAGAAGTGGTCAGTTAAGGGTTTACTAATGTCTAATCGTATGTCTAATCTGAAAACATTTTCCCTGATTGATGAAACCGGAGTCGACTTGGTTTGGTCCTACCGGGGTCGCAGACTCACTTAATTCAGACTTTGTCACTCAAACCTTTTGAAGCCACAGATGCGACGTCCCTCCCTGTCTAGTTATGCATATAATGTCTGATGAGTTAACAGAACTGAAACAAGTTGCCACACCTGGGGTTTTTCTCAGATGCGCGAGAAACCAGCAAATGCACGGTTTAACTGAAAGCTGTAAAAGTGTACTTTGACAGGTTTGGATGAGTAAGTGTCAAAGACAGGATAGGCACTGTTACTCTGCAATTGTAAAGTTAACTGTTTTTCACCATCTCTCTCTCTCTCTCTCTCTCTCTCTCTCTCCTCAGCAGCGTTTTTTCCCAACGCCGCTGAGCGCGGCACTGATTAAAAAACTGAAATCAGTGGGGACTGTTTCTTCTCTCTTACCTGTCCATTAAAGTCCATGTGTGTGTGTGTGTGTTTGTGTGTAGGGGGGGTTAACAGACAGCTATTACTAACAAGTCTCCCGTTTTTAAAAACTGCCAATCACTCTCCCTTTGTGAGCTTTGTGGCGGTTTGTTGGATCATTTAATATTTAAATACAATACAGACCGCGATAACTAATGTGGCTCATATTTGAAAGACCTTTCTTAAAACCTTTTTGATTTGAGGAGAACCGTCCTAATGTGTGAGATGTGACATATCAGCTACCATGGCAACAGTACAGGACGTTTTACATACTTACCCGGTTATCTGCCTTAATGCAAAACTGACCTGATAACTCACACCTCTCTGAATAGAGAGGAAGATGTGGACATTATGCCCACAGTCAATAAAATTTGAAGATTGTTTTCCACCGAATGCATGAAGGGAATGTTTTACATTCTGTGACCTAATGTGGGCTCTGTGCCTTGTCCCTCCACAGAACCTGAGCGCAGAAGATGCAGCACACCTCCTGCACAGAGGACCGGATCCAGCACGCTTTGGACCGCTGTCTGGACGGGCTGAGACAAAGCCCCACAGCAGCGCAGCACTGGAACGGTGAGACATCAGGCGCGAGGACTACAGCTAAGCTTATCACTTATTAATGCTATATTTAAATTCTGTCCATTGATTCCCTTAAATGCTTTACACTATAAACAGCCTTTTTAACGGCAGACATTTAGCTTAGTGACAGCATGGGCTCCATGGTAACGCCGCTCGGGGAGCCTGGAGGAGGGGGGGGAGGGGCTTAGCGACGGGTCAGTTGAGCAGTCTGACTGGGTTGCTGAGTCAAACCTGTGACACTCTGTTTCTAGGAATACACACAGACATTTAAGTGTGAAGTGTGCTCTGAGAGTGCCTGTTTGTTCTTCTCTCAACACGAGGGCAGAGGCAGACGGCGTGCGCGGCCTCACAGGCGTACATGCGCTCTGGCTTGTTGTTGGTGAAGCTGTTGCTGTCAGGTCATTGCGGGGGATTTTGTTTTTGGGTGCCGGAGGACGACGTGTGAATAGACGGCCTCTGGGAGGAAGTGGTTGGCCCTGACCGCAGTGTGTAAGTGAGGCATCATGGGGCAGGAGTTACTGTGGTGCACGCTGTGTAAACAGGGCAGATGACTGAATCTGCATCATGTTAACTTGTGCCAGATTGAGTCACGCACAATTACACAAACCTGTTTTGAGAGTTTTACATTTAAAGCATACCAGCTGAAGCCTGGGTCTGTTTTTTATGTTTCATTCTCCTCTTCACTTCATAACTCCGTCCCCTGTTTTGAGACTTGTTGACATGATTGATTACATTCATCTTAACTTAACTACTGAAATATACAACGTACAGGATCAGTTGAAACACGCAGCGCTGGCATCTTCAACACAAGCCTGCGAGGCTCTCGAGTAAATGCGCCAACACGTTGTTTAGAGATGTTGGGTGAGATTCCCGTGTGCAGAGAAGTACAGCCGACATGTTTCTTAGAAAGCATTTCTGCGTACCCTGAACGAGTGGTGATGTGTTACTTCCTGAGCTCCCCAGAGACGCAGTCGGAGCCGTTTAGACCGAGGGATCAAATGGAAAGTAAGGCGCTCGCGAGGAGAAAGATAGAAGCCTGATAGGAGTCAGTTGGTGTGGTTTGAGAAATTCTGCTCCCGGCTCTTGGCTCTTGTTTTAGTTTCCATTTCACACTTTTATGCTTGCGACAGACAGTTTCCTGTTTGTCTGCTCATCCCCTAGTTTGTTGTTGTTCTAGATTTCAATTACGTAACTCCTCTTCATCTTGCTTTCGTTCTAAAAAAATAATATTATCAAAGTCATATGGGGAAGCTACCTTAAATCTGTTTTCTTGCAACAGGTAATCTCTCTTGCAAAAACAAAAACCTTAAAACAAAGAAAGTGTTAAAACAAAAAAACCCAGATTTTAGGACTTCAGTAGTCACAACGCAACGCGACTTACTGTAGCCCACTTTATAACCAAGGTGCTGTGCATACGTGGGCATAAGATGCACTTTAATTCTTAATGCTGTGATTTGTTGGATTTTAAAACTGGAATGAAATGCCTCATATCATCGGTTACAGTAGTTACAGGTTGCATTACATAACTATGTATAATTCATATCAGGACAGTCGGATAACATTGAACAAACTATGTGGAATACCTTCAACTTCCATGAAGGTGATTAATAATGCTGTGTGTTGTCTGTTAAAAGAGGAATTACATTTGAGTTTAATGACTTATTTAAGTGCTGGCGGGCCATAAATAGTACATTTTCAGACCATGATTGGTACCCGGGCCAGACTTTGGGTACCCCTCCTGTATGTCATCTATTGGAACTACAGCAAGCTGTCATATATTTGAATGTGTCTGCCGAATGCTGGGACCACATTGTGCACCACTGTGTGTGCTTTGCAAAATTCACGGTCGAAATTTGATTCAAGAATTTCACCAGGATTTCTGAAAACCAAACTATTACACTCTGTGCTCTCGAAATGTAACAAGAAACACATTTCTGCAGTTTTTGTTCAACATCGTAAAAAGTTAACTTCATATAAAATGTACTAAATTCACACCCAAATAAATGAAGGCTAAACTATCCTAACAGAAAAAAGAGCACACTCCGCAGGGTTAACTTGTACCACTACATTGCTGATCTTATCAATTCCGTCTGCTGTCCAAGTATCAGCCAACCACATTTAACCACTGTAAAATAGAAACCTCACACTGATGGCCAGATGCAGATAGAGCTCTAAAAACATCCTCGGTTCTAGTCAACAAAACAAAAATGGACCCAGCATCAGTAGTGTGTCGGCTGAAACACAAATAGCTGTTTGCATTTCCTGCCCAGGCTGTGTGTCACTGTTTATTAAATATCCTTACTGTGTCTCCTACAAGTGTGCTGCAACCCTGAAAGGACACAGTCTGTGGAAGTGCTTAATTGATGCATGTGGACATTGTAATTTCATTCTGCCGCAGAGGACACCGCCAATGCCCAAATCTCACAGAAACCCAAAAGAACTGCTCTCACTGAGAGCTTTCTTAACTCGAGAGTTTAGAGTATGACAGTTGAAACACGTGACTCCGGTCGTCTGCCTCGTTCTGGTCAACACGCCAGTGAGTCTACGTGTGCCTCTTCCAGTGCTGATGTGCTCGACGGGTCAGTCGATGAACCGCTGGAGCCTGGAGGAGCTGGTGAAGAGGGACCCGGACAACTCGCTCATCCTCTTACAGCAGATCATCAGGAAGACCAAAGAGGTGAGCGGTCAAAGGGTCAAAGAGGAAAATGAGTAAAATGTCGTCCGTGCTGCGAGACAAGTATTGTAACTTCTGAACGGTTGACCTAATGGATGCTGTCTTTCTGTCTCAGGTCCAGGAGCAGTGTCAGTACGAGCTGGTGGCTCCCCTCGCTGTCATGTTCACCTCCACGTTGCTTCAGGTACATCCAGATGTCGTGCCCTCTCAAGACTTCTGTTGGGTGCTCAAAACAAACCACAATGCAATTTTACAGGTGGCACTGGGTCAAAAGCGCAATTGAAAAACACGGAAGTGCAACTTTTAGTAAATATAGATACATTATTTTGTCGGTGGGAATCAGAGAATTGCAGAGATCAGTTTCAGCTTTCTAGAACCACTGATGTCGAGGTGTTGCAATGACGGGACACGTGTCTTTGGATGATTATAAATATTGTACTTCAGTAAAACAGTGGCCAATGAAAAGCCATTGTTACACCAACCTGTAATATTGAAATTAAGCGGCAATGTAGTAATTGAATAGAAGGGTTTTCTAACTAATTACAAATGAATAAAGGAAAACAAAAGTGGGACACTTTAAATGAAAAGGGAAAAAAAACATTACATTAAGTACATTCTTTTTTTTTTTTAATTCTGAAATGTTTTGTCTATTGTTTAAATGAAGACTATTTCAGAAGATTGTAGAAGACTACAAGTGCAAAAAGACAAAGTAGTTAATGTTTTAGCACAGTATCTCCCTTGGATGTGTAATACATTACCAGGTTTTATTATAAATCTGATCCATTTACGATTTAATCTAAATTATATGAGTAAGTTATTCCATATTATTGCTGTGAGGAAGACAATAACTGATCTGTTCCCCGTTGCAGACACCATACTGTCCCCCCGACACAGAGCTGCTGCAGGAAGCTGTTGAGGCGTTTCGTTGCTTCCTCACGTGGCCCGAGCCGTACTGCAGTGTGTGTAGACACCTCCTCACCACACTACAGCTGGAGATGAAGGCCCCAGGTAAATATAGATGTATAGCTATAGGTCTTGCTACTGTGTGTGTTTCTATTTCTATACCAAGACTGCACGGACTCCCTGGAGCCCTTCTGTTGTCTTTCAACCCTGGTAAGAGCGCTCCCTCTAGGTACGAGTCCAAGAAGTGCATTTAGGTCGTAGGTTCTGCTTATGCCAGAAACAGTGCTATGAAACCCATCTGTGAGGCTTCACGTCCAACTGGGCACCATCTGAAAGAAGATGAAGCTTCAGCATTTACAAAACAAACCATATAACCCACAACTGACATTTTGTAACTACAATGTTAAATGATACTTTGAAGAACATGAAGCCATCACAGATTTGTGACGGCCCCAAGAGGTTTTTACCTATTTTTTTTACTTTTAACTTCTTGAAAGAATTTGTAGGCATTTAAAATATTTATAAGTGAATGGAAATAAGACGACCCATTTAAATATGTTAGTGTCCCGATGAAAAGTAAATTAAAATGTATGTGAGTTACTGTTGCTGCTTGAATTAAATCACACCCACAATAAATTGCATTATTCTAGAGTTAATCTATATGTTGCATTTAGAGAAATGCAAGTTATATGATGTAACATAGTGCATTTAAACTGTGCTTTATTTGCTTCTATAATATATATTAATGCTATCTTTTTTATCTGTCTTTTATAATCTTTTATTATTTATGGTTGCACTTATTGTAAGTCGCTTTGGATAAAAGTGTCTGAATGACATGTTATCTATGATTTCTTTATACTCCCAGGTTTGACGCATAGTGTAAGTTATTAAATAAGT
This sequence comes from Apeltes quadracus, assembly GCA_021346845.1. NCBI lineage: Eukaryota > Metazoa > Chordata > Actinopteri > Perciformes > Gasterosteidae > Apeltes > Apeltes quadracus. The sequence goes on from CM037925.1 coordinate 6,023,147, forward strand.
AAAAATTACAGATTTGAAAAAATGCATAAAAAGCTGGTGCACACAAAAGGAAACATAATTTGTTTGCTTTCTTAGCAGCTTAATACTTGTTGATGAGTTTCTTTAAGGTGAATTTGTGCACGCGATGATGCTGTTACTTCCCTTTGCCTGCAACTGTTCCACCAATAACGCTGTCTCCTTGTCAAGTCGTTAATGCGATTATTCTTCCTTACAGGGCTTTCCTTTCAGAGGCTTGTAAGAGAAGAGCAGTCCCTTAACAGCCCCGGCCACAGCTCCAAGACCATGTTAGTTCACACAATCAAACCAACTCATTTCTATAGGCTATAGAGTAAACTAACTGTGCTCATGTATTCGTTATTTAGGATCCGTGGTAGAATGAATGCTCTTTAACTTCTCAGTCAAGCTGTGTTGTCTTTGTCTAAAAAGTGTCAGATGTTCCCAGTAGCTTCAGCTGATCTGACACCATGCCATACATTTCAAGTAAACAAAAAAGAAAGTTGTACACAAAACAGAACTGAATTATGAAGTGGTTAGCACACGCTGACCTAAAAGTCCCTTTTTCATCACCCTGGACCCAACATGCACCGCCACCCCGGGAACATGCGTACATGTACGAGTGCTACCAGTGACATCGCCCTTGTGCCGCCTGCAGGACTGTGCTGCTGATGAACCCGTGCGAGGTGCCAGCTGACTTTCTCTCGGTGGCTGAGCAGCTCAGTCGGATTGAGCACTCGCAAAGAGAGACCTTCATCAAACTGATCAAACACGCCTTCCAGGCCACACTGGGCACCAAATACCCGCTGCAGAGCATCCACACAGCCCTGCAGGTACGTGCTCAGAGCCACGGGCCGTTAACTAAAGTCTATTCAATCGTATGTCGGGTTTGGCTTTCTGTCTAAAAAGTCTGTTGTGCAAAGGGTGAGAGAAATAATTCACGGAGGTATGAGTTAATACTACATTTCTCTTTTTTTAAACCTGGTTCATATCCATTTAAAAAATTTAAAACAATGCAAAAGAGGGCTCTGCAATATACTACAACACAAGGAATACCAAAGAAACGTGTAGCATCACTAAGTTACATCTGTACGTTCTGAAGAGGCTAATATAAACGATCATTAGTTGGGCCAGCAATGCAGCGATGACTCGCGTACCTTTAGCTCACCACCTCATGAAAACTCTTTGCAGGCAAAAACCGTGAATGAGTTGGGGTCGATCTTCTCGGCGGTAAGTGATGTCTTGGAGACGGCCGCAGCCATGAGTGACCCTGTGAAGGGCCGCAGTCACGTGATCCAGGCACTTGAGCAGCTGAGGGAGAGGATGGGAATACCTGCATCCAATGGAAGGAAGTCTGATGGTAAATGAGCAGATTTGATCGATTGGGGGAGGGGGAGATGTAAAGCAAACTGTATCGCATTGTAATATTTCAGTTCCAGCGGCTCTGAGACACTGTTGTTCTTATGTTGTCCCGTTCAGGAATGCTCCAAACTCTACCTTTGCCTACAGCCAAGTGCCACCTGTTTCACTGGGAGACGGATAACTTTGGTAAAGTATTCTGCATGATACTTTACTTGTTGATTTATGCACAGGAAAATCTTTCTGCTCTGACAGATTGCGATCTAGTATTCTGTCCGTCAGAACCAGGGAATCCGGCATCATTTTTAAAATAATTAACCAACCTAGTATATATATTTTTATTAATTAATCTTTGTCAGTTCAGTTGTCCACTTCAAAATGTGATTGCGTGTGAGAATGTGATTTTTTTCAATCCCTGCAGATATTCTGAACACCCTTCTGGAACACGAGCCTGAGGACCTGAATGGGCAAGCTGAGGAGGAAAAGGAGGATGACATGGAAGAGGAGGAGGAAGACGAGACTGGGGTCGACGTCGAAGAAGAGGAGGACGACGAACACAAATACGAAGAACATGGAGTGCAACTGCCTTCAATGTCCATCACCCCCAATGACTGCATGGCCAACCACCGTGCCTCCACCATTTCCTCCATGTCCTCCGCCTCTAAAGACTCCATGTTCTCCACCATGTCCGTGGCCTCGGAGTCCTATGCTCCGTCCCTCTCTTTCGCCTCGTGCGGCGACAGCGACTTCTTTGACGATTCCGACGACTACCTCGGCTCCTCGCCCGTCGCCGAAAAATGCTCGCCAAAGTCCACCAACAAAGCCTCGGCCCGGCTCAGCCAGCAATTCTATCGACTCTTCATCAAACCCAAGTGCCCTCCGTCGCTAGCCCGGGCCAAGAGCTTGGGGGGCACAGAGTTCAAAGACCTTTCAGTGGTGCGAGAGAAGCGCTCCAACTCTCTTCCACAGCAGTTGCAGTTACGCTCCCCTGAGCCCTTCCTGCAGCCTCCCCCGAGTCAGACCCTCAAACACGTCTGCTTCCGGAGGAGGCCCATTCTCAGCAGCGACGAGGACTCCCAGAGTGCCACCCTGAGGGTGGTGGTGTTCGGCGCCGATCGCGTGGCCGGGAAGGTGTCCCGAGCCTACGACAGCCTGAGGAGGAAGGAGAGCGCGTGTCCGCGCCTCAGCAGGGCCTTCAAGCTGCGGTTCTACTTTGTGCCAGTGAAGAGGGACTCGGCGGGGAGTCTGAAGCCCCAAAGCCCTGAGCTTCCAACCGTGTGCCAGAAAGGAGCGGCCCTGTCTAGTGTGAGGACCCGAGCACTCAAACCACGCGTCATACACACACCTTAGGTTTTGTAAATCATGTAGTATTCACCATGCTGTCAAAGACCCGAGTTAAACTATGCGGAGGAAAGAAGGACTTGTAATAATCCCCGCTGTTGTCGTTGTTGCTTTTGCTTAGCAGGATCTTCACCTCAAGGGCGCAGGGGACAGCACAAACGACATCGCCCATCTCCTTGGTATGCTGGACCCATGGTACGAAAGAAACACCCTGAGCCTGATGAACCTGCCTGCCAACGTCGTCTGCCAGGTACGACCGCATTCTAACCTTTACGCTGCCTAAATGTAACCACATCTCGTTAATCCAGCCTGGAATGCAGCCAAGTGTGGTTTGCATTCCAATTGTTGCCGATGAGTAGTGCCTAGAGAACGAAACGGCATGAGCGTTCCTGCTCTTCTTGTTTGTGTGTAAGTAAGAATGGATTGTTTTGCGTTTCTCCGCAGCAAACCTCAAAGTCACACGATGGTTCGGATGAGCAGCGTCTGCCCATCCTGGCCGACTTGGTCCTGTACTACTGCCGCTACGCTGCCCGGCCGGCTCTGATCCAGCTCTATCAGGCCGAGGTCAGACACACTGCGTCCCAAACCCTCCCTAACATAAGACACTGTACATGCATCCCCGACTGTTTACCAATGCACCAATAACCCGCGTTCGGTGCTTGAATGTGGAATCCTTTGGTGTTGCAGATGACGTTGGCTTGTGGTGAGAGGAGGACGGAGGTGTTCGTTCACTCCCTGGAGTTGGGTCACACGGCGGGAACCCGCGCCGTAAAGGCCATGGGTGAGTGTGATCACAGGTCAATGCACTGAATACATCACTTTAGTGCATTGTCCTTTTTTATGAGGTTTACGCTGAAGTACATTTACGGTAGCCGAACATCAGTTATTTCAGTTTTATGATTTGGTCCACTTCTACTTTCCTAGTTTCACTTGTGCCTCCTATGCTTTGTTTTTAATTTCCTCTTAAAGATGTAAAAACTTGAAAAGCTCTTCATCAGGCCAAACAGTTGATTCCACTTCAAACAATCATTTCATTGTCATTCTGTCACAATAAGTTATTTTGCAGTCAGCACCACAGCAATATTTTCTTTTTAGCAGTATAACTACAACACATGGATCACTAACGGGCGTGTGCATATAGGTGCTGCCAGTAAGCGCTTTGGTATCGACGGGGACCGAGAAGCAGTGCCTTTAATGTTGGAGGTGGTGTACAACAGGGTAAGCTAGTGATTTTGTCTACTTTTGTTTTTTTCAGTTTTCCCCGTTGACCCAGAACTGGTTTCGGTTAGGGTCACTTCTCCACACAGAGGAAATGATGCATCTAAATCTTGTTTCCCCATTCTCAGCGCTGGCTGTTGTGTGACGCATTAGATAACCATGGTTCATTGATGTGACTCATTATCTTAATCAGATATATGAATGTCTCAGTCTGAAAGGCCGCAGGTATCTCTTATTTCTCTTTTTCTCTTTTTCAATAATAGTGTCCCTCCTCCCATTCAGGCGGTGATCAGTGGGAGAAGCCAGTGGAAGAGGGAGACCAAAGTCTGTACGTCAATGAGCTTAACCAAAGCCTGCAAGAATCCGGAAGCGCTCGGTACGCCTCCGACACTAGAGCTACTTGTTGAACTGCTCAAATTTAGAAATGAGTCATCTGCCATCTGCCCACATTTTGATACGTAATCATAGAGCAATTACTGACAGTTGTGTAAGGGTGCTAACTATGTAATCAAACTGATCTCTGTCAGACTCCAAGATGGAGTGCCTGCAGCTCACCATGACGGAGGTCCTGAAGAGACAGAACTGCAAAAGCAAGAAGGGCTACAACCAGGTGAGATCGACGAGACATCAGCCTGCCGACGTGGTCTGTGGTTGAAAGGGAGAGGAAGAAGCGCTGCCGCAACAATAACAGCAACAGCAGCAGCAGCAGCAGCACACTTTCAATGTAGAACGCTGCAACACATTCTGTATTTAAATACCTGTGTTCACTCCTGAGAGCTTATGAAACTCGTCTCTCTTTAAGCTCTCATCTCATGAATCCTGAGAACAAAAGGTTGTCAGCTCGACTGTGCGAAAAGCTGCAAGGCTGACGAGACTGCCGTCTGTTTTCTCAACATTGCAGCCCAACCTCCTCACTGTGTTTGAATGTGGAGTTTTTTCATTTGCACTGGCTGGGGGAATCACTGTTTAGCTCACATCTCTCTCTACAGTCCCAGCGACAAAATAAACATAAATAAACTCTGATACCATTGCGTGCCATATGTATTTTCATTGACGTGCAAATAAATATGACACAATCCAGAAGGAATATTTTCTCGTACACACAAACATGTTTGCTCTCTCTCCTTTTGCAGCAGCTGAGCGTGACGGAGGTGAAGGTGGACAAGGTGCAGGTTAGCGGTGCTGGAAACACAACCTTTGCTGTGTGCCTGGACCAAGATGAGAAGAAAATACTGCAGCGTGTCACCAGGTGTGGGCACACACACACACAAACACACACACCATGAGAACTGTCCTGAACACGATTGTTTAAAGCTTGTCCTCACACAGTAGAACACCACAACTATTCCGTCCTACAGGTCTGTAACGCGGTGACAGCGCAGCTCCTCCTGATCTTATAACGTCCTTTGTTTTAATCATTTTCTTTTGTGAGAAATAAATTCTCCTCTCAAAGACAGATGAGAGAGGCTTATTACTTCTTGACTTATTCTAACTGCAATTTCTCATCTTGGCTGCGTCCACTGGGCCAAACACAATTTCCCCACTTTAGATGACACAAAAACGCACACACATAATTACACCATCCGCTCGCCAGTCACAAACCTTGCAAGTGTCGTGGTTCATGTAACAAATGCGTCTCCCTCTGACCCATGTAGATGTGACATATCAGTCTGCTACAAGCCTGACGGCTCCGCCGACTGGAGACTAAGGAAAGCCCCGAGCTCGGCCCAAATCCAGCCTCTCAACCCCAGCTTTTGCTCCCTCCTCTGCCTGCCCATAGTCACTTTCAGTGGGGCTCTTCCCTGAAATCGCTGCCAGCCGGATTGATTACTGGATGGTTCATACGGAAACGTTCCGCCAACTTCTATATTCTCTCAATAAAAGACAGTGACTGATGCCGTCGTCAAGCTCGCATGATGGAGGCATGCATCAAGAGGGGAATATCGAGGAACGGGAGAGCCGGCATATGACGCTCAACACAAATACATACCAAAGAAGCACAGAGAAAAGTGATGATGGCAGAGTCCAGCTTTTGCTGTGCAAAGAAATAAAGAATCGTTGTTAGGGAAACGATTGAATTTACATTCTTAGAGTCTCACTTCTCACTTCCTGTTTTCTTGCTGACGGAGGAATGACCCTACTTGCCCCACAGTAACATCAGAATGGAGGGTGGGCCTACCGGGAGATGTCCTGTTGAAAAGGAGACATCGTCGACGGGGATTCCGGGTTTACCGACATGGACATGGAGGACCAGGGCAATAATACATCTGCTGATCAGACTGAATTATATGATGCCTCCATTAGGGGATATTCACTGTGTGACTGTATCTGAGAATGGACACTATGGACTTAGAAATATGTAAATAATCTAGTTTGTAAAATATGATATTGTATGCTTTAAGTTGAATGGCACATCAAACTGTTTTATGTCTGGCATGAATGGGAATGTATTGTTTTAACTGGAGTTTTAAATATGACCAACGGGGGGCTCCGTTGACGCTCCGACAAAAGTTCAGTTGAAGTACAGATTACTTTAATAAACTTTTTATAAATTGGTCTCAGTTTGTAATAACTAATTTATGTATAGACTATATTTTAGCTCTTTCAGCTAACTTTAATTTCATCAGGGGCACAGAAAATGTTAATTTGATAGTGTGGTGCTAAAGAATACCTTTATAAACCAAAACTGATTTGTTGCACTTTGCATAATGTTTGAAATATGTATATAATGTTTGTGTTGCTGTAAAGGGATAATACCCTGATCGCCTGACCAAGAATTAAATAATAGCACTGCGGGTAAATATCTTAAACATTTTATATTGAATTAGGTACTTTTATGTTCACATACATGACATCCCTTCTCTGACGGCGATGTTGCAAAAACCCTATTTACAATAATGTGTTTATCACCTATGCAATGGAAACAAATCTCTATTAAAAATGTACATAATTGATCCGCAGCCTGATTTTTGCTTTATTTCCAAAAGCCTTTTTTTGCCTACGGTTCTGTGTTCTGTTCTGAATGTGAGAGATAGTCACGCCCCCTGATTTGCATACAAGAACTTGAAATCAAAGCCCCTTGAAATAAATAAAAGTGGCATTAGGAAAATAAAAGTCTCTTGAAATAAATAAATGTGTACTTATGAAATAAAAGTCTCTTGAAATAAATACATATGGACTTATGGAATAAAAGTACCATGAAATAATTTAATTTAATAATTTAATATGTATGTATTTATTGCCTCATTTATTTATTTCACGATGTATTTCAAATGCATATTTATTTATTTATTTGTGTATTTATTCATGTATTTATTCATTTATTTATGTATTTATTTAATTGTGAATAAAACGGCGTTCCATACCTATCTATCCTTCTATGTAAATAAGGTAGCGATATATCCGTTCTCTGATTGGTTACCGGGGCGCAGTCACGCGGCATTGGTCGATGGGCGTGGCCTGAGGAGAAGCCGCGCTGTCAGGTTGACAGGCGCGGAGGTGAATAAAGGTTACACCAGAGACTATATATAAGACTCTGGTTACACTATGCGACAACCGACTAATGGAGCTGTTTGCACAACTTAGCGACGGGTGAGTTCTCCAACTGCTAGTTTAAACTCATGATATTAGATAAACATTTGGCCGTTTCCAGTCTTATGTTTTGGCTGCTCGAAAACATGTTAACGTTATAACGTAAACTAGGCTGATGCCGCATCTGGGTGTAACGTGTACGTGACGTTGTGCAGACAAACACAAGATGCCGGTGGGTGTTTGATCTAAAGTCGTCGCGTGTCTTCTGAGTTGCGCTGTTCATGTTCGCGTGTGTTGCTTCGCTCTTGCTTAGCGTATCGTTTTGGTGACGTTGGTCCGGACTGATGCTGCAGTTGAGCAGATTGTCTTGAGAAGTTGTGCAACTGTGCCCCTTCCTTATACTGTATGCAGCATGCAGACCAGAAGCAACCACAGACCACAGTTCTGCTGTGCTCTACAGTAGATGTCAGCAGCTTCTTTTCAAGAGCCCTCTCCTCTCTTCTTCCTTTTTTTAATACAACAAACTCTTCCCTTTGAGTTGATTTTTATGAATGGGCTCCTTCACTCGTAAGTCAGGCTATGCAACAAAAAAAAAAACTCCACCTCGCTTGGAGCTCTGGTTTGCTTGTCCCACCTCCTGAGATCTCGGTTCTGTTGACAGTCCTTGATCTGATTGAAGCAGCTCCGGCTCTCTGTTGTGTCTGTTGGAAGTCTAACAGCGTGGTTGTGTTTCTGCCAGCTTCCTTGTATTAGATCGGAGCTTCCTGGTGCCACTTTGGGCTTAAGGGGATGCAGGCTGTTTACAGTCTTTGTGTGGATCCATTGTGGTCCCTGTGAAAGTGCTATTTTTGTTCCTTAAAAAGGAGCTCTTTATTGACAATGCCTAACAATGAGGCATAAATTGAATCTTTAGTTGTCGGGTGAATCTCAAATGTTGACAACATAAGGGTGTTGGAGCTACTTGCCGCACAACGCCCAGCAGCTTAAAATGATCTTTCGCCAAACCAGTGTGATGTCAGCGATTGGGTGAGGCGATCCAGTAACGGTGAGATGGGGGCTGTCAGCGGGACCTCAGTAATTCAATTACTCAGTAATTAACCGGTTGCTAAAGGAAATAACATACAGGTGGACATTGCATAACTGTAATTACACCGTGGATGATTGCAGTACATGTTAGAACCAAATATCATTGTCAACCTCATGCAAAAAAAAGATTAAAACAGTCAAAAACAAACGTTATCATGCAGTGAAAAGTGGTTAAGTTTGAGGTGATGGCAACAGCAGGAGAACTATTATCGCGATGTCAACCTCACCGCAAAAAACTGATTACCACTAGATAATGAGCTGCACTCTGTAATTACACCGTAGATGGCTGCAGTCCATGTTAGAGCCAACCTTTGTTGTGACGGTAACCATGTTGTGTGATCACTAGGGTTGGGTACCGAGAACCGGTACCAATATAGTACCGGTTCCTACACGACCGGTACTTACCGTAGCGAAACACAACGCAGATTTCGGTGCTTCATTTCGGTGCCTGACTCGATTGAAAAACTTTATTTACACTACGCTGATGACTATCCCCGCAACAGCTAATGACGACAGCTTACCGTGTATGTAGCAACAGCAGCTAGCTAACCATCTACCTTATATTTATATTTATTTAAGTGCGTGTGAAGTGTTTTCGGTGCGCGCGGCACTACCGCCCCGACGGACACAGGCTTTCACCAACAGACTCAGCGCGCGCGTCTACAACGCCCCCCCCTTCTCTTATTCTTACAAACCTCCTATGACTCGGTTAGTTAACGATAGTTTATCATTCGTAGCTTGTAGCTACAGTAGCTAGCTAGAAAATGCCGAAAGGTAAACGGTCAAAAGTGTGGCTGTATTTCGCACAAAAAGCTCTGCGTCCGATCTGGAGCCTCGTGCCGTCTGTCCCGCCTCCCCCTGCACGGATCTCAGCCCGGCACAGTCGCTATGGTCCGAACCTACACTGCTCAACAACAGCCTGCCCCCACATCCACTTACCCCCTCCTGATGGGAAGGGCACCCTACAAATTTAAGTTAATGTATCTTTTCATATGTGTTTGTTAAAATGTTACCTTTTTTGCCTTGGCAACAAAAAAAGCCTTATTACATTAATGCTGTCACTTATCATTTTTTTCAAAAAAAGTACCGGTTTAGGCACCGGTATCGGAAAAAAAACAAACGATACCCATCCCTAGTGATCACTGTGTCAAAATATGTGACAGGCCACATAGCGTGGCGTCGCAAACCTCAACAGCGACACAATGCACCAAAACAGGCGTGTGAAAAGTGGTTTGGTTTAAGGTGATGACAGAAACAGAAGAACTATTATTGCACTATTACATTTCAGAAAGTGCTGCTTTGCAAAGTCCGTCCTGACATGACTGCCCAGTGTCTGTTCTTCGGTTGGAATGTCGGAGAAGCAGTTTGTTTACAAAGATGGGCAGGTGCAAGCTGCTTTTCGAAGAATAGGTTTCACCTATACACTTGGCACACACATTGCACTCAACTGGTTTTTATGATCCTGATTTTCGTGTGTTGCTGATTATGCTGCCAACTCAAAGAACTGCCAGTAAGGGCTTAACGGGAACTTCCCCCTGCTGCCCGGAAAAACCAACTCAATAAGCGCTGTTTTCTGCCCTCAGGGGTTTTGGAGCAACGTAGTTCAGGGAGAATAGATCATACAGACTGCAGCATGTCTAACAACTGTGGTGACACAAAATGTGTGCGGCTCAGCTGACATTAACAACTTGAGGTTTTCCTCCCGTTGAAAAGACAAACATCCAAGTCACCTCCGGTTTCGTTTAAATGTTTTATAGAACGTTCAGTGCATTAAATTGACAAATGTTTAATCAATAATCCAAACTATCATGGGTAAAGGCCCGGGGTCTTGGTTTCGTAGCCTCTCGACTGCAGATGCTTCTTGGCTAGAAGTCGCCTTGGAGTTTTGGGCCTCTTCAGCCTTCACACATGTCTTGTTCCATCCTGGAAAAACACAACACCCATATATGAAGGACATCGCTATTCCGAAACCCTGTCAAAGCTCGCACACTGCACAGAGACGCAGGCTCCCTTCAGCAGGAGACGCCGCCCACCTGCCCGTCACGTATGGGAATGTGAAAACAACATGACCCGTTGTCAGTCGCTGGATCTATTTCTGCCGCTAATTCTCATCCATCTCACGCACTTGGTACATCTTGTTCTTGTAGCAGTTGGATGTGTTTTACACCCGGTGACCTCCTGTGTGCGTATAACGCTTTGTTATGAACGTGGCTGAATTATGTATGCTGTGCACTGAGACTGGCGATGCACAGGAGTCCTCACATATATGCCTGCGTGACCTGATGACTGGATCGCTGCCGACTTCTGTACAACAGAAATGTCTTTCTTTCATATTTGCACTCCATGTTCCCTCCAAAGGTCTGCAGCTGTATCTAAGGAAACAATGCCGTCTTTGTCCGGAGCCGATTTTATCCTCGATAAGAACGGATTTGTGCTCATTTGTGACCTCACAGTAGGATCTAGCGTGAAATACTTGGTGAGGTTCGTTGTTCTTTGGGTTAAGATAACCATTACTGAGGTATGCAGGTTTCACGACAAATAAAAACAGTCGTTCCATCATGTTTCGTAGGCATAGCTGCGAATGGGGGATGAGACCAGCCTGGACTGTGTGCAGAGTTCACCACAGTATTTGTTCCAAACATCTTAACCCACTGCAGTCACACCCCAACACATCCTCTGAACTTCAACCCCTGACGGGCCGATTAACCTAGTTACAGTCTTCACGGACCCCACTGGAGGGATCGCATACGCACTTTCTCGGGAAACCCCTTTCCATCGCTACGCCTCCCGGTCTGCCTTCCTCTTGCCTGATGGATTTAGCACAACGTGCCGGCAGAAAACAGCATCAACCGGTGTGTGGACGGGTTGATGCTGGAGGGTCATATTTACACAAACTCATCCAATCAGCACATTTTGTTTAACTAAAACATTCACCTGTTTGCTGCATATTTTGTGGCATTCTTTGACGTAATGTATGCAGAGCCTGAGGAGAAAAGTTGGGCCTTGCAAGTTTACAGAGCCACACACACCAGACACACACTTACCGGTCGAAGAGGACTTCCTCATATTGTCTGGCATGTTGATGCAGGAAATCACTTTGATACACACACCCCCCCGCTCCTTCCCAAGCGAAAAAAAATGTACTTTATTATATTTCAAGTATGTTTATATTTCTTAGTATGCTGAAAATGTACTTACACAAAAAATTTTGTAAATATATGAAAAGTATACTAGCACACTAACACTTAACACACGTTAAAATAATTATTCTATATAACACTTTAGAAAGTACACAACTTTCACTTAAAGTGTACTTTTTTGAAAAAAAATTGTACACATTTTGGATATATTTTAAATTGTATGCTCAGAATTGTCATTGTAACATACACTGAAAGCACATTTTAAAAGTACACATTTAAATATCAATAAGTTTGAGTGTATTTTAAGTTACATTTGAGTCTATTTATGAAGTTATTCACACTAGTACTTCAGGACATTCTTTTAGAAAGTGTTCAATAGTATTACTATGAAAATGCACTTAAACCCCAAAAATATGATACAATAAATCTTACAAAATGACACAAAAAAACACACAAAATGACATTAAACAAAACATTAAGGATTAAGGACCAGGGGGCGGGAGGGCAGGTGAACGACGAGGCGCCGCGGGGCCGGGACTGGGGGAGCCGGGGGCACGAGGAGTCGCGGGGCCGGGACTGGGGGAGCCGGGGGCACGAGGAGTCGCGGGGCCGGGACTGGGGGGGCCGGGACTGGGGGAGCCGGGGGCACGAGGAGTCGCGGGGCCGGGACTGGGGGAGCCGGGGGCACGAGGAGTCGCGGGGCCGGGACTGGGGGAGCCGGGGGCACGAGGAGTCGCGGGGCCGGGACTGGGGGAGCCGGGGGCACGAGGAGTCGCGGGGCCGGGACTGGGGGAGCCGGGGGCACGAGGAGTCGCGGGGCCGGGACTGGGGGAGCCGGGGGCACGAGGAGTCGCGGGGCCGGGACTGGGGGAGCCGGGGGCACGAGGAGTCGCGGGGCCGGGACTGGGGGAGCCGGGGGCACGAGGAGTCGCGGGGCCGGGACTGGGGGAGCCGGGGGCACGAGGAGTCGCGGGGCCGGGACTGGGGGAGCCGGGGGCACGAGGAGTCGCGGGGCCGGGACTGGGGGAGCCGGGGGCACGAGGAGTCGCGGGGCCGGGACTGGGGGAGCCGGGGGCACGAGGAGTCGCGGGGCCGGGACTGGGGGAGCCGGGGGCACGAGGAGTCGCGGGGGTTGATGCTGCCCAGCGCGGAAAGCGTTGCGCTGCGGCAGGGCCGGGACTGGGGGAGTCGGGGGCTCGAGGAGTTGCGGAGGTCGATGATGCCCAGCGCGGAAAGCGTTGCGCTGCGGCACGGTGGAATCCGGAGGTCGCCGCTGCCCAGTGCGGAAACTGTTGCACTGCAGCACAGCGGGGTCCGGTGGTCGCTGTAACCCAGCGTGGGGAACGATGCACTGCGGTTCGGCAGGGACAGTAAGGGGGGGCGGGGGGGGGGGGAGTCGCGGGGCCGGGACTGGAACGGACAGGGGGCTCGAGGAGTTGCGGTGGTCGCTGTAACCCAGCGCGGGGAACGATGCGGTTCGGCGGGGACAGGAAGGGGGGTACGTGGCTTCCTCCTCCCAGGACTCCTCCTGGAGTTGAGGAGATCCCGGAGCTCGAGGCAAGCCTTTACGTAGCTCTTTGGGTCCAAAAACAAAATCTGTCTCCCGTCTCCAAAAGGGGCTCCTTACGTCCAAGTACTCCGGGCCACATTCAAACGTGGAGCCTGCTGCGTCTCTACGTGGTCGCGTCATGCTGTCAGGGATCGTGTCGGGGTGAGCCGAAAGGAGGGAGACGCACTCGCAGGGTTCCAAACCAAAAGACTTTAATTGCAAAGTCAAACTCAACACGCCACGTGGGGCAAAACACAGCTGAGGCCAGAAACACAGACTCCAACGAAGACACCTAACATCAGACAATGACGCGACAAGAGGCAACAGACACACAGGGCTTAAATACACGAGGGAGGTGCAGGTGATTGGACACAGGTGGAAACAATCACACAATCACAGGGGAAGACAGGACAACACAGGAAGTGAAGTTACCCAGGGAAACCAGAAACACGAAACTCCACAATAAAACAGGAAGCACGACTCAACCGTGACAAAAGTATAATTAAGTATATTATTGGCACAATAAGATATTAAAAGTATTAAGCTTGTATATTTTTAAGACACTAACCAATCATTTTTAATGTATTGAGAATACAAACAAAGTACACTTAAATTAGACTAATTAAGCATATATTAGTACATATAAAGCCATATGCTTAAAGTATACTAAATATACTTAAATATACTAAATATAGTTTAAGTTCCATTTTAGCATACAAAAATACACTAAATACACTTCAAGTTGAGCTTTTCTACAATTTAATTACAATTTTAATATGTTTAGTACAAAATTAGTTGTTCCAAAATAGCATGCTTCAAGTTAACTAATCATTAAACACACTTAAAGTATATTGATGATTAGTGTGGCCTTTAAGTACACAAAAGTATGCTAAATTTTAGTACACTTAGCACATTTATTTATCACCTGGGTTCCCCCGCAGCCCGCTGCTCACACAGAATTAAACGTGGCAGAGGCGTCTCTGCAGCTTGTGAATGAGAGTGTGTGTTTGGATTTCTTTGCTCCCTCAGACAAGCTTCTTTTTAAAATGCATTTTCATGCATAATGACGTTTTTTCAAAGCAATCTCCATTTAAATTTTCTTTTAAACACATGATGTAAAATGCTGCCTTTGTGTGTCTTTGCATTGGTACAATCAGAGATGACACACTGCCTGTTGGCTACACAGCAGGAGGCTGCTTTAGGTGTTGTTCTTTCACTTAACAGCTCAAATGTTAACTCTTAGCTTTAAAAAAGTTCAGCAGCCACCCATCTTCTTTCTTTCCACATTTGCGCAGTGTCGTATTTTTCCTTGATGAAGAGAGAGGAGAAAAAAAGAGCAATTGCAGTCTGCACACACAGTTTGCAACATGCATTCCCTCAAAAGAATGTTCCAGCGCTGTTGTTCTGTACTTTTTTTTACATGGTTGCTATTTGTAGAGTTAACACACTTTACAGGTGCTCTTCCACTTTCTCCAGATCTCTATAAGAGAGTGGATGAGACGCACTTTAAGTTGGGGATTTCCAATTAAACACACACACACACACACACACACACACACACACACACACACACACACACACACACAGAGACAACCCCCTCCCTCACTAATTGCAGCACTTCTCTCTTACTCTATGTACCGACGCACTTCCACACGTTGCTGTCAGGTTCTTCCTGTTTTTTTTTTCTTCTTTTTTTTTTGAGAATTCTTTAGCGCGTCTAAACGGAATCGAGTGCTCCTGTTTTCAGTTTTTCGGGGGCCGCATTGTCTGAGAGACTGCTTCAGGCCACCACGATGACGCCCCACACAGGGAAGATGTCTGTTCACAGATATGTCTCACAGTGGAAACTCTGATCAGGCTCCATGTCACCGTCAGCAGCCTCATGGGAAGGTTCCTTAACTGGCATGTGGCCTTGGTATCGGTAAGCAATTTCAGCTTGTGGTCTATTGGTACTTATTCTGACCATGACACGATGTGATGGCCAAAGAAACCCTGTGTGCTATTTAAGTGACTGGTGTTCTGCACTCCCCACCTGACTCGTGGTTTGTTCAAACGTTGGCAGTGGATGTTGCTGCTGTAAAGGCCAGAGTTGAGGTCTGAGACGACACGAAAGGTCCAAAGATGGACTCAGATATATAATCTGAGTTTGATATAGTATCCCTGCTTTGTGTACCATGAATACCATTGTTCTTCACCTACACACTGTGTGGTGAACTTTTTTTTCCCTAGAAATAGTTATTTGTAAATGGTGTGAATGACGTGGTGCAACTATACTAAAGCTGTGCTAAACTCTACATCTC
Source organism: Apeltes quadracus (assembly GCA_021346845.1). NCBI lineage: Eukaryota > Metazoa > Chordata > Actinopteri > Perciformes > Gasterosteidae > Apeltes > Apeltes quadracus. Next base: position 6,038,665 of record CM037925.1, read on the forward strand.
TCTCTCTCTCTATAGCTGCCCATCTAAATATAGAGTGTCTCCGGCCCACTCATTCCGACAAAGAGGAAATGCTGCACGCGCGTGTGTGTGTGTGTCAACTTCTACACTGTATTCATAGTTCCCGTCAGAAAACAGAGAGTACGTTTGCACATCTCCGTGGGCGAGATGCCTTTTGCATCTGTGCGTGAGTGCAAAAAGGGGCATTTTGCTGTGTGCACGTGAACTTCTGATGCACAGACTCTGAGGATAGGGCAAAAGACGTAAACAGAGGTGTGGGGTGATGGTGTATCTGTATGGAATGGATGCAGAGAGGGGAGAGGGGGGGGGGGGTAAACAAGAGAGTGAACAAACTAGAGGCAGCCGGAAACCTGTGGTCGAACACGCAGCGTTCGGCTGCTTAGACAGCGCAGTTTCCCGTTCGTTTTTGCACAGCACAGCTTTTCTTAGGGAGGGATCGGGGCTAATCCGTCACACAAAATCCTTTCATTGTACGGGTGCAGCCTGTGGAATGACCCAGCGCTGTGTGTCTGTGTGTGTGTGTGTGCGTGTGTCTGTCAAACAGAGAAAAGAGAGCAAAAAGTTCAAAAGCATCTAGACAACCAAACAGGACTCAAACAGGTTATGACTCTTTGACACCTACGTGTACGCCCCCCCTCCTCGCCCTCCATAACCTCTTTCCTCCCCCTTGCCAATCACTCCGTCCCTCTATCTCTCCCCCCTGTGTGTTGTCAAGCGTGTTAGTTTCAGTACAGAGAGCGTTGCGTGACGACCTGTGAGAGAGTAAGTTTATGTGATATTATCTCTACTCTGCAGCTCTTAGTGTCTGTGCATATAAGTAATATATCGTGACCTTCTTGATTTTTTTCTAATTGGTGGCTGACATGCAAACTATTAGGTGCCGTCAAGGGAGAGAGCGAATAGTTTGTAATGTTTAGTTTCTCTATCTGAGGCTTCTTATAATAGAGGTTCTGGTGTTTATTCTTATTGAGGGCCACAGGCTATTCTTAGCATTTTTTTTGTTTGCCCAAAGCACCAACATCGTCATGACCCCTCTGCATTTCACTTTGGCTATTTGCACTTGGTGTTTGTTGTGGTTTGTGTTCTATCAATGACAACGGGAAATATCTGAAACAAATCATTCATCCAGTCACTTTTGCGATGTTGTTTTTATTGTTCAAAGAAATTTCCGTATGAATTTAGTGTTTAGTGCAGAACAGAGGTGATCAGAAAACTATGTGGGAAGTTGTCGATAGGAACATTTTTCTAATGTTGGGGAGGGTGAGCGTGGGACAACAGCACCTCCCGTCACCTGTAACCCACCAGTGTGTATTTGTAGCTGTGGGAAAAAGTTCTCTTAACAATATCAAAGATACGGGGAAGTCAAGTCAAGTTCTGTGACGTGAGCTTTTCTGTGTTGGGTTAGAAACAGCCGGGACATTTGTGCGTTCCTTTTTTAATGTTTAAGCATTTCAGCTGGTCCCATAGCGATCTCATGGTCGTTTGCTCCTAACTCAGCTGCAGACTAAATTTTCAATTCTGCCCAGTTACAACACAGGCGTAACTGTTGACTGGGGGAAATAAGGTGCTTACACAGAATTCTTTTTAAAAGACACGTACCGAGATGATGTTATAGACCCGCGCCCTGTGAACAGAGAGAGTTTTAAATAGCTTCATTCAACGTGAGAGCGAGCGCACACAAAACCGTCACCTCTAGCTCACATTCAGGCCTCGGCCACCACAAGTGAGGCGGCCTCGCTCACTGCTCGCTGTTTGACCTCAGCGAAAGAAAGAGCACGACTGAAACCCTCCGGCCCGTCTTCTCTCCGCTCACAGGTAACAGACCCACAATGTGAGATGTGAGACATGACCAACAGGACCATGTGGAATAACGGCAGCAGCACCTGCAGCTTGGAGCCCACAGGTAGGCACAACACACACACACACACACACACACACACGTTACGCAACGGTGCCGATTTGTGCAGACAAATGAGTAAAGCGAGTTAAACCCTGTTAAACGTCTGCATTGTCAGCCGGCTGCCCCCCCGCAGTTTCAGAGTCAGAACTCTACCGCAGCGTCATGGCTGCGCTGCCCAGGGAAGCGGACCACCAGCATCCCCAGGACTGTCTCAACAAAGGTACGAAATACCCGATGAGTTCGGTTTCCAGGCCATCAGCCTGCGGTTATTCCCAATGTGCAACGTTTAGGCTGCATCAGCAGTGTGGCGGCTGTCACAGATAGCGGGGGCCACACATTTAGTCCAAGTCTGTGTTGACCCTGTGGAAACATAGCATCTGTTAATGGCGTGTGTGTGTGTGTGTGTGTGTGTGTGTGCACAGGAATGCTGAGGTGGACGCTTCATAAGAAGGTGCAAAGCAATCCTGTGAACGGCTCGTCTCTGGTGTTGGTGCTGATAAAAGAGCTGGAAAAGGTACTTGAGCCCAGCAGTGAATTTGTTGAGACTCCAAATTTTAAAATAGTAATGTTTTTCCCCAACAAATATAGAAATGTGTGTCTCGCTGGGTTTCTTCAGTGGACTTAAAATTTACCGATTCAAATTGAATGAACTGACCACGTGTTTTCCCTGCAGGCTGAGAGATGGGACTCTCGCAAAAGCATCATCCCTCTGCTCCACACGCTGATGTACGCCATCATTCAGGTACGGCATGCAAGCCACATTGTGGAAAAAGCAGGCGCTTTTATTACCACAAAAAGTACTTACGTTTTCTAATTTTGGAAACAATCTCAACAAGCAAATGGAGACCTGAGTAGATTGCATGTAGGCCTGCGCTTAGTGCTTCCTCACATTTTAACAATATTGCCTCATTCAGTGGGGAAAAAATGTTTTTTTTTTCTCTGTTTATGAAATTGTAGACGGCCTACATTCCAGATGAGCTGTACAAAAGGGTTTACAGCTTTTGCAAGAGACTCCTGACCTACCCCCAACCGTACTGCACTGTGGGCCTCAGCTACACGAGGCAGATCAAAACGGAGCGCTTCACACCAGGTATCATCCAACTCTCAGCTCGACGGGGGCTTATCGTCCAACATCGAATATTTGATGCCGTTTGGCTGTTCAATTTAATCCGGAGTCACAGCAGTGCTGGTTGTGTAGTGACCAAATGGCAAAGGAATCCTGTGTCGAGATGATGATTTCACCCTGTCAACAGAAAAAAATACCATAATGAATTGATTGCCTGAGATTAGCTTCCACTGAAGGCTTTACCAGTGAGGGCCAGAGCAGCCGAAGAAAAGTTACTTTAATGTTTATTCTTCAAGCAGACAACAGTTTGTCCACGTGAGGATTTGCAACAACGGACTCAAATTCCAATTTGATCCACAGGTCTGATGTACCAGCGGATGGTCACAGCCGAGCAGAGACTAAAAAATGAACACTACCCCCTTCAGGAGAGGTGGGTCACAAATAAACAAAAGAAGCCTCAGGGGCGTTGAGGTTGTTCATATTCAAACTCCCGCTGTAAACCCCCTGCAGGGTCTTCATCCTGGCCGATCCAGAAGTCTTCTCCAGCTCCCTGGTGCGGGTGGTGTGTGACGACATCGAGGCGTCCTCACTGTGTGACCACGGATCCGCGAGTCCTTTCCATCACATGTGCAGCGTGGTCCAACACTCCATACAGGCGGCGTTGGGAGCGGAGCGGTGCCACGGGCCCAAACTGGCTCGAGCTCTGAAGGTCAGTGGAGCTGCACAAAGCTCACTCATGGCCTTTTCCTCTCAGAGCAGGTTGGCACTAAAACTGAGCTTTCTCCTTTTCTGAGCATCTACGTTCAGTTCAGTTTTGCTCTCTAATAACAATAATACAACAGCAATAAACCTCCTCTTTCATTGTTTCATTATTAACATAATCACTCTCCTTAAATCTTATTTAACCAATTCAATTCAACTATCATTCATAGTTGTTGCTCTAATAAATGTGCTGAATGAAAAAAACATTTTTGCAAGGTATGTTAGTAAATCTTGACGGACTGGTGCTCTGCCTCACATAAACCCTTAATCCACCTGATTGGACAAGAATCAGCTGTAGTATCGTCTTTTGACATGGCTGTCCCTCCCTATGAAACTAAATCTCCAGTGTGTTAAAGATTGTCATCGAGTCGGCTTGTCCGGTCTGTTTCACAACATCTCATATTCAGAGCGGGGGCCACCTTTTATGGTGACGGCTGTAACTTTTTCAGTGTTTTTTTTTTACTCCCGGATTAAAAATAGCTTTGTGAGTCCCTGCCTTCAGATGTACGTGTTGGGGTAAAACATCCTGAATGAAGGTCTGTTGGTGGAAGTGTCTCCTGGCAGCGATCCTAAAGTAACACCTCGGCAGGACGCCTCCGCGGGCAGAAACAAACACGCCACACACGCACACACACACACACACACAAACCCCTCACCTCTTTGCTATTAATACAGACTGTGTGTTTCTCTTCCTGTAAGCATGCGAGTTCACCCTGCGCGTGTGTGTGTGTGTCTGTGTGTTTCCGGCACAGGACATGGGTCAGCATGTTGAGTCACACTTCCAGGAAGTGCTGGCGGCTCTGGAGCAGAGTGCGGAGGAGGGCGGGAGGGGGGAGGGGGCAGCGCTGAAGAGCCGTCTCCAGCAGCTGTACGGCAGGATCGTCACCGACGCAGACTCAGGTAGGAGCTGTCACACAAAAGGAGAGGCAGCAAGAGGGGCGGCTGCTCGGTCCGAGAAATAACACCACGTCAGTTTCGAGCGGAGAAAAGGTCTATTGGCTATTGAGTGGCGTCAGACATCCGTTTGTCCTTTTTTGGGGGGATAAAGTTTTAAGCTTTACACCTCAACTCATGCCATTTGTCTATACATCACACAGTGAGGTGGATCAGACTTTTGAGTTATTTATCTGGCATCCCATCTGGAGTTACTGAGCATTTTAGATGCCTGCCAAATCTTTTTTTCATTTGATTATTATTATTTATTTTCTTAAAAACATAGTTTTAGAGATATTATTTAGCTGTATTTAAGTCTAGGACGAACTAGACACACATCGCAGGTGATGGACATGTTTTCCTTGACACACCGGCCGCTCGCTGCTGAGATCAAACACGTGACCTCGCCTCTCGATTGGACGGCTTGCCTTCACCGCCATATCGGTCGAGTCAGTCATCTGTATTCTATTTCTTCTATTTGGAATATCCCGGATATCTATTTCCGTAACATCCCCTTATCTTGTCAGCAACCCGATGAACCCGCAACTCAGCTGGGAGGAGGGAGGGAGTGGATGGGGGGCGACAGGACGTTATGGAGCATGTGGGAGGGGTTTTTGTTTTGAGTGTCATTGTGACAGTTTTGGTCTCTTCCGATGTCTCTTCCTCCCTTCGTGTGTGTGTGTGTATTGCAGAGCCGTTGTCCCCTGGAAGACTGTGCAACAGCCCTCTTCCAAACCCAGAGATGAGCTTCCACATGTGGACGGAGAATCTGGATATATGTGAGTGGATCTGGAACCGCGGGGTGTCTAGAGGAAGTTATAACCGCCCGTCAGCTGAAACGAATCCCGCAGAAACTGAAATTATTTTCTGAATACAGAACTGGACAAAAGGAATCACAAGTAAAGTGTAAACCATCCCGTAATAGCAAAAGTTCATTCCCCAATAGCCGCCTTGTTAGACGTCAGCCCAAATTGAATTCAGAGATTTGATAACTCATAATATCTGAGTTGTAGATAGTTTTGAGCCTCTTTGGAGACCATTTCTATGGATATTTGTGTAGTCTGAAGGCATTTAAATCAAACAGCAGTATTAGATATCAATTGGTAAGACTTAATAGAATCAAATAACTCAATTATGACCCTGCAGTCGTCCCCGGAGTTCAGCAAGTAAATGGAGGCAGGCTCACTTTCGACCCCTGCTCAAAGGTCTATCACAGCTGGATTCACTTTGCATTAGACTGGTCCAACTGGAATAGATTTGAATTAAAACAGTGGCTCTGTGAAACCGACCGGGACGTGTGGTGTATGCTCTGTGTGCTCAGCGTAGAACGGGTCGCACAATGAAGGTGCAAAGCATCCTAATCGGCGAAAGCTCTCATTTCTACCTGTGGTTTTGTATCTGCTTGTGTCCCTTAGCTTCATAACAACAGTTACAATACATTGCGTTATAACAGCTAAGTCAGACATTGCAATTATTACTGCTTGTGACCAGACCTGACTAACACGTATCTGGTGCTGTCGACAGGGCGGGTGCTGGCCAAGTGGCTTCGATCCAGCTCCATATCGGAGGAGGACTTGGAGCTGGGGGATTCGCCCAGCGACCTGATGCCGTCCGACATGACTCGCTTCTCCGTCCTGTCTACCGACAGCGGCATCGAAAAAGACTTGCCCCCCGGCGGCGACTCCTCCTCCTTGCTGGACTTTGCCGGCCTGACTGCAGCATGGTAAAAACTCAAGATGTAAATCAAGTACTTGTTAGTTTCACGTAAAGATACTGTAGATGAGGCCCGCTACCAGTATCTGGTATTGTTCTACAATATTTAGTTTTCAGAGTCATGTTTTCAAGGTAAATTATCTTGAAGACACTTCTAATTAGGTTGCAATTGATTGCTGTCTCTGCATATAGAAATATTCACGACTTTAAAAGCCCTCTCCGTTTTCCCAGTGAGCCGGAGCCGTGGAGGCTGTCCCGCCGTCGGGGCATCAAGATGAAGCCATCGGTGAAGGACAGCATGGTGCTGATACAGGACACCCTGGAGGAGAACGCCAGCCTCAGGGGGGGCGGAGGGGGGGCGGGAAGGCGAGTGGTGACGCTGCAGAGGCGCGCGGGGAGCTGCGCCACGCAGAACCCCTTCCTCAAGCAGCAGAGGCACTTCACCGCCAGGATCGTCGCCATGGGAGACGACAGGGTGCTGGGTCGCCTGGCCAAGGCCTACTACTTCTTCAGGTGAGAGGCGCTTCCAGATCACAAGAGGACATGGCTTCTTCCCAAAGCAGCTGGATTTCCCTGTGACCGCACCGACACGCTATAATTCTTTTACTTTTACATAACTTGTTTTGTAACATCCTCTGGCAGCTGAGACGGATTGTCGATGACTGGGTGCAAAGGAAACCCGCCGTTGCTCTCGAGTCCTGAATGGACAGTTCAATAATGGAAGCTTTGTTCTCACCAACTAAAACGTTCCCCTCTTAAACAAATTATCAGTTTTTGGAACAACGCACATAATAATGAGGAAAGAATACTTTCCTTTTAAAAAAAATACCCCTCTTTGGTGAAAGAGAAGTATCTAGTGTGGATGGGGAAGTATTTTCGGATAATGTTTAAGTTAAATGTTGTTAATCGTAGATCAGATTTCTGTTGCGAAAGGACACCTGTGTACATACAAAATGATGCTTAACTGTAATCATATTGTGAAAATAACCTTACACTGTCATAAAACGAGATCTGGACTGTAGCACTAACAAATCACTGCTTTACATTTGCTTTCGCTCCACGGACAGTACTTCTTCTTTTGATACCGTGATAACGTTGAAACCCCAAACCTCTGCTGCTTCAGTGATGAGCGAACACATTTCTCGCTTCTCTCAGATCTCTGCTTGTCTTTGCAGGAAAAGGGAAGCGCGCAGGCTTTTTCTTACCATGAAAGTCAACCTCCAGTTTTACTACATCCCTGTTTGTGGCGCAACAACTCCCGTCTCCTGTGTAAGGGTGAGGCCACTTCCTTCTGCCAGCACACAATCAGTCTTTAGTTGTGTGATCAAAACAAAGCATCAGTGTCTCAAAATGCCCACTTACACTGTTTTATTTCAAATAAGAAAATATGAACAGGCAGAGTATTTAAACCAGGCAAAATTGACCCATACAAATTTGGCAAAGAAGAACTTGTAGAAGTAAAGACGGCTCTCTTGTTCCCTCCGTGCGGTTGATTTGCTTCTTTTTCATGTTCCTATAGTGCAATCTTGGTTCCTACTTGAGCACGGTGGACCCGTGGTACAACTCTAACATCAAGAGTTTGGGCTGCACGATCCCCAAACTGGCTAAAATGGTACATTAGACTTTTTTCCCAGAAGGCCTATTAGATGGATCCTTTGTTTGTGTTTGAGGCGTCTTGCAAGAAAGAAGAGTTGTGTTTAGGTTTGATGCTTTGTGCCTTTTTGAATGATTAAGGTTTGCATGGTGTCTTAAGTCATGTGACAGATAAAGGATGAACGGAAAACCTTTATGCCGCATTAGCTTACTTTTTTGACTGCACAACGTTTGACCTTTTAGTGACGTATTATAGTCACTAGATGTGACTAAAATGAGGTTTTGGTTAAATTCGGGACTTTTTCCTTCTCCAGCAACAGATGACTCCCGGGAGGCCAAAAGATCCCTTTGTGTCTGACGTCATCTCCTACTACGTTCGGACCGGCCAGCAGCCGGTCTATTTCACCATCTACTTTGTCAAGGTAGTATATGACACGCTTTATGTGTCATTTCTTTGTGTGCAGGCGAACAGCTTCGTACCGAAAGGTTTTAACAGAATGTTCGCACAGTGCTCCAGTTTTCATAAAGAGCGGTTTGTCTTCTGTCAGATCACGTTCACCAACATGACCAAGAGTCCCGTGGAAGACGTGTTTCTCACCCATCTAGAAATGGAGTTTCCTGAGTTCAGGCAGATATCGGCGTCCTTCAGAGGTGAATTAATAACACATGAGTATTACTGCGTCTGTGTCCGTAGACACAACCAAGTGTAACAGCCTGCCTGTCTCTGTAACAGATAAACACATGAGGAGCTCGGGGGAGATGTGCGGGGCTGTTATCTCCTTAAATTACAAAAAGGTACCTTTGTTTCATTTATTTTCTATTTCTTTTTCACCCATCATCATCCCTAACAGGAGCAATGTGAGTGAGCCGGCACCTGTGTGTCTGTTCAGGGCTAATCTTCTAATGTCTTGCAAAGAAACAGCATTGTCAGGGGGCGAGTCTGCTGTTGTCTGAAAGACATCTCATGCTTACGGTGACTCACACTTTCTGAAAACAACTTTTATTGCCAGTTTTTTTCCGCCACTAACTGCCTGCTGACTCGTCGACACTCACCGCACCAGGAAGCACAGTGGAATGAAAACCACAGACTGTTTGCCCACGTTTGAATCTTTCGGCCAGTGTGTTTGACTAACAGCCAGATGAGCTACACGCCTAGCTGACTGCTGCTCTGTGGCCTTTCACGCTGCGACTTGTGACTTTTTCATTCCTCATCAACCGACGTGGGCAAACCGATGTGGGTTTTGTTAACACACTCACGCAATGCAGGTCAAGGCGGACACGCCTTGCAATTTGCTTGTTGGATTGCTGCCGTAGGAGGGTTTTACTTTGTTAAGCTGCGTTGTTTGTGTCAGATGTTTGAATGCCAAAGACTTGACGTTGGCATTCTTTGTTTGTTTGTGTGTGTGTGTGTGTCCAGGTGACGCTGAGCGGGCGAGACGTTGACAAAGGAATGTCAGTCAGGACGTCAGGTGCTCAGATCACTGCTATTCCCCGCAACGAGGCAGAAGGTTCACTATCATCTCACACACATTCAGCATCCACTATATCTCTCTCTATATATATATATATATGGCTTTTATTTCTCTCTGCCTTTGTCTCACAGATCTGAACTGTTTGACAATGTCACTGAATGAATCTCCTACAAAAAACAAAAACAACGTTGTGGTGAGTTAAGGCCTCTCTGGATAATTCCCACATAGTTGTGTTAAAACAGCTTTACAGAATGTGGACCATCTATTCAGCAGTAAAAACCCTTCATGTTCATTTCCCAGGAGTCAACGTTTCGGTCCAGCAACATTAAGGTTCGCACTTTGGAGAATCGGCCTTTAACTGTTGTTCTGGACAGAGACCACCGGAGGAAGTACACAGATGTGCACAGGTAAGAGAGTACAGCATCCAGTAATAGACTTCTGAGTAAAAGTCATATAAAGGATTGGGGTTTTAGGACTGGCTGGCCAACACAGGGCCCCGCCTTGGAAACCCCTCCTTGAGCCCCAAAAAATAAAGACTATATATGTATATATTATTATTTATACAAATAGTAAATATTTGTGGAATGTACCCAGTAATATTAGTAAAAATATATATGCTTCATCTGCACTTACTCTGCGTTACTGCGTTGCAATTTGACAAAAAAAACGAGGGGGGGGATGTTTTTTTTATTCAGAGACAAGAACATTGGACTTTCAGCTTGCATAACTAGGGAGAAAAACGCAAAGGGTAGACCGGCCCTTATTCGGTCCGTGGATTAGTCCTCATCACAACATGGCAACACTTTTAATGTTAATTTAGTTGTTTTATTATTGGGTTCTGTAAACTAAGACAATATGCTGCTCTGAACGCGCTTCATGTTTGGTAGGGATAGGAAAACCAGAGGGGGGGAAATCCCCCCCATGCCGCCCTACAAATCGCACCCTGTTTATACGTTACATATTTAGCTCAAATAGTAGTTTTTTTTTTATTTGAATTGATTTGTTTTCCATTAAATCATACTAGGATATTTCTAGTTAATTGGATGGCTCTACCTAGAAAATTCTCCACCAGCCGCCACTCGTTTATGAAAACGATTATTGATACCTGACATCGCTAACAAAGAACTAGCAGAACAAAAGGATCTCTTCTACTCTTTTTTTTAAACTTTTTCTAAAAACAATTCTATAGTTCACATAATATTGCTCTGTTGGGGCCTAGCTCCTTTCACACCTTAATTAGCACACCTTTTGTTGTTTGTGAACCCAGCTTCTGTGCAACACTAACTTGACGTCCCTTTTTCCAACATGTTTCTCTTGCAGCCTGGAGATCTGCCCGTGTCTTGATCCCAGTTACTGCGTCCAGCAAACAATACAGTCTAAGCTCAAGTTGGAAGTGGGAAAAGAGGCGGGACTGAGCAAATACATGAACAAAGGACTCCCTCTACCCATCAACACATTCGCCGGCATCATCACTTGACACGGTGGACGAAACCCGCAGGGAAACTTGATGATTAACGCAGTCGGCGTAAAACCAGTCGGACACATGAGAAGACAAAAGCATATCGTCTCAGGCTCACACTGAGCTGTTCCTGCAGACAGAACCAGTCGGTTCTTATTTCGGTTTGAGACTTTGAATAAAAGCAGCAAACACAGTACTGTTGTTATTGTTAATCTAATGTATTTTACTGTATCAGGCAGATGTATGCACAGATTAATGTGCATAAAGCAGCCTGTTGGACTTCTGCCTTCTACTGGCCAGAAGGATCAGCTTGGGACCTCTGATGCAGACCTCTGACCTCCATCCACTCACTGCCCGTTTGTTGCATAAATGTCCTGAACTGAATGTAGTTGCACTAAGATTGCAGGTTTTGTGCTATTATTTGTGAAGCAACGTTGTGTTTGGCATGCAATGTGACTACATGCATTATTACGTCATTACTAAATCAACACAAATTTAAAAAATGTTTTTTAACGAAACAGATTTATTACACACCCAAGAATGTCTCTGGAGATTATTTTTGATGCCCCCAGTAAAGGTCAACCACCTTATGAACAAGATGTGATGTATTATTGAGTGCACAACACAAACACAAGTGTGTGTGTATATGTGTGTGTGTGTGTATCTCTCTGCTGGCCTGGCAGGTTAAAAATAAGGAGTTTAACATTAATGATACATTTTGCACCTTATTTTTAATCGTATTATCTAATGACGCCATTAAAATCAAATTGCCATTGTGTATATATGTGGTTGTCCTGTAAAACAGTGTTTGTGTGTTATAATAAATGTCTCTACACACCTGTTCGGGTACATTGCGTCTTTTGAACGGATGGCGAGAAGTGAATTTGAATAGTTTTGCGCCCAGAGGACACCAGATGGCGCTGTTCCACCACCCCATCCTGCCTGAGCGCAGGTTAACACACCAACCAACAGCTGGTGAGCCACCGCTGGAGCATCTCCCGCTCTGCGCGTCCACTGCTGACGGTCCGCTGCTGAGGAGCGCAGAAGAAGAGCCGCCGAAGGGCCGATGGAGAAGAAGATGGGATCTTCTCATCAGTATGGTTCGCTGGAGCGCACTGAATGGAGCAGAGACCCCAACAAGCCAGGTACACACACACACATAGGATGTATATATTTATATAGGAATAGGAACATATGTATATATACAAATGTATATAAATGTATGTATATGTAGAATGGGAGATGCAGTGAATTCAATTGTTTATTCTGGAGTACATAATAGGTTTGTCTTATATTTTCTACCACGTCGATCTGGGTTACTATTATGGAACTGATTAATGTAGCTGCGGTGCAGGCTGCGGCTTTGTAAAGGTCAAGAATCCACAGGTGTTTATTCTTCGAGTGTGTGTGTGTGTGTGTGTGTGTGTGTGTGTGTGTGTGTGTGTGTGTGTGTGTGTGTGTGTGTTGTTATTTGTGTAAGAGAAGGCCACAGCCTGCTCAGCACCCTCAGATGATGAATAATGACCCTCTTTGGGATCTTGGCTGTACCTCCAATAGAGGTCAGAAGTTGCTGGAACTCTTACATCACACCGTCACAGTAATTCTATTTTCTCAAAATCATGCAGCAAATATGGGCATTTGATTATCCCGTACTCGCACGTCTATCCAAATTTCCCAGATGTCCCTTTTGTTCAACCAATTGTACAAAACGATAAAGAAATTGAAATGTGAGAAAAGCAAAGGAAAGCTTCATTCAGACGGCCAGATGTTTAATGTTCTTCAGTTCTGTTCCTCTAAACACAGCAGATTGTCATTAATGTTTTTTTATGTTCACAGTATTATACTGTATATTATCAATGCTCATAATGGCATTGTGTTTTTTTGGGTGGTGCTGAAGTCGCGAATTAAGTGTGTAAAGCTGCTCAGAATGTTTTTTCTTCATCTCACTCATCCTTGCCCATCACGCCTCTGGCTCATAACTTCCCTCATCAACCCGCCTCCTCTTTTCCTCTTTGGAATTTTGGTCGCTGATCTGGCTGCCAGTAATTACTAAACTATTTTTTTTTTTTTGTCGGTGTAAAAAGAAAGACAAGCGGGTCGAATGTGAATCTTCCGGGGTTTGGATAAGGAGGAGAGGCGACAAGCTGGGAGTGGTGTCGGGTGAAGTGAGGGGAAGCGAAGGGACATGTGAACTGTGAAGCGAGGCAGCGGAAAAAGTGTAACGCAGGTCGAGGGATGAGTCATCCCCGTGGCAGAACAACCTGAGCCTCTGCAGCAGAACACGCCGTCTCACACGGCCTAACGATGCACTGGGCCGATTGTGACCACGTCACGTGGCACGTTCTCCACCTCGCAGTCCAGTTCCTCAGTCAGCGACACGTGGGAAAGCCCGATCCCCCAGTCAGCGAGCCTTCTCCCTCCGTGTGGCCGTGTGATCTTCTGTTTTATGACGTAGACGTCACAGGTGTTCCATAATCTCTGACGCACAGAGCGTGCAGCGGGAGGGCGCTGTGTGCAATGTCAGGCGATCATACAAAGGATGAGCGAGTGTCTCTCACTGTCCACGTCCACACTCTTCTGCGTTTCGGACATTATCCCAAACACGTCGTGCCTCTGGTGTGACAGCTGGAGCCTCTGGGACAATGTCATGCATGGGACACGTGACTTGTCACAGAAGCAAAGCAGCGGGTGGAACTAATGAGGGCCGCGCTCTGGCAATTATTGCAAAGCAGTATCCATCCGTCACAGTTGTGCTTAGCAGCTAAGGAGGTATGTTGTGGAGAAAGACAGACACAATTTAGCTGTTTGTCAAGTTTATTCATGTCAGTGAGCAGCTTACGATTAAAGATCAGGGAAGGTTAAACCTATGTGAGCAAAACTATTTTGGTATGTGAGAAACCGATGATTGGAAATAAAGTACGTCCTATTTCAGATAGGATATCTTTTTAAAAAGCCAGCCTATGTATTTGTTAAAGAAAAACACAAGTTTAATGACCTTTACATTAGGGTACAAACATAAACTCGGCTTTGAGCTTCTTTAATATTTTGCAATAAATATTCCTCTAAAATGATACAGAAGCCACAAAGCGCTTATTTCTTGCAGCAAAGAAAAACCACATGGAAATGATTTATATTCAGTTCGTCACATCCAAATTGATAAAAATGAAGACACACATTTCTACATAATATCCTTTGGGAATTAGGTGGATTTAATATTTATGAGGCAATGCATTCAAATGAACTTCGATGAACATGCACGAAAAGGTGTTTTGTGTCTTGTTACGGTTTTAATCACATCAACAGTTCCAAACCTGCTGCAACATTTCACTCGCTGCCTCCTCTGAGATGTCAAGGTTGTGTTGACGTCAGCCGCGTTTGTCATAGTAACACAGTACGTGTGAATATGTGTGTCGGTACTTCAGGAGCCCTCTTTTTCTTTTCAGACTGCAGTTGCAAGCCTCCCAAACAAAGCCTCCGTGTAGTCCGTGTAATCCGGCGATTTCCAGCAAGCGTGCCTAATGCTTTCCCGTGGTGCTTTTACCAACCCGAAGCCCTGGAAACCCGTCTGAATTAGTATGTTGCGCTTTCATTCGGCCTCCTTTCATGCCGGTGCAGATGACGTGTCTTCACAGCACTCTGAAAACCCAGAGAGAGCTGCCGCCCCCCGAGGCTAAATGGGACTAGAATAAAAATATTACCCACTAGAGCTCCACTTAGTGAAGGATTTAAGGACCCCAGGAGGAGTCGGGGAGGGGATGTCAGCGGGGTTATTGGTACCCCCCTGGTTATGTGTGTCCCGGCCCCCCCCCACGTTGTGCAGAGAGCTCTCCACAGGGAGGTGGAAGTCATCCTAATGCGGACACTTGAAGAAGCAGACATCTGGAATATTCTTCAGTATTAAAGTTGTGACGGCCGCCACGTCTACCTTCAAGAAGGTCAACCCTTCTTTGATCGCAGGGTAAATAAAATCTGGTGTGTGTTAAATGTTTGATATGCTGGTGGATATATACACAGAATGAAAGTCTTTGATGCCAGATTCATAGAAAGGTGTATCAGAGCCCATATACCAGTGTAAATAATTATTTCAGCAAAGATTTGGACGTCATTTGCTTTATTTTAGGTTGCTTTGTTTTCATCGACTCATCTGTTTCATTCAAAGGGATGCAGCTAACAGGATTTTGAAACACAGCGTTGTGTTTGATATCCCTGTTCAGCGAATCATCGAGGCGCCCTGTGTGCAGAATTAGATTATTTGGAAGCTGAATTATTCTACTTAGGACAATTATTACCAGCAACACATTTATTCTTAGGATCTTTACAGCTCCTGCCAAGCCAGACGAAAATGAACCATGGCCGACCCAACTTGGTATTAAAACTTGAAGGACGGTTTCACAGCCTTTTTCTGTAACTATCATTATTAATTTTCCTTGTGAATCTAGTGCAATGGATTGCAGGATAGATTTGCGCCTCTGTATCTCTCTCAACGCAGACAGGACTGCAAAGTGCGTACTGGAGGAGGAGGGAGCTTATTTACTGTGCTGACCCGCTAGCTGGGGTTTCTGCAGTTAATCAGCATGTGCGTGTGTGTGGTAAATAGAGAGAGTGAGAGGCATGCGAGCTGTGCCAACCACTAACACTGGGTCATTTGACTGTGAGAGCTGTGATCCTCATCAAGCATCAATCTGTTCATTCAATCCAAAATGCGTATTCATGTGCAGTTGTTGTTCCGCGGTGCCAAATTTCATGTTGCATCATTGTCTGCTGGTATTAATCGCTGCAACCTCATTTGTAATTACTGAAAGAAATCAACATCAACTGGCTTTGTGTCAGCCACGTTGCATATGGGTCACTGGCTCCTGCGACTTTTGCCTCTGATTCTCCCTCCCCCTTAGAGGCTGACGTGGTGTCCATGGCGGACTCCACCATCACCACGGACGACATCGAGGGCGAGCTTTTTAAGATTGACAGGATCAGGGACGTCCTGGTCCGGAGGGAGTCAGAGCTCAGATACATGTAAGTGGCTCATCACCATCTGGGGTCTTAGCCGCCAGCCGTAGCCGGTGTGAACACACACTAACGACGATCCTTCCCTTACCTTAACTAACTGCAGAACCAAACCGCAGCCGTCATTGATTTGGTTGTTTAGGACGCTTCAGTCTCGGCTCTGCGTGGTCTTCCTGCCAGTAAGCTGTACCAAGCTGTGCTTTGAGCTCAATTTCAACATTAGCATGTCATCACACTAACATTGGTGTGTTTGACAGGACCAAATTTAGATTTGTTCATGGAGCAGGGTTCAAGGTAACAATGTAATTTGGATTTCGGCAATTATGATTGTTAAAAAATGGAATCCAGAAATTGTCCTATTATTTCCGACAAACTAACACATTGACATCAATTCTTCTGCGTGGCATAACTAGGATTAGAGTTAGAATTTTCTACATTTTTCGACTCATCGTTTTGGACAACATGTGCAGCTACTGTGAGAAACCGGAACAAGTTTTTCATTTATTTGATCGCAAAAGTTTACAAAATCGTCAAGCCAGGGTTGCACCTACGTCCAAGCTTTTCCCACAAAAGCACTTCAAAATCTCCTTGCAGCATCAGCCTCCATTCTCTCTCATATTTCCTCTCCATCCCACCCCGAGCTGGCCCTTAATTAGAATCCCGAAGGCTCCCCCTTGGCTGCCGCTAAGCAGGCTAATGCATGGATATTTATTCATCCTCTCTTCTGAAAGACAGGGAGCAACGCGGCTCAGACAGTGGCAGGCCCAACAACAAGCAGATCAAATAAGAGAATGAGAGACAGGAGCAGCAAGTAGTGGTACAAGTTGTGTTATCGTCTGGTACGTTAAGTAAAGCCAATCATTTGTACTGCAGGCCTCGTAGACGATATACCGTCTGTGCGGAGATTGTTAGGCGACGGGCGAAAGGGGCGCGGTGGCGACGCTCTCACTCTGCTGACGTTGATGAATGTGTGCAGCGTGCGCGAGTGTTCGTGGAACCCAGCGAGTGCCCGTGTGTTTGGGACAGAGACTCAGTAGCTGAGTGACTTGACGGCCTCTAATTTCATCCGGCGAGAAGGGGAAAGAGAGTCCTCCAGCCCGCCCTGGGTCAGTAATGCTCTTCTGAGTGGGAGGCCCATTGACTGGCTCCGAGACGCCGCAGGGATTCCTCCTCAGAAAAGAATGCTTCATCTCCTGTGTGACATATCGGATCAATATGAAGCCATCTCTGTTTTAATTTCATTTTGCCCGTACAGTAGAGTCCGTTCGTCTCTCGCCTTTAAAGTCGAGCGTGCATTGATTTCCTAGTTTTGTTCCATTATGCCTGCGAAGGATGGATGACATTCAGCTGTGCAAGGAGATCACTCGTCTGAAGAAGGAGCTGCAGAAATTGGTATCCATACCAGGTAGGAATCTTCTGGGATGGATAGCTGAGAAATTAAACATAAAATATCTTCTTTCTTTCCAGAGTTGATAAGATTGATACGACGAAGATGAAGCTAGCGCCAGAGGGCAGTTAGCTTTATGCCATCGTAGCTTAACGAGGCGGGCAAGGGGGGAAACAACTAGCCTGGAAGAGCAAAACAAAAAGTATTCTGCCAACCACCTCCTAAAGCTCACTAAGGTGACTCATTTGCTGACCTTGCACAAACAAAGCAGGTGTTGTCACTTTTACATCCCTGTCAAAGTGGTCAAATACGACATCTTGGACAGAGCCAAGGCGTTGATTCCCCCTCTTCTGGTCTTCGTGCTAAGTTATGCTAATTGCATCCTCAACACACAACAAATTAACCACCTGTCCATCCAGGTAGAGCAATCCCTCTTTTGGAGGTTTTCTTGATGTTTTTTTTGCGTGATGTTTTCTTTTGCACAGAATTACGTGAAATCATCACAACCTGCTTACAATTAGGTGGCGATGGCACGTAATCAATATCAATGGAAAGTATATTCGGAACAATAGACTATTATGGTGGGTGGGTCACAGTCAAGATGGCCCTGACCTATAGCACTTTGTAGTTAGGCTTTCTGATAAAACTGTTGCACTGGCTCTGTGCCGTTTGTCACGGTTTGGTCCTGTTCTTGTTTTATTGTAGTTTCATGTTTCTGGTGTCCCTGGGTAACTTCGCTTCCTGCCATGTCCTGTCTCCCCTTGTGATTGTCTGAGTGATTCCACCTGTTTCAAATCACCTGCACCTCCCTTATGTATTTAAGTCCTGTGAATCTGTCGTCCAGTATTGAGTTATTGTTTTTCGTTAGACGTCATGTTGCTTGACGTCTGCTGTTCTGTGGAATCCTGAGTTTGCCTTTCGTGGTGTTTTTGAGCATTAAACCTTTTTGTTTGGAAATTCCTGCAATTGCGTCTCACCTCCTTCCGGTCCACCTAGACCGATCCTTGACACCGTTGTGGTTCAATGCAGTTTTAGATAACTAAAATGTAATGTAAGAGGTCTAACAAAAACCCGAATTTTTACCAGGAGTTGTTCGTTTTGGACATGTTTTCAAATGTTTCTTGTTTTCAAAATCTAACTCAGTCGTTTTGTTGTTAAACCTAACGTTCCATTCTTTCAACTTGTCCATTTAACACATTACAGACTGCCAGCTTCTGGTCCTTCCACATATTTCTGTGAGATCCAAATCAAGGACCACTAGACTCCCACCATTAAATATAATCACTCTTTTCAAAGAATTTACTTTTTCAGTTATCAATTCAAGTGTTTCTTGAATTCCTTGTTGTATCTGTACCAGAGTTGGTAACCTGTGACAACCCCTAGATGACTCCCATGTCTCGTGCTGCAGATAATGACAAGTCCAACGAGGACCGGCAGAAGGAGGAAGAACTGCTGCAGCAGATCCACAAGCTGGTGGAGACCAGAGATTTCCTGGTGGACGACGTGGAGTTTGAGCGACTCAGGTGCCTCTATGGTCTCATTAGAGCTTGGTAGGACTCCTGTGGTTGACTCTCACCATAGGCCAGGAATGAATAATTAAAGATAACAAAGAAGGATCCCACCGCACACCAGTTAGAAATGCAGTCGCCCAGTCTGCAAGGGGGGAGTTTGGCAAGTACTTTCCATGCAGGGGAGCACCGGTCATTGGTAACGGCAGTTTTTTAGGCCCTGCGAGGGCTCAGTTACCAAAAGTTGTATTTCGCATGAACCCCTTCGTTAAAACACTGAAAACATCCCCTGAGGCTCAGCTCTGGGAGAGGCTGCACCGCAGAAAGGCATTTCAATTAAAGATGCGTCAGCGTGCATCGGCGAGTACTACCAAAGGAGCTGCCATAGGCTGAAAAATAAAAAGAATGAAAACTTTGCAAACGTTTGCTTCTCTTCCTGTATTTCTCCGGAGCACTGAGCATCTTAATCTGCTGTTGACGGAGGAGATGAACGGAAACGATCTGAATGCTGACCTATCCTTATGTATTCATATTCATATTAGACACACGTCGTTTTGTGTTCTTTGTTTTTGTACAGTCAAACATATTTAAATGTATTGTAGGTCACGTGAATGTCAGTTTAAACCACTTACAGGTATGACTTCTGAAGAACACTGAGGGCTGGGAAGCTTCTCTTGTTGTTCATCTCTTTTATTTTACCCTGACTGTCCTTCACAACAAATTGCAATCTGCAGGTTTTATGTAGTACTTTTTGTTTTTAGAGCAAGAGAGAACATATAATATAGAAATATTAGATCACTAGACACTTCGAACATCAGAATCAGAATCAGAAAACATTTATTGCCGACATACTAGGAATTTGACATGGCGTTTTGTGCATTACAACAGAACAACAGACGACAATGGAGGACAAGACAACAAGACAACGGGCAACATAGTGCAAGGAAAAATAAAAATGTATAAAATATAATATAATACAGTACTATGGGTTAGTAACTAAAGAATAAAGTTATAAAATTAAATCTAAAGTGCACCAGCAAACATGAAGAGACAAATGAAAGTGTTAATTAACGACAAAAACAACAAAAAACACTGAGCAGCACGTCGCCATGGCAGCCGTTCGCTGCGCCATCTTTTTAGTAGGGGAAAAGAACATTCAAATATTCTAATATGCGGTAGTAGGCTTATCCAATAGAAAAGTCTCTTTTGTAGACAAAGAGTTGCTGCCAGCTTCATTGATTGATTTAAGAGTGAATATTAAATCCAATCTTCTCTAATAGCCACAACTATTTTTCTTTAGGTGTCCTGTACAGTGTGAGTGTTTCATCCCTCTAAAATGTTCATTCACTAGTTGTAAAATAGATGGCTTTTACATCTGTATACCAAGAGATTCCAGTATATTTCACTTTTGTGATCTAAAATGCGAGGGGAGACTTTACATCGAGGTCCATGTGTTTTATCTATTCATGCATTTACTTTATTTATTTTTTTGTCAATCGTTCTCATTTTCTGCAGGGAGAAAGAAGAAGACAAAGAAATGGCAGATTTTCTGAAATCCAAATTCCCAAGAAACATGAAGAAAGGTACTTGAGCACGAGTAGTACAGCCATTTTGAAGTAAAAGTGTGGTTTTAGTAATTAACAAGGTAAATAAGCAGGGTTGAATTTTTCCCTTGTTCCAAATGGATGAATCTACTTCCTCACCAGCGTGTCTGTTGTCAGTCAGTGCTAATCTTTTTTTCCTCATTTCTCTGCATGGCCTTCAGGTGTACCAACCAGACGGGTGCCAGTCCAGGTCTCAGCAGGCTTCCTCCCCCTTCGCCAAGACGGGCCTCACCCTACTGAAGGAGTGCTGCGGCTTCACCTGCTCCATCATGTAGACCGGGGGCCCCCGGCCCACTGCAGGCGCTGACACAAGGGGCCACAACCCAAAAAATATTTCAGCCCGACAAAGACTTTGAGGCCGTGACGGAGCAGCGCAGTTGCATTTTGACAGTTTCCCAGAGGGAGAGAAAGGGATGTTGCAAACATCAAGTGCTGATTGTTGGATCTGTTTGTCTCTTTCGTTGGATTTCATCACCGAGCTCTCATCCCTCAGCTGTTTTCTTTTTCTTTTTTACTCATCACAGCCTTCAAAAAAAGAAAAAAACGACCCAACCCCTGATGTTTACTTCCTAGGCTTTAGCCGAGAGCACAGTTCAGGCATGTATTGTGTGCACACTAATTTAGATCAACTATAACAACTTAAGATGGATATTTAAAGACAAAACTGAGCTATGATAACTGTAATGTTATGTTTCGCAGGACTCAGCAGGCCAGTCCACACACTGCTGGCAAACAGCAACACTAATGAAACTGACATTAATCAGGAGGTCTCTCAGGAGGAAGTTCCCTCCAGATTTAAATGAATACAACCTTTTGAAAAATGGATGTCTCATTACGCTTAGTTTTCATTTAATGACAAACCGATTTTCCCATTATTAACACATTTAAAATATCCTGCAAAATGCTGGGAAAAAAAAGGTCCTCAAAACTGCTCCAAACACTGGAATCTGTGCGAGCTAATTCATGTTTATAAACCAAAGTGGGCGAGAATGTTAACTCTAGCTTATGTTGTGGAATCGCTGAACATCACGTCACATGGTAGCACTGCAGTTTGGATGACTTCATATAATGTTACATAACCTGTTGCATTGTGTTAAATTGTTAAACATGTTTGTTAGCTTGTTGTGCCAGGTGTGTGTTTGCATTATTCTACGATTCATTTAGTTTCTTAGCAGATACGATTTTGCTTCACAAATATCATTAATCATTGTTTACAGACAAACGTTTGCACACCTTTTGAATCGGACTTGCAAACAGAAAATGTGATTATTTTATGCAGTCTCTAGAAATGTTTGGGAACTATATTATTAATACGGCACCCACACAATCAAACTGAGCACATAGGAACTACTTGAATACACTTGAATAAGTCACCCTTAATCCATTTCACTCTCTTTTCTATCATCCATACTCATGTTTTCCCAACTGCTCCACGCTGCAGATACTACAAATATAGTAGATTATATATCACTTGTTTCCAGTGGGTGCTCTGTTTTGTTATGTTTAATTTGCTGTTAAGAGGGGGGGGGGGGGTTCTTCCACCAACTTCCACTCTGCAGACACATTACATAATGTTCAGCACCCAGTATTTGATCAGTTAGTATGTCCTTACTGGTTGGGGTGAATGGGAGGCTGGTGAACGGACTGTGCCATTGCGTTGGGCAAAGGGATGCAGTGGCCAATCAAACTACAGAGCACCTCGGTGTTGCCAAGAAGAATGGTCACTATAGCAACCAATTATATCCCATATCTTTACAATGAGGAGGGTTGTAAGGATCGGAGGGACGAGACCTTTTAGATCGACAAAAACAGTTTCATGGTCACCTTATGGAAGGCAAACATGGGATGATGTGATCTTTACTTTTTTTCATGTGAATCCCTCTGGATATAAGAAAGCCCGTTTTGCAACAAAATGTATCACGATTGAGCCTCTGGGTCACTTTTTCAGAAAATTGCTTGGATATTAAACAAACACAGGGCAGCTTTGCCTGCACAGTATTTCAACTGGATAAACTGAAAGTATTTTAAACCGTTATATTACTCATTTCCCGGCGAATGATTATTTCTCAGCCGCGTTTGACGGAGCGTTCCCCTGAATGGTTTATTCCACACCAGTCCCGAGGAGGGATACAGCTGTCTCTTTTGTTAAATCACTAGATCTATTGATATTCAGTCTGAAATCTGTCGTGCAGGCTTCGGGTCACATGTCGCCCAGCAACCGTGTCGGGTGCTGTCATGATGGGACACAGGAGGGTTAGATGAATGCCAATACTGTTGCAATGACAGCCGCTGGACAAAATAACAGAAGCAACCGACCAAGAGAGGTGTCTGGGATTATCAAAATGTTACTTATTGTACAGTGTAAACCATGTTGCCAAAACATAACTATTATACTTCAGTTTAAATAGAGACGACGATGCAAAGATGTCTTGAAAAAACGGATCGTCAGAGGTTGAGTCAAGTGCTTCTTAAGCTGCTAACTGTGATATTCCCTTTTTCAAGGCCGCTCCCACAGTTAATCTGCACAATGCACACATCTGTGTCCACCTTCATGTAACCAGTGATTATCTATTCGGTGTGTGACATATTTCTTTTAATTGTTCACATTTAGACACAAAACCAGCCGTTTCCACCAGCTGGAGGGGGCGTGTTAACATCCCGTAGCTGTGCTCTGCGCAAGTCAAGTGAAGATTCGAGATTGGTTTTTGAGAGAGAGGGAGAGAGAGTGAGAGGGGACAGCGTTGGATGGGAGGGAGACGAGGGGGAGGAGGGAGTGTAATCTTCAGGGTGAGTCATCCGGGCAGCCTACAGTAAACGCTATACGTGAAAAGGGCACACGTGTTTCATTCAAACCACACATCTTGTGCCCCCCCATGGGAATAAGAGAAAACAGCACAATTGCTAGGAATAAATAAATGACAAATAAATTAACAACAGTGTGAGTTCACCTGTGCTTGTTTATGTACCGAGAAACACAAGGGGGTAGGGTAGGCGGGGGGGACGAGTGGTATTGTATCTGTCACTGCTTTGTTGCCATGGTTACTGTGGTTTTATGGCTTACTTTCACTTCTTGTTTCATTTGTTCGTGCGATGCAGTGGACTCCGCCAGGCTTCATGTGCTAAACTGCCCAAGAGGAAGTTTTTTATAATGTTCAGGGCACGTGTTCTTAAATGTTCACACTCAAAGCGACCAATGTTAGAAACTAAATCATATCACAGCTTATTGTTTGTTACAACAAACTTTAAGTCAAATATTGCGGGAAATGTCGGACATATTGTCGTTCACTTTGTCACAGAGATGCATGGTGCCTGAAGGATGAGTCATAACCTGCCGCTATCATCAGTTTGACACTCGTGGTGGAGTGAAAAGTCTCCACAACAACAGAAAGCCATTTATACGGTGTTTGGTTAAAGGTGCATTATAAGAGAATCAAAGCATTGCAAACCACCACTGGCTTGTTGAGAAATATTGGATCATTAAATTAAATGTCAGAAAGGCTTCTTTTCTAACATGATGCTCTGGGAGGAGGCTGCCAGTGAGAAATCTTCTCTGCCAGCCGAATTGTCCTTCAAGAAGACACTGGCTGAATCCAAATTTGTCAAGTCGGCCTTCAGTATGTAGTTTTATGTGATCTCACCAGAGCTGAAGGGTCTGTGTGTCTCCAAGGACGCAGAGGAATGAGACTTAATTAAAAGGGAAAATAGGAAATGCCTTGTCCCCCGAATCATTGCCATGGATACCGCAAGCACAAAGCATGACACAGGAAGCAGAGATAACGCGCCCATGGGAAGACCTTCATTCCCTCGCTCAGGAGGCAGAAGAGATGATACCATCTCCATTGTTATAGTAGGAGTTTGTTTTTTCTCCTGTCCTTGATGCAGATGTGTCATCATTCCCCCTCTTTGTTAACGCTTGCAGACATTTAGCAAATTCAGTGCAATAAACCGCGGGGAATTAATACTGCACAACTCAACATGTGTGCAGATTGCTGGCAGTCTGATGAATACACAACCTTGTGATTCCTGATGACTCGCAAACGTGAAGCACTGACTGTAAAAGTTCTTTGTTTCTAGCAGATCCAGGCTGAGGACGAAGACCGTGATTGTGTGTCCCGGCTAATTAATGATCCACTGTCAGCTGAGCTGTGAGGACAGCAGCTGCTGGTGTGCAGGCAGCCTCCCTGCTTTCTATTCTTATCTGCATAACCATGGTGATGATTACTGTGCAATCCCAGTGTGTAGCAGGTGATGATGATGATGACGTCCCAAAAAAGTCACCAGTCACATTTTGTCCGAGGACCTTGTGTCGTTTTAAATGGACAACATGTTTCTCATGCGTGTGTGGTGTCCCTCAGGGGCCTCTAAATAAAGCCTGTCAAGACAGCGTGAGCGTTACTGGCTCCTTTACTTTGAACACTGCTTTGTTCCATTAACTCACCAGTGCAGGACGAAACCGGATGAAATTAAATGATAAAAACTCAGACCGACACCCCAGTGGAACCTTCCTGCCTGCTTTCTCTGTCTGCTTCATTCCTCTCTCCAAACACACCCCTAACAAAGTAAGCCAGTGATTATTGTGCAGCAGGCTGCAGGTGCTCGACGCGTATCTCACATTTAAAATGTCAGCATTATTGTACTCAAAAATAAACAGTAAGGAAGGAGTGCGTGTGAGCGGGAGACTTATAGAGACATTGTCCCTCTCACCGTTCCCGTTCCTCCTGGTCCTGGCTCTTTAACTCTGGATTCTTCGCTGAAACAACAGGACGTTTCTTTGTTATCACATTTGTTCTAGGTTATATTATTTTGGTGAACAGCCTAAAATATAATAGTTTATAGATATAAAAGTCAAACTCGATACCAATTAATACAGTATCGTTCATCATTAAGAGCGATCGGAATGTCGATAGACAGATGCAGAGGGATCGAAGAAATCAAACATCAACATGTCTTTCTTTAAGGGAGAGGATCCCCTCCATAAATACACGCGGCTTATTCTAAGGGAACAGAAACGCAAGCATATTATTTTCTGGTGATTGTCCTCTGAAGTGAACTTATTAAAAACATATTATATGTCTGCCAAAGAATCCCCCTATATGCTACACACTGTCCCTTTAATATTAAAAAGCCTGTAAATCTCTCTCCCTTTTTGAAGCAGTCATCTTCCGTTTAAATTAAAATGAGACCCATATTATATTGTATTATATTTTATTCCTCTTGCACTGTGTTGTCTTGTTGTCCATTGTCGAACTGTCTGTTGTCATGCACCAACCGCCAAGTCAAGTTCCTTGTATGTCTGACATATTATGGTAATATATGTGTCCTGATTGCTGATTCCTGATATATTCGGTTAAATTAATCCATATACAGTCCTTTATATGGGATTTCAGTTTGAAATTATGCATAAACAGATGAAGCAGATAATGACAAACCAACTTGGAAACTGCATGGATGAAAGTAGAAAGTGAATAGTATTCCACAGCCATGGATCAAATTCAGTCAAACGTTTTAAGATGGTTATGATTATTGTCATTTAAGTGGGGGACACTGGTCAGTTAATGCTGCTAAACACTGGTTTAACGAGACATAACCTGCTTATCGCTTGAGAAAAATAAATGCAAAAGAAAAGGGGATGAACAAAGAAAGCAAGAAGAAAAGCAGTGATGTAATCAAAACTCTGAGATATGAAGGTCAGAGTGAGGGAGAAACATGCGTTTACGTTTGATTAAAATAAAACATGCTTGACTAAATATGTCCCCTGTATCATTCCTAAGGAACGCTTAATACCCTGTGGAGCCTCCGTCAAGAAACTCCAGTCTTCTCTGGGGTCATTTAACAGCAGTTCTCTGTCGCCATCGAGTGGCCACGTGGAGCAAGTGCAACGACAAGTGAAGCGCGGTCCTCTCCGCTTAGCCAGATTCTGATTCTCTGCCAAGTTGAGCTACACGTCAGTGGGGAACCTGTACTGGTGACCGGACGTGTGCAGCGCGCGTCAGGCGGTTCCCGGATGCGCCGAACAGAAACATGGAACGGGTAGCGGTGGAAGTGCCAACCAACAACGGTGAGACGCATTACCGCCTCCACGTCTATAACCCGCTCTTTAGTCCACTTATCCTAACGTCTCGTGAACGTCTCTCGCGTCGCGTGCGCACGCGCTCCTCCCTCTCGCGGAGCGACCGCGCCGCTGTAGCTTCCGTGGCTGCTATCCCAGCTTTTACAGGCCGCCCGCCTCGTGCGTGTGTGAGCGTGCGTGTTTGGGGGAGGGGGAGGGGGAGGGGGAGGGGGGGACGGAGAGGGGCGCGGGCTGCCGCTCGTGCACAACACGAGTGGAGCCCAGCGGTGACGTAGCTGCTGTCGTCTGTTTCTCCACCACTTTCCACAGGCCCCATTTGTTCCCCTCGTCATGTAGATTCATTTGCATTCATTTAAACTTTATTGCCGTAGCACAAAGTCAGGGCCAGACAGCACCTTGTTGCATCTTGTTTATTATATTCATGCATGGAAATGGCAAACCATTGATTATAGTAAGTTGTAACAGTGATAATCAAGGGCGTAAATCCCAGCGGGGTCAGTAGGGTCAATAGCTTGTTGGATATGCCCCCACCACAGCTAGCTAATGTTACCACGACGATACAATACTTTGGTCAATTTAGTCAGCTTTTTCATTGAGAGAAACACTGAAAAGAAGGATAATGGTACAGTCTCCATGCTAGACTAATGATAGTACTAAGGCTTTTGGCGTTGTACACAAATCCTCTACAAGTATAATTATGGCGTATTATTAGTGTCCCCTTTAAAAATTGCTCCTCTAAGAAATGTTATGTTTATTGCCCCCCCTACTGTTATATCAGTTTTATGCCCATGGTGATAATGTGTTCATGGTTTGCCATTTATTTATTTTTTAAGTTCAGCGATTCTGATCTGGTGGATCTTTGTTTTATTCTATTTCCAATGTTTTAGGCTTTTCTCTCGCTGGCCACTCGACGACCCCACGAAAGCGGCAGGTGCGCTTTTCAGCCCGCCATGACATCATCCTGCTGCGGGAGGTGGTCGCCCGGAACCCGTTTGCCTCCAAAGAGCCAGGTTTAGTCCTCTTTTTCAATCCACTTGACGATAGAGAGCCGCATGATAACCTTCAGCCTTCAAAATACCCCTTAAAACTCATCTATTTTAACCAGTTTTTAATTTTTTTTATTTGTCATGTCACGACAGTTCTTTATATTGTTGATTTTATTTTATTTTTTACCATTTAAAGCATTAGAAATCAAATGTATTGTTATCGTTATGATTATGGACACTTTAAAATATCTGTCAGCAGGAATAAATAATTTATTGATATTTGATATACATCACGTAATAAGGATAAACAATGTGGCCTTTAAATAACATTTAAACACAGACACCTGTGTATACGTGAGCAAACACCTGTTTCATCCCCACGTGTGTGATGGTCCTTAGGGCGGATCTGGGCCCGTGTGGGGGAGATCATCACTGCGGCGCTCATGGATGAGAACTTTGAGGTGGATGCCAGGAGGTGTAGGGAGAGGACCATGCTGCTGCTGGACTACTACAAGAAACAAGACTTTCCCAGTCTGCGCAGGTTGGTTAAGTCACGCAGTTTCACGAGGGAATAACTGCATTTGCTCAGCCCTAACCCCTAAAGGTTGAATGTTTGTATGCTCAGATTTGGAACAGAGAGGTTGTACGCTCAAAAAGAAGATCTGCTCCACGAGGTTCTGGAGCTGGAGGCCGAGAAGGGGATGCTGGCCATCGTTGAGAACTCAAAGTACCAGGTTGGTGATGAAGAGGAGGGAAACACACCACCACCAGCACAATAACTTTATTATTACAGCTGGTGTTTTAGTGCTAGGGAGCTGGTCCAAAATCAGCACTTTTGAGTTAGAGAGACAAAGCTGGCTAAAGATTAAACTAAAGTCTGCCATTCATCACAACTGAGAATACATGATTTTTTTTCATAGGGACGAAACAGAGACAAAACATCAAGAGAACGACACATTCGTGTTCTTCAAATTGAATATGTAACCGTGGAGTTGGATCGGTTTCCAGGCAAATACCTGAATATTAAAACCACATATATATTTGGGTATTTTATCAATATTCTAGTAGTTGTTGGTCACTGTTGGTAACACTCGCTGCTGTCACTCATCGGTATTGTTATTGTCAAAGTGGGGTATATCATTTTGTCCTGACCTTGGTTTTCTTTGCAGGATGATGATCTGAGAAACCGAGCCATGGAAGAACTAACCCTCCCAGAACAAGACAAACCCACCATCACACATACACACACTGCAGGTAAAAACTCATTCGGGACAACACTCTTGAACACGCTTGACCATCACTTGAGGCTAATGCTACTTTTTAGTCGAGATATAGTCTGAAGAGGTGTGTCTTTAACTTAGCTTTTCTCCAAAATCTATCCCTTGTTCACACGCATACAATTTACTTCAAAATGGACACTTACGGAGAAGACCGATGAAGACAGACGTATCTCACTCCTTCCCACTTGGTTTTGTTGTTGTCAGTTTTTATATTCCTAGTTCTGCCAGTCTTGTTGCAGTGGAAAGCATTTATGATTTTGTTTGTTTACAGTTTTATTGTGAACCAATTAAAAAAAACAAACCTGGAGTTCTCAAAATAACTATCTATCTAAATATCTAGTAGAGTGGACACTACAAATGTAGAAAAATATATTTTATAATCTTATATAAGCGTTTTGAAGGAATAATGTAGCAATGAAACAACCAGTGAAACATGAACCAGCTGTGGGCGGCTTAATGTTTTCTGCGAGGTCCGAATCAGGGCAGTGAGCGTACCTACTCAAAATGCAGGCTGGCCGAGGATCGTTTAGATCCCTCAAAAGTCGAATCCGCTCGCCCTCCGATGTTGCTGTGTGCTGTTACATGATTACTGTCCCGGCAGAACCAGAAGACGGCGGCGAGGAAATGACAGAGGCGCCCACTGCCAAGAGGCCCTGCCAGTGCTGCTGCCAGACCTACTCTGAGATTCTCAGCTTCCTGGAGAAGCGCTCGGAGGCGGAGCAACGCCTGCGAGAGGAGGAGCTTTCCCTGCGCAGGGAGGAGCTGGAGATTCAAAGGAGTAGGAGTGTTTTAATGTGATATAGAATTTAACCCTGGATAATGGGGTTAATTTACCTTCCAATAGGGATTTGGTTTGTAATGCATGTAATTGTGCAAATAATTGTGTTTTTGTCAGAGGTGAAATGCTTTTAATTCCAATGCGCCTGTGCAACTGCTAATGAGCTCATTTTTCATTCTTGATAACAGCTTCATGAAATATTCGATAAGGTTAGCCTGATAATCATCATTTATTTAAATACTATGAGAAGTAAACAAAGTTTGCAACCAGGCTAAACTAAAGTAATAAAAGAACATACGATCCATTATTGGAAGAATAAATATGTAATCCGTCAGTGAAGCATTTGTAAATATATGAGAGACATTTTACAAATGTCAACTGAAAAAGTTGTTCACAAACTGCCTTGCTGTCTTCATTCTCAGAGGTCTTTGCACTACGGGTTACCTTTCTTTTTTTTCTCATTCACAGGTAAGATCTCTCTAGAGAGGGAACGTCTGGCAGCCGAGAGGAAAGAAAGGGAACGGAGATTTGAGCTCGAGAGCCAAGAGAGGCAGGTGATCTTGGACCTTTTAAAAGAAAAGGTGCTAAAAGGCTGAAAAACTGCATCACCTGCATCTAATGCCAGCTTCTACGAGAAGTTACCGCATTACAAACCATGGACAAAAAAACATAGTTGACGGGGGAAGGAAACCAAGGAAACAGAAAGTGAAAAAAACAATTTCCATTGCCAGGCATATAAATGGAGGGCAGCTGATCCGTGGATTATACTATATGTGTGTCTGGTGTTTGAAGGCTGCAAACTGTGCATAAACCAGCTGCACGTAGCCGAGCCATCCCAATGGACGCTCTCTGACCTATAGGTGGAATGCACCGAAGGGTGTGGTGCTGTGTGTTCGGCGTAGCGGCCCACCGAGCCACTTCCTGGGAGACCTTGTTTTTATCAGCATTCTGTTCTGGTGCCAGTATGAAATGAATAGCTATGAAAAAAGCTGTCCACGCAAGCTCATGCTCAATATGATGTACTAGGACGATACATTTGTTTATTCAGCAACTTCTTTTTGAATTTGTCGGTATTTTGGTTAAAGTAGAAGTATAGCTATATTTTACTGTGAATCCAATGTGTATTGTCTGGTAGTGTTTTTTTTCTACAAACAATAAGCCACTAGCTGTCCACTTCTATATACTGAGATGTTTTTTAACCCCTGTCCTTAGTTTAGTTTGTCTTAAAGCTATAGTTAACAGCCATTGGTCTCATATATATATGGTATCCATGGAAACTTATTTTTATTACGTGTTCCGCGGTTTCATTTAATGACATTTGCTTCCGGACTTGTATATATGTGTATAGTTTTTATTAAAAAATTATATTTTTCTTCAAGTACTCATAACATTTTAAACATATGCTGTATAAAATGAAACTTCAATAAAAATAAAAATACATAAGAATAAAAAAAATTGTGTCCCATTCGTATTCATCAAATACGGAGGATTGGCGTTTTATCCCAGGCTCTACTAACCCGTGACAGGGGGTGGATTAACTACCCACCCAAGCAGGTGTGGCGCCTCCACGTGGCGTAACCTGGTAAAGTTCAGCATCACTTAGTGCAGCTGCATCTGCAGTGTCCAGCGTCACTCTAAAAGAGCCTGTAGCACTCTCTACTAGATGACCAATCTAGGACCAGCTAAAGTTTTCACAGGAGTCCTCTGATATACTGAGATAATGAACTAAAGACATGTCAACCACAGTTATGATGAATCCTTTGCATCTATAAATTAGATCCCTGCTCTTTACCAGCATGTCTGTGTCGTCTTGATTGTAACAAGGAAAGCATGCATCCTCATTATATAAAGTAACACTTTTATTTAGTTAGGATACAACTTGTCCGTTTTTTTTTGTTGCTTTAACCACAAGATGGTGCCATGATGTACGTAGCATCAGCCGGTTGAACACAGGTGATACACGATAACAGAATGCCGTGTTCTGTGTGAACATGTTTGGTCATGAATAAGATGTATTTTGTTGATTTCATCCAGGCAAAACACAGACGATGTGTTTTTCTTTCTCTTTCTCTTTGGCTCTCCTGTATATCTCAAGCTGCTAACGGGATGATTGGTTCACACCGGGGTTATCTGCTCATGATCGTGATTGGTTCTCAAAGATTTTCATTTGGCCAATTTTCGAACCACAAATTAAAATATCAAACCTAAGGAGGCATTTTTGAGAGGAAAAAAACTCAGAACATGTAGTCTGAATGTGTTTGGAAAGAACATTGTCCAATTGACAGTTGTCTGTATATTTTTTTTTTGTGTGGGAGGGTATTTGAATTATAGATTGACATTGGTACGGCATATATGACGTTATGGGATGTCTTGCATTATGGAGAAAGGGGCTGTTATTGAATTTCGTTTGTACAAGCCAATAAAGGTAAATTTGCGTAGCTGACCAGTTTCGGCTACTTTGTCTCTGTAGCCTTCATCAGAGATAGGGGCTGAACCATCCGGACCCATATTGTGACAACCGTTACTAAAAATGATGATAAATAATGTTGCAAACATCTAAGAAGAAATGTTATGAAAATTATAAGCATGTCAAAAAATTAATTGAAAAAGAACCAAAAATGAAGAGAACCTTGATAACAAAAAAAAAACAAAGAAATGAATAGTCAATAAATAGTAAATATGCTGGTTGATGGACAGATGGGAGTTGGTGTTGTGGATGATTGTTTACAAGTTTTTTGATAGTAATGATAATCCCAATGTTGCTGTAAATAGTTTTGTATTTATTGCTGCATATTTACAATACCTTTTTCGCTATGTCTCTTTTGCACCCTAACCTACATTTGAATCCTGTTCATCTCCCCGCTGCGGGTCTGATATGACCTTATCACTGATTACTATTTTTTAAGAGCCTACTACTTTTTCTAAAGGAATGTCAAACTGGCCATTTAATTACAAATGACAGTTGACATGTCTAGGACAAAAACAAACTGCAACACTACTTGGTCGTTGCGCATTAACTTGGGGTTATAAAAGTCCCATGCACCGATTGGTGAAATATTCATTTGACACGCCTACTTTAGTCTCGGTGACTTTCGTGATTGGTTGGCTGTTAAGTCACTCCCTCAGTTCATCCACCCAATGAACGTGTGCTCGTGGCGTTTTCTCTCCTGCTGCGACCGCATTGCTGCAAAGTTTACAGTTGCCACATTTGAATGCTAGCTGCGGAGTTTCGAAGTTTTTCCACCGTTGCGGCGCCCGAGCCGGTGTTTTCGGTGGCCGTTTGTTGAGCCGCATGCTAACACGACCCGGTGTCCGGTGTTCTGGAGACGGGGAAGAGCCAGAGACCCCCGTGGCTTCAGCGCTAAAAGCGGCGGTTGGCCGGCCGCTGTGAGCAGCGTTACCTTCGGCTCATGTGCGCCCTCGTTGCTTTAGTTTCCACACGGAGCGGCGGAGCCCGACTTTAACAAAGTCCGCCTCCCGAAACACGTGTGTCTGCACAGTGGAAGTCTAAACCAACCAGCGTGTGGGTTTCAGCTTCGAAACTGCTGTGAAGGAAGCATTTACTTTTTTCTTTTTTTTTTTTTTTCTTTCTCGTGGTGCGGAGGGAACTTGGCTGAACACACTGTGGCTTGGAAGCAATATGCCCATTAGGCGTTTCGGGGGTCACAGGTCGCTGGTCTCTCGCTCTCAACCCCTGAAGTTCTCCTACGGTTCCGAGAAAATGAACGCCTCTAAAAGTGGCTACCGGGTCTTTTCCGCCAACTCCTCCGCCGCCTGCACCGAGCTGGCCAAGAAGATCACGGAGTAAGTGGCTTTCGACTCTGCGAACACCGTCACGGTTTAGGAGTGTTGAGGGTCGGCGTGTCTGTGAGTTACCTGCCACGTTCCCTGACGGCACACCTGGGAGTCATAGCTGCAGGTCACCCGAGGTCACACACACACACACACACACACACACACACACACACACACACACACACACACACACACACACACACACACACACTGTAGAAAACAGGGCTGGTCGGAAGGAGCGATAATAGGAGCTGTAAAATGGAAGATAAACCCGTGATTGCTACGTGGCTTCCTGTGTTGTCATGTCCTTAAAAGCGGTGGGTTGTTTACACGGATTTGTCCACGCAACATCTTTACAAACACGTTTTTAAAATCAACACTTAATGAGCGATTGTTTTTTTTTTTTGTGGGGGGCACCATTTTCTCATGATATAAAACAAGCTTTTTAAAATGTGTGGTGCTTTGATGGCATCATTGCCATTTCAGTAACTTTTGTCAGCCTGAAAATAATCGCATTTCTTTCCATAAATGGGATCGAATACATTGAATTGTTTGCATGGAAACGTCCCTTTCTGTCAGTGTGCAGCTTCCCTTTGAATGAGTCCGAAAACCCACAGACTGTTATCGCCCTTAAAAGTATCACCCCAGATCAGCTTTACACTACAAAGTGAAGATGACCGCTCTGTCCTCTTGGTTTGTGTCGTATGTGGCTTTTGGTTTTCTTGGTGGGGGCGAAATGACCTGTCAATGCCAATCGTGGTGATGAAAGGAGCACGCTGTGCAGATGCTGTGCAGATGCTGCTGCGGCAGCCAGGCATCACTTTAAGAGACCATTGGTTGTGTGTTGTGACGCACTAGATGCGTCCAAGAGACATGAAATTAAAAAACAAGAGGCTCCCTCATCCGCTGCAGCAGTTCAGAGCCATGGCACGGCAAACTTTTTCTTCTTTGATCTCCCAGTTATTGTGAGTGCTCGCGGGCAAGGAGTGGAACCATCATTTCTTTGATCAGTTACGCCTGTGTTTGCCCTGATGAGACGCCCAGAAATGGCTGCTGGGGAAAGACCGTGGGAAGTATCTGTTTGGTTCCACGTCCCTCAGTAGGAATCTCTGTACCTTCCTGCCTGTCGATCGGTCAGACGGCCCAAAAAGAGCCTGCAGCTCGTTCTCAGTCTTCACTGTTTGGCAACACTGCAGAACATTATTCAGGAGATCACGTTGCCCGTCCTGGAGACTAGAAGAGTTTCTGGTGCGGTGCAAACGTTCAATAACTGTGTGTAAAGAGCAGATTTATGTTGTGGGTCATGATCCGCTGATTGACGGGTCAACCTATCTATATAGGGTAGGAACCTTTTTGGGGCTCGGGAGGTGTTTCTGACGGGACTAAGAAAAAACGGTGTTGACCGCTGTTTAATAACCTGTAAGCACTGTGTGGATGCATGTGGAGAAACCTATGCTATAAGGCCTAAGATGCCACTAAATGGACATGTCTGCATCTCAACTAAAGGCAACCGGACTCTCATTCGTCCCTCATGGTAAAAGGCAGCGCGTCGATTAAAGTTTCCCGTTTAAAATACCTCAGTATCTTAAAACATTGGCTTGGCTTCTACAGTGTGCACACGCAGGAAATGTTGATGGCGATAAACTCCTACTCTGTGACATTCACCAGAGGCCTTGTTTTATGAAAAACTACGGTTGATGGAGGTAAACCAGGCGAGAGGGCCGGCCTGTCTGGCGTGATCTCTCCCGTCGAGTACAACTATCTATATTAAAGTTAAACCCGGTCAAACATGGCACTGTTTGGTTTTAAAATCAACATAGGTTTCCCCGTCAGGCACAGCGGTGCTCTCCATGCCTGGGCTTGTTCAGAGTTTGACTGCGCCGAATGTCAATATCAACATGTTTTTGCCTTGGGGTTTTCTCACTGTGGCTGTCAGTGAGATTTACAGTCATTACATTTCTAAACCTTAGAATGAATCCTTCTATTCTCTCACATTTTCCCTAAAATGAATCTTAATAAATAACCTGCATGGCCACGAAGGATGCGTTTTGATGTGAAGTCGGAGGTCAACCTCGGCAGTTTTGAAAAGGGAATTTTGGCTGGCAATTTTGTTTTTTGTATTAAATAATATTTCATTTTTCCCAGATTACAAGTTGTCGTCAAATGTCTTTTGTTCAACCAAAAGCTGCACAAATAAACAAATCCACACATCTGAGAAACTGCAGCTCACTCATGTCTAGTGCTTGTGGTTGGGAAAATAGACCATGAAAATAGTTTGGGATTTACTGAGTAATGTTACACTTTAATAATAGTCTTGTTGTCTTTGAGTGGTATTTAGGCCTGTCAGGGTTTGGTCGCTCCAACAATCTCACAAGTCTAAAAACAAATCCATCGGTAGCAGCCAAACGAGTTCTATACTTCAACGGGACACATTCCACTTAGCGTCTTTAACACTGTGGACGCTCTTTTTTTTTTTTCCCCCAGGCGCTTGGGTGTGGAGTTAGGAAAGGCGTTGGTTTATCAAGAGCCAAACCGAGGTAATGCCGAACAATAGCCTCACCTCTTGCATTAAAGAGTGGCGTCTTTGTGTCATATCCATTTACATGGCACTTTAACCCACAATGCATTTTGGGGTGTTTTTCTTGTTTGTTTTTCAGAGACTCGAGTGGACGTGAAAGAGTCCGTCCGTGGACAAGACATCTTCATCATTCAGACCATTCCCAAGTGAGCCGAGAGGACCCTCTTACTGCCTTAATGCGCCTTATCAACAAATGATCACGTCGCCACATGAAAATAAAACAAAATAGTATTTGTAAACAGTATTCCTGCCTTTGCACGCTGGCCAATCCAGGAAAGGGTCCGTCGATATTCTTGTCATTACTGCGCAATTAATGTCATAACATTTGTACTTTTCGTACAATCGTGACTTAAGTTTACCTTTTGTTACGTTCCATCCAAAGTCCTACCGCGTCCACCTGCCCACTAGGTTCAAGTCTCCAAGGAGGTTCACGTTTTGCAGGGAGTGGAGCGATGGCC
The DNA here is from genome assembly GCA_021346845.1 of Apeltes quadracus. NCBI lineage: Eukaryota > Metazoa > Chordata > Actinopteri > Perciformes > Gasterosteidae > Apeltes > Apeltes quadracus. The sequence continues at coordinate 6,075,029 of CM037925.1, forward strand.
ACGCTAACTATAGCCCTTTTCCCCTGTGCCAGTTGATCCCTGTGTGCTCGCCCTTGTTAATCAGTTATCTGAAAGGGCCCGGCAGGGGACGTCACATTGTGAGATCTCCGGTTTCAACGAGCTACATGCGGCCTCTTGTTACACCAGCAGCAAGGGAAGCTCTCCTCGTCGCCAACATGACAGATGTCATGGTAGTTTAACGTGAAGATGGAAATGTTCAGTGAGCAAGTTTTATTATTTTTTTTAAGAGAACTTTTAGCTCCGATGCTCAGACGGTGTTTGTTTAGATTGTACGTGACTCAAATGGCAGGGATTATCACAGTATTCATGTAAATCTGCAAAAAAATGATTACTCTGCGAACGCAAGCTGTCATGACTATTAATTATTGATCTTGTTCGTTTGGCCAACTCATGTCATCATGTCATCTTCGGGTCTGTAGCTGCCTCGATGCCGTAACAGACAGGTGTGACGTTGGTACGCCGCAAGAACGTTGGGTTACCTAACGTAGGCTAACGTGCTAATGTCAGACAGGTGGCTGACAGACGCCTCACAAATCACATCAACATGTATATAAGTTTGCACACCTGAAGGTGGAGTTTAATAATGGGTTGTGTGATAACAATACGAATAAAACCAGGTTAGACAATGCCAGACCGTGTTGACTTTATTGACAGTGGTTTATTGGTCGATGGCCATGTTATCTAACATTAGCTGCTGACTCGTCCACATATCCCTCTATGAATGAGTGGCTGGTCGAACATTGACTAACCGCGTGCCACCACCATGGTTTTCGGAGTTGTGAAATCCAATGTTCTCTTTCTCAGAGATGTCAACACGGCCATCATGGAGCTCCTCGTTATGGCCTACGCAATGAAGACGTCCTGCGCCAACAACATCATCGGGGTTATTCCCTACTTTCCCTACAGCAAGCAGTGCAAGATGAGAAAGCGGGGATCCATTGTCTGCAAGCTGCTCGCATCCATGTTGGCCAAAGCCGGTATGGACTAAAGCCCACTGGAAGAAAGCACACGTTAGTCTCAGAAATCTCGCGTTACATAATTTGGTCCTGACGACGGCGGACTGCTGTTGTTTGTTATCTGTAACCAGTCAGTGCAAACCAAAGTTTTATATTCAGGGTCGTCTACCGGCAGTCACAACTTTTAGTTTTGTGTATTTACTCGGACGTAGGTTTTCTGCTCCTTACCGACAGTGGGCTACTAAAACCTCCTGCTTGACCATTGCGGCGTGTCTTTGGTGTTTCAGGGCTCACCCACATCATCAGCATGGACCTCCACCAGAAAGAAATCCAGGGCTTCTTCAGCTTCCCCGTTGACAACCTGAGAGCTTCCCCGTTCCTCATCCAGTACATTCAGGAAGAGGTGAGGCTGGGGACACGAGCACAGTCACCACGCTGATGGTATCCAGCTGTATGTTAAATCATGCCTTTTGCAACCAATGTTCAGGTAATATTTGATCCTTATTCCTCAGGTTGTGGACTACAGGAATGCTGTAATTGTTGCAAAGTCCCCTTCAGCTGCCAAGAGGTAACAAGAAAACCATAAGATCTGAAGGTGCCTTCTCGGGGCATCGCTCTTCCTGCAGCGTCACGAGGTTGTAGTTATTTGCGTTTCTTTAACCCTTGCGTGTCCCCCTCTGTCTCAGAGCCCAGTCCTACGCCGAGAGGCTGCGTCTCGGGCTGGCAGTGATGCACGGGGAGGCCCATCATTCGGAGCTGGACATGGTCGATGGGCGACAATCGCCCCCGTTCTCTCCCCCCCCTAGCCGCACCCGCACCACCTCAGGACACTGGGGCGGCCTGGAGCTGCCATGTAAGACAACCAAACGCGCCTTTGTGATTGATTCTGTAGTGGTGCTTGTACAGAAACAAGGCTGTTTTCTTTCTACTTTATATATTTTTTGTGCAAGCTCAAATGAAGGCGCTCCCACTGTGAAACAACAGGGGAGAACCAGCTTGTTTTCACCGATAGTTCGATGAGGAGTGCAATGTTTTCTGCTCAGTTTTTAGTTCTATTTAAACCAGGTGGTTGCAGCCAACCGTTGAATGGAACACAACTGCTTTATCAGGAAGGAGCTTATTCATCTTTAATGGAGTCTTTGCACAGGAAACTTCACTTCCTGTGTCTTTGCCAAATAAAGACAAACTAACTCCCGACCATCTCTGCTCTTTTGCTGGGTGACGTGGGAGATTAGAGCGCTCCAGTTTGGAGTCGTGTGTTTACGACGCTGTGAGAGAAGCCTTGGGTGCCGAGGCCCATTGACATCTCCAGCATGTGTGTTCATGGCCCCAGAAGAAATTGAGTTCCCGGATCTGTCAGTCAAACGGCGCTGTTACCATGGGATCTTTTAAAAAAGCTATATGTATTTATGTAATCCAAATGCCTAAGTGAGGACCACATGCAGGGCTGCATAAAATCGGCAGCGCAAAGCCGAGGTAATGCCCCAGCTGACTGCAGAAAGTGCTCCAGCTCAGCCCCGCCTCAGGCGTCGTCATAACCAGCTGCGAAGTACTGCGACCACTGATTGACAATGTCCCCCTTTTTTCTGCATTCACCATCCTCCTCCTCTTTCTTCCCCCTTGACTCTGAAATGTTTTATGTCTCTTCCCGTTCCCCAGCGGGAGCTGAGTCGAGACGCACTTAAGCCCAGTTTATGGCTGTACGTTTTCAGGGAAACGCAAGGACACGCAGACGCAAGAGTCCCTTGCGTGTGTCAACCAATTGTTGTAGGTGTGTGTGTGTGTGTGTGTGTGTGTGTGAGAGATATGACTTATGTGCTGTCTATGGTGTTTGTAATTATGCAATAACATTCTTTCTTCCCATCTATTATTCTCCCCGCGCAGGCAACAGACGTCTAACCCCATTTCCTGGAATTGAGCTCCCGAGTATGTTTATGATGCTCGAGTCCGTTCGCGCTGCCTTTTGATGCCTCCTGCATGGAATTAATGGGTTTCCACTTCATTTCACATCCTGAAAGTTCAATAGTCACAAACACTTGGTCATCAGGTTGAGGCAGCGATAAAAGACTGGCCAATGAAGAATCAAGTTGTTGCATTTCCCTCCCATATAGACTGTAACCGGTCCTGTACTCCTTCCACCAGTCACCTGTCACCAGTTACTGAAAGAAGTTGCATCCCATAACTCTAGCCTCACCATTGCTTTTTAAAGCTGCTGCCCTCCAACACGTCTAGTCTTTATCCAGTGTAGAATCTTCTCAACCTAACTGATGTACGGCAAATCACACTGTGAACTGAGGTGTTTACAGATAATGCCACATGTTCATTAACTGAACAAAACCCTGCCGGAGGATTTCCCCTTTTAGCCTTTTTTTAAGTTTCTTGGCCTGCTGGTGACTGATGGGTGGTTGGTCTTGTGGGGGATTTTGGAAGTGACCTGACCGGTGCTGCTGTTTGGAAGAAGGTTTTTAGACCTGGATTGATTTATTTCTTGAAATCCTCACAGTACTCAAGGTAATTAAAGTCCTGCCTGTAATGAGAGAATTCAACTCGAGAGACTAATTATGTTCGTAACTTCAATATTTGAAGGTGTTTGATTTAGATCACAAATAATGATCAATCCTGGTCTGTGGTTCCTAAAGAAAGCTACTCTACACCCACTCTGCCATCTCCCGCTAAACCGAAAGCATCCACACATTTGCACCGTGCCAATTGGTCTGTGTTGGCCTGCTGCTATCGTAATCGGCAGATGGAAGCTTGCTGGGGTAGAGCCGTCTCGCTTGGTTTTGCAGGTTTTTAAGCAAATTTTTAACCGATCCATCCCTGAGTTTACGTTTCCAAAAGACTCCTGACTCCTTAACCCCCGCCATCCCCCACACAATATTTCTTTGGAAACTAAACTTTCTTTCATTGTGTCTTTCAGTAATGATGGCAAAGGAGAAGCCACCGATCACTGTCGTTGGCGATGTGGGAGGCAGGATCGCCATCATTGTTGTAAGGACATTGTTCATGTAACTTCAGACTATTTCGTAATTTGTCCTCATTTTGAAACGGGATTATTTGAATTGAGCGATGCAGTGGGAGGAATTGTTTTATTTCTTTGGTTGCCTGGGGGGGTTGTTTTGTTATGCAAGCATCTGTGACAGATTATTTTTCCATGTGGCCTTTGTTAGTTCATTGCTGATCCCATAAATGCAGTGTTTTGGGAGTTAATCAGAATGTTAGTCATGCCTCCATGTCAGATACTCGGGCTTTCCAACTTTATGTATTTTTCTCTTTTTCTTCGATTGCCCCATGGCCGATTTCTCAGGATGACATCATAGATGATATGGAGGACTTTGTTGCAGCAGCAGATATCCTGAAGGAGAGGGGAGCCTACAAGATCTACATCATGGCGACCCATGGTCTGCTGTCCGGAGATGCTCCAAGATTAATAGAGGAGTCTGCTATCGACGAGGTAAAATGATGAGTGAAGTGACTAGTTACACCAGTAACTAAATGTGTCACGATGAGTTCAAAAGTTCATCAGAGAGCCCTCTCCTTACTCTTGTGTGTGGATAGTGTAGATTTCGGCTTCAGCAGTGATGTTTTGGGGTGGATTTCTCTCAGGCGGAGCTCGGCTGTAAGCCCTTTCTGCATCCCTAGTGTTTAACTATCAGCACTGGAGTCGCATACGCCCTAAAGTACTCTAAACCCAGGTCTGGATCTAGCCTCAATAAGCCCAACTGATGAAATGCTTATGTTCGAAGTTGGATATGTAAAGTTGTAGAGAGTCAAATTCAGAACGGGCCTCATTGTTTGCCTCGAGTCGCAGTGGAGCCTGACAGCCTAGACTCAGGGCACCACAGTTCCTGTGAAATTGCGCACTCAGGCTGTTGTATTGCGCCTCCAGGTGGTGGTGACCAACACTGTTCCTCATGAGGTGCAGAAGCTTCAGTGTCCAAAAATCAAAACGGTGGATGTCAGCATGATCCTGGCTGAGGCCATCCGGCGAACCCACAACGGAGAGTCCATGGCCTACCTGTTCCGCAACATCGCCGTCGACGACTGAGGCAACCAACACTCAGACACACAAAGCCCAGAATTCTGAACCTGTTGGTCCTGTTTGTTTTGCTGATGAACATGTCAAGACGTTGGCTATATTGACTGCATGTAACGTATGAAGCAAATCAAACTGCTTTATTCCTCTCATGTTGCAAAGTGGGATTGCAGACCATACAAACTGTTTCACTTCACTAATACTGTACCTGCTTCCTACCATCTACAGGCACAAGTAGCACAATACCATGTATCATGTGCAGCCTCTCGGCACGCTGCAGAATTTGGCAAATAAAAAGATTCATCTGGAGTCAATTTCTGCCATGACCTAATTTCTTCCCCTCATGCAGATTTAAAGTAAACGCTTCAGTGTGTATCAACGACTAGATGAGCGTAGCGTAAAGATATAACAGCCCGACACCGTACAGCCGGTGACTTCACACACCTCTGCTTTCTGTATCAGTTTTAGTCACAGCCGGGGCTGCTTGTTTCACAAAGCATGACGTTTCAAACTGTAGTGTTCTGCTTCGGTAACATGAAAAGGCTCAAGCCAGAAGAGTCTAATAAGGATATACTGTACTTTTTTTGGTGTAATATGTGCTGGGTTCCAGGATTGCATTGCAGCAATGTGCCTTGATTTGGATAGTTTTTGACTAATTCTGCGTGTTTTTGTGATTTTTCTCTAGCACAAAAGGTAAATGAATCTCCTAGTCAGATGGTACCTGGAAATGCTAACAATCAAGTCTTTCTGTGGGCATAAAGAATTTAATCTGTTATAAACCCTTTTAAATTACATAATGGGTTATTTCTATATCCAACATATGAATATAATGAAATTAGTTTAAAGATGCATTCATTGCTGCTTTTTACTCATGATTTTAATGTGTGACTTCACATTACCGTAAGTCCCAAAGTAGAAGCACAGCACAATAGATACAAGTTTAGTCAGGAAGAAAGAAAAACAGAAAACGCCGTACTATTTTGCTGACCCTTCATTACAAACACGTACACACTATTTAATCATCTTGCTGTGTTCCACCCAAGACCCTGAACTTGTTCCAAACGCCTCAGAGTCTCTTTAATCTGCTGAGGAGCTTTGACCAAGTCCAGGGGCAAAGACGCCTTGAGATAATGAGCCACGACCGTGTGAGTGGTTTCCCCTGGTGCGGCTCAACTCGGACCTCCTGGCGCTGATAAAAGTAATACGGAGAGGTGAGATGCGTAGACCGATCCGGTTGCTCCTGACACACCCAGAAAGGAACTCTACGAGGTGACGAATCCGCACGCCCGCCGCGGGTCCGAAGCTTCTGGGCCGCCGTCCCTTTGCGAGTGAACAAGAACGCGGTGCAGAAGGCCGTTTTTAAGTGTATCCTAAAAGAGGAACTGCCCGCAAACGTCTACTTGGCCACTTCCTCAAATAGAAAACAGGAAACTTGGTTCAGTCTAATCTGATGCTGTGGACCTGAGCCCTTCAACTGTCTCTGAGCTGCAGGTTTGTTTGAAGGGGGAACCGTGCACTGCAGCTTCAGGAACTGCAGCTGAGCTATTTAAATTTACATTTTAACAGTGTTTTTTTTTTTTTTTGGCGATGGGTGGTGGTAACCTTTTGACTCCCGGTTCCTCAATCCTAGAGCCAGTTGGCAATGTTTTCTGACCTAAGTCAGAAGACGCACCTGCTTTCAAGTCTTTGTGGAATTATCCAACTTCTTAATTTAATCATACGGTACCAGTCAAACGTTTGGACAGTTTCTCATTGAATGAGAAATGCAAGGTGTGTTGGGGTCAATGAGGCCTCAGCAGTTTGTCCGTCAATCCAATTGCGCCATCAGCTCATATTGATTCAGTCATAACGCTAATAAGAATATTCAAAAGTTTGAAAATTGAAGTTAAAAAATGTGACTTCCACTGATCTGTAATATATCAGTGAAAGTCACATTTTTTAACTTCAATTTTTTTTTAGTTTCCAGCGGATGTAATGTGCGGTTCCTATCGGCAGATGGCGACAGAGATCTTTTGTGTGTTGCAGATGTATCAGAAATGTAGAGCTCAGAGACATGAATTCAGTCCACATCGCAAATACATTGTTTTAATACTTATTTCAATAACTAATAGGGTCAATACCTAGAGTAAATCATTCAAATCTATCACTATCCCACCTGTTGGCTTATTGGTTTATTTTAAGACTACATGAATGTGCTACAAGTCTACTCAAAAGAATCTTATATGTACACTAACCTGTAAATGCTTTCATGTACTTTCTGTTTATTTTACAATCTGTTTTTTCGTTCGTTTTTTAACCAACCTCATTTACATGTATTTGATTTATTCATAGCCTCTAAATCTATAAACATTTCATACAATTGTCACTTTTTTGTGCTTATCTTTTATTAGATCCACATTCAACTTACATATGTCAAAGAACCAGCAAAATAACATGTCAATATGGCGTTGTAAAAAAGAAAATATAAAAAGAATAAACAGCTTAAAAGATAGTTTTAAGTAGTCATTAAGAAAATGAAAAGTGCATCTACAGTTTATATTTAATTTCACACCTTTTTAAAAACTATGGAAAGTTGATATTCAATACAAAACAATGTAAACATGTGCTACATATACTGAATTATTAAATTAAAACATTTAATTTTTCACGCAGTGTTCACACCCCTCAGTCAGGTGTTCCACATTCCACATCTTGATATAAGTAAACAATTACATTTAAAAACACCAGCAGCATGACTGAACATTACATTGACTGAACGGCTGAGTGATTAATGCACCGCCCCGGACCCCCCCCCCCCCCCTCCACCGTCAGTCTGCTCAGGTCAACCCTCAGTACCATTGACCTCCTCTCAGTTTTCGGACACTGAAGTGTCCAGTTTGCTGCTCCAGAATCCCACTTGACGCCCCCTGCTGACCTGAGTCCGGGATTTTTTCACTCTTTAATCCCTTTCTCCAAGCGCTCTCGTCTCCTGTCCCTCCTTGAGACAGGACACTTCTCCTTCTCCTCCTCCTCCTGCCGGCCGTCATTAGGACAGGATGCAGCTGTTGGTCTTGTTCATGGGCGGACGGAAGTTGAGGTCTTTGGGGAAGGTCTCCCTGCGTCTGCGCAGCGCCGGGCTGAGGTGGCTGGGCAGGTTGACCTGCTGCAGGAGCTGCTTGAACACCTCCACCACGTTGGAGTTGTCCTTCGCCGACGCCTCCAGGTAACTGTTGTTCCAGTCCATCTCCACGGTGGCCAGCACGTCCTCGCTGGACACCCGGCGCTCCTTCTCCCGGTCCGACTTGTTGCCCACCACCACGATCGGCGTGTTCTTGTCCTCCTTGATCTCCAGGATCTCGTCCCGGAGGGTCTTGACGGCCTCCAGCGACTCGGGGTCGTCCACGGCGTACACCAGGGCGAAGGCGTCGCTGTTTTGGATGGAGAGCTTGCGCATGGCCGGGAAGGAGTAGCTGCCGCTGGTGTCCAGGATCTCCACGGTGATCTTGACCCCGGCGATGTCGTACTCCTTGCTGTGCAGCTCCTCCACCGTGCGGCGGTGCTTGGGCTCAAACGTGTCTTGGAGGAAGCGTTGGATCAGGGCCGTCTTGCCCACTCCTGCTGCTCCCAGAAAGACGAGTCGCACCTGCGTCTTCTCCTTCACCTCCAGAGACATCTCTTTCTGTTGGAAGGGGGATTTCCTTATCCAAATGACAAGAATATAAAATGCCCCACAAAAAAAGCTGGAACGGCTGCTGTAACACTGGCACTGACTTCTACCTTTCTGGATTAGTTTCCTTGAGTATCTCCCTTACTGCAGATTGTTGTGATGCTTCATATCGAGGTTCCTTCTTTTCCTTTTGAGTGTTTTATTTTTTTTATCAGTGACTCTGTTGCAGCTCCTTAAAGTCGCTGATCAGATACTCCTGTGTGTCTCATCCACACAGCTGCCTTTTATTACTGTTTTGGTGAGAGAGCTTCCATGCCCTTGTGCAACTGCAGCCAATCAGCGGAGGGCAGCCTGTAGGAGTATAACATCCCGGCAGCCAATGACCAAAGAGTATGTTAATCAGTGTAAGCCGCCAAGTCAGGAGGAGAATGGAGTTGAGATCTAAACGGCAGGCAGGCACGAGGAAACAAAAGCATAACGACTGATGTCAGAATATCCTCTTTCGATTAGTGCTTCTATTAGGATTGTCTTGCCGCATTGAGTGCATTAATTAAAGAGTCAAATACATCCAACTCAGGGGGATGAAATCTGCAGTTCCTCTTGATGAGATTGAATCATCCTAAAAATAAACAAACCCTTGGGAAGATGCGATAAGTGATTGTAAATACTGCTCTGACATCCTTTTGTAGGACTGTGTTTGGCATTATACTGCAACCAATATAAAGCTGCGTTTGTTAAAGACTGTGACATGAATAACAACCGGCACATACAGGGAGTCATATTCAATTTATATTTATTTACTTTTGTTGCTGTGCTACGAAAAGGAACAACCACTACCACAAAGCAGGGGCAACACAAATGTGCATGTTGCTCTGGTCAATCTTTTCTATATTTCTAAACTCACTGTTATATTACACTATTAGCCAGTTTTCCCACTAATCTCTGCACAGACCGTATACTGACTGCAAATGTATTAGCATCTTTCAACAGGGTAATTTGTCTTTTACAGAAGACATACCAATGCATTAAACTGCTAAACCTTTAACCATATAATTAGCTTCACGCACTAGTTCCCGTTAGTTTTCAATAAAATACCTTTGCAGAGCTGTCCTTAGGCTGATGACATTTTAAGCAGATAGATCAGCTCGGTCTTACGTCGCCTTCCGCTGTCCTTGGTGTCCAATTAGAGCCAATGCCTCGCCTGTGACTGCCTCGGGTATGTCACTCTGTCTTTGAGGAGTGAGCCTGACCCGAGATCCTCCTAACTTTCCCTGTAACTCTGCAGACTGTGACTCTCCCTGCCTTGTTAGGTACGGAAACGACGCCCCCCACCCCCCCCCCAAGCTCCACCTGCAGTCACTGCTATGGAATTTAAAGCAGGCCGTTGAGTGATGTTGTTCATACAGTTTAGTGAGAAAGAAATGCATATTAACGCTTTAACCACCTTCCCCACTGAGCCGGTGGCCTGCAGCTGACTTTGCTGAGAGAGCTGAGAATTCTAACAGTGCTGAAAAGGCTAACAAGGCTAGCAGTGCTAACAGTGCTCACAGGGTCAAGGGTACTAACAGTAGTGAGATTACTAGCAGTGATAACAGTGCTCACGGGGCTGAGACCGCTAACAAGGCTTACAGCGCTAACAGGGCTGCGGGTGCTAACAATGCTGAGATCACTAGCAATGCTAACAGTGCGGACAGGGCTGACATGCTAACAGCGCTGACCGTGCAAGCGAAGTGCTGCTCTAACAGCCATACAAAAGAAGTGCAGAGCGGAGGTCGCCAGTGGAGACCCCTCACATGCAATAATATACAGTATTTGCAATTACACTTTGTTGGGAATTATTCATACATCAGATTTATACAAATGTCGCCTGATTGGGACACGATTGAATGACACCTCTTCAAGCCTAGGACAACACAGAAATTAACCAAATAATATGAAATAACCAAAACCTTTCAGTATTTGCCACATCATTGTATTTTTGTGTACAAAACCTTTGTTTTTATTAATCATCTCATTGTGAAAATAGGTTTCTAGGGACTAAATTGATTTAGTTTTCCAAACCTAGCCCTTTTAAGACCTTTAGTTACTTAAGGACGAGCATTGAGTTTTTCTGTTGACATTGGTGAGTGATCTCTGTGAAAATTAATAACATGTTCCCTTCAACTTTGACTTCAATTTAATTTAAGTACTTGTACTAAACATACTTGCTAAAGCTCTCATTCTTCCTCTCTAAATACTCTACTGCAACATTTAAATCCCTTACATCTGTAGGTTTGTTAAAAGATGGTCTCCTGTAAAACGTAGAAAATGAAAAACAGAAGTATCTATACATGAAGCATGTTAAGCCACAATTGATATACAAGGTATAAAATTAATTTAATCAATAATAAATCAAAGTATTTTTTTTTTAACTTCCAGTTAACTAAGCCACTGTTGCATATTGCATATCCTCACATCTACCCTGTGAAAGAATGCCACAAAACGTACAGAAATAAAAACATTCCGCTTACAAAAACAAAATAGACCTAAGTGAAATGAAAAGTGAACTTCCCATCTGTGACAGTTGGATGGATTTTCTGGTGCCTCATGCGCCATTATGTCTCATATCCCAGGGCATTTTTTTTTTTTGTCTTCCTATTTGCGGCCGCGTTGCCCTGTGGAGATGACTATCACCAGATGGCATTGCCTGTTGGTTTGATAAGGATTTATAGACGTGTGCAAATACAACATCACATTGTGAGAATACCAAGAAAGCGTTACATACATTGTGTTCTCTCAGATACGGGTATCTTCTTGTATCCTTAAATCCTTAGTTTTGTTCAGCTGCCAGCGTCTGTTTAACAGGTCGCCTTTTCTACGTGAGCTGTGTCGTGACATTGTTGCACTCAATGGGCCGTTGTGCGTCCTTTCATGCACGTGCCACCTCGCTCGCTCAGCTCCTTTTCTTTCTCTCCGTGTTCCTTGTAATTACCCTTCCATTGTGTAGTTTTTCTGTGTGTCTTTGTTTGCCTTTCCTTGAGTGGCTGGCAGGAATGTTCCTTACGCCGTGTCTTGGCATTATATGCCTATGAGAACCTGTATCTGTGGAGGAGAAAATGGAAAATCTCAAGAAGAGTCAGTGCAGAGCAACTGTGCTGCAGGAGAAGGACGCTGCTGTCATCCTGTCAAAAACATGCCATGTCCCGAAGATGATGATGTGGAAATGTGACAGATACCAAATATAAAGGGCGCCCCGTGTGTGAATTAACCTTTAATATCTGTTCTTGCTGGAGCGAAGACAAAAAAAAGCTGTCGAGGCTAACAACAACGCTGTTTGTCCCACAAAAAAATGGTGGATTTACTTTTTTCCGGTGCTCTCGCTGGTAATATTACCTACAGCTGCTGTGAATTGGTTGATCCTGATACACGTTATGCACTATTATATAATGGATATTTGGTGCTTGGGCTCGTTCCAACTGGCCTCGCTGTCGGGCAGCCTGGGTTCACCGCCTCCCCTTGTTGAGGCAAATTGAGTCCAGAAGTTGAGCAAATAGCGAGTAATAAACGTTAACAGGCGAATTGATACGATCTTTATGGTTGTGTTTTGACTTTACAGCTTTTGTGGGCAGGAAGTTTATCTCATGACTTCCTCAAGTAGAAACTAAGCATCAATCCCATTTATTTTGCTACATCTCGGAAGAGCAATGGTTAATTTACCGAAGAAAAGACATTAAGCCGACATAGCTGATAAAACAAACATCTTTGCTGTGATTATACTTAGGAATGAGGATATCATTTCGTCTACTCAAATAAATCACTTGATAGGATGTGATGGTTATGTGCTGTGTTTTGTCATCCTTTTCTCCATTGCGAATGCGATTCTTCAAACCCTCCCACTAATGGTTGTTTCTTGAGGCCACGCAAACGTCTTCAGCCTCAGCTGTTATGTATTATGGACGGTACATTTTTTTGTCATATTTTCTTTGGTTTTAATGGACATTTGTAAGATGAAAACATTGACATATTCAATATAATCTAAAGCACACAGTATACACTTCATATATATATATATATATGAAGTGTATACTTTTTAATAATAATTGTAATAATATGAATAATATTAATAGGGAAAGGAGACCAACAAACATCCCTCTGGCCTGCACATAGGTTCCGCTCCCCCAGAAATATATGTCAATGGATTATATATTCCAATTTAGCATGTGTGGATGTATATTACGCCTCCATGCCTGGACTGAAGGCTAATTACTCAGAGGCATTATGTTAATAAAGCTACTGAATACCAGGGAAGCACGCTCAGGTGATTTATAGATGTAAAGCGTGGTGACGGATGAAGAATGGAAAAATTGCAATTTAATGCATTTTAACCTTTTGTTTGACACTATCTAATACTAATACCAAGTATTAATACACTAATACCAAGTAGCACTAGGATACTTGGTATTTATTTTCATAATCTAACTAAAACCACCTCAATATTCAAGTGAGTAAGAATAAGGTTTAACTGACGAAAAACATCTCATCATTTTGAATGCCTGTTTCATGGGAACAAAATGGTTTACAGCAATGCATCTGCATGTTCATAAGTAAGCATGAAATAGGATTATTGTAAAGTGGCAGTGAAACACTGACCCAATGTATTACAAAAAAGGTAACTTGTGAGATGACCTTATTCACCCCGAAACGTCTCTCATACGCTGAGAGAAGGGACAGATGGGGTTGCAATGGTCATTCACAGCTATTTGTGGCGACTGCTGTCAGTTCAGTCATTACTGAGAGATTGAGATGAAGCCGAGTAGAATTTTACAAAGACAAACAAATTTGTCAATCAAGCCACGTTAGATTATGAAATAACTAGCTCAAATAGCGAACATTTAAATATTTGTTATCTTTCATCATTTGAATTTTGGACACAATTGATGGAAAGGCAATTAGCAGAGCAAAGACCAGAAACAAAACCAAAAGTGGGAATTAACGTAACCTACTTTATAATCTTTCTGTTATTCTCTCTACAATAATTTGTGCACAAAAATAGATATTTGGATACTACATAACATGGTTGTAGGCTACAGGTTTTGACAAGTGGGAAGAACGTGTGGAGGTGGAATTCTTAATCCTTATTCCAACTCTCCATTGTGAGTCCGACGATGTTGAAGGAGGGCAACGCTGGAGCTTGTGCGTGGTCACACAATTACCACAATGACTGATGTGAATTAGTTATTTACCACTTCTTGTGTGTCCGTGCATGTGCGCATGTGTGAGTCTGCAGCAGACTGATGGCTTGTCGGTCTGCGTTAAGCTTAACGGTGATTAGTTGGCTTATCAGTCATTGCACATTTGAAAAACGAAAGGATAGGTAAACCGTTTCAATGGATGCGTGACGCAACGCATGGTTTGGGCAAAACTGAAATGAAGACGGAACAGTGTTTGTGATTAAACTACCGAGATATCATTTTATGTATCCGGAGAAGTCAGGCAGGCTCAGGAAAGGTGGCAAAATACACGGCTGCACTGTTCCCCCCCTGTTTCCGTGGAAAGGGTGTGTGGAATGGCGCAGTTAGTCACTGTGGATGAACATGTTATGTAACTTGCCTCTGACATATACAGCCTCCTGCTCTTTGATCTCCATTTCTTTACCCAGTTGTCAAATTTCCCACCTGGCTAAACAAAAAAAAAACTCTAGGCTGGGCAGGTTAACGGGTAATTACAGATGCGCTAACATAGCAATCCATTAATGCCGACAGTGATTTTATCAAGCGTTAGCTGTATTTTTTCTTCTTTTATTTGAGAATTAGGAGGGGCTTGACAATGCTGCACACATAAAGTAGTGTGTAGTGCTCTTTTAAATGGACATTTTCTTTTGAAATCTCTACCAGACGGCATAGTCGACAAAAGCAAAGCTATTCGCAACCTCTCTGCAAACTGGAAGTGTCTTCTCACCGTACTGAAAGCCTGAGCTTAGAACCGCAGCGTATGAGGCTGCATGTGGTATAAGATCTCTATAAGAGTGTTGCTCTCACTGCCGACATGCAGGCTCACACAGCAGCAGGGCTTTCTCTTGCTGATCATATTGTTCACAAGAAGGTTCTTCATGATCTGAAAGCGTAAATTACTTTTTGTGTCTCAGCATCGGAGTAAAGAAAAGTCGGAGGAATGCATGAAAAAATTGAACATTGAGTTAATTTGCAACTGCTCAACCTTTATCACTCAAGTGTTTAAACTGAGATCTAAAGGAAATTCAGTCTTTACGGAGTAAAAGGTGTTTATTTCGTGCTAGACCACTTTACCTCACTAACAAGGACCCTTACTACTGAACATTGACTGTTGCCAAACTTTCTAAGACGGCATATTGCTTCTGGATTGTCTGATGTTTAAAAAATGGGACTTGTTTTTTTCAAGGCACATTCAGGCATGCACCATAGCCTCATTGCATTCATATGTGTGGGATTTAAGTCAAATATCTCAACAACAATCAGGCAGACTCCCACAGTGTTGTGTACGGACAGATTTTCTGACTTCCTAACCTCGGACGAACGGGCACCGGCAAGCGAAGACCAACACTCTATTATCTACTTCAACCCTCGAGTAGATAATGGGAGGACATCGTGCACATGCAGTTCTGAAGCAGTCATCCAGCAACAACAAAAAAAACAGCTGTGTTTATCACGCTCCATTCAACACTCGTACATTTTTGTTTCTTTTTTATTTTGCACGGGTTGATATTGAGGCTCGTGTGAGTAAATCAATGAGAATCAGTCCCTGTAATATGGTATTACTGTGTGACACTCATGGTAAACGGTGTGAAGTGCTGCGGCACGCCTGATGAATACCTACAGAAGCTCTTCATGCTTTACAGTGAGAGCTTCAGCTGTTGTGATCAGAAGACCTAAATAACAATCATTAACACACAACATTTCAGGTACAGTCTTAAGTGCACTAAACATCTGCACCAGCACAATTGCTCGAGAGGCGACACATATAATCTGTGTCATTTACAAACACACTGGAATGCATACACTAATAACTAACTAATACTACTAAGTTTGCTTCCCACCCACAGCCAGTCATCCTGTGTTCCTGTCCATTTATGTACACACAGAATAACTCAACATTGTATCACTTTATGACTGATATGTTGCTCTGTATGTTGCTACTTTTTCCAATTTCTTATGTTGATATGCACTCAGCATCAGTATAATGTTACAGCCTGATGTGTACGAGACTAGTTGCTAAACGCCAGCAGTGTTTCTCTTTGAAACAAAAGTTTGCCATTACTCCGTGTGTCACAGAAATGCATGAAATCACATTTAAAAATGTACTTTTACCAGATTCTCGAGGACAGCACAACCCAGATGAGTCGTGGTTGAGCCTTGACGAATAATTATTTTGAAACAACATAAGAACAGAAAAGTGTTCTCTATGCATGAGGTGTCAGCTGTGCTCACACAGTTCAGTGGGAGTAGGAATACTGAGGATGACAAATCCTCCAGAAAGTACATCGCGCTGTGGCTGGCGGGCTGATGTCTCCTACTCGTCGCATGTCTCACTGGCTCTACTCATCCGCGTCCATCTCGCTGTCCGCTCTGCCCTCCAGACACAGCAAGGGTCTCGCATGCACAGACTCAGAGATATTTAATGAAGCGCATTATGAGTGAGAAATCACTATAATGGTTGATAATATCAAACCATTGCAGTCAAAGTTTTGAACAGCTCCTTTTTTAATCAACCTCAACTTCTCCTTTCACGCTTCCTCCCGTCTCCTTACCTGACCGATCAATACAACAACAATGCCTAAGTCCACACACGGGAGTGTGTGTGTGTGTGTATGTGTGCGCGTGCGCGCAAGTCTGTGTTAAAGTCCTTTTTGATTGCAGGTCTGCGGTGTAGAAAGCTCTTATGGCTGTGGGAAGCAACAAGGGGAAAAAAGTAATCACTAACCAGGTACACGATGTGCCAAATTAGTTTGCCTTTCTGGAAAGTCTGATTCCACAGGCGGGAATTCCCCTCATCTCCACAAGGAAAGTGTGTCTCAAAATGCCTCTGTTAGACAGCAACACCGACAGTGTTGCTATCCTGGATCGGCTTGACGACAAACTTTTGTGCGTGTCAGAAATGTTTGATTTGATCAGGATGTGTTGCCGTCCCTCTAAAAGTCAAACTGAAATCATCTACCAATCAGACCTTTTTGCTGCTTCCAGTAAAGTGGTAATAAGCATCTTTCTAATCATTTCGTGAAAAAAATTAAACTACCTCCAATGTTCACTTGCACTCAGTCACATCATATTCATTACATTGTGGGAGGTTGTGGATTGTCCTGTTTGCGTTTTTGGACTTTCTGCTTCTCCCAGATGCTTTCAAACAAACCCCATGACGGGACAGAAGGCTGTAGAAATGTGTTCTTAGACAGGAGGTTGATGAGGGAACATTGCAGCGCGTCTGTGATTATACACCTCACAGCACTGACAGCGTGGTGTTCCGCTCTAGTGAAGAGTCAGTCAAGAAGTTGTTTGTCTCCTATGATGGATTTCTTCATTTATGAAGAAAAGCTTACAGCATTTGTTTTTCTGCATCTCTCACAAATTTGGCATAATTATACCTCAACTATTGCACTTTATTGTCTGAGGGAGTGTGGCTATAAGGGGTCATATAGTTCACTGTGTTATTACGTTGATTCTCCAATCCCAGGGTTAGCACAATACACTATATCAATTCTTTATATATATATATCAACCATATATATATATATTTTTTTTGATGCCGGTGTCGGCATGAAGGGGGGGGTGCTGTCGACGCGTACGGAACCAAATGTGTTTGTGTTCGATGGTTTTCAGAAATATGCGTATGTATATATATATATATCACCAGATTTCACTATATAGTTAATTATTTTCCTAAAAACACTTCTTCGTGTGAGGAACTTAAGCGCAGACATCTTGAAAAAACAGAAAATCAGAGGACGGTTTTTCTTTTCTTCTCTATATGTTTGTGTGTGTTTGTGCACTGGAGGAGTGGTGTTTTCATCTCGTGCTGCTGACAGGTCGGCTGTCAGGGGGCCGCAGAGGGAAACAGCCATTGGGGAGCAGTCAATGTGCTAACAAGTCAAATCTGGTTCTGTAACACTGTCAGCCATGTCGAGTCTGAACTTTTTGCACACTACCTGGGGACGGTCCGGCGCCAAAGAAGACATCAAACAGGAGTACATTTTTAGATTATATTTCATTGATGATGTCTAAATTCACCACTATTCTATCCATCCATATCTGTATTTAACTGTTTGCATTTAAAAATAACGTAATAACATATGGCATGAAAATGTTATAACAAATCTAATGAAATAGTTCATGCCATAGAATGGCCTAAAACGTTGTAAAATGTTTGAACATTTTATACTATTTACAAAACACATTTTTTAATTTGCTATAGAATCACAATTTTAGAGCTTTTTTTCGAGGGGCGATACGAGCACTTTTTTTTACGACTTCTTTGGTTGGGTTCAGACAACCAAACTACACTATTATTTCCTGATGAAACTTAAAATGGGAGCTCGGGTAGAATATATTTGAAATACATCCCCAGGTAAACAAACGGAGAGTAATGGTTAGACAAATAGGTCAACGTTTGGGTCGGTTAAAATCATATTTGATTGCATCCTTTGATGTATGAAGCACAAAGCTAAAACTCAGCCAGAGGGATGTTTACGATTTTGTGTGTGGGCTTTGAAGCATCGACGCTGCCATATTATTTTTTAGTACATCCGCTTTGTAAAAACACTTCTTTAGTGAAATGCTCGGATGGGAAGTCAATCGAGTTTCCACCACCAGTTCAGAGTTGGTTTTCACTTCCATGATGACGGATCTCAGACACCTGGATTTGTGTAAAACGTTTGGAGAGTGATGGAAGGGTGGACGTTGTCACCAGGACATCAACCGTTGGTTTGGGAACTATTGTTTTGGAAGCCACGGGATCAGTATTTTAGCAGTTGCTATTTTGTTTTTTTGTGAGGTAAACAATATGTTTTTAGGGAGGAAAAAAAGGTATAGTCAACTTTTCCAAACTGAAAACACAGTGTTAAAGGGTTAAGGTTCCAAGATGAAACCTTGACAACTTCCAGACCAGACAATGAGGTGGTAGAGACATGTCAATCACAAGGTAGCCACATCCCAAATTGAACCATAGCTCACCGAATGTATATGATGGAAAATAATGAGAAAAATAATAATAAGTATCATAATAATAATAATAATAATAATAATAACAATACTAATCAATTCTTTAACAAAGGATCATTCAAAATTTGTTTGGCTTTTTCTTCCACCTGTATTTCAAATTCCATCCAGTTGAACATAATTCTGAACTGATGAAAAAAGCCCACACATTTTATAATGGTCCAATCCATTACATGTTCATTCAGACATTTTGTTTTCAAAGGATTCAGAAAAAATCACAATGTATCGCAGCCTCCCGCTTGCAACAGAAGGAAAAGCTGCTCGTCACTTACAATGCAGAATGCACCTACTGTTTTATGGGTTGATTGGATTGGTAGAAGTATGGAAGCTAAGTAGAGCTCATCTAATCTTGGTAATGAATGCTAATGAGAACCTGCTGCTTGCTCGTCTGTGCTCCGGACTCTGACGTGTCCTCTAAGACGTTAAAATGATGTGTTTGGGGACTGATGAATACACAAGAAATCAGAGAGATAAGACCTCCTCTTTTTGGCATTGAAATACAGTTTAAACTGTTTCCTTTCAGCTTGGGCATGTTTCCCCAAAATCGACTTTGCTGTTCCAGTTATTCCATAACCTTTCCTTTGTCTACTCAAATGCCACATCTTATTATGCATATCCTTTTGGGTTATGCATAAATACATATTATGGACTTAGTGAGAAACCAAAATTGCAAAAAACAAAACTATGAAAAACATTACAGGATACAGAAACCTTTCATGAATCATTCACTTCTCAAAGTAACACAGAGGAAGATTGGGTAAAAATATTCAGAACAACAAATATTGTTATTTAATTGATGTGAACAAATTACTAAATGAAATATTGTAAAATATGTCATCTTATCGATACTTTTTATTTTTGTGTACTACTACATACTATGCTCGCCATGTGTGCTCCCTCAGAAAGGCCAGTACCTTCATCCGGAAATATGCATAAGTATTTTTGGCAACTAGAAATGGTACGATGTTTTAATATCAATTTTTTTCCACAGAAGTATTGATGCATTCCAGGAATTAACAGAGCTTTTATTTGTTGAGTCATGTTTATATTTGCAAGACAAGGATTTTGGGGAGAATAGTAGTCCTACGTTGTGACTCGGCTGGTAGATCCGTGTCGACGGGACACAAGTGGACTCCGTGGATTGTTTGACAGCACTAATGAACTGGAGCATTTTTAGAGTTTTATCAAATAAAGACCGAACACCACCCTTGATCTTTATGACCTTGCACTCTTATACACCTTATTTCTTGAGTTTAGCATGTTGAAAAAAGTTACTATGTAATATGTCAATGAATGCTTTAAATTACCTTTTCAACATGCAATGACAAAAATGTTTTTTTTTCAACTTTACAATCTTTGTTTACCTACAAAGTGAGGAAACTACTTTAAAAGCAGGCAATTTTTTGGGCCCCTGCTAGAATCGCCGTGATGAAAAGGGCCTTTTCTCTGGAACGACTTTGTCTATGCAAATTCATTTTGCTGTCTGAATAAAGGGGATCTGCTGTGGGTGTGATCTGACTGGAAGCAGAAGCTAGAAGCTCCTGAATGAAGAAAACGGTGTTGGGTGTGTGTGGGGAACCGGAGTACTCGGCGAAAACCCCACATTTTTTTTTTGCCAATTGTAAACCAAACATTGTTTGGTGAGTGGGAGGAAACCGGAGGACCCGGGGTAAACCCACGCAGATGTGGCTGGGGAGCCGCAATTCTGCCCTGTAAGAAGGTAAACCAACCCTTCGACATCTGTGAACATTCTAATATCAATCATATGAATCTATATCTATATCTATATATATATATATATATATATATATATATACATATTTACTAGGGCTGTCAAAACAAGTGCACTAACGGCATTTTGAATAGACCAGAATAGACCAGATTTACGCCCATGAATAGACCAGATTTACGCCCATGGAGAGAGAGAGAGAGGCAGACCGCTTAGTGCACTTTTTTGGAGTTTTACATGCCAACGCTTCAGTTTTTTACGGAAGCGAATAGACCAGATTTGCGAATAGATCAGATTTGCGAATAGATCAGATTTGCGAATAGACCAGATTTACGCCCATGTTTAGACCAGATTTACGCCCACAGACCAGATTTACGTGATTAATCATGATTAATTCACTGAAAACTCTGATTAATTTGATTAAAAATTTTAATCAGATTGTAATACACGTCGGCGGTAACGACTCGCGGTTACGCCAGTCGGAAGTCACTAAAGTTAACGTGGAATCGGTGTGTACATACGCTAAAACAATGTCGAACACCGTAGTTTTCTCTGGCCCCCTCCCAAACTTGATCAGTCGTCATTCCGCCGCTGGTTGTCGAGGTGGTGCCCAGTAAATAATGTGGGCTTCGTTGATCACTGGAAGACGTTTTGGGGAGATGGATAGAGCTCAACTCATTTCTAACAATCTGACCCAGTTTCTTAGTGGACTTAATCCATGACCCAGAGTTCAGACCAGGAAGCAGAGTCGCAGTCTTACACACTTCTCTGCGCTTCCACCTGCACGGTCACTCACCCAAACCATAATTAACCCTATAATTAACCTTATAGAGACCGTATCTGCCCCACGGACACCTTTTGTTAAATTAAAGGTAAACAACCGAGGAGTTATATTAAATAACTTAATTAAAGTTAAAACCATTAATGCAACAGTGCAACAAAATAGGAGAGTTAAAGGGGGACTTTTGAATATTAGATCTCTGTCATCTAAAGCTGTTTTAGTAAATGAACTAATATCTGATCTCCATGTTGATGTATTTTGTCTTACTGAAACATGGATGTCAGATGGGGAATATTTTACCTTAAATGAAGCGACTCCTCCGAGTCATGTTAATACTCATATCCCTCGAGGCACAGGCCGAGGGGGTGGAGTAGCAGCTATTTATGACTCCTGCCTTTTAATAAACTTTCAACCTAAACTAGATTATAACTCATTTGAAAGCCTGGTTCTCAGTCTTTCGCAACCAACCTGGAAAATGTTCCAGCCGGTTCTCTTTGTAATAGTGTACAGGGCGCCAGGTCTTTATTCAGAATTTTTATCTGAATTTTCACAGTTCTTAACGAGTTTGGTCCTTAAAACGGACAAGGTAATTATAGTGGGTGATTTCAACATTCACGTGGATGTCGATAACGACAGCCTTGGTACTTCATTTCTTTCATTATTAGATTCAGTTGGTTTTTGTCAGAGGGTAAATAAACCAACTCATTGCTTTAACCACACACTCAACTTGGTTCTTGTGTATGGTATTGAGATAGAACATTTAACAATCTTTCCACAGAATCCTCTTTTGTCGGACCATTGTCTGATAACCTTCGAATTTCTACTACCGGAACCTCCTCCTGCCAAAGGTTTCTACAGTCGATGCCTATCGGATACCGCTGTAGCTTCATTTAAAGAAGCGATTCCTTCTGCTCTAAGTTCAGTGTCCTGTTTCAAGATACCGGACGACTCCTATGAAAACTTCAGTCCGTCCCAAATCGATAATCTTCTCGATACTGCTACGGACTCTCTGAGAGCGACGCTGGACGCTATTGCTCCTCTGAAAAAAAGAATGGCAACAAGTAGGAAGTTTGCACCTTGGTATAACCCTCAAACCCGCAACTTAAAGCAAACTGTACGGAAGCTTGAACGACTATGGCGTTCCACCAAATCAGAAGGATCTAGGCAAGTCTGGAAAGACAGCCTTAAAACATATAAGAAGGCTCTCCGGAGTGCAAGAGGATCTTACTACTCATCACTAATAGAGAAAAACAAAAACAACTCCAGGTTTCTCTTCAGCACTGTGGCTAGGCTGACAGAGAGTCACAGCTCTGTTGAGCCATGTATTCCTCTGGACCTCAGCAGTAACGACTTCATGAACTTCTTCAATGATAAGATTCTGACTATCAAAGAGAAAATTGATGGTCTCCTGCCCTCAACTAGTGCCGACCCATTCTCGGATGTAGGAACCCTGGGTGCAGCAGTGGGCCCTGATGCCTACTTGGATGGCTTCTCTTCCATCACCCTGGATCAACTGACTTCTACAATTTCGAAGTCTAAATCTTCTACTTGTCTCTTGGATCCTATTCCAACGAAGCTGCTTAAGGAAGTTTTTCCTTTAATTAGCACGCCTTTACTGGATATTATGAATCTGTCCTTGTTGACAGGACATGTACCACAGTCCTTCAAGATAGCTGTAATTAAGCCTCTTCTTAAGAAACCTACTCTTGCTCCGGAGGTGTTGGCTAACTACAGACCGATCTCTAATCTTCCCTTCCTCTCGAAGATCCTTGAGAAATCCGTCGCAAGTCAACTATGTGACTTTCTTCAGAGCAATGCTTTGTTCGAGGACTTTCAGTCCGGATTTCGAGTGCATCATAGCACAGAAACAGCCCTGGTGAAAATTACGAATGATCTCCTACTTGCATCGGACCAAGGACTTGTCTCTTTTCTTGTCTTGCTGGACCTCAGTGCCGCCTTTGACACCATCGATCATCGTATCTTGCTGCAGAGACTAGAACATTTGATTGGTATTAAAGGAACTGCACTTAGCTGGTTTAAATCCTATTTATCGGATCGATCCCAGTTTGTGCTTGTAAACGGAGAATCCTCGAAGACCACCAATGTTGGTCACGGAGTCCCACAAGGTTCTGTGCTTGGACCCATTTTATTTACCCTTTATATGCTTCCTTTGGGCGACGTTATCAGAAAACACCGCATCAAATTCCATTGTTACGCAGACGACTCAATTGTATCTGTCGATCAAGCCAGAGGAGACCGAACAGCTCGTTAGACTTCAAGAATGTCTTGGAGACATCAAAACTTGGATGACCTGCAACTTCCTGATGCTAAACTCAGAAAAAACAGAAGTTATCTTGATAGGCCCAGAGCGCCTTCGAAGTCAGCTGTCACGTGATACAGTTTCTATGGATGGAATTTCTCTGGTATCCAGCAGCACCGTCAAGAATCTTGGAGTTCTCTTCGACCAGGATATGTCCTTCAACTCTCACATAAAGAATACTTCAAGGACCGCCTTTTTTCATCTACGTAATATATCGAAAATCAGGAATTTCCTGTCTCAAGGTGATGCAGAAAAATTAGTTCATGCATTTGTTTCCTCCAGACTGGACTACTGTAATTCTTCGTTTGCAGGGTGTTCTTGTAAATCTCTTAAGCCTCTTCAGTTGATTCAGAATGCTGGAGCACGTGTATTAACAAGAACTAATAAAAGAGACCATATCACGCCTGTATTGTCTGCTTTGCACTGGCTCCCTGTTAAATCAAGAATAGAATTTAAGGTTGTTCTCCTCACCTACAAGGCGCTTGCTGGTGAGGCACCTTCTTATCTTAAAGAGCTTGTAACACCGTACTGCCCTGCAAGGCAGCTGCGTTCTATAGATGCTGGGTTACTTGTTGTTCCTAGAGTTATTAAAAGTAGGATGGGAGGCAGAGCCTTCAGTTATCAAGCTCCTCTTTTGTGGAACCAGCTTCCACTTTCAGTCCGGGGGGCAGATTCAGTCAGCTCCTTTAAGATAAAGCTTAAAACTTTCCTCTTTGATACCGCTTATATTTAGGGCTGGCTTAGGTTTGCCTGGACCAGCTCTTAGTTACGCTGCTATAGGCTTAAACTGCCGGGGGACTTTTTAGGACACACCGAACTCCTCTCTCTCTCTCCCCTTTTACTAAAATCCACATTGCATTAATGCACATGACTAATTCAGCTCCTTCCCGGGAGTTCTTTGTGCTTTCTCGCCGAGCAGGTCTCTGCAGATCGTAGTTCGGTCAGGACCCTGGTCAGGACCCTGGTCCTGACTCTGGCCGTGGCCCTGCTGGCACCTGCTGCTGCTGTCATCATCATCATCATCATCATCATCATCATAATTTTAAATATGATTCATATCACTATTGCCCTTTCCTAAAATCTTTGCTTTCCCTCCCCACAGTCTTCTGTGGATGGTGGTTCGATCTGACGGTGGTGGCCCCTGCAGTGGTCCTGTCATACATCTGGCCGGCTACTTGGAATTCTTTGATTAATTTCTGTTATAGAAATTGAATGTATTCTACATCTGTATGAGTCATTCTGTACACATGACATCCATTGCAGTCTGTCCATCCCGGGAGAGGGATCCCTCCTCTGACGTTCTCCCTAAGGTTTCTTCCCTTTTTTCCCTGGAAGGGTTTTTTTCATTTTTTGGGGAGTTTTTCCTGTGCCGATGTGAGGGTCTTGGGACGGAGGATGTTGCATGTGTACAGACTGTAAAGCCCTCCGAGGCAAATTTGTAATTTGCGATTTTGGGCTATACAAAATAAAATGAATTGAATCATTTGACAGCCCTAATACTTACATATTCTAATCAATGACACATTATATTACTATTATTATTCTATGACATTTGTTCTTGGATGGTATAGGGTTGGTCAACCTTCCACACTCGCTTACCTCAGACCTGTTGCGAGTGGACCCTGAAGTTGTAGAGGCACGTCTTCTGGTCGTCCCCCCAGACGCAGCTTCACATGGCTAAACAGGTCTCCGGCCTCATGCTGGTCAGAGACGAGAGAGACAAGTGAATGAAGGGAGTCGCGCTTTGCGGCAGAGATACAGATGTAGTTTAGTTAGACCCTTTAGCTTGCGTGCTGTGTACTTTCACGATGAAAAATAAAGTGAAGGAATTAATGAGAGCTAGGAAACACAATTTACAGCATGGGGACATTTGCCCTCCTTCTGATCAGTGAGCCAATACATGTCACATAAATTATACAACATTTTACATTTTGGTTCAATCAAGGCTTGAAGCGCTTCAGTCTGGCATGTTAAGATAAATCGTTTAAAGTCTGCAGCTTTGCTGGTAACTCACTTGTTTCTCTTTGTGGCGGAAAGAAGAATGAGTAGAAATCAGTGATCTTGGATTAATGTGGCTGGTGCGATCGTTTTTCCTGAGCAGAAATGATCAATTCTTGTGAGTGTTTCCTTTTATAAGCAGGAAGGATTCCATTCTAAAACCGGAGATGACAGCAACAGAATTCTAACCGTTATTCTACAGAACATTCCAGAAATCTATATGCAAATTGGGTTTAGAACACAGTGACAAAATTTAATATATGAACTCTTACACGTTATCAATTAAGTTTTATCAATTGAATCACTTGCCCAGTAATTAAAATTATATAATTAAATAATTTGTAAAAACCTTTTTACAAGAAAATGTGTAATTCACCAAATATGCTGATGATACGTTTTCCAATATTACTCTAATAACATTAGATATTTACTTAAAATGGCCAGAATCTAGACAAATGTCTAGTTTAAAGTTTAAAAGTTTACCGATTTTAAACTGGATCCTTTTCAGATGAGAATAGATTAAACCTGTTTACATATTCAACCTTCCTCACGCAGTGTGGGTGTTTTCAATGAGTCTATAATAAGTCTACTGGGCCTGATCTATTTGTACCAGAGATTTTTTTACCTTTTAAAAAAATGTGACCTGGGCTAAAACTCCCTCTGCAACCCTGATTTGCATTTGTATAGCTCACAGCATTTTCATTTACATGTCAAAGCCTCTCCTAGAATTAGGAGGAGGAGGGTTATGGGGAGACAACTGCCAAGGGAGGCCCACGTCAATTTCCGACAATTTACGGCAGTTTTCGGACTTGCCTGTCGAAAAAAGAACACCTAAGCATGAGTTTATTGTTGGTCTGGACGCCCCTGATGTTGGGGTGGGAGTGGTGCCGTTGCTCTGTTCATAGAGGTACTATGATGTGGGCAACGCAGAGGGATAAGAGCCCCCAAAAGGTGTCCACTCGTTTGTCCCCTAGCTCATTTGATGTTTCCCACAGCAAAGTTTCTGGTGCCATTTATAATACAGGAGGTAAGAGAGTATACCCCTTGGTCCCTCGGCGGCTGTAGTCCCACATCTTCTTGCCTGCCCTGCAAGGCAAACAGCCGTCAGCACCGCAACCGCTTATTGAGGACTTCCATCAACCCCTGAACACTGCGCCTGCACCATAATAAATCTGCCCGTTGTGAGATGTGGGTTTCTGTGTTTTTTTTATATTCTTTTGACTTGTAGAAATGATGGTTGAGACCATGTAAGGCAGACAATGTGAACTGGGAAAGCAGATGAAGAATGAAGATAAACTATTATCTGAGATAACGCACTTGTGGCTGAAGGGAGAGCCAGTTTGAACCCATTTTCAGGGCAAGACAGAATGCTACGTGAGGAAGGACAACGGAGGTTATAAAAAAGAGCAGAGTCAGACAGCAGACGGACTCTGAGAGGGACAGCTTGCGAAGCGTGTTTCAGGTCTCCAGGTATACCTGCGGAGGATTGCTCATGTAGCACTTTATCTCTTCTAAATAAAATGTGAACATTTTTAACTTTAATTAAGTGCCGTATTGGATTCTTCTCATCAACCAACTCGGGGGGATAGGAAATCCCAACACCGTAGAGGAAGATCACCAAGTTAGGAGGGATAAAAGGGTTAAAAAGAGAGTGAGGTGGAGGTGAGCAGGGCAAGGTTGATGTAAAATCCTTTGCGGTCAATTAAATAGAAGGCAACATAGAAATGTTACTTACAGATGGAAACTAACGGGGAACTAGCAGCTCGGAGGACCATGAATAAATGCGACAGGTGGACAGGTTCATTCTCCATAGAGGACGCCTCAAAGGATCTCACCCCATCTGAACGCCACACAGAGGGATTTCTCCCCTGTATAAAACTCATTTCATCTTTCACATCTGATTTTGTGCCGTGTGTCTGGTCGGTAGGTGAGATAGAATATCGATCTCACCCATTTCCTCACCCCCTGGCCCCTGCATCCCTTCCCTCTCCCTCTCCCTTGATTCTCAATTTCCTCCCTATTTTCCTCTGACTCACATGTTGGCTGTTGTTCAGCGTGTTATTCAGACCGACCCAACACCTCATTGGCCATCTCTTCACCGAGGAAGGTAATGAGCCCCGCTGAGCATTGAGCGGTCTCCATGGTAACCACATCACATTCAATTAATATTTCGTCGTGAAAGTTATTTTTTCCACAATGTTCACGGAACGTGGTTCGTTTGAGCAAGATGTAAATCCTCTTATTGTATATATTATCATGCACGAGACAATTATCATACTGCAGTATGCGAAGCAGCCAGGCAATTGAGTTTGGAGCAGATTCTGGGGAGCGCTGAGTTTTGGGGGCCACACGGGGCTGTTGGGGTTGTTCTGTTGGCATAAAGGGAGCTGCACATCATGAGGTTGCTTTTTCCGACGTCTTCTTTTTAAGTTGTACTTGAGTCATGCCTGCATCTCTCAATGTAAGAAAAAAACACCGGTTGACTTTGTCTAAAGTGTTACGCCTGTTAACCTTTTATCAACTCCAGCTCACCCCCGACTCGCCGAAGACCGCGCTGTGTGTGCAGACGAGAGGCAGGGAGGAAAGCAGCTCAATGAATGAGAGGTGGGATGCTGAGAGCGGATTCAACGCTCACACTCTGGATTGAACCGAGTGGCCTCGATGAAGTTCTCACGACTCCGAGCCCACTCAGACTCTAAGATTAGAATAAAACAAATCACTCACAAGTACAGACCACACACACCCACACACACACACACACACACACACACACACACACACACACACACAACCTACCTTCAAGCTAACACCTTCATACAACCACAACAGCAACCCCACTGTTACGCTGTCGTTGAGTTCATTGAGTTTGTTGTGTCATTGTTGTGCAAAGAATATCTGTAGAATTGTTGCGCAACAGCGATGAAACGTTGTCCCTGGGGGAAATCTAAACCCTGAAGACAGAGGGGCCCATTTAAAAAATATGCAGGCACAAAGAGTGGAGAAGAATACAGTTTTATTGACAAACCCCTGAAATCTTTTGCTGTATAAATCAAATATGGTTGGAGCTGTTGTACGAAGGTGTCACTGCAGCAAGACTTCTCGGTTAAAGGGAAGCCAATCTGATGACACAGTCTCTGTCTTTAAAGTGTGGTAAAACTGTCTCGGCATGTGATAGCAGTTACGCTGAGGACAAACAATGGTGGCAGTAGCAGCCTTCTAGGATGAACACACCTTGTTTCCATTTTTGCTTTTGAATGTGTGCAGAACTGTGTTTGTTCAGCGTGTTTACTGGAAGTTCCAGGCGACAATCAATGCCAACGTGTTTATTTTTCCTTCCTTTTACCTCCCTTTCTCTCTCTCGGGTCTCCACCACTTTGGTTGATACCTGCTACAGTTGTCAGTTGCCATGGAAACCCTGTACCAGCCTGTTAAACTGGCAGAGGGGTTAATGAAGGGAAACATGGCCCACCTGGCCAGGAACAGTGAACACGCAGTAATAATATCAGATAGTAACATACACAAAACAGTCAGCTGTTGGGTTCAGACAAACCTTATTGTCATTAAAATGTTCAACATATTACATTTTGTTTTATGTTATTAAATGTATTCCTTTATTTATTTATTTTGCATTGACTCATTTATTTCCCTATGTCTATTCATGACAGGGAGAGTTCACAGCTCTCTCGCTGTAGCAGAGTTTGCTTTAAGCTAATATACATCTGTAGTCTCTGGGCAGGAATCCTAGAATAACATACAGAAAACAACAGAAAATAGAAACTGATCTCACTGCCTTGTCGTGAAATTTGAGCAGCAAGAAGCAATTTCTACAGATGCTCATGTTCCTGTAATTTATCTGGGTAAGGAAAGGCTTTCACCCAACACCTTGAAACACTAGCATTATTTCGGCCTGTCGATAGAACATGAGTTTGTCTCTGTAGCACAACAATCAGGGGTCAAGCTAATGAAAACTCTCAAAGGGGCCCCTGAATAGCTCAGTGACTAAAGAACTGTATTCAACACAAATAACAAACGTCCATTCACAATAAGGAAGGAAGGCAAACACAGTCAAGGTTACTGAGTTACATAATTAAATGGTATGAGTCCCATGTAGAACTGCCATGAACTTTGACACCTTCATTAACGGTTCGCATAGAACTGATTCCCAGGGCAGTCAACCTCTCTATTATTCTCATCATTTGCTTCATTACCAAATAACGGTGAATCGAATGGTGTTCCCATTACCCTCAGCCACCCCTCATCAGCTGAGGCCTAGTTCTTCTTGTTACTGCTGCGGGTGCTCCTTGCGCTGTCTTCCCTCTCGACCCAAGTGAACTGCGTTGAGTCGTTTTGAGTTGAACCCCATGGATTTGGTGGTTTTAGAGGGGTTTTCTGTGGCTTATTGGGGTCAGTGGGGTTTTATTGTTAGAGCCCTAGCATGGCTCTAGAGCAGGGGTGTCAAATGTACGGCCCGCGGGCCGGAAACGGCCCGACAGGTGGTTCAGTCTGGCCCGCGGGATAAATC
This sequence comes from Apeltes quadracus, assembly GCA_021346845.1. Lineage (NCBI taxonomy): Eukaryota > Metazoa > Chordata > Actinopteri > Perciformes > Gasterosteidae > Apeltes > Apeltes quadracus. The sequence continues at coordinate 6,105,261 of CM037925.1, forward strand.
TGTATTACTGAAAAAAAATAAGAATACACTTCTATAAAATCTGCAGTTCCTATATTGTCCGCTAGTGGCGCTGTTTCACGTCTATCGCTTTACCCGCATTTTCTGTTGACCCTGGCACCCTCTTCAGTGAAATGTCTTACTTTTATGTCTTACTTCGTCATTACTTTTCTTAAAAACTCTTAGGTTGTTGATAATATATTTATTAAAAGGACAATTCATTGCATATAAAGATTTTTATAATTTACTTCTTCTCTGCACTAATACAAAGAAGAAAGTGGACTTATTGTTAGTTCTATGTCATTTTAGAATGAGTTTACTGGTCTGGCCCACTTGAGATGCGATTAAGTTGTATGCGGCCCCCAGACCAGAATAAGTTTGACACCCCTGCTCTAGAGTCTTGCTTGTGCCGTTCGTCTCAACAGCATTGACATAGATGCACCCGTCCCGATTTGTTTCTTTAGAGTGGCAGCTTGGAGATTTTGGCAGGCAGGGAGGTGATGCTGTCATAATATATTAAATCATCTTTCTGTCTGTTACTTCAGTTTGGCATGATTGACTTGCCCGCCCTCTTTGCCTTTGGGATACCTTTGCTACTGCCTCACCACCTAACAGCCCATGCAAGTAGCTTGGTATGAAAATCAATGAAGGCAGCAGTTTGACATCTGTCCTGTTTTGTTCTGCTACCTCAGGCAAAAGCATCAGTTCAGAAAAGGATTAGCCTCTCATCTAACACCTTTGCTATTTGGATAATTTCCTGCGGTTGAGTTGGTTATCGTAGGCCAATATCACTTGATGCTACCAGTTAATGCTGCTTTGTGTTGTAACCCTTTCACGCTTCATAGCTCTCCTCCAGTATTTCATTAAAGTGATAGGCCTGTCAATGACGATGATTGTTATGTGTGTGTGTGATGTGGGATTTTGTGACATGTTGTCTCTCCAGGCTGTTGCCAATATATCATTTTGGCACTTGGGTGCAAGGAGCATAGAAACCAGTCAGCGCGTTGTTGTTTTTCTGTAAGATTTGTATGTCCAACTGTGGCGCATGTGTTTTTTTAGTTCTTATCCAGGGTGACACATGGCAGTGTATACTGTGCCTATAGAGCTGTCCCTAATCCACAAAAGAGAGGAAGAGTATTTACATCCGGCAACGCCGCATATTATCAAGGCTACAGAATCGTTAACAGGAAGTGTAGCAGCCCGGAAAAATGTAACACAATCACATATATCAAGTTAAAGCTAATGCTGTATAGGAACTGTATAGAAGTGAGAAACATGTAAGATATTGGGAAACAAAAATACGACTAAACACACGGCGTAAGGCGCACAAATCCTCCTTGACTGTCAGTCCGCGTGTCCTTAAGCATCACTCAAGAAAGACTATCAAATCCGAAGCAATCATCTTTCAAGTGTGGATTGAAAAGAAAAAAGGGGGGATTTTGAGAGCATTAGTTGTGCGTGTATATTTATGTGCGTCCATGCATGTGCACCAGATGATGACATTTCGTTTTGAGGTCTTAATCCATCTGGAAAGCTCTGCGGGGCTTCTGCAAAGAGAAGTAGGCCTGATTGATCACGTCTCGTACGTTCCTCTCTGGAAGAAGGGTCAGAATGACCTAGAACGGCCAATTCAACCTCTGCTGGGCCTATAACTCACTTTTCTTGTATTCGTCTTGTTCAAATGGGTCATGCTGACAATCTTCTTTCTTACCAGAGTACCAATTTATTCAGAGAATACTTTTATCTAATCCATTTGGACCTGATGTTTATTAATTCACAGAACAACAAGCCAGCAGAAAATGTAAATGTGAGTCTATTTGTCTATTTCTATTCCATAAAATATATATTTAGCTGCAATTTGAATGTGTGAGTCGTGAACTGCTGTTATAAAAAATGTACTAAATATCAATGCAAAATGAGTGACAGGGCCGGAATGAACCTGCAAATCAAGTCTGTAATTTTCCTCCTTGCTCAAAAAGTACAATGGAGCAGTCAGCCAAGCAGTAATTTGGCATAGCTGACTGGATCAATTATTGCCTAAGTGCTTTACGTAAGTTTAGCAACAGATGCTGGCTCCCGCCCAAAAAAACATGTGCTCAAAAGAATCGGCAAACCCCAAAAATGTATAGCAGATTTGAATGTGAGGATAAAATAAGGTTTTTGCCTGATTTCCCTTGTTACAGGCCTTTTCCACATCTTAAAGGAATACGTCTCTGAAAAATAACATTTGTTATTTTTTCGATGAATGAATAGTATCAGACGGCATTTATTTTCACTAATAAGTGGCGATTTGTTAATAAAATATTTGTTTTAAGCTACAGTGAAAAATGTATGACCACCAGGTGGCAGGAGTTCACAGAAACAAGCTGACGAGCGAAGCCATCTTATTGTAAGTACATCCATTTATTTTACCTTTATTCATATAAAGTGTTAAGTATGTTTTCGTAGTTAGTGAGCAAGTCAGACAGTGACCGTTCGACCCAGAGATCAAGTTTAAAGCTGTATTTCGGACACACGGCTGATACGCTGCCCCTCCCCCCCAACCTGTCACATGAGAAGCTGTGTCTGGGTGACTCAACGTCACAGGGTGTGAATGCGATCCAATGGCATCACTTTGCCCTTTGACCTCTTCAGTCACATGGTAAGATCTTTACCAGATGATGTTCTGCACGCACATGCACATGCTGTTGGTGGATGAAGTAGCAGACTGCTTCAAAGGAACATCAAGTCTAGTGGACTGACACACGTGTAAGTGTGCGCGTGTGTGCATTTGTGTGTATGTGCGTGTCCACAGAAACATGATGTCCGACGAAGGTGTGAGATACGTTTGTTTTAGTGTGTGTGTGTGTTCTGCGTCTCTCTCTGCTTGTACTCCTGCAGCAGTGTGTGTGCTCGCGGATTTGTTTGCCATGTAGAATTTTTGACGTCCGTTTGTGTCTCTGCTGGATTTCTGTCGTCATGTCCCTAATTGCATGGGATGAGTAAGAAATCTAGGAGAATATTCAAAAAGAAATCACACCCTCATAATCAACATCTATTGGTGTGTCAGCTGATTCATATCAAATATCTTTACAAATCCATACATCTTTGTTTCTCCTAAATGCCTCGAATGTCTCCTGCCGCTCTGAGGAGCAGCCTCCTGCTCCTTTTCTTGAAAAAATGACTTAACTGACGTGCGCATGTTACAATTCATTACAGCCATTACGACTGAAATCAATTACCTGTGAAAGAAACCCAGATAGCATTTGATTTCTGTTGTTTCCTAACCTCCCACTTTCACTAATTAGTTGCTTTTAATTCGGCAAAATTAAATGATCCGATCAGAACTTATAATGACAAATAATTACTGCATACAGTTATATACTTCATTGTGCACAATATCTGTCAAAACAGGAGCTGATTATGAGGGAAATGAAAAGTGAGATGAGATGGAAAACGTTACATCGCCTGCGTATGACTTCTATAATTGCCTTTGCCATACTGGCGTTTCAACTTGTACACTAACAGTGAGTCACCCACCAGATGGAAAGTGAATAGAACGGGCAATCACAGAAAGTCTCAAGAAATATATATATATATATATATATATAACAGCTCCTCCTCTCCTTTTTCGGACGCAGATCCAAGCAATCATATCTAATTATACTGCAATCACTTTATAAATACAAAACAGCCGAGCGTGCTCCCATGGCTTTCAAGCCATTTTGAAATTTTGGTGGTCGGGTTAGAGGTGTCATAAATCGCCGGGTTATATGTCGCCTCAGAGAAATGAGGACAAAACCAAGACAATCCGACGCCCGTTTTACCTGCAGTCATTGAAGCTCTCTGTTAGCACGGAGAATGGCAGGCGGGCGGTGTGAGCGCTAGATTGAAGGGGAAACGCTAAGAATGAACACACATACCTTTTGAATTCTTCCCTTTCTTCTCTGAGCTGAATTGCGAGGTAAATGGGAAGGTAAGATGCACGGGGAGCATCTCATCAGCAGCCCCTTTGATGCGACACTTTGAACTTGGTGCGTGTAGGTGTATGGTAAGAGAGGGACTATTTGTTAGCTTGGAGAGGATTGATATTGATTCCATGTCACCCAGTAGTGTGTACTATGCACATTTCAAAGAAATCCATATGAGACCCGCTCTGTATGAGGCTAATGTAGAGGACAAACTCAATTTGGTGTCCAAACAACTTTGCAAACACTGATGGAATAAGGCTGGTAGATCGAGACAGTCTCTCAACGTAGACACTTAATTTGGACTTTGATTTTCCTTTGATGATGCGAGTAAGAGCCCCAGTGGAACAGAGAGCCATTGAACCCATGCAGCTCCATTTTGGCAACGATGACCTAATCTCTGAAAGATCAAGCAGTTTCTTACTTTGTGAAACACTTGTTGTCCTTTCTTCTCTTCTTCCATCCCTGCTCTTGCGTATGTTTGCTTGTTTTCTTTCTGCAGTTTTAAAAAAAAAAAATCAAGGACACAGCAACAACCAGTACCTTCCGAACAAGAGATCAGCTCTGCCCTCTGACAAAGAGTGAATGATCAGCAGGTAGTCTCCCTCACAATGGGGCCTGATGGAAAAGGACGCTCCCTCAGTGCCGACCTCACTCTTCACAAAGGTAATAAGAAGGTGACATAAAATGTCATTTCCATTGTAAAATAAAAGGTCTTACAAGCTATAAGTACAAATATACACATCACAAAGCACTTAACTGAGCACTATACTCTCCGACTCAATGAGGATGCACACAAAGACATGTGAACGTTAGAACGGCCTCAAGTCTCATTCTCTGCACAAATGTCATTATGCACAGTCAAAAGTGCTAAAACAAATACTTGTGTCTGTGTGCTTTAGATTGTTATGGCACACTCTCACAGGTGTGTTCAATTGTTTTTGGCGGATTAAACTCTAAAGAATCAGGAACATTTATTGCCAAAGTCTTTCAAACATACAATGAATTTGACATGGCGGGTGATGCACAACGCTGGACAATCAGGCAGTAGACAACAAGACAAATATCACAGTGCAGGAAAGTAGGACATTCATTCATTCAATTCACACGTGCAGTGTGAGCCGGATTGATCTGTCCTGATATCAATGTGATCTGAGATCTGTCCCCACGTCCTTTACAAAAACACCTGGTTTTCATGAATGTTCTTCTTTCGGAGACGCACAGATTATTTCTGCCCTTGAGTAGAATCATTCAAACCTATGAAATCATTCAAATATGAGTATTCAAACATGCAGTATTGCATTATTGTTGTTATACTCTAATAGTGTAACATATGAGTTATGTGTATTTGCACACGTCTAAAAGACCGTTCCCTTGGATTTCGGTAAAGCATTATTTAAGGGGTATGGATTATAGTGCCCGTCGTCTCCCAAGGCAACAGACTCTTGGAAAAATGCACATATTATCAACCAAATCGTGCCCGGCTGCTCTCTGTGTGCTGCATTAATGCCCCACCGAGGGAAATATCCTAGAAAGAACAAAGCCTGAGGTTAAATGTGCAAGGTGAGTGAACTTACAACTCCGCCTATGTTTCTCACAGGTCATAGACATCTGTCTGTTCCTACAGGAAGAATCAGAAACTTTACAGAGGGAGAAAACTCTAAAATTCACACAGCTTTCAGGCCAACTCTGTGAAATAAGTGGATTATGACATATTTTCTAAGCTGTCACACCTGAGAGTAAGACTTCATAAAGAGTGTGTTTCAAAGCCATCTTTCCTCTTTGAGTGCCTTGTTTTGACAGGCTTCCCCTCGTGTTTGTTGTGAGGCTTCCTGCAGGCGGTGTCCTCAGACTCACAGGCTCCTCGTTCCCTCAAAGTCACATTTCCACAGTCTGCTTCCACTCGGGCATCAACGCTGGCGCATCCAGCGGGAGAGCGTTTATTTACCTTTATTCTCACTTATGCCTCTTAAAACTTCTATAGCTCCTGATAAAACTCGAACACTTGAAGCCACCTGCCTCCTCTCAGCGTAGCAGCTCAGTCGTCCCGCTCGGCTTTTCCTCTATTGATCTCCATAAAGAAACAGCCGTAATAGAAAGCAGCTTTCCATGAGTCTGGATTAACGCTGAATGATTGATGAGTTTGTACTCTGAAAGTTTTGGAAATGTTTGAGTCACCAACGCTCTCCTGTTTGCTCTCTGGTGTTGGCGGTGCAGAGGAGGGATGGAGTGTTACATTGAACATCCGATGGTGTCCGCAGACTGAGATGTTTACGGAATGTTCACAGACGATATGTAACGCTTGAGTCACCAATGCTTTTTCTGTAGCTGTGACCTACAAACTGGTTCTGTGTAAGCAGTACAAGTACAGGTGTGCTACTGTTTCTCCTTCTTAAACCTGCAATGTTTTGGACTTTCTTACTGTCTTGATTCTTTCGCACCCAAAGTCTTTACTGTGTCCAACAGCTAGTCTCTAACCGTCATGTTGACTTTGCTGTGCTTGCATGCGTCATGATCCATTATTAGAAACATTCAATACGGTCATTCTGCAATCTAGTCATTTTACTTTACTTTACGTTTTTGCCAATACAACATTTTATTAAGCCCAGATTGAAAACCATGATATTTACTTGTAATAGATTTTAACATTCTTGTATAACAGGTTTTACTCAAGTAAATAGCTGAACTGAAAAAATATATACAATGTCTCAGGCTGTGAAGAATATCCATGATTCAATGAATGATCAAACTAATTGGGGGCCTCTCATAACATTAGAAAATGTGCACAATCAAAAAGTAGTGTTGTACAGTAAATGTAACGAAGAGACAGAAACAAAACAGATGTCACCAGCAGTACTGATCCTTGTGCAAATCCAATCTCGGGGCAATTAATCCCCAGCCAACTCCCTGTTACCGTAAAGTTAGGCAACAGCCGCATCAGTGCTTCACATAAAAAGGCCCTGTTTGTTGACAGAATCTGGCTTTTATCTCCTCTTTCCATTCCTCCGTTCCACTGTGTCTCCCCTCCGCTCCCATTTATTTATCCTTTCGACCTGTTTTTCGGTCAGTTAGTTTGCTATCTTGTTTCTTTTTTTGTCCCCCCCCTCCCCTTCTGCTTTTTTGAATGATATAACCATCTGTGGTTCACCTGACAACGACCACCAGACTGTCACAGTGATAACATGAACCTCCCTGAGAGGACATGGCAGCCCACTCGAATAATTGGGCCGACACACACACACACACACACAGACACACACACACATAAAGCCATAGGCACACAGTGAAACTGCCTCTCAGTTGCCATGGGAACTTGACCTGAAGCCTCTGTATACACGCTTTCTCACACACGCGTGTGCATCTCGGTGAATAGACACGACACCCCGACCGTGTACTTTGCCCAGAGGAGGTGCTCACACGAGTAAGTAAGTCAACTTCCAACATAAGAGATGATGTAACGATGGCAGCAGAAACACCAGCCATGCTTCCTCGAGTAAGACAGAAGAACACCGACATAAATGTGCAAAGCAGGAGCAAGAAATCTACACAACGAGAAATGCTACTTGTTTTGTAGGTGTTCATTCAGTTTGGGAATTGTTTGGACACATTCGTCCGGCAGTGTGCTTTACTGTAAAATTGATTTTTTTGGCCAACCTCTGATCATAAAGCAGGTTATTTACTGCGCAGTGAAAAAGAATCTGCGAGCACACTTGTCAGTGACTCGGCCCCCTTTGGACCCTGCTGCCCAGCGTCAACACAGGAAGCAGCCTGGAGCCATTATTTAACCAGAGGATGACAGGACACAGAGTGTGTGTAACTTGTTCCCTCTTGTGGCAATAAGTGCATCATACAAGTACAGCAGAGGGGGGCGGTGATGCAGTTTGTTGTTTTAAGAAATCCGCAACGCTCAGATTTGCAGAAGAAAATATTATATATATAACAATAGACAAAGCAGTTTCCTCCCCGGATCCATTCAGTCACTGCTATGGATCTTTCCATTCATGTTTTTTTAATAACTAAAACTGCAAATGCACATATTATATCATTTAACATGGCGCTTCGCTAAAATCCCATTCGGTTTCATAAAGAAGTTTAAAAAGAAAAATCTAAAATATACACAACTTCCCCTGTGACGGTCCTGCTGGAAAGGTTTTGGATGACATTAAAGACTGCTAACGAAGCGGCATGGTCACGTTGTTTATCTTCAAGGTTCTAAGGACTAAGTTTAACTTCTTCAGATGCCTTTTGGTTGAAGTGATGTAGAAACAAGGATAATCACAACGGGATTCAAAATGATCTCCGTCTAATATTTTCAAAGAGACACAAGCTCATTTAATTCGTAAATGTTCTTTATTCATCTTTATTGAAACGCTTAATTGGTAAAGAATACAGCAGTTATGACATCATTTTTTTCTCCAAACCTTTTGAGTTAGTATAATCATTTTGAGAATCAAAAAAGAAAAGAAAAAAATTCAACGTATTCAGGTAAATGCTGGGATATTTTGTAGATAATCAGAAAGCTCCCAGTAAGGCTAATCAAGAGTTATTTTAAATATGGAGTCATGTTCAAAAATCCAGACACCGTCATTCAGTTTGTGGAAGCCTCATCCAGTCTTGTGATAATAAATGCAAATAGCTTTAACTTTGTCGTGCAAATTTCAACATGCTTGTACAGTATGTCTCATTTTGTGATTAGTGATCTCACACAACTGTCTGGGGGATTATTTCTCAAGATTATGCAACTAAAAGACACCCACCTGGTGTGTACATTTGTGTGTGTAGACATTATTGGAATCCACGTTCACTACAACAGTAGTGACACCATTAGCTGAGAGCCATGCAGAGGGCGCGGGGCAGGACGGAGGCCCCCTGGTTGGGGGCGGGAACGAGGTTCCTTCTGCACCCGGGACCACTGATCGCTTCAGCCTTCTGTAGACAGTTCGTTGTTCTGCAGCCGCAGTCGCAACGGCTCGCTCACCAGAGGGCAGCATCCATCCACCGCTGCTTCACTGAGAGCCCACGCGGCCGATTACTTTGCACACACAAGGCTGCATTGTCTTTAAGGGGAATTCCGGGTAAGAGACATGCATCGTTTGAGGTCTCCACTCTTCATTGCGTTGGTGCACAGAGCGGGCATTCCCAGGGAAGTCGTAGATAACCATCCCGAGGACACGCGGGGGAGACACCTGTGATCAGACATTCTCCTCTTCCTCTCTCAGAAACAGATCTAAAGCCAAAATTAGCCAGACGTACTTCTTGGTCATTAGGAGTATATGAGAGAGTGTTATTAATGTGTCTGTGTGTTTGTGTATTTGATAGCAATTGTGATTCTCTGATAAGACAAAACCATTTTCATGCCGCGTGATGACTATTAAACTCCCAGCAGTCCGTGAATTACCGGTCCACTTCAATCAAGAGGTAAAAGGAAGAAGAATAAGCCGTTGGACCATGCAGGTTGACTTAATGAAAAAAGAAACCTCAGTACCTTATTGTTACGAATCAATGTTAATCATTGCTTCCCCTGGTATCCTAACACACTTAATTATGTGGACGTGAATCCTTTAATTTAGTGTGGCAGCAAGTAAGAGTGCAAAAAACAAAAATGTCCACATGGGTCTGTGCGATCCAACTCCAGTCGTGCTCAGGTGCAGTCTTTGATCCGGGAACCCGGAACCCAGTGGTTTCAGTACTAAAGTGCTCGCAATGTGTCGACCAGATGCCACGCTCATCAAGGAGCAGTTGTAGGGCCCAGGTGAACTGTCCCGCTGGAGGTCACTCTGAATATTCAGCCAACCCCCTTCATCCACTTGCTTGGAGGTGTTGTACCTCAACGACCCGTCGGAGAGGTTGCTGGAGCCGTGGAACCAGTGGACGTCTCCGTCAGGGTACACCTTTCTGAAGATGCAGGTGAGTCGCTCCTCCTTCCAAACAGCTTCTGCCTTTCCGCTACACTCTGAGGGGAGGACCACAAAATGACCCTCAGTGATGCACTTTTAACTATGAATGACGCAGCTTTTCATGGTGAGATCAATATCCATCACGACAGAGCAGAGGTGGGGAGCACGTTCACTCTAATATTGTAGTGTAATTGCAGTTCTACGTTGCTTTTCACCAGCCACATTTAGAAGTAAATGTTCTTTTGACAATTACAAAAAACTTTGATGTAAAAGTTATTGAAATAGAGTTTTTGAAATAGGATTTTTGTTGAAATGCCTCACAGAATAGAAGCTGCTACCTCAGCTGTAGTTGCCATTCTGGTAATTCATATATATTTGTTCATTTTAACTGATGTGTTTATCAGCTGAGAAATAATGAATTAAAAACAGTTTTGCTGGTGTTCATTTTCAGTAAGTATAAGTGGCTTTGTTTTAATAGATTCTCGACAGTTGCTTTAGTTCAGAAGGAGAATGAACCATAAAGCGGCTTCATTGAAACAAAATGTTTCACAACCTGACAACTTATCAACTGGTTGATATTGGTCTATAAAACCGCAATTCTGTTACCTGTGAACCATTGACACTGCAATAGCTACAGCTGGAACACATGTCACTCTTTTTATGATGCACTAAGTGGTCATTGTTTGAGTAAATAAATCAATTTAAGCTTAAAGTAACACTTAATGTAAATTATTTTGGTTACATATACTTAGGGAATTTGAATACTAATGTGAACACTGCAATTGAGGAAGTAGCTAAAGAGCAACCAACAGTGTGACTGACGCTGACCTTGTAGCTCCACCCTTGTAACTGCGTGCCGAGCTCCCCGGTTGGATTGCAGTTTGCACGAGTAGTTCCCTCTGTCCAGCGGCGTCGCTCTCTTAAGGTTGAGGGACAATTGTCCGTGTGTGTACTCGCAGTCAAAGTCCCTGAGCGCGGCTGCGTGGTTCCTGATTTTCCCCTCCTTGTTCACCGAGCAGAGAGACATGTGGCTCTGGAACCACTCCATGTGTGTGATCGACAGCTCCTTTTCTGACGGTGACGCGTTGCAGCTCAGGGTCACCCGTTTGTCGCATTCTGCGGTGATTCCGGGACTGACGCTTAGATTCACCAACTCTGTTGAAAAGTATTCAGACACCGTGGTGACATGTCTGCATTTCAATCGGGACTGTGACATTACACATATTAAAGGATAAAGCGTTCCCGCCCTGGTCACTGTGGTCAGTGTGCGTGTAATCTTTTCATAAAAGCCTACCTTGCGTTGAGAAAGTGAAAGCTGGTAGAAGCCAGACGAGCGTGTGCCATAATGTGTACTCCATCGTCACCTTTTTTTGCATTTTACTGCAACATAAAGAACACACAAATGAAAACACAGAAACACACCAAACGCTACGTCTTTTTGTGACGGCAGCGTGAGTGTCGTGTCCTGCTTTTGAGTAAAACTCACCTCCGGGTTGGTTTGTGCTTTTCTTCAGTCCTCTCAGATCCTGTAAACTGCTTCTCTGCGTGGAAACCCTCCTTCAGAGCGTTAATGATTACATTACCGGGAAGGCAGTTCACTACGAAGGGAGCGTGCGTGGATCCATGGAACAACAATGGCAAGTGATAAGATGTGTGTGTGTGTGTGTGTGTGTGTGAGAGAGCAAAGGGAGTGAAGGCCTATTCATAAAGAACTGAAGGCTGTAACAAGTTAACACTTGTATGACTGCCTTTGATGTGTTGCAGCCACTCTTCTGTTAAACTTGTTGCCCATGTAGATTCCCATGAGGTCATCATGACTCTTCTGGCCGTCGCCATGGGGCAAAGTCTCTAATCTATGATTCCCACGCAGTTGACGACTGCAATTGAGTTGTGTCTTTTTTCAAATTTTTCATTCACCATTTTATCGGAAGTAGCCATGTCATCATGGAAGAGGAAAACATGGGTCAGTCACACGCACACACACACAGACAGACACACAAAAGGACAGGTAAGTGACCCAAAGGCTGAATGACAATGGCTTGTGGCATTTACATACTATGAAGCTTTTACGTCCAAACGCAGATGTCTTACTTATACGTGTTCATCAAAAGAATATATTTGATCTGATTCTCACCAAATACCAGAATGAGAGAAACTGAAAGTAATTGTATGTAATCAAGCACAGGTCATATAACAGGTTTCAGGACAGGAAAACCCCTGTTAGGATCAAAGGTTGAACTTAAAAAACAGACAAACCCACAATGAGACAATGGACACATGAGGGGTAAATCGACTAGGACGCCGGTGATTGGACACAGGAGGGAAAAACTCACCACAGGAGGAAGTGAAGCTGACCCAGGGACACAAAGGAAAGGGAAATATCAAATAAAACAGGAACAGGCCAAACACCGTGATAACATGTTAACTTTGGTTCCTGTTCGTCTGTTCCAATGATGAAATAATGGATAAACTTGTCTGTTATCGTTAACAAAGTTTTTTTTATTTTTTTAAAGACCACGTAGCAAAGAGAGGGTTCTTTATATAACACAAATATCTTCCAAGTCTTGCTGCTTCACATACCTTTTGTGCAGTTATGTGCCATAGCATCAATCTACGCAATCCAGCTTTCTGGCATTTTATGGAAATGTGGAAAGAAAAAAAAAAGATTTAAAATGACTCTAGTGATCTAGACTAGACTAAAATGATGTTTTGTGTATGATATAAAGACTTCTTCCTTCTGCTGCACTACGTATTTCTACTTGCAACAACACAACAAATAGCAATTAGACATGTTGGCTAACTACAGACCGATCTCTAATCTTCCCTTCCTCTCGAAGATCCTTGAGAAATCCGTTGCAAATCAACTATGTGACTTTCTTCAAAACAATGCTCTGTTCGAGGACTTCCAGTCCGGATTTCGAGTGCATCATAGCACATTAACAGCCCTGGTGAAAATTACGAATGATCTCCTACTTGCATCGGACCAAGGACTTGTCTCTTTTCTTGTCTTGCTGGACCTCAGTGCCGCCTTTGACACCATCGATCATCGTATCTTGCTGCAGAGACTAGAACATTTGATTGGTATTAAAGGAACTGCACTTAGCTGGTTTAAATCCTATTTATCGGATCGATCCCAGTTTGTGCTTGTAAACGGAGAATCCTCGAAGACCACCAATGTTGGTCACGGAGTCCCACAAGGTTCTGTGCTTGGACCCATTTTATTTACCCTTTATATGCTTCCTTCGGGCGACGTTATCAGAAAACACCGCATCAACTTCCATTGTTACGCAGACGATACTCAATTGTATCTGTCGATCAAGCCAGAGGAGACCGAACAGCTCGTTAGACTTCAAGAATGTCTTGGAGACATCAAAACTTGGATGACCTGCAACTTCCTGATGCTAAACTCAGAAAAAACAGAAGTTATCTTGATAGGCCCAGAGCGCCTTCGAAGTCAGCTGTCACGTGATACAGTTTCTATGGATGGAATTTCTCTGGTATCCAGCAGCACCGTCAAGAATCTTGGAGTTCTCTTCGACCATGATATGTCCTTCAACTCTCATATAAAGAATACTTCAAGGACTGCCTTTTTTCATCTACGTAATATATCTAAAATCAGGAATTTCCTGTCTCAAGGTCATGCAGAAAAATTAGTTCATGCATTTGTTTCCTCCAGACTGGACTACTGTAATTCTTCGTTTGCAGGGTGTTCTTGTAAATCTCTTAAGCCTCTTCAGTTGATTCAGAATGCTGCAGCACGTGTATTAACAAGAACTAATAAAAGAGACCATATCACGCCTGTATTATCTGCTTTGCACTGGCTCACTGTTAAATCAAGAATAGAATTTAAGGTTCTTCTCCTCACCTACAAGGCGCTTGCTGGTGAGGCACCTTCTTATCTTAAAGAGCTTGTAACACCGTACTGCCCTGCAAGGCAGCTGCGTTCTATAGATGCTGGGTTACTTGTTGTTCCTAGAGTTATTAAACGTAGGATGGGAGGCAGAGCCTTCAGTTATCAAGCTCCTCTTTTGTGGAACCAGCTTCCACTTTCAGTCCGGGGGGCAGATTCAGTCAGCTCCTTTAAGATAAAGCTTAAAACTTTCCTCTTTGATACCGCTTATATTTAGGGCTGGCTTAGGTTTGCCTGGACCAGCTCTTAGTTACGCTGCTATAGGCTTAAACTGCCGGGGGACTTCTTAGGACACACCGAACTCCTCTCTCTCTCTCTCCCCTTTTACTAAAATCCACGTTGCATTAATGCACATGACTAATTCAGCTCCTTCCCGGGAGTTCTTTGTGCTTTCTCGCCGAGCAGGTCTCTGCAGATCATAGTTCCGTCAGGACCCTGGTCCTGACTCTGGCCGTGGCCCTGCTGGCACCTGCTACTGCCGTCATCATCATCATCATCATCATCATAATTTTAAATATGATTCATATCACTATTACCCTTTTCTAAAATCTTTGCTTTCCCTCCCCACAGTCTTCTGTGGATGGTGGTTCGATCTGATGGTGGTGGCCCCTGCAGTGGTCCTGTCGTACATCTGGCCGGCTACTTGGAATTCTTTGATTAATTTCTGTTATAGAAATTGAATGTATTCTGTATGAGTCATTCTGTACACATGGCATCGATTGCAGACTGTCCATCCCGGGAGAGGGATCCCTCCTCTGACGTTCTCCCTAAGGTTTCTTCCCTTTTTTCCCTGGAAGGGTTTTTTTCATTTTTTGGGGAGTTTTTCCTGTGCCGATGTGAGGGTCTTGGGACAGAGGATGTTGCATGTGTACAGACTGTAAAGCCCACCGAGGCAAATTTGTAATTTGCGATTTTGGGCTATACAAAATAAAATGAATTGAATTGAATTGAATGTTGACCATTGGTCCTCAGGTTAAGTGTATTAAAACAACCGGATCATTTCATTCGCATGAAGCAGGCAAACTGACACGCTTTTAGAAGTGGTTGACGTTTCATCTAGCTGACAATCTCTGGTGAGCCTGTGTCGCATGCCAGCTGCAGGGTGGTTCATGCAGAATACATTCTGGAGCTCTATAGTACTGTCCTTTGCCCTGGCTGCAGCTTTTTATGAGCCCATTGCTACATATATGTTGAGTCAATGCTATTGCTGTAGTTCTCTCTCGACTCTTAGCTTCTTTCACTTTCACTGTTCATCTAACGGCTGTTACGAATCAACTGGTTGCATGTTTTATTAGGGAAAGATTTTTCCAGGATTAGTGAAAGCGCCGCGACTGATCCACTTCAGTGGTTTTAGATCATGTCAAAGTTCAAAAGTAGTCCAGGAACCATAGACTAAATAATTGCCAGTGCCAAGTAAACAGTGTAATCGCTTTCTGAGGGACTTTGTAGCTTTAGGTCCGTGACCTCTTGAATTGGGACATAAAATCAATTCCGGATCAGGACAGTATCACAGGAGGTCATTTTACAAAGGGTTCTCCCCCACCTTGCTAATCATGAATGGCAATGCTATCTTTCCCCTGGTGTGGGGGTGACCAATGTAGAACCGATCAAGTCAACCACGTGTTATTTTACACACCTAAGACTATATAAATCAAAACCAAAAGAAGAATCTTTTGAGTAGCCTTGAATCAACACTTGTATGTGTTTCAACTCTGCTCCATGCTTGCAAGCATTTAGTAAATGTGCTGTTCAGTGATTTTACACTAGTGTCGAGTAGAATGTTTGCCAAAATATAGAGAACAATATGTGCCCATTGAAACGCATTGTAAAATATGTGCTCATGGAAATGCATTGAAAATGTGTGCTCATTGAAACGCATTGTAAAATATGTGCCTATTGAAACGCATTGTAAAAAATATGTGCCCATTGAAACGCATTGAAAATGTGTGCCCATTGAAACGCATTGTAAAATATGTGCCTATTGAAACGCATTGTAAAATATGTGCCCATTGAAACGCATTGAAAATGTGTGCCCATTGAAACGCATTGTAAAATATGTGCCCATTGAAACGCATTAAAAATGTGTGCTCATTGAAATGCATTGAAAATGTGTGCTCATTGAAGGCGCAGCAAGAAGTTATACATTCTGTCACATCTTTCAAGTTGGAGCCCTTTAAATGCTATGGGCCCTCTACATTAGTTTTTTTCTGGTTTCCTGGGGGGCCTTTGCTGCTTGGTTATTAAACACTCCAGTGTTGCCTTCAACGCATCAAAATGTATGTTGTTGCTATTCAATAAAATATGTAGAACTCTGGGGATAAAAACTCTTTCTTCTATATTAATACAACCAGGCCTGATGTTGGCAAAAAATGTAACTTTGAGAATCTGGAAATGATTATTAATAAATCATTTCATGACATTCTTTTATCAAAGACAAGGGGACATAAAGTGAGTCGTAGAAGAGTAGTCTGTGCACAACAGGAGAACAACATATTTATCTGGAGGCACGTATTAACTCCCACATTTATGTCTCTGGTCGAGATTAGAACTTGTAGAAGTTTACAAGAGTAACACACAGTCACAGCATAAATGGCGACTCCATTCCATTAAGTGTCCTAATAATGTCAACGTGTGGGAGCGTGCGCCACGGCTCTGGAACTGGCTCACTTAACTGCATGGCAGCCATCGCTGACGACTGACTGAATTCTGTTTGATGTTACTGATGCCCGGTTTGTAATCCATCTTTGGCACACTATACAGACACATCATTTCACAGGGGAAACCGTGGTGTCACAGTCACATGCCTTTTCCGGCCCTGCATGACAGCACCGTTGCGGCTTAGTTACACATCATGTCGGGTTTCATCCTGTACCTAATTTCTGTGGAGACCGTTTAATCCATAACGACGAGTTTTCGCAGCAGATCTGGTAAACCTAAAGTTGTTTAAACTCGAGTGAATAAAGTTTGACAGAAATTTGAAGCTCTTCAAATCCTGTTGTGTGTTGAGTCGCTTTAAGTCGAAGGATTTGAATTCATCTTTTTAACTGAAAATGTTGTTTTACAAATTCCTCCCTCAATGTCTGTGAAATTTCAAATTTCCTCCAGTGACAAATCCAAAAAATAATTTATCTGACCTTCACAAATGCCTCCATGACTGTAAACATTTGCCAAAGTTCCAACCACCACTAATGAAAAGACCATGTGGAGCTCACTACGTGAGTTATTTATAACCCCAAACTGAAGCAGTGGAGGTAAAGGTTGTGAACAGGAAACAAATCAAGCCTGTCCAAACCAAACCAATCTGCAGAGAGAGAGAGAACTGTTTTTTTTGCTTCTTCGTTTCAGACGGCCATGTTTTATGTTGTTTTAAACGAAGACAAGCGTTGCGTGTTATAAGAATATACAAAGAAAGATGCCGACAGCAGAATCAGTCACGTGAGTTAGGTGTTCGCTACGTACGCTAATGTACTTTTCAATTCTGTGCAATTTGCAATATTATTAATTATTTTGCAACAAAAGCAGAAAACACATCAGGAGGATGAAAACACTTTTTTGCGCAAGTTTTGTTGAGCTGCTTTTCTAATGTGATTCTTTAAAATGTGGGCTACAGATAGCTATGGTTAACAGTTATTTATATACTACAACTTTAGAGATACTGTTTGTTAACTTCAACAAATAGGAGAAAAGTCTCTTAATATTATTATTTTGATACGGGTCCCTCTTTGCTCTTGATGTAAGGTTACACGCACAATATATACACAATGAAAGCCAAAAGGGTTGAGCACATCCAGTGTTTTTTTGGATTCTCTTGAGAAGGAGGGGATTCTCAAAAATGAACAAAGAAGAATGTATTTACCTTATCAAGGGCCATGTAGAGAGAAACGTGACTTTGTATTCCTTTCGAATTTTCTGGTGTGTTTGAACAAAATGTTTCTGTAACCATTTCCTTGTAAAAGGCGGAATCGGCCCACATTGTTTGACTATGACACTGTGCAAATACACTAGACATTTTGTCCCAGGTTACTTTTAAAGGGCAACCGCAAGGAACAAGGTTAAATACACTCCGTGCTACTTTACTGTAGGTAACTTCATCCACCTTTTAAGACACTCCAAGACGTCTTATCTGGGTCAGCTGTAAAAAGTGTCTCTTTTTACTAATGAACAGGGCTGTTGGTCAGTTTGCCAAAACCTTCCACAAACATAAAACTGTTTTGTTTGTTAACACCAGAAACTAAAATGTATAAACCTTTATTTCTAAGTAATAACATCTCACCATAAGTATATGGTGTGTGATATGTATAGAAAAGGAGTTATGGAGGGTTCTAACCAGACGAAACGACAAAAAATCCTAAGAACATTGGTGAAATCCTTCTGAAAACAACCAAACAGACAAGCGCAGTGTTTTCTGGGTCATGTTCGTGTCTTTGGGTTTCCTCCAACTCAATCTGAGTGCATTGCTTTGTCTTCCCTGTCGAAGCTCCAGTGTGTGTGTGTGTGTGTGTAAAGAGAGGAAAGCTGGCTGAGCAGCTCTATTCCAACACATCTGCATTACCCCACATGGTGCCTTTCAGCCTCTCTACGCGCCCTCCCTGCTCCATAACTTTGACTGCTTCACACAGCCATTAGCGGTGACTGGTGATATCCAAAAAGTGGCAGGATGCAATCAACGCTACCCTTCGCCCCCGCGAGGGCCGCAGGTGAGAGGGCCACGAGCCCTGAATCCTGAAGAAGGTAGTTTTCAGCGAAAACACAGCGAGTCACTTTGTTGGAAGTGGCTGCTCCCGAGTATAGCAAGTGACTCGCCACTTAAATAAAATGGAGCCCATTTTCTCCCACAGTCAGGGCAGTGGCTCAGTGGATCTCTGCAAGGCCACCCTCGGGTGCTACGCTTAAAAGAGACGAGAAGCTCTCTCATTCCTGACACGGCGAGTTCCTACAAGCTGTGAAAAAGATGGATTACTCTGCCTCATGTATACTAAACAAACATAGGTAAACACCTTGATCCTTTTCTTTGAAATAAATACTCTGAAAGTCCATTCTACTATATTATGTTGGCATGCCTCACAACACAAATCAGTCTAGCGCAATATTGATTTTCTAATCAAGTATCAAAATATGCTCCCAGATTCATGCTTTTATTTCATTTGCATTGGTCACGTTGGTATCTAGGGCAGTAAGGAGGCACTGTTGCCTCACAGCAAAAGGTTCAGAGTTTGAAACCACCCAGCGGCCCCTGTAGGGGGGGGTTGCATGTTTGCCCTGGAACCGTGTGGGTTCTCTCAGGTAATCTGCTTTCCTCCAAAAGACTGATGTTTATGTGGGATTGACTTCAGCACCCTGTGGTCCTCTGAGGATAAGTGGTGTAGAAGATGACTGACTGACTGACATTCATATCTGTTACTATAAGGAAGAGCTTCTAAAGCCACGAACCTGGCTTGAATAAGTACAGTCTCAGTACAGGATCACTGTTGTTTGTATTGTAAAATATCCAAGCACAGTGAAAATGGGAAATTTCACATTTGCATCTTTGCAATAAGACCAGGGATGATTCTAATAACGCTCTCTTTTAAAGCCTTTTCTTGAAACTGACACTAGAAAACAAGAAATCACCTTTGAAATCACAACTTGGCTGAGAGACAAAGTGCGTGTGACCACAGATTATCGAATCCAAAAATAATACCTTTAAAATGCAAGCAAAGGAGTTATTGCCTTCAGCTCGAGTCAAGCTAAGCAGGATACACCGTATTCCACATAGGTGAGCCTTTTCCCGGTATTGTGCGTGCTCACTTGCTGATCTGGGTTGTTGGGACGGAATGGAGTCCTTGTTAATGTGATAAATGACATGCCTCTATGGTTGCTTTGGAAACAATGGCAGTGACTGAAACAAGTTCAAGCCGTTCAAAAATGTCCCAATAAAGTCCAGACTGGGACCAAACCCAGCAAAGAAGTAAAGAAATGAATATAAAAGAAAGTGCTGATGTTTGGAGCTGTGTATCCTGGAAAATCCAAAAATGTCAATATATAACGGAGCAGTAAACAAACGTTTCAACCTGAGCAAACATCTGTGAGATCCACAGCAAAGCTTAGACAAAGCTTCTGTCTGCTGACAAATGTGTGAATTGTGGGATGGAGAAACAGCTGGACCGTCATGGAGACAGACGCATCCTAATATGAATACGTGCTGACCATCATTCAAAACTCACACAACACTTACTCTGCACAGAACACACGCGGCCAAAGTCTCTCTCTCTCTCTCTCTCTCTCTCTCTCTCTCTCTCTCTCTCTCTCTCTCTCTCTCTCTCTCTCTCTCTCTCTCTCTCTCTCTCTCTCTCTCTCTGAGCGGAAGGAGTGCGGAGTGAACGGAGCGTGGTGAGAGGTGAATTGTTTGCTAGTTGTCTGTTACTTCGTTTATTTTCGGTGTCGTTTCTGGTGTGAATGTGTGTTGGTGTGATTGTTGCTTCTGTGTGATTGTAACGTCTGTGTGCTTTAGTCTGTGCGTGTTTGCAGCCGGTCGGCATGCTGCGCGCTTCGGTGGACCTCACGGGGCTCACACGGAAACACGGCGTCAAACTGGCGCCGGGCTTCCCGTGTTCCGTGGAGGACTGCGGGCTGGCCGTGGGGGGGGTCGTGGGTTACGGCAGCGTGAAGTCCGCCGCGCGGATGAACAACGCGCTGGTCCTCTTCGTGGACAGCGTTGAGAAGGCGCGCGAGGTGGTGGCGAGCGGCGTGGTGGTGCGCGGGACGCGCGTGCCCGTGCTGCCTCTCGCCGAGCCGGCTGTCAGAGTCACGGTGGCGAACGTTCCGCCGTTCGTGCCTGACTCTGCGCTGCTCGGCGAGTTGGCGAAGCACGGGAAAGTGGTGTCCGGAGTAACAAAGGTGTCCTCGGGGTGCAGGTCACCCTTGCTGAGGCACGTGGTGTCTCACAGGAGACAGCTCCACATGGTCCTCACCAAAGACCAGGCCCTTGACATCGTGATAAAGGTGAGGATCGACGCGTTTGATTACGTCATGTTTGCCACTTCAGACGACGGGAGGTGTTTCAGGTGTGGCAGAGAGGGACACCTGGCGAGAGCGTGTCCAGGGAAGAAGCCCTCCAGTCAGGACCAGGCCCAGGAGGCTACTGGGGGGGCAGGGAGGAAGAGGGAGCTGGTGAGGCCCAGCAGGTCAGTGAGGAGGTGAGCGAGGCCCAGCGGGTGGGCGAAGGGGTGAGCGAGGCCCACCCGGTCATTAAGGTGGGTGAAAGAGTGAATGGGGGTGTAAGTGTGGAGACGGGTGAGGGGGTGAGTGTGGAGACGCGTGGGTCACAGCCGATCAGTCAGGGGGGGGGAGGGGGTGAGTGTAGGAGTGGATGGGGGGTTGAATGTAGCCCAGCGGGCAAGTGTGTGTGACGGCGTGAAAGAGGGGATGAGTGGGGTGCATCACGGTGAAGGAGTTTGTCGGGGCGGCTCAGACAGTGAGGAGGAGATGGAGGAGGAAGGGGTGGAATTTAAGGTCCCCCAGAGAAAGAGGAAGACGAGGAGCAGTAGTGGGGGCTCTCAGCCAAAGAAGGGGGGGGCGTCGAGCAAAGGGGGGGCGGGAGGTGGAGAGTCCGATTCCTCTTCGGGGTGGGGCTCTGCCATCAGCGTCTCCTCAGGCGGGACGGCCACCAAAAGGTACGGGGCGGGGCAGATGAGGGAGTTCCTGCTGGCCACCAAGAACGAGAGAGGGGTGAAGCTGGAGGAATACTTCTCCGACATGGAGAAGTTTGCCCGCTCCGCCAGGCATGGCAGTACCAAGAAGGGCGCTGGAGACTTCACCCAGCAGGACGTCTTCAGGCTGAGGAAGTTCCTCGTAAAGATAAACCGGGAAGGAGGGAGCACAACTGGGACCGAGTGAGGCGTCTGTCCGGCTGAGGAGCATCCTGAGCGGGGAGGCGACCCACCAACGAAGAAGAGCTGCGGAGGACTGATTATATATATAAATATGCACATTTCATTATTACATACCTGTTAGATTATATACGATTACTGTTTTTTGTTATGTTATGTAAAATAAAGGTTTTTCTAAAATCAAAAAAAAAAATCTCTCTCTCTCTCTCTCTCTCGCTCTGCCCTTTGTTTGAGCCCCTACAGATCTCAATAACACACAAGCATGAATCACATTTATGAGCTGATCTGGAAGCGTCGCTGCACTCATAAACACACCAGCCGACCCAATCTCCTCCCATAAAGAACGCCGTCACACAGCTAATGTCTCCTGGAAGGTTTGTCGGAGGGCAGAATGAGAGTTTGCAGGGAATGGACAAGCTGTCCTTCAGGGTTTGAGGGAAGTTTTGGACGGGGGAGGGAGGTGTGTGGGGGGGCGGGGGGCAAATCACACTTAGCGCTCATTTTAGGAGTCTGTGAAAGTTTATTAAGTCTGATCCAGAGACTGCACTCGGCCTTGAATGATACAATGAAGAGCAAAAAAACGTTCTCTGAACTTTAGTGCGACTGTCCACCCAAACACGAGGCTTTTGTCATTTGTGTGGCGCAGCCTGGTTGAATGACAGTTGAAAGTAAGCAGTACACAAGCCGCAAAACAAGTTTTTACAGTAATATTGCGATGAAAAGGTTTATGTCAGCGCTGATTTAAAAATGTTTCCCATGCAGACCATATGGGCCCGCTAGAAAGAAGCGGCGATGTCATGAATGATTTATTTTGCCATTGCTTTTATTCATGACAGCCATAAATGACCTTTTCAACCAAAAGGAGCATGACGGGAGGGTGACAGGCCCGTAAGGAAAATGTAGAGCAGATAAAGGTTAACAGCTGATTGGTGGTCAGTTCTACAGCCCTCCGCTCTCGACACGCCACTTTAACAAGCAATGCGCTAACATCACCTCTCGCCTCAGTGGGAATATCCACAGAGCCCATCAGATCAATGACACGTTTTTGAGCCACAGAATGCAGATAACAGGATCTCACTCTGGGATCATGTGATTTTAAAGGTCATTCTTTAACACGTATTAAAAGGGCTCGGCATTGCTTCTAGAAGTGGTCATTATATTGATTTACATGAACTTACACTCCACTGGAGCCCAGATGCCTCTAATGGGCTCTGAGAAAGCTGAAGCTGTACACCACGAACATCGAGACATTAAGGGGAATTGTGCTTCGCCATCTGTGTCCTCATGATACATCAGTCTCAGTGTGATCTGCACGCTGTTTGAGGCCTCTAAAAAGATGCAATCGAACAATCTTGATTGTAGCGCAGCTCTGAGGGCTTTTAGACCAGAGAGCAAATCATCACAACATGTTTTTCACACGCGAGTCCTGTGCAGTCCTTGTTATTGCTGTTATTAGCTGCATCTGCGTTGTCACTGCTCTTGGATGCTCCTCAGTGGATTCACAGATTCATTTGATTGAGGCTATTTCTCGGACCAACTCCAGTCTCTCCTCCATAATCCAATTCATCAACTCTGAGTCATAATTCTCTCTAATCTCTAAAGAAACAACAATCTCAGAAACCCTTGTTATCTTTGGTTTGGAATTTAAATTGGTGACGTGCTATATTTGGCGACTCATCCCATGCTTCCCCTAATCCCGATGGTGTTGTCAGCAGCTTTGATGCAGGACAAATCTATGTTTGAGGGAGAGTTTATCACTGAGAAGGCAGCTCTGCGAAGATCAGAGGCATGTTTTTTTCCGAATCGGGCAGCTAATCTGGCTCGGAGCATACAGGGTAGCTGGCCTACCTTCTTAGTGAATGCAGAGCCGTGCTCAAACTTGACGCCAATGTTTGCAAACGCACAGGATTAGCCTCTCCTGCTTGCTCGCACTTTGAAGTTGCTGGTGTGTTTTTGCATTGCACAAGTGGGCCTAAATAGATCCTTCGTTTTCGCTCGACTACCAGATTAGATTCCCATTTCGCATTCTGCTTTTCGTGCAAAATGTGACCCCCTGTGTGACCCAACACTCAGGGAACCGCTTCACACCTGACTTGTAGAGTTCACGGCTGGACATTTAGAGAGGCTATATTTGCTTTTATTACAAGCACACAGAGAACTCTCTAAATTTAATTTCCCTCACGGGTCATCAACGTGTGACTGAGAAATCATTCCTCATTTAATAATGGGGCTGTGCAGATGTCACCTGGTGCTTCCGATGCAGCACCTTTGATTAAGCTTTACTGCTTAATACCAGCTTTTACTACTAAAGATGAGAAATACACCTCCACCGTGGAACACCTTTAAATGACTAGAACACCTTTACGATGCTACAATAATACTAACACACATATAAGGGACATACTCCCCGTGATGACCGCTTCAATGTCCTTTCCGAGGAGGAAAAGCGTGTTAATGCTCCCGACACGGCCGTCCAAACTAAGTAGGTTTTGCTTTGCAGTTTAGTGGCAGCTACACTTCTGGTGTGGAAAGACCTTCACAAGCAGACACACGTTTCTGTTAACCTCGTATTGTTAAGGCTGATGGACTGAAGTGTTTGTGTCAACCAGCATGGTGCTATACTTCTTCACGCAGCATCAAAATATCTTCATCTCTGATTTTAAAATATATCCAACATTATCTTCCTTTTTAAAAGTAGAGTCTGTAAAATGTAAGGGAAGCCATTAGCAGAAATTGAATTAAATATTTATAGGTTTATGGGTGCATAAATCACCCAAAACCAAGAATCTGTATCATAATCCTATTATCGTAGCGCATAATGAACACTTTATAGCTACTTAGGGGTGCAAGGCCTTTTCACTCCGTCAAGGGTGATGTGTGCTCTCCACACTCTAATGACTCTAAGGCCATATCTGTGTTATCAGGTCGAGGTTTGCTTGACTTGACAACAATGATGGAACTCCCTTGCAGCCTGGTAGGTGTTCTCACGTCCCCGGTGGCTTTGCAGCTTAAGCCCATCCATCTCTGAATTGACTATATTTAGACGCATATGACTGGCCTTGATGGCGACAGTATTCATGGGCAGTGTGAATCAGTCCTTCCAGGCCCCCCTGTGCGCTCGCCCGCTGTGATTTAGTGTCCTGGGAACCATGAATTTCAGCCAGACACTTGAGGAGAAGGCGCGACGTGATTTATGCTTTTGTTTACAGGGTGCTGTGGGGACCTTAATGTGGCAGTGATGAGCGGGGGAGAGGGGCAGTGGACAGTGAACATAAGTGCGTGAGGAACCTGCATGCATAAAAAGAAGTTAAGTGCGTGAATGAGGACAGGATCAGGAGGAGGGGGAGGAGGGGAGGACGGGAGGGGGGGTTGGGAAGCCTCCATGTGCACCTCTGCATATTTGTGAGAATTCACAGGGGAGGCAACACAAATCACCAGAAGCTTTATTTTTAACTGCTGATACTTCTTGACAATATACAGTATAGTACGCGGCATACTTTGATACGGTTTGCATTCATCAGCCAAAGAGCCACATAAAGGTGTGTGTACACATCATCCAACAGAGGACTGCTTCCGACTGAGTGCCGGTCAAATGATGATCCTCCATTGATGTCCCTTTAAAGACGCCATCCTTCATAAATAAAAGCTCAGTCCATTTGTGGGAGTGCATGAAATGAGCTGTTAGTCAGCAGATTAAAGTGGCTTCTACCGGAGCTCCCTCACCTGTCTGACCGGGCGCCTAGCGATAATATCCTCGGTGGGAGAAGTGCCCCCCGTTATTTACAGACAGATGTCAATGATGTGTTGTAGATGAGAGAGGTGTTCTCCTTGGGGATGGGTGTGAAGGGTGTGTGAAGGATGTGTGAAGGATGTGCTTGTTAACAGACCGGAGGGAAAAAATAACCCTAAGCATAACACACACGCACACAACACACACACACACACACACACACAGATGTGCATGTGCATGTGCATGGACGTTGCCAGACTCCATTGTTCTTACTGTGGAAAAGAGTTTATCGTTTCCAATTGTAATTCTCGCATCAAAGGAGGGAACCTCACATCCTTGGAGGTAATTACTGTAATACCTTGACAAATTCCAGAGGAATATGCACTCTTTATATAAACAGTGGAAACATGGGAGTGTGTCTTTCGCTCTCTACTAACTTTCACCTTTTCCTCTGACAGCCACAGCAGCGGGCAGGAGGGCTGTTTAAAGAAATACAAACAAGGTAAAGATGTACTTGGGGAAAACACAGGCAGGAAAGACCATTTTTGTACCTGACTCATGTACCTTTTTATTGGCAAAAGGTCAAGAAATAGTTGACAATTGTTGCACTCAAGCACCTCCCATTTGGGTTTTGAACTGAGCAAGACCAACTTCCAACAAGAATTGTGTGAGTCTTGGCTACAATATCAACTTACGCGTTTGAAAATACTCCAAACACAACTCCCACAAGGTATTCAATATAATATGCAAATAAGTCCAGAGAACGTGAACACGGCGGTGCTTATGTACATTCTCTACACAGGTAGACATTGCTGCAGGTCTATGAACGATCTGACTGTTTATTTTAAGGCCTTGTTTACCCTCTTTTGCTTTATTCAACATGCTTTGGTAATGAACGTATTCATATTAAAAATTTCTCAAAAAACACTGAGCCAGAGAGCATACACGGCATATGTACTTGCGAAACATGTAAAGAGCAAAAAACTGTGTGAAAAGGAAAATGAATGTAGCCTGGCTAACGTCATACCCTGATCTCTGGATCACTGGGTCTGGAAACCACATGTTCATTTCCTTGTATTAGAGGCGTGGTTTACGGATGGGGGGGGGCATCTCTGCGGATACGGGCACATAAGGTCCGCGGAAGTTTGCTGGCGGGCCGTAGTTTGGGGACCCCTGATATATATGGCCACTCTACAGACATGCTTTTATCGAGAGAAAAAAAACGAGAGGTTAGCGTTGTTAGGGGTGAGAGTCGCACAGGAGTCAGCGCATATTTAACGTCATCGTCTTGCTGCACCCTCCCCGCTCTGTGATTGGTGCCCTATCTCAGGGGCAAATTTGCTCCATGCTTTCCAGACTGCCTTGCAGCCCGAAATAAATCGCACGCGCAAGGCAGCTTGGGAAAACCCTAGGCTAAAATGAATCATCAATAAAACATTGTTTACTTGTAAATTCACCATTTTAACTTAAACGCTGATACCAAAGTCCATGTTGTGTTCACCTCTCACATTGCTGACACTTATTGTGGAGTTCATTTGATAAAGGCGGATTACATGTGGATTTAATACACATGCAACAGAAAGTAACTCTTACTTTTTTACGTTTTTTGTCAAAAAGGGAAGAGGAGGGAAGCTAAAATTAAAGTTCAGGTAGATGTCACATTCCAAGTTTACAACACCGCTTCCTGTTTCCACACCAAAGCGCTTGAAAGCTGCGCCGCATTCCTTGAATAAAGAATGGTGACATTTTGCGCTGATGGAACCTCAGGCATCGTCTTCAGCAGAACTTGTCTAGTTGATTACGCTTCAGAAAAATTAGACACGGTTTGGACCAAATAGGAAGAGAGTTATTATTGTATAAAAGTCTATGGAAAGTGTTTCCTTGCTGGAAAAGTCAATTTTGTACCAGTACCGCTATTTTACTTTGGTTTCAAGGGAGTAGCTCCATTACCATTCAGGCCAAAACAAACTCAACACAAAGTTCATTTGAATCGAGGTTAAAAAAATTCTCTCTACTGCTTCAGGGCAAAATAAAGTTTTCCGACAGGAAATCTTATTGATTGTTGAACTGAACTGTTGTTTTAAACAGTAAAACCATAGTTAGAGGCAAAGTAAAACAGAAAGTTGTCAGCTTTGCATACTGTTTGTAGGAGGAGGAGAAGGAATGTTGTTGTCATGTTGTCTGTCAGACTGCTGTTGGATAACGGCTTTGTGGTGAAACTGTTCACAGCATCATAATACAATCTATCTATATCCTCACGGTTTTATCTTCTGCTCTCACACCAGCTTGCTAATTACAATCGCAATTTGTCTCTTACCTCTTGCCTTTTCTCTCTGTTGGCTGTTCAATCATCTATGAGCACTGCGGACTGTTGTTATCTCCCACTATCGCTGCTCCTCCACTCACATCTGCAACAAAGCGTGGACGTTGCGGACTGCTGAGTCACTTCCTGTAGTGAGAGCTATTGTCTCTGCGATGCTCTGACTTACTTTCAGTTGCTTTTCCTTCCTTCTTTCCTTCCTCTACGTCTAATGAAAAAGTCCTGTTTTCGTTTTCTCTATATTTTATCTACTCACTAAGCTTGTCAGTTACAATCTTTATCATAAATTCCAGCTGTTACCAGGGTAATTGAGTTTAGCTATTAAGCAAACCCAAAAAGTTTGCTGCTGGTTGCATTGTTGTTTTTATGAACTGAGATAATGTTCAGCTTCCCTGTTACGCCTCCATCAGACTAGGCCGTTTGCTCAAAATACGTTTTTTCTAAGCCAAAAACCTCCACTTTAGTACAACACCAGACTTTATGGTTTTACCATCCACATGCCAGTCAAGGACTGATTTATATGAAAATTGTATAACTAAAATAACTTATTAACAACACGATCAAAAGAGTTATCACATCTTTAAATTCTAATCTGTCACCAAAAGGACTCACTCATTGTACCGCACTGTCAACAAAGCAGACGCTGATTACAGCACACAGAGGGAGAGCGACTCCATTCTCAGTCCTCTATAGCTGCACACCAAGTAGTTTTTGTTTTATTAACGCTCTTAATGTGGTTAATTCCTCCTTTAAATAATGATAATGCACCAATATCTTATATTTCTCTAACAATTGCCCATTTTCAACATTATTTTGTTCAAAGTCCTAAAGGATTAGGAAAATCTGCTGAAACAGACAAGGACTCCAGATAAACCCCACTGATTTGCCTGATTGCACCAAGCTTCAGTCCTGCACACGGCAATCATCTATTTATAGATATCAGAGAAACCTAAGGTGGAAATGGACAAGAGCGATCAGACAGAACACAATCCGATCGCAGTATGTTCTTCCTGTTTAGTGTAAATTACATTTAAATACATCATTTGGCATAGAGACATGCCCAGCCTGTGTATTCATTATTTTAGGCTCTGTTGGAGGGGCTTCTAATACTGACAAGATGAATGTGCTTCACCAGATGGGACTCGATGAAGCCATGCTCACCACAGTTTTCATTTCCTCTTCGGCCAGAAACGCTTTTTGAGATTTTCCATTAGGGCCTGGAACCACACCAGCAAGCTCAGGCTTAATTTATTTGGCCACAATGTCGGCTGTGATGTGTGGCGGCGATTGTAATGAGGTTTTAATGGGCTTCTGTCAATAACAATTTGCTGTACTTTGTGTTTAGGAAGAGAGTAACACTAAAGCCCTACAGCAGCTGCTTGGGATTTTCAGAAACAGTGTAGATCCATACTGCCGCATGCAGAGTTTTACATAGGGCTTTATGCATGCTGTCCTCATACTTTTTGCAGGGGTAAAGTTGGAACCAAAAGTATTCACAGACTCCGGCGGAAAGAAATGATGGATTTATTTTTCAGAAAGCAGGCGTAAATGAGTGAGGGGAGCAGATCCGGGCGGTCTGATGGGAATTCAAGCTGGGCCAAAGCAAGAGCTCAGTTATTCGGTGGCAGGCAGGCAGAGGGAAGTGATCCTGGAAACACAGCGGTATCGTTTCCCCAAAAAATCTAGCAGCACAAAGAAATACTTACACTCCAGTGTTCGACCCAGTGACGAGTGGCTGAAGAACAAGGGTTGCTTAGCAGCCTTGTGGTGAGTTGGATGCAAGGCGGCTGTGGGTAATCAGCTGGAGTGAAAGCGAGTAGTGAGGGGAATAAATACAGGGAAACACAGGGAATGTACATGACACACGCCTGTTTAGTAAATGATCTGTATGTAATCCATCAGTCACTCTGGTTGTGTGAGTCGTTGATCAGTAGAGGGCACTTTACCCATTGCTGTTTTCCCAGCCTTAGTAAGTCCTCACAACACACTATGCATGTACTAAGGGTGTATTATTATGCAATCCTATCTGGCACGTGGATGGAATAGTGTATCGGTCAAAAAGTGTCATAAAAGGACTCCATCATCATGTGGATCGATATATATATATATATATATATATATATATATATATATATATATATATATATATATATATATATATATATATATATATATATATCATATGTCTTATGATCTCCGTTCATCCCAACCATGGTGTGTGTGTGTGTATATATATACATATATGTATGTATGTATGTATGTATATATATTAGGGCTGTCAAAAATAGTGCACTAACAGCGTTAATTAGATGTTTGTCGTTAACTACGTCAATTTTTTTAACGCATTTCAGGCATGCGCAGTGTGACAAATTATTCAGGTCAGGAATGTGTCCGAAATGCAGTTGTTGTTGGACTATTATGACAAACAAATCCTCCTCTTGGCGACTTTTGTGTCAAAAGCGACTAGAGACAAATCTAGTGACATGTACACAGCATATTTCTCATCATTTAAACAAGTCTCCTGATCGTATTGCTCTCTCCCCCTTCCGCCTGCTGAGCTGTGGACGTGTGTGAGAGACGAGGCCGTAAATCCCAGGGGGTCAGGACCCCCCATCTAAGGGTTGTCCCCCCTAGAAATATCATTAAAACAATACTGTGTATTTTAAATAACATAATAATGTATACTTAGAATATCTGTGTAAGAAGTAAAACAATACAAACCCCCCAAAATGCTTTTTAAGTTTCGAAACATTTTGAGTCCCCCCTCCCTTGCCTCACAGTGGTTTGGTCCGCTGCCTGTTGCACGTCAGGATATAGCTTGTGCGATCTGCACTCGACTCTCAGTCACATGGTAGTGACAGGAACTAGTAAGTAGGCGGTCTAAGGCTATTTTATTCACATTAAACATCGGATAAAGTTTTTATTTTCTCAAATACAAATGATGCTGAGTAATTAATGAATTAGTCATGACAAAAAAGTCTGCTATGCTAGTGTAATATAATGTAGTGTTACCCAGCTTGTTTAATATGCCCCCCACTACAACTAGCTGACGTTATTATTTGTGTGCGCTTCAGAAATGTTATGTTTATTGTCCCCCCCTATTGTTAGATCAGATTTACGCCCATGGAGAGCGAGAGAGGCAGACCGCTCAGCGCACTTTTTTGGAGTTTTACCGGACACCTCCCGGTTTGTTATTTCTCCCGGGAAACGTTGCATATGTGGATTAATCATGATTAATCATGATTAATCCACTGAAAACTCTGATTAATTTGATTAAAAATTTTAATCATTTGACAGCCCTAATATGTGTGTATATATATATATATATATATATATATATATATATATACATATATATACATATATAGTATGTGTTGGAGGTGCCCACAGGTGTGTTCCTACCTTAACACTATTTTTTATTTATTATTACCTTTTAGTGTTATTCTGTTTTTCTTATGTTTTTCCATGGTGGGATATAGACATAATTTTTTGAAATACATTTCTTATTGAACGGACTTGTTTAATTGTGGAGATGTAATATATCATGCTCTTTACTGCAGCGCTTGTGATTTGGCTCATGCGCTCATCTGTAGTTCACAAGAGGTCTCCAAGCAAAAAGGAGGCAAAAATGAAGGGATTTTTGGCTATGATGAGTTTTCTGTCATCAGTTCTCTGGCTGTCTATCTCCCTCTATCAATCCATCCATCCTTCAGTCCACCCCTTCACATACATCTCTCCCTATGCCACGGTGGCAAATTGATTGTTCTGAGCTCGTGGGAAAAGGCAGCCTCTGGGGACACACAGCGGAGGACCGGTCTGCCAGCACCTCTATTTTAATGAAAAACTAAAGCCCAAGCAATCTCATACATGCTGCCACACATACACAGCATGGACACACTGCAGTGAGCCTGTGGGTAGACCTGGGCCCATAATCACCTATGCTGTGTTGAGTCCCGCTGGCCTCTCAATCGGAGTCACCATCTTGTTTTCCCAGCTGAATGGGAAATGCTGGAACGTCAGATCTGCCTTTTGCTGATATCGAGTGTTCTGATGAAAACTAAGGTCTCTTGTGTGAATACATAAATGAGGAAGTTCAATGCAGTGTTAATATTTTCCGTGTCACATTCAGATGTACGTTTTACCACACTAAACCTCAGGGATAAATAATGTACACAAACCCCCCCTATCCACCCTGTCCACAGAGTATATTTCTTTCTTCTGGGCAGTAATTGGTGTTTCTCCAAGCCAGGGGCATTTTAAGCAGCATCTACTGTTTATGATACACTGACTGTGTAAAGCTACCTCATACAACCCTTTAGTGTCTCTGGATTCCTCCCCAACAACCTAGTTTATCCTTTTAACCAGCGTAGCAGAGAGAGAGAGAGAGAGAGAGAGAGAGAGAGAGGTTTTTATTTTTTGGGGGGTTGGTGGTAGTGCTGGAAAGAGTTTGGAAACCACTGGATTGCGGGTAGTTCTTCAAATGCAGCCTAGCGCAAATTAATTCGGGTGCCGACAACTTGATTTGAATGAAATGTTTTATGCACACAACTTGAGGCCGAACTGTTAACTAGGCTTAGCTGCAGTGCAGACATTTCCCTCCTCGCTGGAGCCGTTCCCAACCCAATCACACAACTGCAGATGCTCGCCTGTCGAGGAAATGTGCTCAGCTGGAGTTTGTTTGTGTTGGGTGCACACACGCCACTCGTCCCTCACGCCTCAGCCTTGATTGAAAGCCAGACTGACGAGCTGTTTATTTAAGGAGTTGATTTTTCTCCCTTCTCTGATTTTGCCTCCCTCCCCGACCTGTCATGCTGCTGCATCTGGCCGATCGATAATGTCATTCTTAACCCATAGCTGCCGTGTGCTCCAGTAATTACCTCCTCCATTATCTGACCACATCTCATTATACTGTGAGCCGCTTTCATAGACTAAAGGCTGATAAGCGTGCGTGAAGCCCTTTTACACACCAGTGTGCTGGATTACTCCGACAAACAGACAGACAGGCCTGTCACCTTTCTTCACTCCGTCGCCTCTCTTCCTCTCTTTACCCACTCAATCAGATAGCCATTAGCCAGTATTGGTCCCCAGGGCTACTGCCTCACATGCTGCACATCCATGGGAGCGTTTCCATTCAGCGAGATGCCTCACCTCCTCGCCTCACTGTGATAGCACTTGCAGCCCCGGGGAAATAAAAGATAGTCTCGACCAAATCAAATTCACAGCACGGCGGGGGAAGAGGATGCCATGGATCAGTACGTAACCGGCCTGTTAAGGCTCCGTCTGCGCAGTGTTGAGACCGGGCTGGAGGTTTGAGATTGTCCTTCAGGGCTGCACACATGATTTGGGCCGTGGGTGATGGCCTCAAGATGGTGAAGGCTTAAGGCTTGTAGCAGAGTACTGGACCAGTGTGCTTCACAACAATGGAGAGGTGAATTAGTTTGGCATTGCTTGGTAATGGTTATGCGATTTTCAAATAGTTTCCATGTTAAAGAGGAAAGGAAAGGCACAAATTATTTGAATAGCACGTTTCCACCACAAGGCCATTCAAAGGGCTCCACATAAAATAATTCAATCAACACAGCAAAAGAAACAGAAATGTAAAAGCAAATAGTGAACATTGAAAACAGACATTAGAACAAACTAAACAGACTAAACAGTATGTTGTACTTTGTTGCAGATATGTGGAGATTGTTTTCTGACCCACCCGAGGTGACCTGAGGGGTTTGGATGGTTCGTAAGGTACGTAGATTAGGAGGATGTAGGTGCATCTCTGATGTGAGGAGAAGGTTGGGGATCGGAGCTGGTCCTTGATGATACAGTAGGAGACTCCTCCTCTTGGCTCTTACCCGAATGTCTCTGCAGGCCATGTTGTGCGGTAATCTCCTGTTTAGACACTTGTCTTGCAGTGACAGATGACGTGGGACAGAAGGTAAAATAGATTAGAGGTAAACAGTCTTACCCCAGGTTTGTTCAGGTAAACACCATTTGCCTTAAAAAGATGTCCGCGCTCCCAGAAATGATTGAAATGGTTGACAAAATGCACTGAATGGTCAGTTGACATGCATTTATTTAGAGCAAACAGCCTGCTGGATCTTTCATCTCCTCCTCTGACAGGTGGAGGCATCACTTCCATTGATAAACACCTCGGCATTGACACAGCCGACTGTGTTTAACGGATCCTTTAAGTCTCGCTTCAGAAGTTCAGACCGTTGCTTCACAATCTCACAGCTTCCAGTATGCAAAACTATCTTTTTCACCGTGGAGTGCCACGATGCCCGGCACACATCTCCCGCGTTGGAGACCATATCTTTTGGAAAGCAGCAATATTTTGGTATTCTTGCTGCACATCCTTCCAAAATCTTTCACAGCAAAGTCACCAACAGTCAGAGTCTGAGGCTCAGTCCGCAGCCTTTTGCCTTCACATTCACTCCCAGTTCTTACCCTTCTTTGCGAATATAGCTGATTATTATCCATTTCATCACAAGGAGATTTAGGTGGCGCAAACCGGTTTCTCAGTTGGAGACACCTACATTATTAGGTGTGTGTGTGTGTGTGTGTGTCTTCATATTCATTTCAATCTATAGCTGCTCTTGTATCCATCCTCCCTCTTTTCGAGGTGTTAAGGGAGACGTGGCGTGTGGCCTGTGAGAAAGGAATCAGTGTTGTGTTCTTCCTCATCAGCTGTCTCTCGGCCCCCGGCTGCTCGTTATGCGCCCGGCTATCAGCTGGATGGCAGTTTGCTAATGGTGTCAGCGGACTTGGATTAGCTCTCTGCCACGCTCGAGCGCACAACCCCTTTCTTGCCGGAGACGCACCTGAAATTGCCTGAAATACCAGAGCCATTAGGGTCGAATGGTTAATGGGAGTTTAAACAGAGAGGGATCGAGGAGCTGCAAGGGAGGGAGGGGGAGGCACGGCGACATCCCACCGCTGGACGGTCTCAGGCTTTGTTTCCCACTCTTACTCTCTGCGGACTGGCCGAAGGTGTATAAACACATTACTTCTGCAGTGGCGGGGGATGACTCATGACTTTTCTTGCAAGGCGCTGCAAATTACTTTTATTCCCCCGACTCCTGGGAGAATGGTTGATGTGGAAGAGAAGCACATTTTATTTCAATCCCCTTCACTTACCTGGTATTAGAGACGTATTTACAACCATTCAAAATGACCATTACAACAAATCATCGCCGTTGTAAAAAACAAAATAGAGGTCATTCCGTGTGCAAATGAGGTTTGTACTCAATAAATGTAAAACAAAGCAACTGGAGTCATTCCTTCCTTTCACGCTGGGTTTTAGAATTAGTCTGAATTGACTGTGTTAGTAATGAAAGCGTTGTCGATCAGCGTGTCTGATCAATCAATATCCACAAAACGGTTGAATTTACCCTCATTACAGCAGTGTCAGAATATCGAAATCTAGACATCAACGTCAGTATTTGGAAGATTAAACTAATTTAATTCAACGGTCAAGAAGTGTTCTTTTCTTTTTGTGTTTTTTTGTCCTGGTGTTTCTAGACAATCAGGAAAGATAAGCACTTCTTAGAGGTCATCAGCTGTAAGAGCTGGGGTGCTGGGGGAGTGCGATCAGAGAGAAAAACATGTTTTTATTGCTCTTTCGTTTGTGCGTTTTTGATAGTCAATTGTTTGGGATGATTTATTGACCACGGGCTGCAAGTTTTTCTTGCGTCTGCGACCGTACGTGCTACAATTCCAAATAGGATGAAATTAGTGTGCTCTCAATGAAGGCTGTGTAAACATAGAAAAGGAGGCTTTAATCTTTTTAGTATTTTTGTATTCATCTGTTTGAGTGGGTTGCAGATGTGTATGCCAATAATGAGTGTATGGGGGGCCTTAGCAGGGGTGTGTACCTGTCTAATGAGGTCGTGGGATTTAGATGCTGAGCTGGAGGCTGTCAAAGGCCGAGGTGAAAGGCTAATTCTCTGGAAGCTCATGATCAAGTGGCATATGAAAGGGTCAACACAGTTTATTGGTGAGACTCACAGGCTTTTTTATATCGAAGGCCAAAACTGAAAACAGTGGATGGAATGAGAGCATAGGCCTTGGGAGACTCCAGGTGTTGTAGCGTGTGGTGGAGGATCATGTAAACAGCCTCCTCAGCAGACCTGTTGGCTCGACAAGGCAAACTATATCAATCCATCAGAGAGGTCTTGATAGATTTGAAACAAAAGAGAGCACAAAAAGAGAGGATGCTGTGCTCAAAACACCTACATGACCACAGATGGTCTGAAGTCACTGTGGCTGGAGACCTTTGTGTACACAAGTATCATATTGCTGATCAGGGTCTTTGAGAATATTTAGGGTAATGACTGGTGGATGTTTCTGTTGTGTGCTGCGCCAAAGAGCCTTCCAACAGCTAGAGGAGACAGGTGGTACTTTCCACACTTTTCAATTTCCACACAGAAAGGCAAAGCCCACACAGTGTTTCTGGACCAGATCTAGAAGCACAGGGGGCAAACTTTGCGTGGTAACACCCCATCCAGAGAGTGGGCAACACAGGGGCACAAACATCCTTGCATGGGCTCAAGTATCATCTTTCTCTGGGCCAAGAGGGACATTTAGGCACGTAGGCTGCCCGTTACAGTGTGCCAGATCAAGTATTGGCATATCTAGGATGTTTAGCCACAGCATGTGTCTGGAAATATAATCCATTTATTTCGGTCCCCTACTCGTCCATTGTACACAGCCAACCAACAATAACTGCCAAACTAAACTAAATGGCAAAAGCAGGAGGGCTGTCTCCTAAAACAAAAACAACCTTGTAAAAGGTTGATTTTATGTTCAGTTTGTTCGTACTAAACTGACATTTCATTTCTCTGCTGTAACAGAAACAGAAACAAGATATTTAAAATCAACCAAAACGGAAATTACTTTCCTCATTGAATGTGGGTCACTGCAAATATAGACAAAAATAAACCTAAACTTACATTCCTCTCAGAGAAAAAATAAAGAAAAAGCTGTTTTATCTGTCAATGTCACCTTATGATGGGTCACGAGTGACCGCTGCTTCAACTGATGAGTGAAGACGTTTTTTGGAACGGAGAGTTTTTCCAATTGCTTTGGCAGAGTACCTATGATGTATTGGACTCATCACAATGACTCGTTAATTTGATTAACTAGGCGTTGGTCGGTGCTCTTCCTGGACTGCTCAACGAGGGCCGTAAAGGCTGAATAATCCAAATGAATCACAGGTTGTTGGTCCCGGCACAACGGCGTCTTGGCCTGGACCGCAGTTTCCCTGTGAGTGAACCCTGAAATACAGTTTATGTTACCAACAAATCCTTTTTCTTAACATGAGTTAGACATTCAGAAGTTAGAGATGTGTTTTTTACCCAGCCCACACCAACCCAATGGAGCTCCTTCCTTTGGCCTGCAGAGCCAGAGGGTCTGTGCATCCGCACTACAACATCTGTGTGGGTGGGGAGAGCACGGACCTTTGAACACAGACACCCACATTTGCAACTTGAGTAGGTTTTAGCAGTCACGGCATGTCCTTCCCTGATTTGTCGGGCCACCTGAAAAAAAAAAAACAATGGCCTTGATAACAGACAAAATTGTCAGTCTCAGGTGAACTCAGGTGAGTCCCCAAAATGTGCTTTTGTTAACATTACACACACACAAAGAAATAAACTAATATATATATATATATATAAACAACTCTTATTATGAAAGGGAATGTGTCCTTTTTACTGCTTGACTTTTTTGCTTTGGTTTTCTTCCATCTATCAGTTCTTCTTTCTCTCCTCTAGATAAATTCACACACACAGACTGTCCCAAGAGGAGACCAGTTAGTTTTATTTCAGAGATGTGTCTTTCCATCGTTTCAGTCAAACTTGCTATTTTATTGCGAGAAGGATGTTCAGTACACAATTAACAGAGCAGTTCTTACACCACTCCAAAGGCCATGTGTACTTCCAAGAGATGTGCTGCTGAAACAAAGTGGACGTGGCCTCGGCCCACAGCTCTCGTTCTCTGTGATCCTCCCAACTGACTGATGCCTTCTGCCTCACAATACAAAGCCAGAACACATAACGTGAACCTGCCAACGAGAACAACTAGAAGGATTTGCGGCCGTTCCTAATGAGCTGATACCCTGGCCTGCAGCTTTCTCAATGTAACCTACTACGCTGCGTGAAGAAAGTGAAGAAGGGTTGAGTTGTAGCCTTTGCGCATCCTTCATCCAGGAGCCAAAGAGCTCCGTCCCGTCCCCGCTGCGCAGAGCTCTCCATCACTTCGGAGGTTTAGCACTATGAAGCATGTCCCATGTTAAAATTGCACCAATGCATCCAAGTGTGACGTATCTGATGCGCTTTTTTTGAGGTATGTAAAGGCCACACACACAACGACAGGATGAGATTCCTTTGCTTCATAGTTAAATGCCTTCATCCCTCTTGCGTTCTGTCAGTTAAAAGACAAATGTGTGATCCTGAGGCACATTAGATCTTTTAATGGCAGAGCCTGTCTTGGCTTTGGTAATACATTGATTCGGCTTTATCTACGGAGGGATGAGACGCAGCCTTTGATTCAGGTTGAGCCTGCTGTGATCGAGGAGTCTTGCTGCTCGTTGTAGGTGTCCATCTCCAAGATCGACGGCCGGGCCTGCGTAACACGGAACCAGATATCATCCGCAGGTGGCCGGGTACATCGTTTCTCCTTCATTTTCCTCAGCAAAGCTTCTCACCCAATCTTCTGACAGCCATTGCTTAGTTTAAAAGCTGACAACCGGTCAATCTTGGCATTATATTAAATCGTAAAAAAAGTAATGGGAAGAAAGTAGAATTTATTTTATAAATACTTATTTTGTCGATTGAAGCAGATGTTATCCTGTTGTTGTCGAGAGAACACCGTAGTTATAGTGGCAGACTGTGGGTCTCATCATCAATCACAGGTCCTATTGTTAAATATGGGCATTAATGCCTTACTTGAATAGGATGAGGCAAGCGGGCCCGTGAAATGAAGAACGAGGATAGAAAGGCTCGCTGTCATTTGAGCAGCGGCACCACGGCGCAGTTGTGCTTCCTTTGTTGTGCTCTTTTTTACCTCCTCATCATAGTTTGGGATCTACTTTTCACACTTCAATTCAGTTTTTTGGGGGGTATGTTTTTTGCACGTATTCTATCTTACTCCTTTTCCTTTTTTGACATCTGCGAGTAGCGCCTGAACCGGCCCTGCGGGCCTGGCGCCATCTAGACCCATGGAGTTTTGGTTTGGCTGGCGAACAATAAAATTGGACACATTCATACAGTGCTGTGTAAACATTGGAGAGAAAAGCAATGCATCTATGCTGAAACATACCGTCCCTCTCAGTCACAAACACTTTATTCTCTGGTTTTAGCGAAGGAATTGCTGTTGCTGCTGGCGAGCGCCCTGACACAGCGGCTCGCGGCTGAGACCTCCCCGCTGGTGATTCATTGCTTTAATCACTCCGGCTCTTCAACCTCTTACCAGCCACGGCAAGGTTTGACATATCGCTGCCTTCTCGGAGCA
This sequence comes from Apeltes quadracus, assembly GCA_021346845.1. Classification (NCBI taxonomy): domain Eukaryota; kingdom Metazoa; phylum Chordata; class Actinopteri; order Perciformes; family Gasterosteidae; genus Apeltes; species Apeltes quadracus. The sequence goes on from CM037925.1 coordinate 6,144,435, forward strand.
GTTGAGCCATTTGTCCCGTTTAGGACACTGCCTCCCACCCCCCCCCCCCCCAACCAGACAATTAGATGTTACGTACAAAGCTGGTGAAATACAGCACAGCACCGACTTATTGGTCAACTTGAACTCCTTCGTCACAGACCTCATGTGACTCGAAAAAATATTCGACCCACAAATTGATGCACATCCTATAAATACAGGCCGCTTGGTCCCTTTGATTTCTGTCCTCTTGCTTTACTAGACCTCTAAGATTCTCTAAGATTCATAGTGGCCATAGCATTGTATCCACGTCTCAACAGCAACCTTCATAACCTATTGATTTTTCCTGGTCGGTCTTTTTACTGCCACATTAGAGTGGACAGGCTCAATCACTCCTCTTTTTCCCCGTTCACCACCTGCAGGCACAGACCTCAGCGGCTCTGTAGGCGACAGCGGAGTCCCATCATGTGTCGAAGTTTGAGTTTTTAGCAGTCCCAATGCTGCCACTAAAGAGAAAGAAGCCTCAGAGACAGTTCCCTCTCAGAGCAGACGAGGACAGGATGGTTGGCTGGCTGAGAAAGTCTTGCAGCCTCTCAAATCTCACGCAGAGATAAAGGGTTTGTCTGAAGTCAGCTACAAACGGAGGCGAGGGCTCATTCATTGCTACTCCTGAGCGGTTTTGTGTTCGCTTTCCCTATTTAATTTATCTCCCAACTTACCACAACTGTCCTCTCCTGCACTCACTGTTCTCCCCGACAAAAGCAGGGCAGCCAATGACATGCGATTGTGCAGGTGGATGATAGTGTGCATGTAGTGTGAATCAGGTGAGATGTCGCCCCTGTGAGGTACGGCAGCGAGTAGGGCAATGCAGCGGGAGGCTTGAGTGAACCTTTCTTCTCCCAGTGAGAGGGAGAGCTCGGCTCCACCAGAGGAGCCAGAACATCCCGCCAGAGTCAGAGGCACAAAAGAAGCCAGTGGTCACTTCCCTCAACTTCACCGCGGCCGGTTTTTGTTCTTTGATCTTCTCTGATATGCTTGCATGGCCAAAAGTGAGTGAAACAGCTGAACATAAATGCTCCGAATGGCCTTTATCAGTTAGCATCGGCAGCATTGATTATAGAGCCGTGCTGTGATTTGATCAGTAGGCTGGAATGCTGGATCATGCTCATCTAGATAGTAGGGGCCATTGCTACGCCACGCTGGGTGACACAAAAGGGAACAAAGTTCGCATGTGTAGGGTGGGTGGGTCAAACAAACACATAACTCTCACTTCATGTCCAACACACTATTGTACGTTTTCTATCGTACAAAACATACTTAATACTTTGGTGTTAAGGGTTTTATATTAAAACCCAATGCATATTTTTCTCATCCTAAACCTGGAGTAGGTTTGTTTAAATTGAAATTGTGGAAAGAAAAAACCTGTTTAAAACTGTGTCTGTTTTTCAACATGCGTGTAGGAGCAGTTCTCCAATCCTGGGACATTACAATGGTTGTAATAACAACGGATTGTAGCTATTTCATTTTAATCATGTGACATTCCCACAAGATTTGTGAATCTATATATTGCCAAGCAAAATTCTGTGAGTTATTCATTACATGTCTTAGACTATGTATCTACTTCTGAGTGATGAAGGAATGAAAGAAGGAACTAGGTAGTGAACAATCATCAAAAGGAAGAAGAGAAAAGGTGAAGCTCTGCAGCCTTCTGTGTGTGCATAACTTAAGAATAACATTTTAACTTTGTATGTACCGCCATGGTTTATTCTGCCGGCACAGCATGTCTGTGCTCTTGGCAGTCGGTACGTTCTGTGAGAGACAGTAGGCCGCAAAAGAGAAGTTCTGTTTGGATCAGCTCTTCTCTGTCCCGGGGAAGATGCTTGCCCCAGCTTGTCGCCTCTCTATATTCCTTACCCTGCTGTCACTGATTGGGACTGTAGGTCTGTCAGGCACAGTGACACGACAAGGTTCAGCGGCCCCCGAAGGCCTTTCCCCTTTGGCGTAACTCGTGATGCCACACAGATGACTGACTGCTCCTTTCAGTCGGAGCGCTGCTGGCTGTCAAAAATATCTGCGTGACAAAAAGGCTTATTCTGTATGTGTGTGTGTTTGTTTAGGTGTGTGTGGCTTTATCACATGGCTTGCCAAACCTTTCCCTGTTAAAAATCTAGGACACCTGATTAAACATTTAAATATGTGTATATATATATATATATATATATATATATATATATATATATATATATATATATATATATATATATATATATATATATATATATACATAAAATATGAGTGTGATTCTTTTGCTGTCATTTCCATATCTGGCACCGCCTCACACAGGGCCATTGTGTAGCTGTCACTCGCACACTGCGGAGGACGCCAAAGGTCTGGCGCCGCACAGAGACAGAGCCCTCCATGATCTGTCCACGTTTGTTTACGACGCAATGTGTTTGGGAGTGTGTTTGTGTGGGAGTGTCAAACCACACAGGAGAAAGAAGTCAATCTCAAATGTAATGAAAATGCAAATGGTCTCTCTTGTGTGGCCCCCGTGCTGTCAATCAGCCGCACGACACTCCGTCGCCTTTCAGCCCCCTCGCAAAACGGTGCCTCGATCAACCCGGACGTGACTGGATCTAATCACTATGCAAACCATTTGTCCTGTTCATTACAGATAAATCCATCTCCCTTATGGTTCTGTTCACTCGCCGTGTCCATTCTCTATTCCACCATTGATTTATGTCATCCCTCCATCTAACTGACCTGTTGTCTTCATCCCTTCTTTTAACAGTTTCCCTCAGCACAGGCAGGATTAGTCTTTGGTATAAGAATGAAAATAGCAGGGGAAATGAAAAACGATGAAGGTAGCTGAAGGGGACTGTGGTGATTAACGGCCACTAATTAACCCTGGGCTCTTTTTTCAATTAAGGTTCAGAGGTAATGGATTCTTTGTTGTTGGGGCCGACTCCAGACACACAATTATCCTGCCATTGTCCGATAGCCCAGTGACCGCAGGATGGAAGGAGTGACTTTGATCCAATAAAGAGTGCCATTGCCTCGTCTATTTTCTTATTTGTTGGTTTGAACTGCACAGCAGACTTGCAAAAACTGGTTACGTTCAATCCTGTCGCAAACACTTAACCTGTGGTAATCAAGGAGTTGTAGGGAAACATCTGGCCCTTTAGCTTCCAAATGCTTATTTTAATTTACTTGAGTTCTTCCATTCGACTGCGGTAAAACCTTACACACTGACAAAAGTTTTATGTGTTTCACTGTTTGCAAATGTAGCAAGAGGCCAACATTTGTGTTAGACACAAATTAAGTAAAACAAGAATTAGGTTATTTTAACAATTTATTTTCCAGACTGAATGGCCTCAGCCTGCTCAAATTCAAAAGATTCAGGCATGTCATTTCTGACCATTTTTTGCACCTGTCGGGGTTATTTTGTCTGGGAAATAAATTGTTGAATTAACTTAATTCCTTATAATAATGAGGTTTGAAATATGAAAAAGGTTCCGTTCTTTAGGCAGCGTTTTACTTTTATCTATTTTTTCATTAAACAAATTAGATTGCAAATGAAGCTATTGAGATAATTGAGGGCAACTTTATCACTGTGGAGTGTTGATTACTGCTGTAATAGCTCATCAAATTGTTAGGGTTTTTTTCAGCACATTAGGAGTTGTCATTATCTCATTCTCAGTTTGTTTTACTCCCTCTGTTCAGATTTCTTTGGATGATTAAAATTGTTTAAATGAGAGATGGTTAAGATAACCCTGTGGTTTGTGCACTGATGTTTGCAAGCAAAAGAGATTTCTTAACCCTCACAGACCAGGAGTCTTAAAAACAATCAGACAGGTACAGTAGCTGTAAAGGCAGCCTGCAGCAAACATATAAGTACAATTTTAAATAACAGTGAAGCTCTTAGAAGAATGGTGATCTTAAAATCAAGGGTCTAAAAATGATTTTTTTTACAAGTATCAAGTATTACAAGTATTATGTCTCTGCAATTGAATCTAACACATCCCCCGTAAAGGGTGTTTTTTTTAGCATTTTCATGTACTTTCGTAAATTTCTTTGTTAATCTTAGGTTTCCTTCGATGAACTGCAAGTTCATTTAATGCGTTTTACTCTGTTTTATCTTGTGGTTACCTGTTTTTTTTTTAACGTTAACTTTCCATTCCTTTAAGCAACATGCTCCTTCCCCCAGTGTGCTTTCCCACTGGTCCGGATTGTTTACACCTGTGTGTGTATATATTGTCTCGCCTCCCTTTGTTCTGTGCCAGTTCTTCTTGTCTCTCGTGGATTTGGCGAGGTTCCAATGACTGGAGGCCATTCCCTGCTGCAGTGGGCACGTCTTGCTATTTTTTAAACCAATCTATCATACCGGCACTACAAGACATTCTGGATGATTCATTTGATGTGAGCCAGGGTGAAATGTCTCTGTTTGCTTTGTAGGAGTTTGAAGCAAGGTGTGTTTTTAAGTTATTCTTTCTACTACTGTGTGTGTGTGTGTAAATCCCTTGTTTGGTTTCGCCTTGATAGATCAGAGACCGCGTGCACAGGCGGGCGGATTATCAGTCAAATCCACATCTACCAGGGCAAGTGATGCGTGAAGGGAGTTTAAGATCGCACTGTCATCTTCAGACTGGTCCCTGCAGTTCTTCCCCCTTCTGCTTCCATTTCTGCTCCAGTGCTCCACTGGCCACACGCTGTATAATCAGTCTATCAACCACAACTGACTACAAATAATTCAACGGTACAGATAACACTGTCTGAAGTTATAACTCGGGGGCCCCGCCAAGGTGTTAGAGTGGCGTGTTGTGTAAGTGTCAACCAAGAAGAAAGAGGAAAGGCTTTTTGAATTCAATACTTCAATATTTGTTATTATTGCATCTTTACCGGTAGGTCAACTCGTTTACTTTTCTAAGTTCTACTCTACAAAGCAGGCTAGTACTACTATTTCTGTCAATACTACCGCTACTCTGACGGCATATACCAGCACCCGCCGCTGGGAGCCGCTGTTGCATCCCGCTCACATTCGCTGTCCGTAGTGCTGATATGACTTACTGGGACGCGTGACACCGGGCTTCTTTTGGTCAACACCAAATGGACACACACAGGACAACCGTCTATAGCAACATCAAATACTCAAATGCTGCAGTTTAGAGCCCAATAGAGGGGATGGTTCGTATGCCTGCACAGAAGAAACGCAGGCTATGGTAAACTGCTAAATGCTTCTCAAGCACTGAGGTGGCAACAGATAGGATTGAGGTATTGAGTGCTACGTGAGTGCTTTTCGTGTCAAAACATAGAAGCCGTAGATGGCACCGTGATTGCAATTGCGAGGAGGGCGCAGGGGTCTTCGGACAATCCGAATCTGTCCGGATGCCGCTGGAGCAACATCAAGTCAGCTAGAGGAAGTAACAACGTGAAAGGAAATAGTGAAAATACTCCTCCTAAATAAAAAAAGAATGTGTTCAGCCTCCAGCCCCCCAAGTCTCGGTGCCATTGAATCAATTAGCCTCTTTAATCATGTTTCGTTTATTACTTTTAGCACAATAACATCAAACACAACAGAAGTTCAGTAACAAAAATGCCTTGGCTAATGTAGAACCTAAAAGATTGCACTGAAAGGCACCGCCCACAGTGTGTTAATTATGATTTCAAGTTTAGTAATACGTGTTTAGCATTAGCTTTACTAAATATTGTATTTAAACGTGTAATTTGGGGTCTGAAAAACATTGTTTATATTTGTTACCTTACTCCTTGACGTTCCAAGAAATAACAAGCATTTTATTTTGAAAATATCAACCGGATTGAACTAAAACCACCGAGCTTGCCTCCTGAGAAGTGCGAACACTTGCGATATGCGACCACTCGCTCTGGCTTCACCGAGAAGTTCACACGTCCACGAAACTAGCTCGCCTCTCCGTGGAATCCTCGACCGGACCCGCGCACACTTTTCCCCGCAGGTCTGACAAGAACGACATCTGTTTAGCAAACAAACCCCGTCGGAAAGAAAACCCAGCACGGCACGTTCGCCTCGCGACGGAATTAACGCCTCATACATGTTACCTTGCAACACGGACACTTGCTGAATGAAACTTTCTACCATTTCCACCGGAGGAATAAAGCAGCCCCTTCTGGTCCCCTCGTCCGCTTCGAATAAGCGCGCGGCCCGCCGCTGTGCACCGCTGGATGGCACGCGCATAGACATGTCGTCGGCTCGCGTCAACTTCCACGTCGGGAGGTTAGCAGCGATGTCAGGGGTCGCTCGTTTCGGAAAGTGATTACTGGCTGCACCGACGGTCGAATTATGGTCAGAAGATGCCTAGTGACGTTCAAACCGTTCAGGTAAGAGACAAAGAGCCCACGATGTGATCCCCGCCCCCCCACCGTGTTTTTTGTTTCTCCTCTCTAACGTTGGCTTCAGGCGTTGTGCGCTCGCATAGTATCGATTCAAATTTGGAATCGATTCACTGCTTCCGCGGCGCTGTGTAGCGTTACGCGCAGCCAAAGTGCGCGGACGAGTAGCGCCCCCCGACACCCAAACATTGGCTAGCACGCCAGATGTTTCTCCCGGGAGGAGAATTAGATTAAGACCCGCGCGCGGATAAAAGCGACAAACACGTAGACACATCGAGAAAGCCCGTGCCAGCAGGCGGCCGAGCTCCAACTTAGTTTCTTGCATGGGTGGTTCCATTATCTCTGTGTATCCTGGCAGTTTTTTTGTAAAGATGTCAAGAGGAATCTGTCACACATGTTTAACAGTGTAGCCGTGGGGTCCTTTGAGTCATGGACATTTAAAGGCTTGAACTGTGGTTTTGCTCAGATCACTGGAGCATCACAAGACCGATTTTCAGGCAATACAGCCATTTGATTAATTATTTTATACGCCTTACTCCCTTATTCCATATAAAGGCAGGGTTTAATATTAATATCTTAATTTAAAGGGCACATTTTAAAAAACATGTTGACAAATACGTTGACGGAGGAAAGCCAGGCAATAATAACAACATAAAGCTTAACGGGGAGCGCGAGGCTCAGGAAAAGGGGCCATTGGCCCGGCAGAATTCAGCCGCAACGGTTTGCTTGTTACCTGTTGAGCTGCCAGGTTTCCCTCGGGATCGCTGATCTTCGGCTACTTTGTGCGCCCGGAAAGGTTTTCTTGGGAAAACACCCCGACTAATATCTCTCTCCCCCATGCAGAGCTCCTCTCACGTTAAAAACTGGAGGCAGAATCGGATTTGTATGTGTGAGGAAGCCAATTAGCTGATAGCAGATCTCTCCTTCTGATCCACTTAAAGGGGAGCAGAGCATTTACTTTAAGCCCGTTAATTAAGGACTCGTCAACCAGGACCGGCATCTAATCCTCTCATATCACCCACCTAACACCACTTTGGAAAACGGCGGAATGATAAGCAAGGAGGAAAACGGCCGCTCGAGGACAGCATCGGGCTTCTGCACCCACATGAACTTTTTTATCATATTTTCATCACTTTTTCTTTTTTTTTTCCTCCCTGCTTTGTCTTCCCATCAGTCACTGCATTGCTTTCCTGCAAACACACACACACACACACAGGGTTATTAATCCGTAGATTGCTGAGAGACTAGATAAAGTGTAATGGAAAAAAACATCCTGGTGAGCTGTAAAATCAGCCAATTTGGCCTACGTGTCCTCTACGTAACCCCTTTAATCTCTTTTTCAAACCTGTCATGGGGCCCCGGCGGTTTTCCTGACTAATAAGAGAAGTCAGTGAAGAGGAAAATTCATAGAGACAAATAATGCAGGGGCGGGGAGCTGCACCGTGGCAACAACGTGTGGCTTGCTCATCATGTCAAAGTACATACTAAGTGCATAAGCCATGCAGGTACAAGTATCGCCGGATCATATCGTCATATTCATGACAAATCACCCCTCTATTGTAATGAGTGTTTGGGATTATTGGATTTGCAGCAGCTAATGCATCGCAGCTCTGCGGCCTGCTGACAGTGATTGAGCTATTCTAATTCATTCCGCAATATGCCCAGAACAGATGTGAGTGTGTAGGAAGGGGGATTCGGGGGGGTACGGTATTCATAATATCCCAGTCCTGGGAGGCACAGAGCGGTAAAAGAGGAACCACAGTGAATGTGCCAGCTGCCGGGGTGCTCTGATTTTGATGTTGCCTTACGGTAGGATGATGACGTGCCCATGTTTTCCGAGTAAATGACTAATCGGTGCTGACGTGCTGCCACTTCTCCATGCAGCTCCACGCTCGGATCCTAATGATCACAGTGTTCATCACGAGTGTGCTTTACAAACGGTTCCTCCCCCCCCCACCCACCAGCAAACCAAGTTGATTATCAAATTTTAGGGTGGTGTCAATTTTCCACACGAATGTATTCAGACAGAAAGTACGGTTTGTCTTAGTTTAGTTTGTCTTTAGTTTTAATTCAATGGATCAAGCGTGGAGGAAAATGGCCGATTCAGATACATTTTGCTTCCAAAACATCTGGGAAACAAAAAATAAATCCCTGCTGTAACTGAACTGTAACCCTGTAATCACGTTTAACGCATTAACGCATTAGATAAGAACCGTGACGATGATTATTATTATATTCCGTTGATGTGTACCCGTGCTCCCACTGCCTGTCCTTGAAGCCGGCGGATTTCGACGAGATGGGCTTCTGTCTGGGAATATAAAGTCTCCGGGGGAGTTTCCCAAACCACCGCGCTCTGTACTTAACCGACCATTCCGCATCATCGTGATCACTCCGGCAAATGTACTTTTAAGTGGGCACTTTTGCACGCCGCTGGTGGCGACTCGTCTCTGACGGCCTCATCAATATTAAGACCTTTTGTACAGAACTTTGCGTGACTGCAGCTTCTTCCCATTGCGGGGAAGTGCTTTCAAATTTCACACAAGCCCGGGGCATTAAGGCAAATGGCCTCTCCCCCCCTCCGCTTTGAGGAGTAAAGAAACAGTTATGAATAATATATTCATTTGTTATGTTAACATTCAATTCTTGCAACCCTTGGGGCAGACGTTATGTTAAAGGTCATCAGTGCAGAGTAAATTAGAAAATAGTTTGACAATTATATCACCAAAGTTGCTTTTGTTTGATCTGTTTTATCGCATTGCCACCGCACTGTCTCTTTAGCTAAGTTCTTCATTTGCTGGACACAATATTTAACTGCTTGGTTTGTTGTAAATAATCTAGAAAAACGACATTGTAGTGAAACGAATAGGGCCGACACGACGAAGTAGAAGTATTTTTCCTCCTTCACTTCACTCTAAATCTCCATTTTGTAAATCTCCACAGACTGTTCTCTTGCGTTGTGGGCGGACAGGGGGGGGGGACACGTTAGTCACGGAGGCCGTACTTTGTCCGGCGGATGAAGATCACAGACAGCTTTGCCTATCTGGTTCCCCAAAGAGTCTTCATAAGATAACCTCTGATCCAAATTTAACCGACCGAGTAGCTTAACTAGGTCAGGATTTTTACTCAGACAAAAGACCTGATTTTCCGTGCTTTTAAGTGAAAGATCTGACTCTCTCATGGCTGTCTTCCACTGGAGAAGCCTCTTTTTTCTTTCCCCTTCTGAGGCAACACATCCGTGTTTAAGTTTCTAAGCTAGATCTTCACTGCAACTGGTGGATTTTAAATCACGATACTGGTTCGATACTGACATGCCGACGTTCTTGAGTTATTGGTGGCTGAAATCTTTCCACTCTTAAGGTCACCTGAAATGCTTCCATGTTTTTGCCCGTCTTCTGTTTTTCTTCCTGTCCCCTCTGCACGCCGCCGATACGCCGTCGCGTGAATAATCGCATTTCGCCTGCTTAGGGGTACAAACCCATTTTGGCCCACGTCCAAACCGATGTCTGCCAGCCGATGACATCCAAACGCTAAAAGATTTTGAGTGCCCTTTGGCCTCGAATTCTGGCCGATTGCTGCTCTGTTTGTGCGCTGCCTTCTGGATGTGCTTCCTGCTGCTTCTCCACTCTCTCTCCACGTGGCTCTGCTCCCCTCCTCTTCCTCTCCCCTCCACATCTTCCCATCAGCCCCTCAGCTGTGCATCTCTTTTTTTCTTTTCCTCTCCGTTGCTGTCCTCACCGATTGTAGACTTGATCTTCTGCCTTTTATCCTCCTTCCGATCCCCTCTCTCGCTCTCTCTCTCCTCTTCATATCTCCCAACGACTTGCCCGGAAAACATCTATTTACCTGCTCTTCCCTGTAAATATGTGTATCTGTCTCAACTCCCCTTTTCATTTATTCCCACTCTCCTCCCCCCTGTGTTGCAGGATATTCGTGGTGGGAATTGGCTTCTTCAGCCTGTGCTTTCTAATGACCTCTCTGGGGGGGCAGTTCTCAGCCAAGAGACTCGGGGACTCCCCATTCACCATCCGCACAGAAGGTACTGACATGCATGCGTGTGTGTGTGTGTGTGTGTGTCTGTGTGCGTACTCTGGTATAAACTGTTCCTCCACTGGGTTGAAATGCTCTGATGTCACTGCGTATTGCTGTGCTATAACTCTCCGTGGTCCTGCTGGCACTTCACCGCCTTTTGGCACTTTGTCAAAGCCCCACCACCTGTCACTGGAAACATAAAATGTCCCTGGATGGCGGGATGAGGCCAAAGAAACCGCCAAGTAGATGTAAATTGGGTTGCAGAACAAGCACGACCAGTAAATTTCATTTCATTCACATAACCCTCAGCAGAAGATTTTGCTATAGGTGTGGTCAAGTGGTGAGAGACAAATCAAGGCGCTTGTAAAAGAAGATTGATGCGGTGGGTGGGAGGGGAGGTGGAGATGCCAGCCGCTCGCTTGGAAGTTATGGGTCCTATACTCGGTGGCGACAGCAGGGCGGGTGAAATGCTGTTTGACTGAGCTAACGTGCTGCGCAACAGTTGTGCACAACATACAGCGGAATGATTCTACTCAGGGATGATAGAGCAACGGCAGGTATCCCCTTTTTTCTCGCACTGCACGATATCTGGAGGAACAAAAATTCATTTTAGAGCTCTCAGCATCCTCCGCAAGACTCTCCATCACAAGAAGTCCAGAAATGTAAAACCCTAATACCTTTTTGCTTTAACAACAAGTTGTATGACGGATTGAACTTCCCTGCTTAACCCAAGAATGTCCTGTGCATGTGGTTGAGTTTGAGTGCAAACAACTTACATCAGCCACTGGGCTCCACGTTGAAAGGTTGAATGAGCATCTGCTAAAGAGGGTTGAGGGTTTAGAGGTGACCATGTTGGGCCCTGGAGGGCGTCAAGGACCCCAGGCTGTGAGACTTGGGATGGGGTCCTGCTTAGCCCCGGCTTCGTCCTGCATTTAAGTGAATAGTAATGACTTAAAGGGCCCATATTATGGAAAAATCACCTTTTCTGGGATTTGGGGTGTTATTGTGTGTCTGGTGCTTCCACACGCATACAAACTTGGAAGAAAATCCATCCATGCTGTTTTGAGTGAGATACGGGTTTCTGAATTGATCCTGCCTTCAGCCTCTGAACGAGCTGTTCAAAATCCTTGAGGTTTTCTACGTCACAAACCTAGATATTTGAATAATCCCACCCCCTCCAGTCCCGTTTTCCAATCACAACCCGCCAGCGCCGCTACCCACGCGCCCCCCCGCCGACCGCTACTGCCGAGTCTACACGCTGTGGGCGTGGCCAAATGAGCTGCAGCTCGTGAGCAGCAGAAAACAGCACATTCTGTAAGGGGCTGAAACAGAGGGGAGTAGAGGGAGTTAACAATCGTTTCCTACAAGCTATTTTCAGCAAGCAACTTCAGAAACATGTTAAATGGAACTCAATAACCTATTTTAACTTGTTGAAAGTAATCAAAATATGGCCCCTTTAATTAAGTGCTAAACTTACTCTGTTGAGGTGTGAAAGATGTCCACACACAGCGTCTTGGTTGCCGCATGGACACATGGCCAATTCCTCACCAAGGCTGACCGCCACGGGCGAGGCAGAGAATTAAAGAGGGCCACTGCTGTACGGGGTTGAAAGTCAGAGGCCGTTTTGTCGAGGCCGACGATCCATAACTACACTCTGTCGGTCATGACGGACTGCTGGGAATGGAACAGGGAGCAGCAGACTTAACGGAGGAGCGTATTATAAAGTCAGTCGCAGGGTGTGTTTTGTGTGTGTGTGTGTGTGAGAGGGATAATGGAGTGAGGGTGGAGAGGTGGGGGAGGGAAAGGGGCATTTGGGATTACTGTGTTTGTGATAAATTGAGATTACTGTGTATGTGTCGGTGTGTCTAAATAAAACGCACTTGATTATTCAACTAGTTGTGCACCGCAGCCTGGGAAGACATCTGGCGCGAGCTCATTAAAAATCGGCATTTGGTCCACTGGTGCTTCCCCATAGGACTTAACAGTGTGTGTGTGTGTGTGTGTGTGTGTGTGTGTGTGTGTGTGTGTGTGTGTGTGTGTGTGTGTGTGTGCGTGTGCGTGTGCGTGCTTGTCTACAGGTTTTTTTTGTATGCGCGTAAATACTTTTGTGCCTGTCTATGCACTAAAGACGCTTGTATCGCGGCCATCGACAGTGTGCCGGGGCACATTTGTTTGTGCATGGCCCACTGTGTCCACCCTCTTCTCTCTGTGGTCTCCCACCGCTTACAGTTCTTGCTGTGGTAAAGAGACTTTGGCAATCCGTGTGTGTGTGTGTGTGTTTGTGTTTGTGATGAGCTGGCAGGAAATTGGCTGTTAAATGGAGCGACATCAGCAATGTGGGACAAGATTGGGAGCAGAGAGAGAAGAGACAGATCCATCTGCTCGGTGCAAATCAGCCTCGTGAAACAACTGGCCCTTTCATTAAGCCTGTAGTCACCACCTGCAGAGGAGCATCCGCGCGCGCACACACACACACACACACACACACACACACACACACACACTGTTCCCGTCCCATGATTTATTAACAACATGTCACATCGGGCTGACCTTCCGTGTGAAAATATGTACCAATGCCAAATTAAAACAATTTTGTCTTCCTGTTCAACAAAGAAGGGCTGTTTTATTGTGTGGCGACTTTAGCTGTGGTCATTTTTATTATTTTTATCGGCCTTGAAATCACTGACGAATTTGGCTTCATCATCCCAAAGTTTTATTGCCATTTGACATCTGCCAAGACATTTCTGGTTAAGGAGCAATTAGAAATGACTTTTTCAATCACCAGTTCCACAATATTAGGTGCAATATACACATATAAACATTAACATTATATAAACGGGTTGATTAAATCCAGCGTTCTGATTGGTTGAGAGTGAGTCACGGGGTACATTATTGCGGGATAATATACAATGGCTGTTTGCCCGAGCGTTCCACATCACTGCGCACTCACAGTATCACGTCAGATTTTGTGCGACCGTTAGTTGACATTTCATTTTTTAGCTCGGTGGTGAAACGCGACCGGAAACGCCACAAAAACGGTCGGTTTCGGGCAACGCAAGCTTTCGCCAACAGACAATTAAGGTGGACGTCGTGAGCGATGTGAATGAGTGAGATGTTGCGAGACCCAATGCTGTTTACGTGCACGTGCAGGGATTCTTTTTCCTCTAGACTACTGAAATGCGATACACAACGTTTGGTGGCTGCAACTACTTTGTGCTGAAAGGCAGCTATTTCTTTACTATTTCTGAGATGATGAAACAATTTATTTATTTACCGTGTTAAAAAAACAATACGGTACTTGAGGCAGTACTTTATCTTCAATAATGTTCAAGGGTTGCCGGCCTGCGCTGCGCGTCGGGCCTAACAACACCCCGGAACTCTTACACTATTGGCCTCTCGTACCTTATTGCTTCAGTATCATAATGAGCTGTAGCAATTGGAAATTTAAGCTGCGTCACAAATTGCGCGGCCTTTGGCTTTTAACATTGACTAAACGAATGGATTGGTCTTTCATACAAACATTTGAACTGAAGAAGATCACTAATTGTATCCCTTATGTGCACACTATTTTCATAACTGTTATGTACACAATTGCCCACAGAAAACCTTGCGTCTGTTGTCTAGTTTACATGTAATGGGGCTTTCTATGTCCTGAGTAGGTGATGATGTCAGCAGCCTTCATCTAAGATGAATCATCACGAGATATGTTGAAAACAAGGCGCACGTCTGCGAGACGCTTTTCTGTACACACATCAAATCCACAGGATGTCATCTGGCTTCACGCCGCTGTCATTTTTCTTTACACAGATATTAGCCTGACGTTTGCACACAATTACAGGCAACTCTGTGTAAGGCTTTGTCGCTGTAGTGGGAGTTTTTCGCTGATAGTTATTGTTTGGGTATTAGCTTGAATTCCGCCGCCACCTCTCGCCCACGTGGATTATCGGCTTCCACTGGAGGTTGTCTCTCAAATCCCTGTCTCTCCTCGGTGACTCACAAACTCATCAAGAGCCGTGAGCCGGAGATGGAGAGGTTGGGACTCAATAGTGCAAATGAGAAAGTGGGGGAGGAATGCGGAGGTGGTGGTAGAATGGAGCTTGTTTGTGTTTGTTTGTACGTGTGTGTGTGTGTGTGTTTGTGTGCATCTGTGATTAAGCAAGAAAGATGACTAGATGTTGCAATGTTTAAAAGAGACAATGATGAAAAAGGGGGATAAAAAAAGACTCCACATTCCGAAACCGCAGACATCAGGGAGACGTTGACTTGACCGAAGGCCTTCCCTATGGAGCGTGTCTATACTTAAGGACCCATGACAGTTTCTTCACCCAAAACGCCGTTCTCACTAGCGTTTGTTCTAGCTGAGACACCCGCGGCCTTCTCACTGTCTCAATCGCTCCCTGCTGAGACGATGAGCTTCTGGTTCTCTCATCTCTGCAGGTTTTTCATGGCTATAGAATTACTGTCAATCAAAGACAGCGATTCATAAAATACAAGATTGCCTCTCTGTTTGGAAACGCTGAAGCTCTCTGATCAAGCAGAGGCCGAGACTAACGTTTGTTTGTCTGAACATTTCCACGTCATCTGTCGGAAAAGGACCTGCGCCGACGGGTCACGTTCCCCTAAAGACGTTCCTACGCGAGTCCTAAGAGGACCTCAAGCGAGGGAAATACCAAGTGCTCTAGTGCGCGTGCATCTCATGATTATGATGAGTGTGTGTTTCTGTGCATCAGCATGCAGCAGCTAGTGCCGGCTGAGCACCCCAGACACCCCGGCCCTGTGGTCCCCTTTCATGTTCCTCCTCCACTGGCTCTTCGTCTCCCTCACACGTTCCCTGCAGTTATGTTCCCTTCCCATCGCTCCGTGTCGAACAAATCCGGGCGTGACAATCTCCGGCACGTCTCCGGTGCTAGGTGCGGACGGGGAGTCGGTCGGGGAGAAGACTTTATCGGTGTAGTCTTTGTCTGAGGAGTCGGAATGGACTGTTGGTGTGTGTGTGGGAGGGAGGGGGAAAGGTTATGGGTTTCTGACTCTCACTGAATAACACTGTCGAAATTGGATATGGGAATGTATGTGTGTGTGTGTGTTCTGCGTAGGTGTATTTGTGAATTCCTGACTGAGTTATAAAAAGGTAAAAGATCAGGAAAATCATCCGAAATTGCACAGACCGGCTGCATCGCCGCCAATCCCCGGCCGACGTTCCTGTCTTTGAGAGGTTGTATGAAGCGGGGAGGGGGTCAAATACGCCTCCAACGTTGGGCAACATTGTGGGCGAGAAGAAGATTCACCTCTCCTCTTAAGATATGTGAACACAAATAGGTTCAATGGTTACCCGGAAGAACCACCCCATCACAAACACAGCCACTCAATGTATTATTCAGCTTTGTGCAAAACTGTGTGCAAGACACTTATATATATATATATATATATATATATATATATATATATATATATATATATATATATATATATTAGGGTACTTATAGGGCATTTGGAGAATGTATGGCCATCCTAGGTACGCTATGGACATATTCTAAACAAATGCTCACAGTCAAATCGCTGAAAAAGTGTTGTAAACCAGAGCCAAACATGACATTCTGTCCAGTCTGGGTGTCTCAATTTGCTATTTTCTAGATATGTGACACAAATTAATCAAATCTACTATAACTGTTATTAACCCAAGGATTCCTGAAACGGTTCAGAATAAAAATGTAGCATGGGAATAGGTAGTATAGTATATGGTTGCACTTCCCTCACCTAACCGTTGTGGACACTTGCATTGTGTTTCTGTGTGAAATATGTAATAAGAACCTCACAGGACAAAAGAGTAGATACGATTTGAGAATGAAGTATTGGTTTAGATTTTGTATGGTATGAAGGAGTGATTGCATGATAAACAAAATACCCAACTCTTTGCTGTGCTAAGTTTATTCCCTGTTTTTATCAACGGTTAAATCCAAATCATGTGCCTTGAAGTGAACAGACAAGAAGTGGATCTGCGTTTTATATCATTTAACATTTTGTATTTAAATTAGGGACCAATGTTTCTCGATCCACTTCCATGGACCCAGCTAGGTAAAGCTGAATGTTGGCCTTGTTTTCAATTTAGCTATCCACAAGCTTGTAGGTAAGAAGGAAATCAAACACACCCAATGGTTGGCCTTTGCTTCAGGAAACGGGTAAGCACCAGTCGCGTGGTGATTTAGAGCAGTGGATTAAAGGATCCATTTGGTCATAGGAAGCCTATGAATCATGCTGTGCTTCTCTGCTTCTTCTACTTTTAAACCCCAACCACGATTTCTTCTTTTTTTTTGGATCAGTAGCGACGCTGCACACGGACCAACCATCCAGAGGAATAACCAGCTTGTAACTGCAGGAATACATTTTACACAGTTGCCTTACATTTGGGACTGTGTATATTATATTATACACATTCCACTATTTAACTTTTCTGATATTTATAACGCCCCAACTCAATTTCCCCTGCGTGCGGACTTCAGGCCATTCGCTGTGTTATTCCTTCCTAAGGCCATTACTAAGGCCAATACATATTAATGAGAAAGCCTATCCAATTTCCAAGGAGAGGGGGCCATTGTTCTGAACTAAGTGCTATTACCCGGCCCAAATGAGAAATTTCTCCGCAGCACATTATATTATGGTTATATCTCTGGGAAGGTTATTCTGCAGCAATATGCCGTCTCAATTACGCAGCCTGCACCGAGCTTTGTCTACAGGTTGCCAACTCATCGTTTCCTCGACCACAAGTTATTACCTCCTGTCCTGATAGTGTCACGCTCCGGCATGCCTGCGCCTCCTTTCCGCAGATATGCACTTTACCGAGCCGCAGCAGCCAGTGCTGCTCGGCAATTTTGGGAGGACTACCGTTTGTATTGTGTCTGTGTCCTTTCCTCTCAGACGTGGCCGGTAATTAGCAAATAATAATTACGTTCCTTAGTTTCCTCAGCTCATCCGTCCCAGGCGCGTACCTGCGTTGAAGGCAGTTGGACAGTTCTTCCAAAGCCAGATATAAAATACTCTCCTGCCGTTGTCTAAAAAAAAAGCAACAGTAATGGTCATGCAGAGGACTTTATTTATTTGACACAGAATACTGGAAGGAAATAATGCTTTTTGAGTCGTTCATATATCTTCAAAGTGACAGATTTGACTCTAAACAATGAAGCTTCATTTCGGATTGTTGGGAGACACCTGCCAGTTGGAGACCACATCAGAGAGTCAGTCCAATAGAGCTTTGTAAGTAGAGCTCTCGTGTTTTTGAAAAATAACAAAAATGATCTCTCGTGAGATACTTTGAAAGATGGACGTGTGGCAGAAGCCCCCCAGCAGACCGTCGGATTGATCCCCATGGCATCGATGTTGCATTTGACGTTGACGAATCCCCCCAGTTTTTATCTCGTGATATTAGAATACAATGCTGTAAACTTCGTAAGCTTTTAGGGTCCCGACCAGGCACCTTGTTGTCTATCAAGTGTCTGTCCTTTAAAAAAATCACAGCTCTTTCAGCGCAGTCTTTCAACATTTCTGTCATTATCACCTTCTGGAATGAAGGCGTGTTCAATATCTTGCAGAAAATCCTGCAAACAGAGGCCTGCATACCAACATTTAGATCATCACAATGGATTTAATGGCATGTTTTATTTAGCATTAGCATTAGCAATACAGGCCAGTGAGCATTACAGTTAGTTTCAAAGGTGTGCTGGTAATTTTGTTCAAATAATTCAGTAATGACTATTTGAGAAAAGTTGGAAGCAAACTCAACATGACACTGAGTGGAACCATTTGTGCATACCATTGTTCTTGTCACAAGAAGACACGCGTGAAAAAAGACAAGCCACAATCCATTATTCACTGTACCGGCCGTGGGTCGGGGGCACGTTAATTCCCATTTAGCATGCGTGTGCACTGTATCTGAAGGGCTGTTTTGGATGCAGTGCTTGCTTACGTTGCAACACAATGCCTGTGAGGGCCCCGGTTTCTATTTCAGGAAGCGCTGCAAGGAGGACGTGGCACGTCTCTTAGGGCAGCAGAGACGCACTAAAGACAGCCCAAAAATAATACATGGGAGGGATCACTCCAATAAGTGTGAGTGCATCTCTGCTCTGCTTTCACAGGTCAATACTTCCCTGTTTAATTGGCTTCCTCCGCTGTATTGAACGTTCAGCTCTCTTTTTCATCTTGCCCTCTGATCTCCGTCTTGTTTTGCAGCGTTCAGAGTTTTCCGTGGAGGAATGTCTCCGCTGGGCCCCAAAGCTGCCTCAGACGTCCACTTGTAATCTAGATGGAGCTGATGGAATTTGGGGTTTTGAAGAAGTCAAGAGACGAGGTCACTTGAAATACCTCACAAAACCAGTTTTGGGCCATTAAGATCAGATAAGATTATGTGCAATAGTCGATGAGAATAATACGATAAATTTCGGACGGACGTGGATGTAAACTGTGACTCAACTGACTTGGTTGTTGCAGGACAGCGAGGCGATGATTCTGGTTTGTCTTTTGATCCGGCTTCAGGTTAGACGACAGTAAATGGTCAAGGACCTAAGAATAACTACCTGCATGCCCATCACACGTCCTACATGAGTGGCCTTTGTCTTGACGATTAAACATGATGTTTAATCGTCAAGACAAAGACTTTCAAGACAAAGACTTTTTGGTGGTAGAAAACCGGCAAATAAACCAACCACACACAAAACATATTTGACATTGTTATTCCTGTTGATTTTAAGCAACCATTTTTGAGCAATTGCACATTTTGTTCATGGGGAGTAAAATCTGTATTTCCACTACACGTTAGAGTTTTACAGGGATCTTTGCCAACACTAATGAAATTTTGAAATTTTGTTTGTTTGTGCACGTGAGTGTGTGTGTGTGTGTGTGTGTGTGTGTGTGTGTGTGTGTGTGTGTGCGTGTGTGTGTGTGTGTGTGTGTGTGTGGAGGCCCCGTTTGCAGCCCCTTGGAGAAATGAACCGCCTCTTCTGAAGGGAAAATGGTTTGGAGAGTGATTGCTAAACGTTTTCACTTTGAACGAGGGGATACAAATGGGCGCAAATCTAAATCAGGTTGCCGCTGTGCTGAGAACACACATGTATAAACACTGTGCGCCGCACACTTGTCACGCAGCCAGTCACAAATACGGTCACCTTGAATGACCCTTTTGCTTCTCCCCATCACGCGACACTCACACACACACAAAGTGGCAAGCTCTCCTGTGCTCCCAATAATCACGCGGCAGCAGTGTTAATAGCCGCTGTGTTGCACATCTGTCAGCGGCGTGCGATAACGTCAGGAAGCGGCGGATGTTCGCCGGCGGTTTTGTCGCACACAAACACTCCCAAAAAGCTCTTTCTGATAGTCCCATTTTGGCATCCGTGTCCAATTGTTTGGTGATGAATGTTGTAGTGGAAAGATGATTTTCTCTTCCTCTCACTTCTCACTCGACTGTATGTTTGGAGGAACAAGAGTAAACGTGAATGTATCAAACCACCTGTATAAAACATGATAATCACGGAGAGACTAAACAGTTCAAATGACTGAAATCAGCAGCTACACTTCTGTCCTTAAATAATGAAGGTGAAAACGGTACAATTTAGACGCCATCTGTACTATTTAAATTTGAGATTGTGTTGGGGTTTCAGACCCAGAAGTAGGATAATTAAATAACTCAAACTAACAAATCCCAACCAGTGTTGCATACCAGGGGAGAGTACTTACTTCCAAATACCCCCAGTTTGTTTGGAGAACAAACTGTACAATTTCTTCTTGGTCTTTTGCAGTCTACTGAAATCAAATAGTTTTTAACTGAGTACTATGTGACACTGAAATTCCTTTATCCAGTTAACCCGGGACTGACCTCCTGTATCTTGTTCTAAAAGAAGCTGAAAGACGTAGCATGATTTGTGTTCTACGCAGGACAGAGGTCTTTCCCTTGTGTTTAGGTCTGTAACAGGCAGGAGAAATGCATTTATTACTGTGTATTATCTTCTCTGCACCAGATGTTCAATGATTTACCAAGACTCGTTGATTGCTTTGTTTCACTGAAGCATCTTTTTAGCAGTTCACTGAGCTGATGTGGTGGCGTGTGAGCCGTGGCGCCAAGCCTTCGGCTCTTCCTCTCCCCGGGAAAACCGAAAATGGCCTTGGCCTGTCAACGCGGAGGAGAGGGCCATCCGTTTCTCAGTAAATAAAAGACGTGCCAAAGGACAACAGAAGGAAAAAAAACAAGCTTTTTCCCAAATCTCGCCTTCTTTGTTTGCTGTCACATAACATTCAGCAGATTTGTCTGCTGAGAAATGCAGCACGTTTCAGCGGAAACGGCTTTAACGAGGGCAACCATTTTTCCTTGTCAGAAGCACTTAACTCACAAGTGACGTTTTGGAGCACAGCCGCTTTCCTGGGATTTACAAATGGTGATGTGAGTTTAATTCAGTTCTCTTCAAGCAAGTTGAGTTGCAGTCATAGAAGCAAAGCGCGTCACGCGAACAATGCTTCAAGGTTGGGCCGATTACAGCTTTTCGTCTTTTATTTTTGCAGCTTCAAAATGACTTCATCGTGCATTTGTACATTCCAACGGGTACCTACGTGGGTTTGCGTCGTGTTTGTCCCTGCAGACACGTGGACGCGTTGGTTCCAGGGCCTCTGGCCGATCAAGTCGGATTCATCCATTTTGATTGATCGTTCTAATTTCCTTAATGGAGCCGCTCAAGGCGCCGTCAATCTCTGCGTCCCGTCACAGTGAGAAAAACGATACGTGTCCGACTCAGCATCCAGTGGACGGAGGGAATCTGGGAATCCATATAAACCTGTGGTCCACCATTATTTACACACAGTGGTCGGATGGTTTCCCGGCATACGTAACACAATGCTTATGTATATTTGCCAGCCCCCACTTCCCCACACACACACACACACACACACACACACACACACACACACACACAGGGCTGACTATACCAACAAGCCTTTGAAGCAGCTCAGCTCAGACTGTTTAGCAAGTTGATGGAGGAAATGGCCTCCAGCCTTTCAGCAGAGCTTTCTGCAAATAAAATCCACGCTGCAGTGGCATCGAGAAAAAACAAAATGTTCACACCAATTAAATGTACTTTACATCTAGACTTAAATGCACCCAGCTGTAGAGGACTCTGTGCCTCTTCTTTTATGATCCTGTGTTTGCCCGTGTGTACGGTCCATGGCGTCTATGCTTTTATTCCTGGATGCATTCCCTCTCTTCGTCCTCATTATAGATGTTCAGCTCGTTCTGTCTTTGCCGGCATCTGCCATGTAAAAAACGCAGCTATGATTTTTTTGCAAGACCACCTGTGTCCACTTTATTTATTGTGTCCTCGTCGAGTGCAGGGAAATCCTGGCTCTACCTAAACGCCTGCCGTCTGCAGCTGAACAAATCGATACCCGCCCGTCGTTATCAGACCAATCACCACTGTCAACGACCGCGCCACATCTGTTTGAGGAATAAGCAGCGTTGTCCGAGAGACCACGCACCGTTATCATTTGCAGGATTAAGGCGGGGGAGGGAGTGGGGGGTGGAAGGAATCAATGCCGATATTTCTACGGTTGTTCGGTCATACTGACACTACCGGCATTCCTCCAGTGCACATTGGTTGGGTCACATCCAGCAGTATGGGGCTCATCGATGTTGTTGATGACTTGTTGTATTGGTTTTCTTATTGTTGTTGAATAAAAAGTCCATCGCTAACCGAGAACGTTGTCATCCGTCTCTGTTGCCGTCCAATTGGGGGGCCGCGGCCGATGGGCATCAGCCTCAGGACCCAGATGTGGAAGGGACCTCGCAAACGTGGCCTGAGAGTGTTTCTATGTTCTGCACGGATAAGTAGAGAAGTATGTGTTCTTAATCTCGGCATAAACTGTCCTTTTTTTAAAGGCAAGAGCTTAATTGGCAAAAAGCGGGTCTTTAACGGCACTCAGGCAAGCAGATAAACATTTTTTTTATTACTTCAGGCTTTCAAAAAGCAAACTTTGCCGTTAGCGCATATTGTTTTTGTAAATATAATCCTTACTTTAAACATTCCACACAAAGAAGTGTAATACAATTATATATTTATCAGCCTTTACTTTCACACACAATGGGGCGACACAGAGATACTCAGATACTCTATCATCAATATTTTATAAGAACCACATCCTCGGCACAAGGGAATTCATGAAATATTAATAAGCCATCCAGTGGGATTTAATGAATGTGTTCTTTGCGTGCACAGTGTCATGATGTGTGTGTGTGTGTGTGTGTCACGGTTCCACACTTTGACCCCTGAGTGGACGCCGGTACTGTTGTTCGACATCCCGCGCACTTTCACAATCTCCCTCCACGATAACTAACGGCTTATCTCTGCGCCAGCAAGAAAACAACGTATTAACTACTACAGAAATCATGACTGATGAGTGATGCTTTTGGCTTTTATGGATCCAGATACACACCAACGACCTGGAGCGACATAAGTGTCAGCCAGACTAATCCAGCATGTTCCTTGTCTTTCACATTCCCTTTTAACTTTGTTCAACTTGTTGTTTCTGTGAGACTTGGTCCAGTCAATGTCTAAAAAGTCCTGACCATGTCTTATTTATTGCATGCAAAGTGTGTCGCATACAATGCATGATGTGTTGAGTGACCTAAACAGAGGTCATTTTTAAATGATGTCCCCAATTGTCTTGTGGATTTCTGTTTCAGCGCTTCCAGTTGAGCACTTTGGCTGACGCCACCTTGAATGACAGACCACTCCTGATTAAACAAATCACGCTGTGATCTTGTGATTCGGTTATTGTTGACCAAAAGAGGAATTTAAAGAAAAGAAAATGAAAGCATGTTACTACTTTAAAAGAAAAGCTAGTCTTATGTCATTTGGAGGTATTCCACATTTGTTTCCGACAAAGAAGCAAACTTTGTTGAATGCAGAAAAGGATGGAAAATAGAAACAAATCCTTCGTAGTGACGGATTTGGGATTTTTGCAACGTTGCTTGGACATGTACCATTTTAGTTATAAGGTGGAAAATCATTCAAACATAAAATCATAATGGAAGCGTTTCATTATTCAGTGCGGCTTCGAGTATAGCTGCTGGAGCTGCTGTGTTTGCTGAAAATTTAAACAATTCCCTCTGTTTTTGCTGCTGCATTCATCTGGTGGGGAGGGGGGGGCAACAACATTCGCTGCTTTAAAATTCAATCAGCGACTTTGGGGCGGTGCACTTACAGAAAGCCTTGTCGGCTGTTTCTGCGAAATACTGTTGTTTATCCCGCTTTTTTAAGAGCTGCGTCAAACAGCCTGCGCTTCCAAAAAAATGTATCCCAGCCACCAAACATGTCTTGGGATTTAACCAAACCATATTTTCCAAGTCTGGCTGAGTCAAACTTTTGTGCAGTGAACTACTTTTTCCCCCCCCATTAGAGGCAACAACTGTGTACCTCTAAAGTGTGTTGTTCTTTTATGTGGAAACCGTGGGACCTGTGGCACGATTTGTTGCCATCGGCTAAAAAAATCTAAATAAAGTTCCACCTAAAAACTACCCCGAGCACAGCTGTTCATTTCCCCTGTAAACGTTTCCGTCTCAGCCTCTCTGTGTCACAGGGACAGATGTCCGCTCTGGCTCCGGGGGTGGTGACCCAGAGTAACTAACAGGATGACTGTGACCCAGAGTAACTAACGGGATGAGTGTGACCCAGAGTAACTAACGGGATGAGTGTGACCCAGAGTAACTAACGGGATGACTGTGACCCAGAGTAACTAACGGGATGAGTGTGACCCAGAGTAACTAACGGGATGAGTGTGACCCAGAGTAACTAACGGGATGAGTGTGACCCAGAGTAACTAACGGTGTGACAGTTTGGTCCCTCTTCCTGTTTTATTGTGTAGTTTCATGTTTCTGGTCTCCCTGGGTTAACTTCACTTCCTGCCTTGTCCTGTCTCCCTTTATGATTGTCTGATTTCACCTGTTTCCAATCACCTGCACCTCCCTTGTGTATTTAAGTCCTGTGAATCTGTAGTTCAGTGTTGCGTCATTGTCTTTGTTGGAGTCCGTGTGAGGTGTTCATGTCCTGAGCTGTGTTTTGCCCCTTGTGGTATTTTTGAGTTTTGAGCGTTTTGACTATTAAAGTCTGTTTGTTTTTGAACCTCTGCGTTTGCGTCTCCCTGTCCTGACCCTTCGGTCCTCACCTTCACCTCGACACCCGATCCTGACATAACGGGATGACTGTGACCCAGAGTAACTAAAACACAGCAGACGCTGCTCTCGGTTCAGAGCAAAGCCTCGACAGGTGCTGATTTATCTACTGAGGGCTGAGTTGTGGAACACTTGTTGGTCCTGAGACAGGAACGGGGAGGGACTACAGGATACGATTCAGGGAGAAAAGGAGGTGAGGGGGAGGATCAAAAGGGGAAACCATGGAGTCGTGAGCCACTAAGTATTTATTTTAGGGATGTCCGTTTTGACTAATTTTTCCTTCTATCGGAAAGGCCCGTTCTTTACTCCGGCTGTAAATGGGCTCAATGGGCTTTGGCCCATCCGTTACGCCACCGTTACTGCTGATGGTCCATCCCTGGTCTCTATGAAGACAGATCAGAAGAACCGATGACTCATCCATTCTGATTTGAAACATTGAGATTACACAGCGTGTCTCTCCAGCTGTTTTCAATATGAACTACTGGATTGTGTTAATGTTAACGTGTAATGTGTTAATGCAACATAAACACAGTAAATTAACCTTGGCTAAAGACACTGGATCAATGGTTCTGGTTAATTTACCAAGGGCTTTTAGGGATGTTAGTAATTTTATTTCAGGCAAAACGCAAAAAAGAAATTGTGTGTCATATTGATTTATTACTTCATTAGTAACATATAAACTGAGTTTTACACACCATGGGTCTGCTATTTTCGAAGCAGAGGCCACAATAAGGCCTCAGAGTGCGACAGGTCACCCTAGAAACGGCCCCCTGGCTTCTTCTGTCAGCCGCCAAAACCCGCGGTCTAAAATGTCCTCACAAACGGCACAAGGTGAGTTACAGCGGCTGGGCTGAAGAGGACGAATCCCTCGTACTCTTTAGAAAAGCCTGGCAGCTCGCCTTATCTCTGGAACGTGAACAACAAATAGACAACAATAGACAGCGAGTTCTTGTGTGCAATGAATTTTATCACAAGTGGAAGGGAAGACGAGGAGAGAAAGACAAGCACGGCAACAGGGAAAGTCCCATTAATGCCAATTTCATACCTCTGTGGTGTGTATGGGGACAAAAAAAGGGACGCTGGCGTCTGGCATGTGGCTGGTTGTTTCTCCACGAACCGCTGGGTGACCACCAAGCTCCACTGGTTCCACTGCTGCCCTTCTCTTGCTCCACTTTCCTCCCTCTGGGTGACAATGCAGCCACGTTTCCATGTAATGCTGATTGATGGGAGGCTTTTCAAGTGATGTAGTGAAAGATAATGGAGAGGCAAAGAAGACCCAACACATAAAGATGCTTGGGGCTTAGCCGTGCATGTCCACACATGAACGTCCCTCATGTTGCACTTTCTTTCTCATATTTGCACTTTGTGTGGCATTAAGACTTTTACAGTGTTTTTCTCGAGCCGAATGAGCTTCACTGACATTCGTCTCGCTGCGAAATCATCGCCTTCAATGGCGGCCAGAAATGAAGCAGTCCAAACAGCCGGCTAGAATCTTCTATTGTAGTGCTTGTGAACATAAAAGTCACTTTAACATAATCTAATGAGAGTGAAATCCAAATCTCAAAAATGTTCTTCCGTCCGAACTGTAGCGCTGGTATTTAGGTTTTCCTTAAAGTCATATCAAGGTTTGCAGGGTTTTATCCATATTTGTAGATCTGCAGCTAGTTAAAACCAATACAAATGCCCGTGTGCCACAATTATAAATCCCCTGTCATCAACACACAAATCATCTGTCCTCTTTCCAGGAAATCCTTCTGAAGCTACGCATCATGTAGGGCGCTACACACACACCAGCAGAACGCGTCACACAATACGGCGTAGAGGGTTTGTGTCAGACATGGTCCCAATCTGAATTCCTCTATTGCACTCCACTAAACTCTGGACCCCCGCCAGCGCGGGCGTAGAACACAACGCTCCGTCACACTAACGCACTTTGGCGGGCCTGTGGTGGAGGGAGCCCCCCGCGGCTTTGTGTGTCTGTGTGCGTCTAAACAGCGTGAGGAGTGAAAATCGTCAGAGGAAAAAGGCTTTGTGAAAGACGGCGCCGGCAGCAGGTCGTAGGAAGCGGCGATGAGGGCCGGAGCTTGTGTTTGTCAAAACCGGACGGGATGGTGCGTGAAGACCAGTGTGTTAGCTAGCTCCCTTCTGCCGTGTGTGTGTGTGTGTGTGTGTGTGTGTGTGTGCGTGTGTTTGCTCGTAAATGTGCTGAGGAGAAACGCATTGCGTTGCTTCTATTCCAGGGAGGAATGATGCGTCGGTGTCCGACGAAGGAACCGGTTGTTTTGTAATTGTGCTCTTGTCAGCAGATTAGCGCTTCTCCTTCTGCAAATGCGAGAAGACAATTTGGTCTCCGTTTAAATATGGTTTTTGACTTAACCGTCTCAGGTCCCTTTGTGTGTCTGCAAGCTCCTTTAGGGCCAGGGTTTCATCTTATGTCATCAGCACACGGAAACTACGATCAACCAGGATTTCGAGTCGGAGGGGAAAAAGAGTGACGTAGAATTAAAAACAAGAGTAAAGACGTGAATAAGTGGGGATTAGGAGAAAGAAAAATATATTGTTTACTTTAATCTTCCAAACAACAAGTCCAAATGACAAAACCACCGCTTACAAAGGCTTGACATCAGCCTATTTCGGGATGAGGCTTGAAATGAAGCTGTTGAGATTATTATCTTTCTCCGTCCCCGATCACTTTGATAGAGACAGGCATTGGAGCTGTCCGTCTTTCTTTGTGTCTTTTAACGTCCTCTCGTCCGTCCCATCTCCCTTCATGAAAACCAATTTGTCTTGACATCCCTGGATGAGTAGTGAGATAAATGTCAAAACCAGATGAACCACATATATATTTTAGAAGCTGAACAAACAGAGGAAATTAGGTGATTTAACACCACGACCTCCGGCTGCTTCTATTCTATCATGTGGGGAAAAAAATAGCTTATTGATCCCCATCCTCATCTTCCATCTTATTGAATTGTCTTTTAGATCATCGCCACTCACTGTGTTTACTTTATTGCCAGCGGGGTATTTTGCCTCCTTCATGCTTCATTTGCTGCATTTCCATTTGCCTGAACCCTGCTCCCACAGCACACCTCCGTTCTTATCGTGCAGCTCCATAACAAACAACCCACTCCTTTTGTGTCTGCGCTCAGTCCTGCCGTCTTTTCGGCTAATGAGCAGCACAGCTCCTGCGCCATGATAATTAAACTGCGTGTAATTTGCAGTAATTGCATGTGGGTGTGTGAATGTTCTGCAGGATGGAGCTGTCTGTCGAGAGAGAGAGAGGCGCTTTACTCTCCTGTTATTCCTCCTGCCACCGAAGAGGGGGACGCGATAAGGTTGTAGATTGAGTAGTTTAAAAAGTTAGGAAGAGGTGTGTGTGTGTGTGTGTGTGTGTCTCTCAAATCATCTTGTGAGATGTTATTTCCGGCAGGAGTGTCTCCAACCCATTTGCATGCGTGTTTGGCTTTTTGTCTGCGAGGGGGGTGTGCACCTCTTTGTCCGTGCGCGGCTGATCTCACATCCTGCTGCAAGCGGTAATGGCCGCCTGCTCGAGGGCCACCGGAACTAGCAAACACACTGCCGAGTGCCTCCCGGCAGCTGCCGAGCGGCACACTTTCATTCTTTTGGAAGCTGCGTTTGGCTGAAGCGATACTAGAGCTCCAAGGCCGCATGCAGCTGTACCTCTGTGCCACTCAGGCTCAGCTGGGCAGAAGAATGAGAAGAGAAGAATGGGAGCGTTTCATTTGTTTTCTGAGGAAGATTGTGCGCGTGTGTCTTACACGAGCACTTTGAGCCAATTTAGCTGCTTGAATGAAGTGAGTTTACAGCCCATCGGTGACTCCGAGAGGGTGGGAGTTTGGGGGGGGGTGGGGTGGTCGGGGATTTGGGTTTGTAGTCAGACGCACAATACAGCAGGTTCTTGCAAACACACCTGGCGCCGGTACTCCTTTGAATGCTCCTTTGTGGTTATGTGAGCGTTTTGTTTGTGTCGCACGCCTGGGTTCAGGAAGCGTGAACACGGTTCCCTTTGATCCGCGCAGACGGACTGCGAGGGGAGCGCCGTCAAATCAAACGCATCCTGGTGCGCAGGGGAATGGCGGGAAGTGCCACAGCACCCATGGCCATTCTAAAAAGGGATTCATCTGCGCTCCCCAGCTGGGAGAGAAAACCCCAAACAAAACATCCACAAGCACCAAAGAGTCGTTCATCTTGTGAAAACATGTCTTCATTCTAAGCTTTACAGTCGAGTAAAAGTATGTGTAAAATACGGTGACAATTCGGGTTTGGGGAGGAATTTCCATGTTTACGTAGCCGTCACGTAGCTTTCAGTAGTGTTTGCCATTTTCTGTGTGTGTGGGTTTTGTGTTTGTGGGCTCCATTCACAAAATGGCATCGGTCTCCACTTGATTTAGCTGTGTCAATTGATATCCAGCACGTCCTTCTGTCAGCATCCATCAACCCACGAATGAATGTCTTCGCAAACCATCTTACTCTGGCACACCCAATACCTCTTCGGAGTGACACACATGCCATCAACGCACCCATATACACACAGACACAAATTATAGTTTGACAACAGGAAGGATTATAGTCCATAAGCTGTCTCACAAACCCCGCAGTACACATCAAATGATGGAGAGTTTCTTTTTCAAAGGCGGAGCTCCATCGCATTTGATGCGCCGAGACGGGAGAGTGTTTTCAAAGCCCCACAACTCTCCAGATCACATTTATCCTTTTTTAAATGTTATTTTTGGGGTACGACATGGTGCTAGTTCTATGGTGAACTGTTTAGTCGATTTGCTAACCCGCCTCTTGTTTGTGCCGTGTAATTCAGCTCAATTCAATTGCAATGAATGCAAAAAGTAGCAAAAGCCCATCCACCCATCTGTGCCCTTTCTGTGACCTCCGTTCTTGCACACACACACACACACTCACACATGCCCCCCCCGGGCACAATCACACTTTGAAGCCTTTTTTCCCCCCCCTGCAATCAGCCATAGCGGAGGGATGTATTGTATTCCACCCGGCACACGTTACATGCCTCAGTCATGAACCTTTTTCACAAATAGTTAATTGTTTCTATTATCATATCATCTGATCCATCCAGCTCAATGACTCAGGGAGCTGTGAGATATTAGGATCTTTATTCAGGCTCAGCTTTATGTAACATTGCTTTTAAGTGTCTCTGAGTCTTGTAGTGTGAGTACACTACATCACGCACAGTTTAACGTCATTGTGTTATCTGTTATATGACAGGACAAATGATATCCGTAACCACGGCTGTGTAACGTTGAGTCTCTGTACCATCTCACACAAAGGGAGGCCTGTATTAACGGGGGAATATCGCAGTGATACAACAGTATCATAAATCATTTTTTTTTTCAACCTATTTTAAGGTAAGAACATTACATTTTATGTTTGTTAACATAGGAGAAGATACCACAGATTATTTTCTGGAACCTTCTTCCGGTGACAAATCTCTGTGCACCTTCATCAGAATATAAAAAGCACAAAGAAACAACATGAAAACCGTACGTATACAGTATCAAGCTGTTACTGCTACCAGTATTCTTATCTTCACTTAACTTGTTTACCCGTAACAATTTAGATACAAACACTCGGCTGTCCCACTGTTATTACAGACTCGTGAACTAAACGCTTGTGTATGGATCAACTAAATGTACAGAAATACCAGAAGGAATCATTCTTTTATTACCACAAAAAAAAGGAAAAAGCTGTGGCTTGCATTGGTCAGAATACGGTAAACACTGGAACTCGGGGAAGCTGCCTCAGGCTGTGCCACTTCTGTGCACATTAGGAAACATCAGGGATAGAAAATTAGAATAATTGTTGAGCTATTATGCCATTTAAAAAACAATATGGAATAGAAGTAATGATAAAATTATCGTGAATCAAACTCCTTGGTCACAGTAGATAGAATAAACACACAAATCCAGAACACACAAGTCGGTTTAGAGACACTGACAAGAACTCTGTTCAAGCTTTGTGCATTTCAGTCCCCAGGAGAAATATGATGCCATAACACTAAATATTCAGTCCAATATGGTTGATTAAGAAGGGCAGTCTGTGTATGTGTGTGTGCGTAGTTGTGGGTATTTGTGTGTGTGATTTATTCAACAGCATACCACTGGGGAAGACTAACACAGCATGAAGTAGTATGCCGGGAGCTTTGTCCTATTAGCACACGGCTTTGACTCTTTGAATCTTAAGTCTGCATTTATCTTCCAAAAACAGGTAGTGACTCCGACAGCACAGCAGCTCGGTGCTGCATTCATCACTGAAGACCCTCCCTCACCCGTTTGATCTCTTGAGATAATGATTCCTTCACGGATTGTGAATAACTCGCAGCAAGATTTACTTAAACTAAATATTTGGTTATTTGGAGTCAGTTTGAAGTCAACACTTTAAATCCATTTAAATCTTCCACTTTATAATTCTGTTTGGATAAAATTTGCCACCGCAGCATAATTTAGAACTGCAGGGCAGTGACGCAGTAATCAGCTTCAATCAAATGTGTGCGTGGTCTGATCAAGGTGAGCAGATTCAACACGGTGCCAGACCTTTACAATGTGTTATAATGGACAATATTCACAAATGCCTGGTAACGGTAAAATATGTTGTAGCATATATTAACAGAGTGATTATTGTCTGTAGTGAACTAGCGTGTGAAAGCAGGGTTATACAAAGTTCACCATCTGCAGTGTATCTGAAGAAGGGAGGAAAATGGCAACTTGCTCTCCCAAAAATGCTCACACCGGTAACGAGAAGTTTGGCCTTGGTTCTTATCTCGACTTTTGCTTTATATATTTCATTTGTGCCAGTGAGGATGGATTTCATGTGTGTGTATAAAGGCTCAGTGTTCTGACCGCTCGAAGACGCCATCTCCACAGAGCACCGTGACACGTGCTCGTGTATCTGACCTCCTGCTGCAAGCAAATAAATTGACTTTTACAACTTTGATCATTCATCAAGACCCTGTTTTTCTTATTAAACAAACGTCGAAACAATTCATTCTCTTCTCTCAAGCTTTTATTGAAATATTCCACAACAGCCTTTTTTGTTGTTAACTTTTGGCCAAATTGTTTCGCTCAAACTGTAGTAATTTAGACCTCGAGGCAGCCATCACTATGTAATGCTGATCTGACTCCCACTCCAACTTTGCCTTCAGCAGGGACCTTAATATAACCTCAGTGTGTTATAGTGCAAGTTAAGCTAGCCGACCTGCTCAGAAGTAACGGAATATTATATCATCACATCACATAGATATATCATGCATGTTTATGTTCTTATTAGCATTTCAAAAGGCTGAATTGGACTTTGCTCTGTGGAACATAGTAGAGACCTCTGGGCATTAACAGTAATGGGAGGCAGACATAACCACCTCTCTGCCATTAGGGAAACCTTCCTCTGGGTGAATAGAACATCTCATCCTTTGCATTGTTGTCGATGGTCAGTGTCACTCCTTCGGTCCGTTGCAAGATCGCACAAGTGCTTCAAATGGCATTATGCAAATCAGACATCAATCCCCACACTTCCGAGCTGTGCAGCATTTACATATTAATTAATGCTGCAGGTAAGAAACCCCCTGAATCCACTTTACTCGCTTTTATTTAAATCCTTTAACCTTTGGCCCCTTTACGTTTAGTAAATCGTGCCGCTTCAGGGCCAGTAAAACATGTTCAAAAGCTGTTGTGCCAAAATGCATTGCAGTGCTGAGCAATGAGATGAACTCAGCATCCTTTAGAGCGGATTCTATGTAAGGTTTTACTGGAAACTTCCTTCCAACTTGTCAATTAGTCGCCTAAGCAAATGGCAACAACGAAGGCCGTTAATCGGAGAAGGAGCTTATATCTAATACCCTGAAACTATACAGATACTCAAATTGGTTGTGCACCATGTTTGCCCTTATCTGGTTTGTATCTTAATGTGTGTATTTCAGCTTTTCAAACGTAGAGCTCATTTATTACAGCCAGTCGTTAGCAAAACATGGCAGTTTGGCTTCTGTGGCTTCATTTTGGCCCCCGATATTCCTCAAGAAACAACGAGTCACGGAACAATTCGCCCCCTGACTCGAAAGGATACTTTAATACGACAGACCATTGGAACAAATGTCTATTCATTAACGCTTGACTCCCTTTGCTGCACTGCTGAGCATCTATCAGCAGGGGTTTTGTAACATTATTACATCAGTGTTTCAAATCCTAATTATCTTACATTTGTTAGCAGCAAATTAAATGTAATCAAAGTAGCTGCTTCATGGTTTTTGCTAAATAAACCAACTTTAAAAGCTGGTGTTCTTTGGGTCAGCAGAATTTTTGTGTTAGAGGTTTTGCGAAGAATGTAACATCCGGGAGAAATGCTGAATATCAAACAGGCCTTTTGTTCAACCCACAAAGTTTTCTCAGCATTGCTTCAATTTGCTCGGTCGTGTAAATACTGCCCATCATCACAAAGATGTCACCAGAGTGACCGGCACCAGCACACTCGGACGCCGCCGTCCATCACGACAAAGGACACGAAACTGCCAGCATGAGACGAATGCATCCATCGCTGAGGAGATAAGTCAGTGAACTTTGGGATTCGGCTGCTGGGGAAGCTTGACGCAGACAATGACCTTGCGCCACAGCAGCCCATTGGCTGTAATTACCTGTCAAGCACCAGACCCAGGGTTTGACAGAGTGGTCGGACAGCGTAATCCAGGTGTTTGCAGCGTCAATATGTGCCCCGTCAAGAAGAACACACTCTGCCCTGTGTGTACCTTATATGCCGAACCGTTTACGTACACTGACGGCACCAACATTTCCCTTTTTAGACGCTATTAACAGTTATACTGTTTGATTCTACATCTGGGTCAAACTTACCCCTCATCCTCATGTTCCAATGCGTGCAGTGTGCAGGACTGAGTGAAGGGTAACAATAGAGTCTTGCTCAATTCTGCTCTTTCGTATTTGGGTGAGGACTTAATGATGGCGCTCTCCCAGGAGTGTCCACCTGTCAGCCCCCTCCGTTGTCCTCGGCCATTATGCCTGGATTCACAGACACTCTGCAATCATCCTAATGAGGTCTTCTGGGCCTTTTATCCAGTCAGACTGTATTTTAAAAAACTCCCTCACTGTCAGCGACTATGTTTTATGAGTCACTCTTCCTTTCTGGTGGTCAATGATGTGTATATCTCTCTGCACAGGCACACACACACACACACACACACCTAGGTACACAACTCTCTGTGCTGAGCTGGATGAAAATAAAGGCAACAGCCATCACAGACAGGGAGGGAAAGAGAGGCGAAAACACAAGAGCCTCTGCTTAATGAGTTCCTGGCTTTTCATAAGTCACAGTCTTCCTGGAAGTTATTCTTACATCTAAAGGGTATGAAGGTACGCCCGTCGTCATGGCATCAGACTCCCGTGTGTGTGCCAGGGCCTGAGCAAAAGGCCAGAGCACAGTGGTTTATAACCAGAGAACTCCCAGGGCAGAGGAAGGGCAGTGATCAGGCCTTGGATGGACGATAAATACGGAGATAATCACACTAGGGACTCGTTGATTCTGTAGATGAGTTATAGACAGACTTATATAAAGTAGAGCTGCTCTCATGAGGCTAAAGCAATTTTTTTTTTTTTTGTCTCTGTGTGTGTGTGTGTCACATATCGGATGTTCAAAGGGTCTTTGCTTTACATGCGCCTTTGCAGCAAAAAAAAAACCCACGATTGTGACAGCAGCTGTTTTTTCCACCAATGTAACAGAGGACTTCTGCCTTGTTTGGCACGAGACAGACGTGAATTCTCTTTGGATCTGCTTTACAGTGAAGTGCACAGAGGCCGTTTTCCAAAGCAAGAGCGGCGAAGAAGACGCGCGGCCTCCATTAATGTGCATGCTGTTCTCCGCCATCCAGCTCTTCATTCGTCTCCCCCCACCCCTCCCCCCGTGTTTGTGTCTCTGCGCTCCGCAGTGCTGGGAGGCGTGGAGTCCCGCGGCGTGCTGAGGAAGATCAGCGACATGCTGGAGGTGATTCTAAAGAGGATGGACAGCCTGTCCAAACTGGACAACAGCAGCAGCAGCAGCAGCACCGGACGCGCGGCGCCTGGACGAGCTCAGCTCCGCCATCAACAGGTACGCCGACTTCCCAGGATTTCACAGTTTCACAGTGCGTCCACCTGCTTTTGATGATCACCAAAATTGGATTCACTTTTATCAGTCTCAGCAGATGTAACAGGGTGTGGTGAGACTTGGCCAACAACTAGAACTGCCAATCATTTTAATGACGATTTATTTTTAGACATTGTTACCTTTTTTAAATGCTGTGTTTGTCATGAGGACTTTGACACGGAACACAATGATTACGTTGTGACTTTCACTCAGGTTAATCAGAGCTCTTACTTATACGGGTGAAGGCATTGTCCAATCATGTTGGGATGGGAGTCAGAGTGGGTGGAAACAATGTACAGTGGGTGTGTGTGATGGATTTGTAGCAGTACTTTATCCTCATTCCCTTCGAAAACACCACATCTTTGTTATAATTAGTTAGTCACATGAATCAGAGTTACTGATATGCACAGTGTGGCTGTAATAGTGCAGGCATTGTGCCATCCTCTTTCAAAAATGAAAAAGTATGATACAGACAAAGAGATGAGAAATCTATATAATACTAAAATGCTATAATGCCACATCATATTTGATATATTCCTGATTGTCATTTGTACTGCATATCAGCACTTTATCTCTGCTGCAGACCTCCACTGTCCTTTTCCTTTTTATTCCCTGGCTTATTTTATTTTCGCTCTTTGCACTCAAGTGTTTTTCACCCCCACTTGTGGAAATTGACGCCTCTCAGCCTAAAAACGCTGCGGCGAACGCACGCGTCCTGTGTGACCTTCCAGCGGTGGCTTTTATCAAAGGACTCCTCTGATCGCCTCCTTCTGTACCCAAACATCCAATTTGTTCTCCCCCTGTTGTACGCTCCCGCCGTAGGTCAGTGGGGGCGACGTGATGCTCGCCGACAGATACCCGCCTCACGTCTTCAAACCGCGTTAAACGAGGCCCGGGTGTACGCGCTCAAAAGGTTCAGATCCGCACGGCGCCACCGGAGCGGAAGGATGGAGCGATTAATACGGCCTGGCGTTGACTGCGCCGACTGCGATTGATGTCTCGTAATGGGCTGTTTGATGTGGCGGGAGCCGTTTAACTCTCAGGGCGAGGAGTCCTGCTGGAGGAGCCGGACGCTGCACGCGTGTGTTACTGTAGCAGGAATCAATGCCTAGCCGTGGCCGTGAATGGATTAAGGACTGCTGGTGATGGGTGATGTTTGCGCCCTCACTGACCATGCAGTCAACCTCCTGAGACAGATGTAATCTGTATGTCTTAATAGGATAAAAAAAATCTACCAGGATTAGCCTGCTACATGATTGTGCTGATTACAACAAAAGGGGCCACAATGTACTGCATGTTATTCCTAAACAAACCATTATAGGAGATTATTGTTTTTAAATGATTTTCCCAAGTTCAAGTTCCTGATCCTCCGTAATTACTTTTTAACTGTACGACGATCTTTGGACTGTTTAGGACGTCAATTGAGTTTTCAGTAGCCTTAACGAGGGAAATGTTCATATTGAATGAATAGCTGTGTATGTTTTAATAGCGTAATTGGTCTTGCGGGGTTGAAACACAGCGTGAACGATGCAAGCGGGATCCTATTAGGGTTTATTCAGGGAGCTTTCACTCCAGAGGCCCAGGCTTAATCCCCTGCAACAGAGCCTGCAGCTCTGCTGAACACCCCATTACACACAACCGCATTCAACCCATCACCCATTTGTAGCACAGTTTACAATGATTTAGTTACTGTAAAGTTAAGGTAAGTTATTTCTCACAAAATGTTGATATTTTCGTGATTTG
The DNA here is from genome assembly GCA_021346845.1 of Apeltes quadracus. Lineage (NCBI taxonomy): Eukaryota > Metazoa > Chordata > Actinopteri > Perciformes > Gasterosteidae > Apeltes > Apeltes quadracus. The sequence goes on from CM037925.1 coordinate 6,180,916, forward strand.
GAAACTTAAATATTTCCATAAGCGGCGACTCTAAAAGTGACTAAATGAAAGGAGTGAGCAACATGTTTTAGTCCTAATCTGTGCTCACACCAACACAATTTACCTAAAACGCCTAGTCAGCTTCATGCTGCTGTTTTGCTTTGGGGGCTGAATACTTACTGTCTCTGCTACCTTTAAATTAAGCTTTGAATACAGCATCACACACGTTTGTAAATGGGTTCTAAAAATCGAACCTCCCCACCGAGACCAAACATCATCCATCGAGCCAAGGCGAGCTTCCTCCGAGCTTCCTCCGAGCTCTGGGACGCGTCCTGCATCAGCTCCTGCTACAAGAAGTTCACATCCCTTTTGTCTAATGCTTTGATGAGTTCTCCTTGAAAGCTTGAAGCTTTTCGGCGCCTGGCGCTCTCAAAACTAAATCACTAAGTCACCAAAAAAGGATTTTGGTGCTGGATGGAGAGAAGCGTCTTCAATAGCTGGAGTAAAACTTTTAGTTCAGGCAGCCAAAGGATGAAGAGGATATTGACTCAGAAAACAGTGGCAAAGAACAAACCCGCCCACTCACACTTTTTGTATCCATGGTGGTGCTGTGATAGAGGAACAATAATGTGTTTAATGGGTGTGTGTGTGTGTTTGTGTATTTGATCACCAGAAGTAACACTTGTTAAAACCAGTCTGGGCATGAGACCAAGGCACAGACCCCTGGCCGAGGACATATCCTGCAGGATTAATGGCCACACGTACACCCACGCACACACGCACAGACCAAAGTCTTCTGTCTTCTACTATCCGCATTTACTCTTCGATTACTCACCTTGCTCCTCGTCTTCCTCTTGCACTATTACATAGAAAGAGAGAGAGGCTGTGCAGGGGAATATGAGTGCCGTGGTAAAGTGTGATTTCGCCCGGCGGCGAGAGGGGGCAAATGGGAGGAGAGAGAGCTTTATAAAAAACATCTCCTAAATCCAGGCCAGTCAGGCCCACGTTAACACAACGATGCATACACACACACACACGCGCGCGCGCACACTGGGCGGGAGGCTCGTCTTTGTTTGAGCTTCATTGGCGCTGACACTCCCGTGTAGCGGCGAATGGGACTTGATGTCTGAGGCCCCGGTCTGTGATTCGCCCACAGGGCAGCCACTCGTTAGAGCAGAAAATGGAGGGAGGGAGGGAAGGTAGGGAGCCTGAAAAACAAGACCGAGGGGGGAGAGAGAGGGCGCAGAGTTGTTTCACTCCCTTTTGCTGTGCGGTGGATGAGAGGGGGAGATGGTTAGTATCACCGCCGCGGCTTGGCCACACCCGTTTCTCCTCCGCAAGCAGCCTTCATTTCCACATCGCTCCAGTCACTGTCATACGGCACGTTTTGCTGGAAGTAGGCGGCACGGAAGGCAGGAGCCGAACCCCGCCGTGCTCCAGCGTATCGCAGGTCGAGGTCAGCAGCGATTCAGCCGCAGAGCGCCACCTTCTCCGGTGTGGCCAGCTGTACTCGGCCTCTGGCTGATGTGATGCTGTCAGAACTGTCCTCCTTCCCTTAAGAGCATGAGCTCATTGGATCGAGAGGAAGGCAGCAGAGCACTTTTTTTGTATCCTAAGACATTCTCCCAATAGTTGTCATTGATTTTCTCTTAGGGCCTCTCTGTCGTTCACCTCCCTTCGGAGAGTTCCACGGCGGCTCGGCATCCTTTCAGTGGGTTCCTCTTGTCGTCTCTGACTCCTTCTATGATTCCCTCTCGTTTTGTCTCCTCCATGCTATTCCTCATTTTCTGTCTTGTTCCCCTTACTTGTAAGAGAGCCAACTGTCTACATGCATCAAAAGGGAGGAGGCTGCCATTAAATATGTACATGCTTGTATTCTTTGATCATAATCATCGTTTAATGTTTCAGTCAAGCTGTTTTTTCTTTTTTTACTTCCACGCAAAGGAGCTGAGGATGTCTTGTTATTATTTCTGCTTTAACACAAAGGTCCGCCCTCCTTGTACATTCCTGGCTCAGCAGCTGTATGATCTTCTTCTCTTTATTTTTCCCCGCTGATTTTTATTTTTCCTGTTTTCCTCGACTCTCACGGCGAACGTGTCTCTTGTATGTGTATTTTCGTTCTTTGGATCTCCCCTCTATTACTTCTCAGCCTTTTTATACATTTCTCCGACCTTCGTCTCTCCCTCAACGACTTCTCTCTGTCTTCATCTCTGGGGATGATTTCACACGATAGCAGATGTTGGAGGTGGGATCGGAAGGTTGCGTCTTGCAGAGGGCAGATTGCAAAGTCACAGTGCAGAGAGAGTTCTACTGTAATAGCGTTTACCCAGCTTACCCAGCCACGGCTCTGTCCTCTAACCTATTGCAACTTTTAAGTACTTAAGTAGCGGTAATTCTCTCCAGCTGCAAACTTGTGTGAAATGTTCCATTTAATAATGATTTTAATATCATTTTATAGCGTATAAAAGTGGCTTTCATTATAGGACAATAAAAAGTAACACCTTTCACTAATGCGTATTTGCTTTCCTCCCCGGCAATCAGGTTATAAGCGACCCTATAATTAGTTCTGTCAGATGCTTTCATTCAGATGCTGCTTTCACACTGAGCATGTTTGTAGAGGTTTTTTCACGCTGTGACTTTTAAAAGGTGAGAAGGAGGCAATTTGGTGCTAAATCAACACACTAACGACATTTTGTAAGATGGACAGGCCGATTATTCTTGTAGCAGAAGTAATGAGGTCGCTCCTTTTTAAATGAAAGGGGGTCGGAAAAGGGGGTTTGCATGTGAGTTGGAAGCTTTTCTATAGAAGTATTCTGGTCGTGTCTTGTTGCTCTAAGGAATATGCATCCCACGTGGCCGGTGAATCTGCCTACAGACGGGCATAAGTACAAAGAATGGATGGATTGATGGATGCGGTGCCCACAAGGATAAGGCCTCATTTTGCTTTCTCTTTTTATTTGTCCCCTATGGGTAACTGGTTGCAAAGCAATGAAAAAAAAAACAGCTATTATGTTTGCAGGATATTTGTCCAGGCCTCGTTCTTGTGCACATTATATCTCAGTAGACATCTCATGGTTATTAAAAACATGTTTTTGTGTACAATTCAAATGGTAATAATGAGAATTTCACACTAATGGATTAGACAGACGGGGTCCAAACGAACAAAGGCTGTAGAGGTTTGATAAAAGGAAAGGAAATCCATGATCCCTGAAGTAATGGACATGCGGATACAGAAATACTGAGTCCCTGACAAAAGTCTTGTCGCTTAAGTTGACCTTAAGTGCCCCTTGAATATATTTTTACAAGAAATGGCTAATTTCAATCCCAACATCTTTCGAAATGTGTTGGTAGCAATCCAACGTTCACAGCTTGGTGATTGCAAAAGACAAAAATCCTGTCACCTCTTCATATGATGCACCCAATCCTAAATTACAGCCTCACCTGTCATCAATAATTGATCAACCTATTAGTGGCATTTGCCAAGGCCCACAGCCTGCTAAAGGGACGGACGGTTGTGGCAGAAGGTGGATTTCTCAGATCAAACTTTGATTGAATTACATCACAGCCGCCGCAAATATTCCAGGAGACCTACTGGAGCCTGCATGAATCCGAGATTCACCCAGAAAACAGTTAAGTTTGGTGGAGAACAATCATGGTCTGGGGTTACATCCAGCAGGGAGGTGTGCAAGAGATTTGCAGGGTGGAAGGCAAAATCAATAGCCTAAAATATCTAGAAGTATCATGTCACGAGCGTGTGTGGCTTCAGCGCCGACGGAAGACGCAGGAGCAGGGTTGCAAGTAAAACATAAGCTTTATTCCACACAAGGTTCACACTCACAACGTTCCACAAGACCTGACAAAGGACTAACAAACACAGAGGGCTTAAATACAGACGGGAGGTGCAGGTGATTGGAAACGGGTGGGGACAATCAGACACTGACGAGGGGAGACAGGACGAGGCAGGAAGTGAAGTTACCCCAGGGACACCAGACACATGCAACTTCACAATAAGACAAGACCAAACCGTGACATATCAGCCACCTCTTGCATTCCCAGCCATAAAAGGGGTCACATTTTGCTGCAGGATGGTGCTTCATCACATACTTCCATCTCTACATCAAAGGTCCTCAAGGTGCTCTAGGACTGGCCGGCCCAGTCACCAGACATGAACATCATTGAGCATGTCTGCGGTTCAATGAACTCGGAAGCACGGGAAATGAAACCAAAGAAACTTGACGAACTCTGGGAGGCATGTGAGACTGCTTTCTTTGCTTTGTATGAATCATTGTGGAACCGCATGGATGCAGTCCTTCACGCTCATGGATGTCATACAAGATATTACATATGGATCTCACAGCACCACCACAAAATTCACTGTTGTTATGCAACATATTTTTGTAAATTATTTGTTTACACATTGCTCTCTGCAGGCGACAAAACTTTTGTTCCCAAAATCTGTCAATTGTCCAAGAACTAGAGTATAAAAGGTGAAGGTATTTTACTGGATGCAAACACGCATTGCTTACTAGTTATACTTGCAAACTTGCTGATGGAGACGCCCGAGACTTGATGGCTACTTCCTTTTTATTTTACACTGTAAAACTAAAAAACTTTCCTCGCCGTATTCCCTTGGCCCTATGACTATTTTCTAATTCATTTTTAATGGAGCTGCTGTTGTAATTTAGTAACTCAAGCCTTTTAGCACACACACACACACACACACACACACACACACACGCACACACACACACACACACATGCACACACGCACACACACAATCAATAACTCATCATCATCACTAATGATTTGTTATTATGCTGAGTTTCATCTTCTGATTTTAATGAGGGTTAATACCATCTGCTGAGGAGACAATACTGAGTAACAGAAAGGCACACTCAGACACAACCCAATACACAACCCACACACACGCACACACACACACACAACATGCACGCCCGAATCAAGTCATTTGAGTGGACGTAATGGGCACAGCCGTGTGGGCGTGTGTGGATAGGCAGCCTCGCTCTCGTGTGATGAGCAATCATGCAGTCAGTCGCTTCGGAAATATGCAGAACTCCAATAAGGAGACACGCCGACGCAAACGCTAACACACAAACGATTCCCACTCATTGTATTAAGTGAACGGGAAGTCTCTCTCTCTCTTTGCAGAGGAAGTGGTATTAACAGCACAGGTCTTTTTCTATTTCACGCTCCAACCAAGTGTCTAACTCTTCCACATGTGTTGAGTTGTAAGAAAGGGGAGGTGGGTGGAAGCAGAGAAGGAGAAGGCAGAGGAGGCGAGCGTCGATGAATAACTGAGACAGGGAAAAGAAAGTCGGGACAGAAAACAAAGCTGGATGTTTCATCGTGCGGTTGCGTTGTGTGCGTATGCGCAGGTTTCAACCGGCCGGCCTGGTGGAAAGGATCCAAGCCATCGCTCAGAACGTCTCCAACATGGCTACCAGGGTGGAGCAGATACTGCAAAACAGCATGCTGCAGGGAAGAGGTATGCACGTACCAATCGTCATCATCATCACCAGCAGCATCATTACCAGCAGCATTGTAATTGGTGCAAAAGGCCATTTTTGTTTAACTTTACATTGTGCTTGCATAAGACATCAAAAACATAACTAACAAAAAATGAATTGACAAAATAAATATATATGACTGCAGCTTCTAATTTGACCAATTACAATTACAATGAAAAGCGATACACAACAGAAAATGACACATGACAGACATGCAGACTATAAAACTCTGTTATTAGCAACAAGCAGTTCAAAGGACTACAGAGAACTAAGCTGAACAGAGATTGTATTGTTTACTATAAACTAACAAACATCCGTTCAAAGGGAAGGAAAGTAACTTATAAGCGCAGCTGTGCTGATGCTAGGAGTTAAACTTCTAATTAGTGACAGTAACAGAACAGAAGAGAATGCACAACATTTATGCACGTTTGTGCACACACATGATGGCTAAGAGGGAATTTGTATTTCGTTAGCCGTCTGTACAGTTGTTAATGTACCGCTAATAACAGGGGGCCTATTTATAACAAAAGTTTGCATTAAAGAAGGTATTTTTCCATTGGATTCTAGATCACAAATGAACACCACTTTCAGGATTTTTGAAGGGCCAACGTTAGGCTTTAAACATCACAGATACATCAAAACGGGCTGAAGAGGAGAACTAGTCAGCGTGATTGTCTCAGTCAGCCACCACCCTATATAAACTCCCTAATTGCCAAAAATGATATGTACATATTTTATATTTCAACAAAAGATGAGAAACACCAACCACAAAAAAATCTGAAAACATTGGCGTCTGAGAGTTTCACTTCCGGTATAAATTTTCTGGCTTAACAATGATCTAAACTAGGAAAGCCCAAAGTTATATAGCAGATAGGTTTTACAGTATTTGTTCTGGGTGTAATACGGATGTCTTCTCTGGCAGCACTGAGGTCATCATCCCTTTATTGCTTCCATTCACCCCTGTCGTTTTCTCTTGTCTCGCTCTTGCACATTTATTAATCAAAAAAATGTTTTGCACGCACAAATAATACAACCCACATTATGATCATTCTTTCCTCACTTTTCTTCTTGAGTTTAATTGCCCAACTCTTTACATGAGAATGAATGAGTGTTACATCTCCTTTTGTTCCTCCCCGCTGCATCCGCAGGGATGACGGCACACGGCATAATGAAAACGCCGCTGCCTTCTCTAATCACAGATGAAATGAAACCCTGCCGGCAGACTTTATTATCGTACGGCTCAGTGGCGGTTTATTTATCTCGTGGTCAGGCGTGTGCGAGGGAGAACGACAGCAGAGAGAGGACATGATCAGAATATCCTTCCCCTCAAGCACCAACGAGGCGTTGTTATTTGTCTCGCCATGACAGCAGTCAAGTTTTTATCTACTTAGCGGAGCACGTTTCAAATTGTCCCTACCGCGGTTGCTGTTGTAATGATATTTGAAAGCGGTGTGCGTCTCGGTGTGCGTGTGTGTGTGTGTGTTTGCAGTCGATCGAGGGGGGGGGGGAGGAGCCCCGGGGGAAGACTTATGTGGAGAAATGTCTCACTTTCATTAGGCAAATGAAAACAAACGCAACCTAAGGGAGAAGGCAAATGTATTGGAGAGAAGGAAAAGAAGGGCAGAAAAACAATGAGATATTGAACTCGGGCCGTTTTTTTTCTTCTTGGCCGACGTCATTTCAAACCTCTCCCACTCTATCTCTGTGCCTCTCTTCCTTCCTTTCAGCAGCAGTTACTTAAGCCAGCGGAGCAATTAATGCAGTGAGTGTAGCCCGAGCGAGCGGACGGATTTGCCAGCGTAACCGTGGGACGGTCGGCAGCGGCAGGAGGACGAGGCCCGGTGAATACTGTGCACTGCAGCAGAGCGGATACCAGCGAACGGGAAAGCACAGGGATGCATGCTGCATACGGCGCACGCCGAGAGCAGTGATTGTAATGATGATGAAAATAATATCGCTCAGAGGGCAGTGCAGAGGGAGATTAACGGGGGGACGGGAGGGGATTCTGTCACCCGGCGGTTCAGAGGCGGCTGACGTAACGGCAGTCTTTGCTAAATAAGCAGTGATAGTGAGTGAAGCAAACTATCTCCCTCCCAGGACTTACATGTTGATTCATCATGAAGCTCACTACTTGAAATAAGGAGTTACCAATGCATGAAATTTAACTCACTGTGTCTCTTTCAGCCGTGAGAGACGGGACGTCGAGCCAGTGTGAGGTACCGAGAGACCCCCGCTTCCCTGAGTGCCCGGGGAAAGTAGATGTGAGTGTCCATCTGATTTTATATCGAATTTAGCTTTAATACGATTGTTTAGCTTATTTTTACTGAGTTTTTACATGTTTGCAACCCAGCAGTAAATCCTCTGTGCACAGCCCCGGGGACTTGAAACTGCCGTTAAAGGAAATAGCCGATGCTCTCTTTACATGCTGTCGTTGGTTCATGCGCTTCCTGCGTTCTCTGCACACCGTCCAGTGGATGCGCGCGCGTTGGACTTCGGACCCCTGCTACGCCTTCTACGGTGTCGACGGTTCCGACTGCTCCTTCCTCGTCTACCTCAGCGAGGTGGAGTGGTTCTGTCCCCCGCTGGCCTGGAGGAACCAAAGCAGCCCGCCCACCCAGTACGTAGCGCAGCCGAAGGCCCCCAAAAGACAGGTGAGAAGAACGCATCCCTCAGACGGAAGAAGGCACGTGCAGCGTGGGGGCTTGTTAAAGGCGTGTGCAGGCAGACAATCTGGGCCCAATGGGGTGTGTAGTAGTTGGTACTGGGTTATGTTGGTTGATTCCCCGGCCCTGTGCACAGAGGCTGAAGTCTACCAGTTGACAGTAAAGATAAAGGATTTTGGTTGGCTTTTCCGCCTCAAAGTATCATCAGTATCGCTTTGAAGCAGCAACTGCTTGACTTATCCCACTTATCCCAGATCTTGTTGCCCTGACTCCTGTGCGACTGTCACCCCTAACAGCGCTAACCTCTCGGATAATCTCGGTGTTTTTTTCGATAAAAACATGTCTGTAGAGTGGCCATATATACCGGGGGTCCCCATAGCCAGGCTATATATATATACTTGCATTGTGCAGCAAAATGTTTTGTTCTTTAACAAAAACACTGTTACTACGTGTTTGTCTGCCTTTTAAAAAGAGAATACAGAATAATCCTCACAGTAAATATAAGCTCTCTCCCACATGCTTAAAATGACTTTGGAAGCCAGATTACTACATTCTCACACTTCCTCCTCACACCTTCAATCCGTCCCCTTCCCAGGCCGCCTTCCGCACTGACCTGTCTGTCCTGCTGGACCAGGTCGGGGCCGGGAAGGAGTCCCTCAGCTTCATGAAGCGCAGGATCCGCCGCCTCGCACAGCAGTGGGCGACGGCCGCCAACCGCCTGGATGCAACGCTGGAGCAACGTTGGAGGGACCAGAAGAAGGTGACCTTAACCCCTCCCCACGACCCCGGTGCATAGTGCAGCTGGGAAAGACTGCCAGAGCAAAGAGACGTGCATGTCTATTTGATGTAATGATATGATGACTGAGGTTTGTCTGAACCGCTGTGTTTTTGTAACCATTCTTGAAGCTTCATTTTTGAAAATATGAATTTATGGTGTCCAACTGTTCAACCTCATTTTCACCGCGATTTGCACAGCTGTGCGGTCTTCTTCTGCGTGCCAGGGGCGCAGTGTGGGCAAACGCAAAGGCAGAGATGCAGGAATAGATGAAGGAAAAGGTTTAAAAGGTGAGAAATGATTACAAACTATTGTGATCGTGATGAAATCCAGAGTGTGCGACAGAGCTGGAGTAAGAGGAATGAATTGAAAAGAGATAGACAGATAAATGGTGGGACGGTATTTTAGGATATGATTGGGGGGGATTACAATGGGAACAAAGGACTTGAAGGCTGAGGTGCCTGTAAATGTTGAGTTTTGACTCGCAATTTGGTTAAAGATTTAAAGAAAAAGAGTAAGGCTGAACGTTAAAGGTTTCTCTAAATGTTTACAAAAGCAATTTGTAATGTCTTATAAACATATTTTGCGTGTGTAATCGTTGACTACACGAGCCGGTGTAGTGAACACGAGCCCCGCTCTGGGTTGGCTTTAGACATTCAGGGAAATAATGATGAGGAATGTGTTAATGTGAAGGGGCAGATGCAAACTACACATCTTCCTAAAATGTCTGTCTTTGCCCATATTTCTCTCTAAAATAAGTCTGTTTCTGCGATTGATGTGTTGCACAGGGGGATTTTGTTTTCTGCTGTTAATATAGATTTCTAATCTGAGCCATTGATGTCTGTTGGTGGTGGTTATAGGAGTAAGCCTTAGCCTTACCTCTCGACAGCTCTTCATCACAATAATCAGAAATGAGAGGAAAATGTGTTTGTGTTTGGATGATTTGCAGTAAAAGCCAAAGGCTGAATCTCGTACATTTTATTTTTAAAAAGTAATCTCAGCCTGAACTACTCAAATCTAACATTTTTTCATCTGTTTCCCTCAACACGCGTGGAAAGATTTATATTCACTTTCAGCAAGGGCTTGCTTTTAAAATGGAAAAGGAGAACACTGTTTGATTTTAATTAAGTACAACCTCTGCAAAAACATTGTCTGATGCGAGCTGCCCTCGCCTGACCTTTGTCTTTGACAGAAGCCCTCGCTTCCAGTGGCCACTTTAGCATTCCGCTGGAGTCTGCACTTTTTTACAATTCCAACGGGGTTTCCGTTCGTTCAGTTCTGTTTCCTTGTTTGGCTTTCTCTTCGATTGTGAGTGCAGTGGATGTTTACTCAAGAAAATAATAAATTAACAGAGCAGAGAGGCAAGCTTCCAGGGAGAGAAGGATCAAGAGTGAGAGAAAAAGCAGGATCCTTCTTTTGAACTCTCAGTGGGGAAAGATGGGGAGGTGTGTGTGTGTGTGTGTGTGTGTGTGTGTGAGAGAGATGACCGTGAAAACTAAATTCTGAAGTCGTGACAAGGTAGACGATTCAGAGAAATTATACAAAAGCTTCCGCATTGAATGAGGCAGAAGCCCCAAATACAGGAAATCTCTTATTTAGTGATAAATCCACGAAATGTGTTTCCTCTTTGATCATGGAGCCGTGGGTGAAAATATAATTAATATCCTGCTGCACTTCACTTTTCAAAGCAGGTACATTTGTGCCGTTATCCCACTCAAACTAAAGCCAGGGTCAACCCATTCAGTTCATGTAGAGCGAATGGCTCGGGCAGAGCCACGGCACGATGGAGAGGCTTTGACAGCCGGTTGGAGAGAATCAAGGACGCCGACCGAATGTTGTCGCATGTCTAGACTCGATCTAAGAGGCAGAAAGGCACTTTGTGTGCATCTGCGGCCACTTGGTGAGCATGCATGGTCTGTTTGTCAGCATCCTCCTAACCGCTTCCCTTCTCCCCGCGTCTGGCCTCTCGGGAGTTAATTGACCCCCCCTGACTAATGAAGTGCAGACCGAGTGGGAGACTAATGGGGTATGAGGGTGGAGGGGGGGTGAGTCAAAGGAGAGAAGTCGGCGCAGCGTCGACTCGGAGGCTGGCGGAGAAGGTGAACTTAAGGTTTGGGCAGCGATGGTTGGCAGCGGCAGCTTGCCTCGCCTTCCATCGGACAGCTGCGACCTCCGCGAGGGCCGCGGTGCCCGAGTGAACCCACACACGCACACGCAGCGACAAACACGTGCGCTCACGGCATATGCCTCGCACAGATGCTGAGGCGGGCATTAGCATTCCTCTGTCGTTAGCCGGTTGGCGAGGAGTGGGGGGGGGCCAGTAAGTGGGACTCGGCACTCGAGAGCCACTTTTAATATCAGCACAGCAAGGACTTTTCAAGGATTCTCCATACAACATGAAACGTTCCGAACATGAAGGACGCTGAATTTTTTTCTTTTCCACACCGTATCTTATTAGCCGATTGGTAGCGTGAGCGTCCGCCTCAGCGGGATTGGCGGATCTTTGCGCTCGATCCCCACGAGGGCGTCGATGAGAGACGCACACACAGTTCACTGATGTATAGCGGTGAGTGTGACACAAACAAACAAACAAACAAACAAACAAGTGAGAAAGTCGATCCAACCCCCTTCGGCTCGCACACACACTCAGACAGGCGCCATCAGGCCCCCCCTCACTGCTTTCTAGTGCTCGATTCCTGCTCCGCGATATAACGGGTTACTTCTCTGATATGTGTCACTGAGCTCACGCTAATCCACGTTCCCGTTCAGGGGAATTAGCATTTCTCCAAATGGAGATAAATACTGTTATAGAGAGTAAAACCCCCCCTCAGCATTCAGCAGGTCCCAGGTGCAAGTTGCCAGGTTTGGTTGGGCGCCCCTACCTTCCCGTTAATTTCATTTGTGTGTGGATGCCAGATTGCTGGCTCAGTCCACAGCCCCGCCGCCGCAGTGTGGTACTGCTCATGTTTGTTTGGCTTTGTCTCTGGCGCTGCTGCCGGTGTGTGAAACTCGCCTCCCTCTGACTCCAACTTCGCGTTGTTGTCGCCTGCTTTTCCGCCGCCGACCCGCGGCCAAGCCGAGTGAGTGCACTCTACTGGCGCCACGAGTTCTCACTCTCGCCATCTGCCACCCAAACTGTAATTAAATTTCACTTATCTTTTTTTTTTTTTATGAAACAGAAGTTAATAGAGCAGCCTTATTAAATCAGGGGATTTTTCACGCCAGCTGGAGTCTTGCTGGAGCTCAACCCTGCCGAGTGCCCACCATTGTCCACCCATTTTCTACATTATAACTTTAGTGGGATCACCTGAGCAATTCCACTGGATGATTACAGCTATTACACTGCATAAAAGAACAGCCCATATATTTGTATCTATATTTAATGAGTAAATATAAAAAATTGATTTTCTCTGTTATTCAGTCACAGGCTTGGCCGGGATAATAAAATGTGTGATGTGCAGGTGCAGTGCAAAGGTTTGTTTGCTGTGCGCTGCCACGGTAACCTTCGAACATCAGTGCACTGATGCTAATGTGGCTTTGTGGAGACTGGAAGAGCGTATTGGAATAGAGTATTAAAAGAGCGCACTGCGGCACGCTTCTGAAAAGCTCTTGGAGGCTTTTAATCATTACCTCTCCGGTTCAAAGCTCCGAGGGAACAAACAAAGGACCCAGATGCACTTACAACATACAAGCAGGGAGAGAGGCAGATGGTGAGGCGTCCAAACTTTAACTTTCAAACTCCCCACAGTTGGCATCAAAACTCATTCCCTATGTTGCACGGAGGTGTTCACGCCGCGCTGGCTAATCAGGATTAACCAGCAGCGCCGCGTTTGGACATGGCCGCGTCTAATCCCCTGTGAAAGGCAACGTGTCGCTAATTTCTCGGCGGGTTGCACTGATTACAAAGCAGCTATGTGGACATGCATGACGGGACGGCAGCCCGTAGGTGCGAAGTTGCACAATGGTGCAGCATATACACTGGGATAATTCCTTCACGTGTGTTGTGCGAGGTTATTTTGACCAAAAAGGGATTCCCATCGGGGGGGCGGAGACTTTGTCACAGCAGTTATCTGCAGGCGCACTGTGCACGTGTAATGAGTGATCCGTAAGATTCAGACACGCGTGCATGCGGCTCCATTGGAGCAGGAGACCATGATTCATTCGGGGATTTCCAAGAACTGCTTTTCAGTTTCCATCATTTTCTGGTGGAAGTTCCAATGATTTTAATCCTCAAACTCATTAAAGCAGTTTGCACAGTGGAGATTAACTTTCAAGGAGCTTAGCCTCATACAGTACAGTATGCACACATGCATGAATTATGACAATATGAATCAGGTTAAAGGAAATGTGCTTCATGACATTGTGCCTTGTGTGTGTGTGTGTGTGTGTGTGTGTGTGTGTGTGTGTGTGTGTAAATTACTCCAACACCATATTACTTCAATAGATAAGAAATGATAAATAAAGAATATAGCTATACATTACTGTGGACTTTTACGTTAAAGAGTTAGTCCGACATACTAAGCTGCAGAACATAATTTCCAATTAGTCCATTTTCTAGGGACAATGGTTGGTGATGTCACTAAAATTAATTAATGTAGGGGAAGTAAATCAGAAATGTATGTTGACCACAAGGGATGATTCCACTTTATTGGAACTCCTTTTGTCATCATTTCCATCCATAATAATCTTGTACTTACAAAGTTATTCGATTTGTGACATTGGCGCAAAACATTGGTAAAAAGTTCAATTAGAATGAGTTGTAAACATCTATCACTGTTATAGACCAACCTCTGTGTACTTAAACTTGTTCTAACATCCCATAGATGTCTTAGCTAAACTTCTGCCGCGGTTGTTTTATCCTTGAGCAAGTTGTTGAATGATCTCGCCTTGTTGTGTTCCTGTCCTCTGTCAGATCCTGGTCCACGTAGGCTTCCTGACCGAGGAGTCCGGAGATGTTTTCAGCCCCAAAGTGCTGAAGGGGGGTCCTCTGGGAGAGATGGTCCAGTGGGCCGACATCCTCACTGCGCTCCACGTTTTGGGACACAACCTCAAGATCTCCATGTCTGTCAAGGAGCTGCAAGGGTGAGTTAACTGCGTTTGGCTTGTTAGCGGTTGCTGTTTTTTTAAGCCGCTGATGGTGCATGTTAATCAACCAGTGCTTTTCTCCTCAATATGAACTTCGTATTAAGAGAAGATTCCATCGATGAAGGGATCATTTAAACAAGGCAAATGACTGTCGGGGTTCATCTACATATTCATTAGAACATTTCATCATATCATACTTCATCATATTTCATTAGAACATTTTCATTAGAATGCCACAAATTGAATCTGACGGCAACTGCGACTGAAAACCACGTTTTACAACCCTCCTGATTTTCTCTTGCACGTACTCGTACTGCAGTTGAAATGTTTAACGGTGCGTTGCGCTATACTTTCACTACTTTTCCAATTCTGATCATGCACAAGGGACCCTGAGGTCCCGTTGATTTATTTGCAGCTGCATTGATCCCATATCGACGCACTCCACAGCCCCCTGTCAATGTGCGACTGCATCGGTGTGTGTGTGTGTGGGTCTTTTTATCCCCCTGCATCAGCATGCTTGCATGTTCTGCTGACGGATACAGCTGCAGAGCCAACACACACATACACACACACACACACACACACACACAGTTGGAGTGATGTGAATCAACCGTGTGGGGCGAGATCCTTTGACGACTGACGTTGAAGTTTAAAATACTGAATAGTTGGGAGTCCGAGATCACAACTGAACCACGCGGCAGATGTGCGACGTCTTGGTTCAGCCTCGATTAGGGTCATGTTTTTTTTTTCTCGGGGATGGAGTATAGATCAATACAATGATGTCTACAGAGACCCAGCTGGACCCTCTTCCCACTGAGCGCTGCCTGCGACAACCATCACAAGTCATAAAAGAAGTATTGAATTGACGTGTTACACCTGTGCAGGGAGCAGGGGAGAGTATGTCAGACTGGAGGAATTCTGTTCTTTAAAAAATGGGTTTAGAGATAGCGGGGCCATTCAGCAGGCCTCGCTCAGTTGAGAGACTTGGAATTGATGTTGGAACCGTTTTTTAGGGCCGTTGTGTCACTGCAGTGTCTCTAGACCTTCGTTTTAAGGGCCGATCTTTCTCACAGCCCGGCTGGCAACGCGTTTTAGTGAAGCGTGAGCAGATAGATCAGCTTGATGAATCATTTCCTCCACCTCGCCCACATGGCAGTGGCTTCTGCTGGAGAAATACCTTCTGATCTCTGGATTAAGGCAGTAAGGTAGAACAGAATAAGAGTTGTGTGGTGTGTCCAATCATTATTTTTTACTAGTCAACTTTTTGTTCCCACATGTTTCATTTGTCTCGGCCCTCGTCTTCAGTAAGATGAAAATAAAAAACCTGAGAGTTATGGTTGAGTCTCTGATTCGTCTTTCATGCTCCCCACAAATATCTGGTTCCTCCATTGAATCTTTGGCCAAACCACACAGGGATCTGTGATTTCAAAAGCACAAGCATTGATTATGTAACCTTGTGAAGAAATGGATTGAGTACCCGCTCAGCACAAAGCAATGTGGTCTGTTTTTATTCAGAAGGAATCCACCTTGAGGTGCTCACAATCAATTCATTCGGATGGAAATCATTAAACGCATTGTTTCCAAACTGATGGATGGTGTTGATTTATTGTCAACAGAAAGAGACGCGCTGACTGAGGAACAAGGTCCTGTTATTTTGTTTACGGCAAATACTTCTGCTTCCTGTTTCATCTCATAGTTGCAAAGTAATTTCTTTCTCCACCTACTTTCTTTCACTTATTCCCAGGGTTGTCCCTTAACTTACTGAACTTCTTTCTTTGTTCCTGCTGTCTCGAATAACACGCTTACAAAGACGCACAGAGACAGACACGCACAGAGAAAGACAGACGATCAGGACGAGTGGGCCGACCAAGAGAGATAGAAGGCCAGACCGGTAGAAAGAAACATCCCAGAAGACGCTGCTAAGTGGACAGTTTAGTTCAGATACTGATTTCATCTCTTTTCTCAGGGGCAACACGGAGCAGCGTTAGAAACAGAACTGAACCAAAAGTCCATCCGCATCCACAATTACACAACTTTTCAATGGCTCGAGTGTGTGTGTGTCTGACTCCCTTTGTGCCGGTGATCCTACAGTCGTGGTCCCCTGAGGTGGAAGCAGGAGGAAGCTGTAATTGGCCACTGAGGGATGCTTTGGTCGAGGATCGTGTTGCTGTGTATAACACACACCCTGGTTTGTAGTTTCCAGTCAGAACCAATAGGAGATGGCCAGGGCCTCATTCATCAGAGCAAACAGAGACTCACTCACAGCCAAAGACAAAGCAAAGGCAAAATGCAAAAGGCAAAATGAGCCAGAACATATGAGCAAAAACAACTTCTATGGATTCAACCGGAAGGGAATATTTTTCAGTGTGAATTCAGACAGGTTTCCGTGATTGCATCGTGCCGTGCATCTCATTCTCACGGTGGACTTCCTTCATTTATAATATATAGTATCTGTGATGTATCTCAGTCTCCACACCGTCACTGTGCAGGATGATGGGCTGATGGAAAAATAAGAGCGGTAGGGATTACAACAGCAAAGCGCTGAGTTGGCATCTGTGCAGTTTCTTTTTGCGTTATTTACTATGCAAATAAGGCCATTTTTTACGGCTCCATGATGATTAGTATCCCTTTGTTTTGGATATTGTCCTGTCCCTCACACACACACACACAACCACTAGTTAATTCAATACAGGTTTGTGAATCTTCCCGTCTCTGCTGAGTGTGCACTCCTCACAGTGTGGCCTAACCGAGCAGCGTACCAGTGTGATAACGTGTTCAGACTGGGCTGCGTCGGCTCTCCGTCAGACTGAAGGCTGCAGGTCTCTGAAGCTGGACGGTCAGCACCTCTCTGCCTGATCCTGCCTCCACTGCAAAGATCAATATGCAACGTTCCATATGAATGAAACATTAGGGTGGTATGGCCTTTTGGGTTCGGACTGTACACTTTCAGAATTAGAAAAGCTTCGGGCCATTTGGGCTGTTCTCATAGGAGAACCCTTAGTGGTTGCTTGTAGAACATTGGTTCCACCCAGAGCCCCTAAAAGATATCTTCTATGGAGACCCCAGCCGCCCAGAGGTTTCTACTCTGAAGCTTTTGATCTTCAACGGGTGCTAATCAGAATCCCCCTGAGGGGCTTCCACCAACAACCTTTGTATATTTCAATTATTCAATCTAATAATGCTATTGAATTGTTTGAGAACAAACACAAAACTTAATTGTAAAGAAACACATGGTTTCTTTATGCCTCCTATCTATGAATATAGTTGTTTGTTTGTTACTTCTCTTTTCTGACTTTGGGTCTCACAGCTCCTCTCTATCTCTTCCTCCAATTTGAGGTGTTGAGTCGTACAGTCTCATCAAAACTGCAGGTAATGTCTTAGTTGCCATGGAAATCAAACTTTATGACCTTTACAGTCGTCGGTGGAAAGAAACAAAGTTAAATCCAATCAACACATTGGAACTACTCTCTTTTGTGCTTGAGATTTGACAATGATTGGATAACGGGACACGACAGACACACACAAGTGATCTTATTTCCTTCAACTCTGGTTACGTCTGTACTTCCCAGTGATCCGCGGTGGCCTCAAGCTTTCTCTCATAGTATCACAAGCATGTAAACAGACCCCTCCAAGGTCTCTTCATACGCGCTTTTGAATCCTTGTGTGTGCGTTTGACTGTCCTACGTGAGCATGTGACCGTAAAAGGACTAAAGCTAGTTGGCATCATAAGCTCATTGCTGTAAGTCTAGCGATTTGGCCCCAAAATGGCTTGCGTAACCCTGGAGATTAACGCAAAAAGAGCCGTCCGCGAGTTTACGTAACGCTGTATAAAATGGGATTGGTCTGCAGATTCTCTCGCGGATGCACACTTGTTCTTCTCTTAATCTGCTTCTTACTTCTCTTTTACCGTCTTCTTACAGTGTCTCCAGCTGCTTTTGGTTACAATTTGCCCTCTCGCTTTCATTAGTGGACTAAATGTATTATGACCTTTTTTAAATGATTTGTATTGCAACCTCAAAAAGAGTCTGAAAGAATTTATTTCAGGTGAGAGGTTTGGGCTTGACAACCTCTGCAGGGTGATTTTATTGGAGTTGCTGTTCTTGTCTTTTTCCTCTGAGGTGTTTAACCCTCCTGTTATCTCCCTCTCTTCTCCTTCCATCACCCCCCCATTGACCTGACTGCCTCACCTTTCGTCACCATCATTACAGGGAAGCCTGCAGGGGGACTGGACTGCTGATTGCCTCCAAACATTATTGTACTCTAACCTTTTGCATAATGTTTATAAAAATATCCAAATCTTCAGAAATGAAGGTATCTTTTTATTCGAGAGAAGCTGCCGAGGCGTGTGTAACATCTAAAGAGACAGTTACGAGAGCACCTTTTGCACATCAACATGAACTAGTTGTGGGAAATGGGTTTTTTCGATTTATGTGTGCGTGTGTGTGTTTTTTTCATGTCAGATGGAGCTTTAGCCCGTCTCTTTGTTAAAAAACTAGAGCGTGCAAATGAACGGTATACGCTCCGTCTGCATCATTATGTCTGCGTAAAGCTCCTCTCCTCACTGCTCCTCACTGGCCTTGTGTCTCTTCGTCTGGCTCGTTCTCACTTTGTCTCCATGTTGTTCCCCTCTAAGCTAAAATCAATGTGCTTGTTAGCAACTTCCCAGATTCATGCTGCGTTTCATCACCCCTACTCTTACTTCTAACCCTTTAAGGAAGACACACACCCACCAACACATACTTGGTAAGGATTTCCTTAATCCATTGTCTCACAGACGTACTGAGGGGGCGGGACTTTGTGTTTCGTTTGTGTTGCTCTGACTTGCATCAATTCTAATTAGTTTGCCTGGGACAACTGGGATTTGGGAATACAAATAGGACCAGTTTTTACTGACTAGGTTATTCTACTGTATTGTTTGTATTTGTAATTTTTCATTCATTGTTGAATAACAATCATTTTTTCAAAAGGTTCGGTTGGCTTTTGTATGTTCCGGAGCGATGACAAAACCCAACAAACATACCCGATAGTCGAATATTCAGGCCAAATCTTTAGTAATTCGTAATAATTCTGTGTAAATCCCATCCGGATTTAATAAAAATGAAAAGTGTAAATGTGGCCTCATAATCCTAAATAGAATGCAGCCCAAGATTACGACACAAGTGATTGAACAAAATGTCAGCCGTTCCGGCACATTCAGTCATTTGTGTACAAGCACTATGGCGATTGACCAAGAGAGAAAGGTAGAGTGGAGTCAAGGCAGTTTCATGTTCATCGTCACGTGGCTTCAGTTGTCTGAGTGTGTGGAAAGGCTCAGGGAGGTCAGCCTCTACTGGCTGCAGGGCCGACACCGTCAACTCGAGCCCAATAAAGTGAGCAGGGAAAAGCAGCTAGACAGACAGGTACAACCGGGAGATGTGTGAGCGACTGTGTGTCTGTGTGTGTGTGTGCGTGCGTGTGTGTGTGTGTGTGTGTGTGTGTGTGTGTGTCCGTGTGTTTTGTCAACCCAGACACAGGCGCTGAGGGCTTTTCAATCTCCTCTTACTCGGAATGGAAGCCGGGGAGGGGAGTTCAGCCCTAAATAGACTCCGAGGCCCGGGGAAACATTGAGCCGCGGTAAAACCAACGCTACCAGACATTCATCAACCTCATTTCCCTCAGCGAGCTTTATTCCTCACAGGAAGCTGCCTGAGGTACATGGGAAAGGAAATAAGGAAATTCACATTTAATAGAAAGAAGCTTGAGGACATATATCCTCATGTTGTAAAATATGACTTTTTCTAAAATGCTCCTCTGACCCCTCAGCAGAAAAGACCTCTGCTGGTCTCTTGGCCTTCAGCCCTTTAAAAGACGACGTGGTTTTCTCCTCCCTCGCCGATGGGTTCGGCACGGCACGCATCACAAAGCCGCGGTGACACGGCGCAGACCGTTGGAAGTAATGAGTTCAGTGGTGCCGCTTCCTGACTGAACGGGCCTCTAAAGAATGCATTGCCAAAAGACTTCTGAAGAATCTGAAAATGTATATGTGAAGCAATTGATTTGGAGAAAAGGAAAGTGACCTGCCGAGCCAATCCTTTCCTTTAAGGATTCATGTATATAGCACAAAGTATTGTTGCATGGTTCCTAACACAATTGTGTTTTTTATTCAAGTAATAAAAAGTGAGCACTACATCAATGTAGGCGTGTGTACATCAACACACGCCTGTGTTTCCCATCACCCTTATCAGGACTAGTTTTTTGTGGCTGAAATAAACGGTGAAGAATGCAATAACTGCGTGATCCCGGAAGAACAAAGTCCATTTTAGAATTAAGAGGAGCAATGAGCCGTGGCCTTTCAACGTGTCAGTGCAACGGTGCATTAACACAAGCGATAAATCCGTGTGCAGCACCTGCAGAGCAAGTCATCCATTTTGATGTAGGGGAAATATTCAGCCATGCATTAAAGGAATATATCAATAGTTATGTAATTAATTATGCGTAAAACATTAGTAGTATTAGTAGTATCCAAAAGATTACACAGGGCTCACATTTTGGCTTTCTCATCCCTATTTCACCCACACATTAATTCATTTAGACAAATATCAGTGTTCCTTTATGAGCATTACAGCTGCATCTGCGTAAGTGTGTCTATAAAATCTATTTAAATGACATTCAAGCCGGAGACTTAGTTTTAGTCTTATTATCCATTATCTCTTTTTCCTTTGGTAATCTCCACAGTGCTCGTTAGTTAGCATCGGAGCCCTCGTTATCTCCACGTTCATCGCAAAGGGAATGCAGCTGATGTGAAGTCCAGCATAATTGGGTTTGCTGCCTGCATACTCCTTTGCGGAGTTGTTAAGAGTTAACACAGGGAAGCATTTTGCTCAATGATGCTCTCCGTGTTTTCTCCTCCTAATGGCTCAAAAAGCAGCAGCCTGTCAAAGAAAGGCTCCGACTGGTGTCGACACACTTGATATCTCTGTGTTCTCCCTGAGGAGAAAGTGGCCCATTTTAGGGCCGCCTGCTTTGAAAGGAGGCTGAGCAAGAAAGGTGTTGATTTCACAAAATACAAATATATCTTTCCTCTGTGCTTTCCTTTATTTTGGACTTTAGGACCACTTTTCTCGCTCAGAATCTCCTCCTCTCTCTGTCTTGAAAATGCAGTCAGAGGTGTGAGCAGACGTAACACCTTTTTCTCCGTAGCTTGTTGAGGTTTTTACAACCAAAGCGGTCGACCAACAGGACCAGCATTGACCACAGTGGAGCCTCGCCGCTGGGATGGCTGAAGACTATTCGGTTAAGGTTGATGATCAATCGTGATTTTGGATGAAAAAGAAACCCACATTGACTGCGAGTATAAATACAGGAAGCTCACAGCGGCTTTTCTTGTAAAAAGATTTCCCTCTTTGACCTCCTCCTTCTGAAGAATTTACATTTTAATAACAAACAGCAGGCTATTTGTCACTTAAATGGAAACCCGTTTTGTCTCAAGGCACCTGCTTAAATGGCCGAGGCTGTTGTTCTTCATGGCCAGACGGCCCTGAAAAAAAGCTCAGAGTGCAACTAAATTGCCGGTGTCGGATTTAATAGTTCTGATACTTTTGCATGTCCCCTTCAGTCAGCTCAGCGTTTGAACAAGCCACTTGCCAATTAACGCTTGTCAAGTCGTGATCGTTACTGAGGAAAACCGGGCTGCAGACGTTTCCCTGCAGGGGTTGAGAGAGTCGGGTTTTTTCTTTGCTGCCACTGAAAATGGTTTTCCTCTAAATGAGGAGAGCGTGGGTTTGAAAGTTTTAATTTCAGGTGTGAGCTCGAGCTCAATTCATGCAGCTGAGTGCCGCTTCAGTTCAACGAGGTAATGCTAATGAGTTCACTTGAATATTCTGTATGAGTGTGTGTATGTGTTTGTGTGTGTGTGTGTGTGTGCGTGTGTATGTGTGTGACGGCGCTCGCATCCACGCGTCCACTTGACTTTGGGGGATTTGTGAGTGTTTGTTCCAACACTTTCATTCGTATGTGTGCGTTGGCTCTGCTCTCGGGTGAAAGGCATCGTGCCTGCGCCCTCGTTTGACTGGCACTCTCCCTCCTTTCCTTCTCTCCTCGGCGCCGGTGGAAGGTTGCAAAGAGGACTCATCTGATCTGCAGCCCTGTGTGAGAGCATAACGCGCCAAAGTATCTATTTACACATTCATATCCCACCGTATGCATTTTCATCTGTGTGTGTGTGTGTTTGTGTGAGCTGTGTGGTCTAACGCGTGCGTTCGTTGCAGCGTGAGTGTGTGTCTGTTTTCAATACCCTGGACTTCTTCCGTCACAACCGATGCCGACTCTTATTCTTTTTGATTTAGTGGGATTAGATCCAAAGTCGATGACGAAGGGAAAAGGGCGGACTGCCCAACGCCTCAGGAGGCAAAAGAGGGGCCGACTTTATTAGCACCGAGAGAGTGTGTGTGTGTGTGTGTGTGTGTGTGTGTGTGTGTGTGTGTGTGTGTGTCTAAATTCCAATTTAATTCAGAGACTAAAAGCAGAGAGAGGTTCTAGAGGTGGGCTTATTGCTTGAAATAAAATAAAATGCACAATGTGCTGGGATCTTAAAAGCTTGTTATTTCTTATTCACATTGTACATTACATACTCTCTCTTTTTTAACACCCAAATCTTTCTGTGTAACATAACTTGTTTCTTTTAATTTCTCTCGCTTCTCTCTCTCTCTCTCTCTCTCTCTCGCTTTGCCCCCTGCAACTAGCTTTAATTTGTCCTCACGCTCCCTGTGTCTCTAATTCTTCCCCTTTCCACTGGAGCTCTTCATGCGATAATTGTATTATCTCTGACAGGAGTGGTGGATTCTTTTCTCTTCCTTCTTTCATCTCCGGTTCTTCTGTCCCTCCTTCCCTCCCCCTCCTCCTCCTCCCGCTCCCTCTCGTATTGGTGTTTATGATAGCTGGCGGCTCCCTTATCTTGTGCACCCTGCCTTGGCTGATAACCGAGGCCTGTCAGCTGCTTATAGCGCTGCCGTATGTGTGTGTTTCGGTGTGTTTAATGGTACGTAAATATCTGCTCATGTGTCTGCACGTGTGTGTGTGTGTGTGTGTGTGTGTGTGTGTGTGTGCTAGCACGAACACAGATTGCCATCCCCTGGGTGCAATCAGAGGCAGATGTAGAAACCGATGGCACACGGATGTTTAAGTCAATTATTTGATTGCACTAAAATAAGAACATGGTGATTTACAACCGTGTTTTGCCTTTAACCTTCATCTGAGGTAACTTCTTGAAATCTCCCTAAAGTGGTGATGTTATGCAGCACACAGCTGCCTCCAGGATCCGCACACATGAGCAGGTGTTGCACAGTTTAGTCATCATGTCACTGTGATGAACTTTTAAACCGAGTTGTGAGGTAGTTGCTTTTTGACGTTGCCTCATGCAACAACAAGGCAACATTTCCGGGACATTTCAGGGCTGAAATATGCAACTTGGGTGAAAGTTTAAGATGTCCGGTTGTATAACGTTTATAAAGTATGTTCACCATAGTAAAGTCTCATTTGACTTCTTTATTTTTGCTATGTTTGTTTTCTTTCCTGGCAGAACGATGACTAACTTTGTCTTTACTGTAATAGTACTTAAATCTGTCTTCCAGGTGAGATTTAAAAACAAAAAAGTCCACCAAAATGTGCCATCGAAATAAAAGCCCTAAAATAAAAATATCTGGTTCACTATTGGGAAGAAAGAGACCAAAAGGAAATGCTGTCTGGCAGAGGCAGTGACATTCTTCTACCAAGTTACCGTTGTGTCCGTGCTAATGGTCCTTGCGTTTTTTCCGTCATCAGTTTCTCACAGAGCTTCATCTGAACGTGTTCGTTCTGTGGGTTTTTCTCCCTTACGACATGATCCCTTTCCGCCTGAACTGCTGCTGACGGCTGAGTGGGGACTCTTTTGTACAAGACAATCCTTTTTAATGTTTCACGTGCAATTTTGTGAACTCAATAAGTCATTAGATTACCTCGTCCAGTGTCCTCTTTTTGGGATTTACAATTAGGCGGCACTTTCTGTCATCTATTATTACATTTTACTCAAAATATCGTTGTGCGGTAAAATGAATAGTCACAGTTTTGGCAGCGTGTCAACACGAGAGCAGAGCTCGACGCGGCCTCAGCTGCTTCCATCCACTCCGCACCGTTGACCCGGCTCGCCCTCGGTCGGCCAGGACAGCGGGGACGACGTTCGCTGTCAGCACTGGTTTAAAAGTGCCCTTCAACTCCTGTGTCACGCAGACAAACACACACAGACGTCACGCAGGCACTTCAATCATGTGGAAATGCACTCACGCACAAAAAACTCGCAAACTCGCACATCCCCGTGGCCAGAATGGATCTTCTTGGACCTAAACTCACCCACACGCACACACACACACACACACACACACACACACACGCACACAGGCTGTGTGTGTGTGTGTGTGTGCTGCTAAATTGCTC
This sequence comes from Apeltes quadracus, assembly GCA_021346845.1. Lineage (NCBI taxonomy): Eukaryota > Metazoa > Chordata > Actinopteri > Perciformes > Gasterosteidae > Apeltes > Apeltes quadracus. The sequence goes on from CM037925.1 coordinate 6,205,393, forward strand.
CTTAGGGGATCGATACAGTCATTTGGTGTTGAATGGAATAGCTATATAGCACCATGCACAGGAAACACACAATCACACAAAGAACAATTGCAGACACGCGCACACGCAGCATTGCACCGGGATTCTGTACGTTGTTCACATACCGAAAGAGAAAAGAGTTTTTAAAGTTTTTAAAGAAAAGCGGCATAGTGCTCTCTTGCCTTCCTCACCCGTGTGTCCTCACACTCCATGGTGGGTTGTGTGTGTGTGTGTGTGTGTGTGTGTGTGTGTGTGCGTGGGTGGATGGGTTTATTCAGAGGGTTTGTTGATTTGATGCCAGCCCTCAGACAAGAGAACCTTGGGTAATTGGACTCCTGTGTGGCCCCGCGTGGCACTCAAATTGTGTTTGGGACAGCTGCCATCCTCCGTACAGGGTGTTCTCTGCATATCATCCTTTATACCGCACGTTTAAAGCAAGGTGTTGATACGTGCAATGATTACACAGACAATTTGTCTTTAAGGATTAAAAAAGGAGAATTATTTTGGGTTATTATTAACACTGCATTCATTCTGCATCTTAAGGCTTAGTTTAGTTTATCGCTATTCTAATTTGATCAATGCATTTTCCACACAAGCAAAGATGATTTCTTTTTTTTTAAATACCTAATTCTGTTAAGGAAGTGGGTGAACTTTCTCAACATTTTTTTATAGAAAAAAATGGAAATCAATAGAAGATACATTGGTTTCTTGCTCTTGCACTATGTTGTCTTGTCTTATGCACCAACCGCTGAGTCAAATCGCTTGTATGTCTGACATATTATGGTAATAATTCCGATTCCTGATTTCTTCTCACAGGGAAGAAGAAATGACACGGTTATCATTCTCATTCTCACTTTAATCTGATCACAGCTCTTATGAGCCTGAACTGAAATGAATTGTTTGCATTGACTGAGTATGAAACTGCGGCTCCGGAACGAGTATTAACATATGAAGATATGAATTCTTTTTAGAGGGCAGATTGTTTTTTTGTTTTTTATTGACAAAAAAAGTCCCCGTTTGTAGTAAAATGAAGAAATCCAATGCCAATTGAGGCTATGACCCACTAAATAAAGTAGCAGTAATACTTTGGTCACGTTATACTCATTTCCACTCTTGCCCGACGGGATGTGGCTGAACATCTGAGACGAGAGCAATTGGAGGACAAGAATAAAATAAGCGCACTGCTGTTGGAAGACGATGAGCTGAGGAGCTGCATGCAGGCTCCCATGGTGCCGTTTGCTCAGCTGTTGGCACATTACAGTCTTTTGTTTTTCTTTCTGTAAATCTTCATTCTTTTGAATCACTGGAATTATCCAAGCCCCTCTCTCACTGCACTGCATTGTCCACACCCACCCTGCCGTGGCAGACAGACCGACACATCGAGTCACTGATAGACATCGGCATCCAAACAAAAGGCCCGACTGAGCTGCAGCACTGCGTGAATAACAGCTGCTTATGCCTCTGCGCTGGCAGCTGGAGACATTACCTTTCGGTCCATTCTCGTGAACGGAATGTTTCACCACCGCCTGACGTGGCCGTCTTCATATCGGGTACAAAAGTTGGACACTTGTACACGAGGATAAAGTCATTTGATTTTGGTCAGTCCACTCCCCTGAGTGCGACCCCTCAGCATCGTCTTCAGCAAATGTTCTCAAATGTGTCACTAAACCCCTTGCACTAGGCAATGAACCGATAATGAATGTTCTCGACTAAAGAACCACTTACCACTTACTAGTTTTCGACCACAAACCAGCTTTTTCCATGGTGAGGAAAAAGGCACGGACCCCAAAACTGAACAGTGACTTATGAGGTCATAATATCACTACAGTCGTCATTGCTTTTGCTACATCAGCCTAACCCCCCCCCCCCCTCTTCCCCCTTGTCACATTCTCCTGTGTTAACTTCTGTTCCTGCCTGTGTGTGTTTCCTGCCTGTGTGTCTGCCTCGCCTTGATTGAATCCTCCCGTGTCACGTCCCCTACACCTCCCCAGTGCATTCAAACTGATAGTCGGTTCCTCGCCTTGCTTTTGGATGTGCTTGGATGTGTGTACTTGCTCTTTTGAGTTAGCTTGTGTTCCTTTTCGTTTCTTCTCTGAGGGATGAATCTTGTTCTCTCGCCGTCGTCTGCGTTTGCGTCCTCCACCGCAGCAGCATGACAGTCCAATCCGTTTCACTGCAGTTGTCGGTTTATTGTGGTGCACCTGTCACTTCAAGGACTACATCAGACTCATCTCATCTTTGTATTTTGGCGGCTGCTTTGTGCTGTTTAGAAGCTCATGTAATGACCCGTTGTGCGAGCAGTGCCGCCAAAAAGACTTCAGCGTAAAAACTAGCAGGTCAGGGTGAAACTCACTAAGGGTACGAATCGCATGACGGCCTCCATTAGCCTTTGGCCTTATCTGTCTCGGAAACAACAGCTGAGTAAGAGCAAGCGGTCCGCTCACAGGTCGGATATCCACAAGCAGGTCGGTCGGCATGGTAACAGAGAGAACAAACAAGAATGGGAAACTTACCATCTTCTCTACTTTGTGTTATTGTGGTGTGTGTGTGTGTGTGTGTGTGTGGATATCTTACAGTTATCCATCCGACAGACACATGCACTGGCCCAAGACATCAGTTGCACTCTCTGCGTTCCTCCACCCATTCACCATTTGTTGTTGGTACAGTAATGTTCAATTCAATTCGATGCGTCATGCAGACGCTGATGCTCAGTGTCCTGTGCTCTTTATATGAGGAATTGCCAGATGATGCAATGAAATTCACGACGCTCCAATAAAATTATCGCAATACTGTAAACCCACTTCAGAAGTGAGTTGAACACGAACCCGCAACATGTTTATCAAAGCAGCAGCTGGAGCAGAGAGCAACAGAACAGGGTCGTTATTGTAGTCCATAAAAAAGCATTTACAGAACTTCAAACTTCATAGAACGGCCTTACAGTATCACATCGGGGGTCTCTAACAGGGTCAGTGTGACTGAACTCGGCATTCTAATGTTGGAGTTCTAACAGTGAAATGAAAGCTTGCACCACACTCCTTGTGCGCACGGGGTTAAAACTGTTGTGTTTTGCTGTTGTCTAAACATAGTATTTTTTTTCCTCTCTGTGTGGCAGGTTCCTTGGTGTCCCCCCGGGCCGAGGCAGCTGCCCACTGACCGGCCCGCTGCCCTTTGACCTCATCTACACCGACTACCACGGCATGCAGCAGATGAAGCAGCACATGGGGCTCTCGCTCAAGAAACACAAGTTAGTGGGTGTGCCTTGTGATTGCGTGGATTTATGTATCTCTGTGTATTTTTTCACTTAATGAAAGTGTATTTGGCAGCAATATTCCTGGCAGATGGGTGTAGTTAATGCTTGCTTTCATAGATTAAATATTACCGATAATAAGTTGCACATGTCTCTGTCCAGATGTCTTCTCGTAATTCACTCTTATAGAAATATATAGTTGAAGTCAACAAAATGAACCAGGGTTTTATCTGCCGTGGTGTAGTGGAACAACACAACACACAAAAGCACACAAACTGGCACCTGTCAGGCACCATTACTCTCGACAGAAAGAATACCATTAATCACAAGTAGCACGAGATTGGAGGCGTATGGGGAAATTGGCAACTCAACATGCATTCACATTCCGACTCGTGGCTTCCTGCATGGACCTATTTTCAATCAAACCTTCTTCTACAGCTTATTATTGCTTTTGTTTTACTGCAATCAGAGGGTCACTGTCAGCAGCAGGGTGGTGATTAACAGCAGAGAAAAGAAGAGACGGCGGTAAAAAGGAGGCGTCTGCCTCGTGAGAAAGAGGAAGCATTACCAATAACTTTTAAAGAAACAGGCAAAGGGGTTGTTGTTGTTGTTGTTATTTTTGTGCAGTTACAAAATTGTGCTTAATGGCTTTTGGCATTGCTATAAAGACGGAGCAACTTGGAAACTAGGCCATGACAGTCGCAAGACCGCAGCAACTAAAGAGTGAAGTAGTACCCAATTGAAGAAGCTAAAGCGCCCCGGTGCATTCGCAAGAAATTGTATTAAAAACGTCAGCTGCACATCCCTGCAGCGCACGGCAGCACTACTGTGTTTTATCTTCGGAGGTTCTCCATGTTGTTTCCTCAGAACATAATACACAAGATTGAAAGTCCAGCCCTTTTAAAAACAGCTGGCAGCCATCCCGCTCTGTCGCTCCTCACATCTCCCCCGGACCAATTCAACGGCATCTTCGTCCTGATCGCACTACGTGGTGGCAGCAACGGACCCCTTGCTTCCCCTTTGTTCTGGCTTCCATAGTGTAGAAACTTAGCGGTGGAAGATAAAAGGAGGGAGAGGGCCTTTGTGAGTAGGACGCCAAATGAGGGAGACAAAGAGCGGCGAAGAGATAAAACAGTAGAAGCGTGTTGACGGGTGGCGACAAAGGGGAAGAAAGGGAACAGGGAAAGATGCCACAGAGAGCCGGAGTCTGCTTAGCGCCGCGTACGAGAGGCTGCTGCACCGATGTGTTTTTAAAATCCAATTATGAGAGAGAGAAAGCATTAGGGGGGGGAGCGGGGAGCGGGGACGGGGGGTATTTCTCCCAGCACACAACTGCTGTCTGTCTCTTGATTTGTCTCGCACGCACCCGCGCACACACACGCACACGCACACACGCGCGCGCACACACACAGGCATATTTTAGCCAGACAAGGTGCCAGTCAGCCAGCAGTCTGCACCTAATTGCTCGCTGATGTCAGCAGTCTTGCAGCCCCTTCATTATGGCGCTGAGAGTCTTGATTTCTGCCCTCCTTGACAGAATGGGACTTTTAGTGTTTATAAGAGCCTCTTTTGTGGGTTCAGAATTATCGGAATGTTTACCGCAATATGGATTCTAATGAGGAACATCTGTCTTTGCTGATTTCAATTACGAGAAGAAGGATGCCCACCGGGGATCAAATCTTTGGTCAAGTGCGGATTCATTACCCTCAAATTTACAGTAGCGTGTTCACATAGGCCAATTATTTCTATTGATCAACACCAGAGAGAGAATAATACACACCCTGTTTCAAAGATCCCCTGTAAGGTTTGTACTTATCAGGCCTTCGTGTTTAACCCCCTGATCCGTTATCTTTACCCAATAATTCCACAACCCCCAGAGGCTTAGGACAGGTCAAGGACATCCTGTTTGTCTCTCTCCCTCTTGCTCTCTGTCTCTCACCCTCTGTCTCTCTGTGTCTCTCTCTCTCTCTTGGGTTGGAAGGCATTATTAATCAAGTGCTCTGAGCTTCAGGGCCCCTTGCCTCCCTTTTAATTACTTTTTACATTTTCCACCAACATCCACCATCGTTGTTTGTGCAGGGGCAACACGATGCTGTCCTGTTTTCGGTGTGCTGTGTCTTTGTCAAGTGCACCTGAGAGTGTATTGCTTTTCGTGAAAGATGGGGAACACCGATAAAAGATTCTTAAATCACAGCCACTTATCTGATAACAGGACTAGATTATTGATTTTCTCAGCAGGTACAATTTACTGCTCCGATAAAGGCTGATCAGAGAATACGTCTGTAAGGCTGAAGACAAGCTGGAGGACACACCAATAACTTGAGGCAAACCTTCATTGAGTTGTTAGTAGCTGGTTGGGATTATGATAAAGTTGTCATCTTGCTGAAACTCACTTTAACTCAAAAAAGAATACTTCTTCAAGGGGAGTCCCTGATATCCGATCACCCAAACCCAACAACAATAGAAACAGCGTTAAAACACACCCACACATAAGAGGGTGAGGTACAGAGGTTATCATCAATACAGAAAATGGAATTACCATGTTGTGCTTTTGCCAACCAGTCAGGTTGTAGTTCATTGTAGTTGCTATTTGCACAATTAGAATGTAATTGCAAGCCACATTGACCTGATTTGAAGAATTTGTTATGCTGTTGCAGTAGTAATGAAAATGAGAACACCAAGCAGTTAGTGGTTTAAATGAGTGTTATGACCTAATGTTGGCTTGATCACAGTGGATGCTGGAATGGTGCTATGTATCCTTCGCTTGGCATAAGAAATAAGAGGAAAAAACCCTGCGCAAAAGGTCACCTGCACATCTCTGAACACATATCTTAGAATATGTACTGTGTTCTAATCAAAGGCGGAAGCTGGATGTCACCTCAACAGCTCCTCTGACATATCATTCAGGGAACGAACGCTTGGTGTTTCTTCACTTGCCTTTTCAGCCTGGGTTTAAAAAGCGCTCCATGAGGGACACAAATAGTGAGGTTTATAGTCCTTCAAGATAAACAAGAGGAGAGGGGGGGTCGCTCAAAGGACCTGTGGCAACAGGATTTTTCAAGAGTGCAATTCCTTGCATAGAAGTGGCAGCTCTCGAAATGAAAAAAATGGATTCCCTCCACACCGCAAGCTTCAGCAAATGACTGCTTTTAAATTGTGCACATGAAACCAAACCGGACCAAAGCGACACAATGCGAGTGGAAAGTAAAAACAACCATTGCATTTGAAGGGTACCCTTTACCATTTAAAAAAAACCCTTACATTTGACATATTACCACATAGTAGTAGTGGATGGCGCTGTTTGTAATTGCACATTGAAGCTCATACAATGGTAATACATTCAACAAACCCTTTGCTTTTTTCCAGTTTATTATATCAGACAATATAATTTACAATATATGAAACAGTCTCAGCTTTATGGTGCTGTTCCTCGACGCCACATCAGTCACGGGCTCTGAGCTGCAGCTCAGCTTCCCCTCCCCTCTTCTTCCACCCTGTTTTTGTTTTTCCCCTCCTTTCAGAGACAGATTGTTCGGAGATTGTTGTGAATAATTTGTCAGCTCGCTGTGACCCTTTATAAATAGACATATTTTTCCGCAGAACCTCATCCGCAAAACTCCAAACAAGGCTGAACAGCCGTTTTTGTAAATAACAGCATGTTTATAAGCTGTTGGTTTTGTTTCTGGTTTGTTTCTTGGATGCTGCAGTCATTGACAGAAATCTCTTGGAAGTGCCAAACAAGATAATAATAATAATATAAGTCAATGTTTGGACAGCAGATCCCTGCAAGTACAAAGCTCGGTGCTGTGTTTTGAAATTTTGAACATTAAAAGAAGGAGAGAATTGAGATCTTGTAACATGATATTGTTTGTTTAATAGAATACATTTAATACGGGTAGAGAATATGACATCTTATTGCAATTTTCAATTGGAGCTGGTAATACAAGAAGGTACTGATACCGTGAGCAGCTTCAAAAGAATATTTTTCATTGTTTCAGTAAGCAGGTGGTTACCGTTTCAGTAGCTAAAGCAAATATCGGAAATTTTGTGCTGAAATAAAAGATAAAAAAGTTGATAAAAAGTGGCATTGTATTTATTCAAGATTTCAAAATAAGTGATTACGTTAGCATGTAAAAAAAAATAGATTCATCGTGTACAACTACAGAGCCAGTGGTGTGCAGGAGAAAGTAAAGTGACAGTTCTAATGCACAATGTCACTGCACTATTACAGACACACACAGAAACATGTTGTTATCTGGCAAGGAAACGTCTCAGGACTGAGGAAGTTGAATCTGTCGTGTACTGTTAGCTCCTGTTAATCTCCCTGAGCTAACAGACTGCTAGAGACAAGGGCATCAGGAGATTTCTGTGAGTGTGTGTTAGTGTACTCGTGCAGCTCTCTTCGTGAGGACCATTACATTTTAACCCCTACTTTGTGTGAAGTGTTCGGTTTTAAGTTTCGGAGTAGAATTGCTTAGGGCAGTGGTTCCAAAACCTTTTCTGTAGAGCGCCCCATTGAGGGTATTGGAACATTGAGCAATATTGAAGTCAACTTATCAGGATTCATACTGTCTGCCGTCAGCACTTTTAAACACTCAACACACTGGGGTCTCTCTTCTTGGCCGACCACTGAGCTCAGAAAGGCCGGAGAGGAATATGACAAATATAAGGGCTTTTGCAGTGCTTATTTTGCTTACTCATCATAATCCTTCTTAATTTGCCAACAGTTCTACACGATACACGATGGAGACTAGATATGTAAAACACAAAGGGAGATGTTGTTTTAAGTGGCTGTGCTGTGTCTACACAGATGTCACATTCGAGTGATTGACACGTTTGGGACAGAGCCAGCTTACAATCACGAGGAGTACGCAACGCTGCACGGCTACCGGACCAACTGGGGCTACTGGAACCTCAACGCCAGGCAGTACATGACCATGTTCCGTAAGGGCCAAACCTCATTGAGTACACTGCATATACTGTCTCTTTTATTATCTATTTTATTGACGTTGGCATATTACAATTATTGAAATTCAAGCCGTATGGTTTTTGGAATACTACCCTCCTTCCTCTGTAATACTTATCTTAATATACTGTCATACCTTTTCTATAAAACTGAAGCATATGAACTTAAAAACTCAGAATAATTGAAGTTAAAACTGTCCTAAAACACACACACACACACACACACACACACACACACACACAGATCTGTCACCATCGTTGACAGTGCTTTCACTTTCTTTGACAGGTCTGCCTGCTTGTTCACATTAATTTGGATAAATGTGTCTAATGCAGCTATTTTCAGCAACCTAGAGCTTCAAGCTGCATCTGCTCTCTCATCACTGTTTGCGTTCTTCTTTCTGCTCCATGCTGCACAACATGTCTGATGTGCCGTCTTTAACGCCCCCGTTGCTGTCTGTTTTCTCACTGCTCCTGACTGAACCGAACCCCCCTCCTCATTCACTCCTCAACAATGTCGCTGTAGTAGGCACTCATCAGCAGGATCATCGCGGCATTAACACGTGGCCCAATGCCGACGCTTTCCGCTGACCTAAGCTTTTACTCAGGCTGGCTCAAAATTTATTAAGGGCTCCATATCACATGAAAGACGAGCACGGGCCAGAATGGGTTAGTTTAGATCAAAAGTTTTAAAAGAAAGTTTTAAAAGAAATTTTAAAGAAATTTAAAAAATTACAATTGGCAGTGAGGATACAATAGAAAGCTGTATAGTCATGTACGTATGTATGTGGTTTTGTCAAGTTAAGGATAGTACTTTGCATAGCCCAAAGAAGCTGGATTGAGGACGGCCACTAATACACAGGGGGTCAATGATCACAGCGACTCAGCCAGTACGCTGAAGCAAAAACGCATTTTGTGCTATTTTTCTCGTTCTGCACTATCTCTCTGTAACAACTAAACTTTATTTCCCTCTTTCTGGTTTGCTCTCTCTCCCCGCTTTACTACTATCCCGCTTAAACTTCCTACTCTCACACACATACACACACACACACACACACGTTCAGCTCACACGCCAGACAACTCCTTCATGGGCTTTGTTTCGGAGGAGCTGAACGAGACAGAGAAGCGGAGCATTCAGCAGAACAAAGTCAACAACATGGCTGTGGTATACGGGAAAGAGGCCAGCATGTGGAAGGTAAAGGCTGACTGTTCAATGTTTACACGCACTGAGTTCAGGTAGGGCCCGAGATACAGCAAATACACACACTGTGCATATGTGTGGGCAAGCGTAAATTTCATGAATGCTTATTTAAGCATTATGCGGCTCAATACATAAAAATTGCACAGTTGAAATTTACAGGCAATTTTCCTCTCAAAAGCAGCCTGCTTGTTCCTCTGCATATTGTAGAGCAGCATGTTTGTTCCTCCATTGTAAAGAAGCTATTTGCAGCACTTCCCTCATTCTGACAATACATTCCCTGGATTTCTTTATAGCTGTTGCTTGTCAAAGGGATGAGCACAGAAGCGAGATGGGGGGGGTATGAAAGTATCTACAAAAGCTTTGTGAAAAGGCACAATGTGTAACATTAGTGATTCATCTCTTTCTGCTCTCTGTTGTGTTCTTTATACAAATACTTGTTTGATCTCCTTTTTTTCGTCTCTTTTCTTTTGTGGCGAATTCGGATGGATGCCCTTTAGCTCCAGGTAAGAGTCAGCTACTTTCGCCACATATTGCTCTTAATCACAGATCACAGCCTACAGCACAAGTATCCCTTAGCCGTTAGCATGTCGAGGACTTATTCAAACACAATCATCATCATTGGATCCAGAGATATGATTTCTGAGCAGCAAGTGCACTCGAGATGCACCGCGGCATTCACAGGATCAGCCGTCATTCTTGGAGAGCTTTGTGTATTATAGCGATTATCTATTCATCCCCCTTTACTTGGACTGGTCCGTTCAGTCGTACCTTGGAAACCGCGGCCAATGCTGCACTAATGATCGTGTCGGCCTTTTGAAGTTGCTCCCACCTTACTCGAAGGTCTTAATGGTTTTCCTCTACCTCTGTCTGAAATCAAGGAACCGTTGTTTCATAGATCCACATTATAATTGTGCTTTCAGCCTGGTACCGCTTTCTTTGCATGCATTCAATATGGTAAACTCTGGTCTGAGGCTCTAAGGAGCTATGATGTTTCAAAGGTGGCCGGCTGATTAATTGGCTTGTTAATTCTAGCATGCCTTCATGTAAGGCTGAAAAAGGTTGTCCCTATCGTGGGCTTTCTTACACTGAGACAGGAGCGTGCGGATGACGCATTAGGTTATTATGGTGACTAATTTGGCAGGTTGACAGAGACAGCTTGGACACGCAAAGCAATAGCTGTATGCGCAGGTTATGAAATCTGCACGTCTAAACCCGTGTTCCTCCTTCTGCTAATTCATGTTGTGTGCTGCACTTACCGCCTGGGCTAATCTCCTAATTGGCTGAGAAAATCCTCACAGAGGAAGCAATCGATCGCTGCAGCCTCCAATTACGGCTGCGGGGGTCCACACCAGAGTACGGGGAGACAGTAAGCTGCGCGCCAGCAGGCAGAGCCGTCGATACTCGGGCCCCGGAGTCACGCTTCATTTTCATGATTCAGTTTTGTTTGCTGACTTATTGGGTGTTTGGTTTTAGTCCTCCCAATCATCATGCTCAGCCTCCACTCACTCATGTCTGGAGAAATAAGCAGAGACGGATGCAGAGCTGTTAGTGAGCGCAAGTAACACCCGCACATTTCCTATCACAGTCATTTAGCAAATGAGATATCTATCCGTAGAGCCCTGGACTGCGTTCAAAAACATTTTATTTGTTTTTCCTTCTGGTAAACGGCCTGTCGATTTTCTAAATTATATCCAGGGTTAAGTAGCGCAGGTTGTACTCTTACTAGGTAATAAAATAACTAGCATCCATCCATCCAATGTACACTCTCTGTGTCCAAAGGTGCCTTTATAAAAACACAGAAGACAGGGGAGTAGTAGCAGCAGCAGCAGTAGTAGTAGAGAGTGGTTCCGGCATGAGAGAGAAGTCATTTTCATTCATGTGAGTGTTTACCATTCACAGTCTGCAGCTGTTAGTTTTTCCTCTTTATATCTCTCTCTCTCTAAAGTCTATATCAGTATCACTTGTTTTCTGGTTGGACTTTCATACAGAAACACGCACACTGTAGATAAAACAAAGACGTCCAAATACAAACATGCCCAAAAAGTTGCGTAAGCCACACGTGCAGTGTTTTCTTTAGGAGCGTGTCGGTTGTCAGGGCATCTCAAAGCATTTGATCATTGTGTCAGCACGGATCGCAAAGTTTTGGAATCGTGTACTACTTGTTCATGTCTGATATGAGTGGGAGAAAAAGAATACAAACAATGAGAACAGCTAAATAATGAGTTTGGCGGGTGCGGTTTAACCTCTAACCTTTAGCATTTCAGTGTTTTCCGATAAGTTGAGTTCATAAGAGTTGTTCAGTCTTTTCTCAAGATGTATTCCCACACACAATGTATTTTAGACAAACATGAATACACTGTACTGTAAAAAAGAAGTCTAAAAGCTACGCAAACAGACGGCTCACACAAACACCGTAGACGTAATAAACCTGCTTGGACACAGTTTCTTTGATCATCTGATCATCTCTTCTTTCCCACAACATCTTCCTTCGTCCTCAATCTCACCAACCAACCCTTTTCCCCTCCTCCTCCAGCAGGGTAAGGAAGGTTTCCTGCAGATCCTCCACAGGTACATGGAGGTCCACGGCACAGTGTACTATGAGACCCAGAGGCCTCCGGAGGTACCGGCCTTCGTGAAGAACCACGGCCTGCTGCCCCAGCATGAGCTGCAGCATCTGCTGCGCAAGGCCAAGGCAAGAAAGCAAAGAACATATTACATTCTCACTGCTGCTGCCATTCTGTGTTCCTACTTTATCTGCATTTATCCAGAAAACGGATTATGCCAAACACACTCAACCACACGTCACGATACTCATCCAAAGACATTTTGAAGTACTGTATTTTTCGGACTATAAACCGCGCCTTTTTTCCCATTTTTCAATTCAGCGGCTTATATAATGGTGGGGCTAATCAATGGATTTTTACAGCTAACGGCCACTAGGGGCGTATGTTAATTAAACATTAAAACACCTGCGGCAATAGTCCAGTGCGGCTTATATATGTACACATCCTTCAGTTTAACTGCTGCGGCTTATACTCGAGTGCGGCTTATAGTGCGGCAAATACGGTAACATACCCTGTTCTTTTTCTAGCTCTTCATTGGCTTTGGTTTCCCCTACGAAGGCCCTGCCCCTCTGGAAGCAATAGCCAATGGCTGCATCTTCCTGCAACCTAAGTTTCACCCACCTCACAGCTCACTCAATCATGAGTTTTTCAGGGGCAAGCCCACATCCAGAGAGGTAAGCTCATTATGTCCGTTACTCCTCCACCGTTAGTCATCGATGACAATGTTTTGGCCACTGCAGTTTCCGTTGGCGGCCAAGTTGCCAATAAACTATCCATCAAACTGTCAAACAATTGATCTGTAGAAAGAACTGGCTCAAACTGTAGGTGCGGACAGCACATGTTAGCGCCTGGTAAGAGTCTGGCACATGGGGTTCCTGCTACAATATCTGTCAGTATTGTCCCCCATCTAGTTATTTAAAGCACTTATTTAAGGAGTATTTTTAAAACAGGTACCAAAAGTTGTATACATACAAAAGTCATTGTTACTGTTAGGAAAGGTTGAGCATAATCAAGATCCAACACCCCTCAATGACCCATTAAAGACACTGATTGTAGACACGGTAACTGAAGGCCATGCATGTGTTTTTTCTGCAGGTGTCCTCCCAGCATCCGTATGCAGAGCAGTACATCGGTAATCCTCACGTCATGACGGTGGACTACAACAACTCCATGGAGTTTGACTTTGCCATCAGGGAAATCATGAGGACCAAGGTACTCTTCGCCTGACGTTCTCCGTGGGGATAGAAAACGTGCATCTTGAATGGCGGAGTGAAACTGAGATGCCTTTTCTATCTATTTGACTTCTCCTGAAGTCAAGTCAGTCATCTGCATCATAGAGGTTAAGAGATTTTCTGCGCCTCATGAAATCCTCTGGGTTGATTTGAATATGAATATCACTGGCAGCAGGCCTGTTGGAATTGTATTAATCAGTTCATTGATGTGAATTAGTTTGGCATTAGAGAAGAAAAATAATCAGATAATAAACAACTCTGTTCTTTTAGACAGTGGTGAGATTTATAGTTATACTTGTTCTGTTTTCTAGTTTTTGTTTCCATTTACCATAAGGGAGCTGTGATAAAACGTCGTTAAAGTACTGAACCTGTTGTCTGCGCTGTAAGCGTTTTATAAAACACGCCACTGTGGTGCTTACCAAACTACGCCAACATGTAGAGAGCAATCAAAGTATGCAGAGAGATGAACCTTTACATGCAGGATTCATGTGAATGTGAGGATTGTAAGGACCTGCCTAGTGTGGGAGAGAGGTTAATTAAGAAGTCAACCAGGGAGATTAAATCTTTAAAAAAGGAGGGAAGGGGGTAGTTTGAGACCCAGATCAAGTAAACGTCCGAATGGTTAATTCAAGCAAACATTAGAGCTGTGGTTGTTACAGACACACCAGGCGGAGATCTGGTGTGTCTGCACCCTACAAAGAAAACCTTTTGAATCATCCTGAGGAACGCTCCAACAAAGCATCAATTTAAACGCCACTGAGGGATCACGAGCAGCTCGAAGGCCACTATGTGCGCCATCCACTTCAAGGCTGTGCGCTAGTACGTCCCGTTATGCGATTACAGGAAGTGTGCTTGGAGCGTCGGGGAAAGGTGGCGGGTTGCATGCTTGTGTCGCATCTGTGTTGTCAGACCAGATGCAGCTCAGCAGCTTTTGGCCCGGACCACGAGGAGAGCGCTGATGGACCTGTTCACCCTTCACTGGAGGCTCGACGCCCCAGCAAACTCACACAGACGAGTAACAGTATTCACCCCCCCTCGCATCTATAACGGCACTGAGAGCCTGACCCACACATTACAAACAATCACGCTGTCTGTGTGTGTGTGTGTGTGTGCGTGTGTGTTTCAGAGGCTCATGGTCAGTCATGCAGGACAAAGCAATCCCTGGCTCCCTGACAAATCCTCATGTTCCAATAAATCCTTTCTTCATCTCATTCATTGTGTTTTTTCTCCCTCTGCCTTCGCTGGTTTCCGTTTTTACGCACCTTCCCGTGTGCATCCCTTCCGAGCTCCAGTCTTTCTCCCTCCATCCAATTGTTTGTTGAAGACCTTTGTACAATTTTTGGACCAAATGATGGTTCATTATACGAGATACCAAAGGGGTACTTGACATAAAAAATGAAAGCTAATATAAGATACATGTACATACTGTACATGATAAAATGCTCTAAGTCACCTTGCCTGGTTAAGTAAATGGCAAAGTCTGTCACAGTAGATTCTGCCCCCCTCCCCTCCTTCCCCCCGTGCACGTGTTTACTCTCCCCTCCGGCTTACAAAGTAAATTAACACAAGGCTTTGATCACATTTTTAGTATGCAAAACTTTTCTAAATTTCATCATCCCTGCGCACTTTCTTCAATTGAATTGGGCCATGTCTGATTTCACGCACGGTTGAACATCATGACCGCTTGGATTTTCCGATTGGAAATGCAACTTGGTGAGTCGTGTGTCATTTGCAGAGGCGTAAAGACAAGCCGCTTAAATCTCTGCTGAGATCGACGCTGAGATTTCTTTAATTCTCCATTTGTTACACTTTTGCAACAACTTGCTTTAAGTAAATGATAAAGCTTTGATTGATATTTTTATGGAGTGTGGCAAATTTCTAATTAGGATTTCAACAATACAAACCCTTTTATTGCATCAGCTAAATAAATTTGTGTTAATCCAAGCACTGCAGTTGGAGGTATTTTACATTTGTCCAGCATTTGTGTCAGTTGATTAGCGTGAGCTGGTATTAGCGGAAAACACATTTAAATGTTTTCTTTCTCCACTTACAGCTCATCACTAATTAGGATCATCTGAATTATTATTTAATTTATACAGCCAGCACAGCAGGACGTGATCTATTGTATGTAAATAAAGTCTAATGAGTTTCAAAGCAGGCGTTGCAGAAATCTGAGGAGGAAGCTTCACCCACTGACACGAACAATGAGCGGAGACAACTTATTGCAATTAGTGTGAACAATGAACTGCCAGCAACAGAAAAGTGCCGCTGTATGCAAAATATGAATAATGAGACGTGAACTATGTTTGTCATTTCCAGGTGGAGCCATATCTGCCTTATGAGTACACCTGTGAGGGGATGCTGGAGAGAGTTCATGCCTACATACAGAATCAGGTGAGGTTTCGTCCACCTCAAGACAACAGTGTTCTCCTTCCCTCTCATACACACTCTCTTCACCGGCTCTCAAACTCCCGCTCTGCTTAGTATTTCATCAAAATGTGCATTTAACACCCAGGACATTATGCATGCCTGCTCCAGTCTGTGTGTGTGTGTGTGTGTGTGTGTGTGTGTGTGTGTGTGTGTGTGTGTGTCTCATTATCTCCGTGCTCCACGTATGTAGACTTGAGATTAATCTACATGCTAACTCTCATTAAAATACCACGTATCTGCCTTCGAGCTCTAAAGCAGAAGGTCGGCTGACGCTAATTAGGAGGGCTGAGTAAGGAGAAGGAGAGGTGGGGAGCATGAGGATGATGGAGAACAGGAATTTTTTTTAACTTTCCCACCCTGGATGTCAGACAAACTGCAGAGGTACCTCTCAACAACCTTCGTCTGCTCTTGTCTGGCAGCTGGTTTCAGGTACAGAAACCTCTACTGCAGCATTTATACTGTTGAAAGAGGTTGACCATGAAGGCCATTGCTCCCAGTTGGTCAACCTTGTAAATATGCATAGAGTGTTAATGATACACGCGCTTGCTGTAGCAGCTGGCTACATCGGCACCCTCTTCTAACGTGCCTCACTCTTTGCCAGATGTTTCACATGTTTTTAGCTCCTCTGCCATTCCTTTATGGGTTGTAGAAGCTTTCGGCACCCTTCATTGTTTCCAATGGAAAGTAGCTGTGCTACTGGCGTTTAAGTATCAGCGGCACAAAGCGGGGGGTATGGGGAGGGGGGGTGAGGGCGGCCATTGATGTCGGATCTAGGCAACCATGGGAAAGGATTGCTGTTATCTCACTGTCTCACTGACCAAACCTGTACTGTTAAAAGGAGAGATTCACATATTTTTTCAAATCTCCTAAAACCCCATAGACCCCAAATACATTGAAACAATTTACACCTACTGGGATGGTTCCTCCTGTTCCTTTGAAGACATTGTCTCCAAGAGATTTGTATGCGTAGCTAATGTGATGTTCAATGTAAAAATTAAGTGTAAATTTCAGCTTTGCACAAAATCACATCCATCGTACCAATAAGCACAACAGAAACTAACATGACCCTTCCTTTAATATGCTTTCCACTAAGCTGTTACCATTCTGCTTGTCAGCAGAATAAAAGTCTTCCACAATAACACGATTGCGCAAATAAAGGTCCCAATATCTTCCTTCTCCAGGACTTCTGTGCCCCCGGGCCTCCCTTCGTTCCAGCCAACTTCTCCAGACAAGTGTCCGCTGGTGGCAGCAGGATTGCAGGTTCCCTGTTTGTTCCCCGGGCCAATTCCACAGCCCTCGCCTGGGCGTCCAACGTGACGGCGCCCACCGTCTGGCCTCCTCTCAGCTCCCTCCGGCTGCTCATATCTCAAGAGGGGCAGTCGTGCGTGGAGGCGTGCCATTCGGAGGGTTTCATCTGTGAGCCCGCTCACTTCCGCTTCATCAACAACAAGGAGGCCCTGCGAGGGTAAGAGACAAAAGTCCACCCGGGTCATGTGGACCCCACCTGTTGCATTGTGTTTCTCTATAGACTTGTGTACTCTTTCTCTGAGCTTTTCCTGGAGAGCATCTTCTGTCAGTTGGTGTGTCTGTAGAATATAAAGACAAATTGGATACTATTTTTTCTAATTTTTCTTCAGCGTACAAAACGAAATCCCCTTAAAGACAAAAAAAGGCTCCTGATGATTACAATTCATCCACTCAGAGTTATAGTTTCTAAATCTACCATATGTCTCTGGCCGGATGGATAACGTCTCTTACATTAGTAATGTGAGGCCTCTTCTCACCAGGTATTTGTTTACTCTTCTGTACCGGCGCCAGGCAGCTGAACCACAAAGCTCTTGAGACTGAAAGCCTGCTGGTGTTTGAGTCTCTCCTGCACTGACTACTTTCAGCTCTGACTCGTGTTCTCTGCCCTTTTCATCCAGGAGTGTTTTGTGTTTAGTTCTCAGTCGCTCTCCGTTTTTTTTCTTTTCTGCTCTCTGACAGAAGTTTCCTTCCTTGCAGTTTTATCCAACGTCCTTGTCACTTTTCCCTGTTCCCTCTCTCGCTTGTGGTTACCCCAATTTTATTTCTCCTGTTACTTATTTCATTACTTGCAAAACATATTTCTCGGTCGACAAAAACTGGTGAACTCCTATTTTAGGGTGAATGCAGAACGTTGTTGTTTTTTTTTCACCCCTCAGGTTGGAGGTGCAGTGCGAGGTGGTCGACTCTGAGATCAACCACATCCTTCCGGCCTTCTCGGTGGTCCGGCGGGAGTGTGGCCTCCAGCAGGACCCCCTCCTCTTCAGCTGTGCCGGATACTCCCCTAAATACAGACGCCTTTGCCCGTGCAGAGACTTCCGTCGTGGCCAGGTGGCTTTGTGCAGAGACTGTCTATAATGACGGGACGGGCGAAGGACACACACACACTAAAGAATTAGATACCGATTGGCGTCAAGGTTTGAGGTGGAGACGGGTGCGGAGCTGTGATGAATAGCGATGACGATGATGACGCAGAGAGGCTGCTAACCACTCCCCCCCTCCCAACCCCCTGTAAAACAGTAAATGTAAAATAGTGGGGAACAGGCAAGCTTGGATTCAAAGAGCTAAAAGCAGGCTGGAATGGCCGCCCGGTTATAAGTAAGGACTTTGTACTGTAACTGGCCGGAGTTTAAAAATATAGCAGTAAGACTTTGAACAGGGCTGTAATGATGAGGGGAAGAAAGTGGGTTACCATTGCCGACAAACTACAGAATCAGCGTTGTTACAAGAGGTTTTCCATCTTCCGCAGCTGCGTTGCACCAAACAATAAGGTGTTTAAGTGGGGAAATATGTTCTTGAAGAAGCATGTGACGGCAGGAAAACCTCAGCATTGGGACTATTGTGTAATTCCATGACAGAGTCTTCAAATAAATTGGCGGCTTGAAGAAGGCAACCTCGGGTCAATATCCAATCTCCTCTCAGCACTTGGACAAAGGATGATGGACAACCAGGTTATCTGCCTCGCTTTTACTCTCGTCCTCCAATGATGGACAGAGTAATTTATCAGTCTGAAGCAAAAGTCTGAGGCGGCGTCGGTCAATGCAATCATCTCTCGTCATAGAAAGGAAAGGAGGAGAAGCAGGAGGACGAAAATACGGAGTTCGAGATTATTTTTCATAAAATATTCTCTTTAGAGCTCAGAACTGGATTTTTAGAGACACCTCCCGGGCTTTGTTATGGAAGAAAATTAAATGAAAATTAAAAAAAATCTGAACAGATCAAAGTGTCAAGGTGGGTTTTATGTGTTCACTCGGGCCTCCTTTCTTGTTTCCTCTGTTCCTTCTCTTGCACCCATCTGTTACAATCCTCCCACACTACAAACTCATGTGCATTTACATCAATCCAACAGGAGGGAGAAATGTTCTTAAATGGAAGCGACAGCCAGAACAGAACAGTCGTAGCTGTCGATAAAACCAGAGGCAGCAAGTGACAGAGTGTGGCGGGGGAATCAGATTATTAGATTAACATCCAGTAATTTGCTAATAGGCAGCAATATGCAATAATAAGGCTAAAAGTATAAAGGCTAAATGTCTAGAGGTCCCAAATCGTTGACATCTCTTTTCACCAGATGTTTCGAAAAACCTTCACACAAAGAAAAGTTTCATGTGTGTGCGTTAGAGAAACAAAAAATCCTTTTGGTCTGGATCCCAGCGAGTAAGGAATTAAAGGAATAATACATCACGTATGTAAATGCCAAAGTAGATTAATCAAATACTCATTTACTGCACCAGTATGGTGAAAAGAGTCACCTTTTTCACCAACGCACTTTCATTTCAATTTAACACCAGAGGCTATTAAAATTGCCGTCACTACTTTTCATCTCAACCATCCATCCATCTTATTGATTGATGTATTTACAATGATCATAAAAAAGCACTTACGCCCTGTATAGAAAATCACTTTTTTCCATCAGCCTGACAGCAGGCTGCAGCCAATGGATTAAGTCAATGGGCATAATTTGTGATGAGGTCGCATCATAATTCATATGGATTAAAAGATGATCACATCTTGTATTAGCTGCAAATAATAGACATTTAATCCTCTCGTATCACTTTACGGAATATTTTAAGGAATACACTTAGGTATTGATAATTGTTTCCAGACTGGTATAGACTTACAAACGTGTTACCTTTCAGTACGACCCAGCACTTGACCACACGCCCTCACTGAAGAAGTCAGATGCTTTCTGGGTGCTTCTCTGACCTGAAAACCTTTACTTTTAACTGCTTCCTGCTTTACCAGCAAGTCAAATAAGACTAATCCACGAGACATCTGGTTTTAAGGTCGGTGTCAGTGTTTGTGTTTCTTTTGATGTGTCCATCTGCTCTGAAGGTGACTTTAAAACTGTATTCATGACTGCAGAGGAACCACGTGGGAAATTCTTTTCAGCTGTGTATTTCCTGTTTTTGTTGAAGCCCCCCGTCACAGCATCTCTTGACAGTCTGTGTGTGCGATTGGGAAGATCCTCCACACGGCTTGACCCTCCTTCAATGAGAACCACTCATCTGCCTCCTGTAAAGGTCCATGTGCGTTAAACTCACAGTAAACCATTACTCTGAGGAGCGTACATGCAAACTGACAGAGATGCTTCATCATCATTACATCATTATCTGCTTTAACAATTCTCTCCTCTGCATTGGTAGTAACGAGATATTGGCATAGTTATTTGAAGGGTGCGATTTGTAGGGGGGGATGGTGGAGATTTCCCCCCCTCTGGTTTTCCTATCCCCCACCTCTGCTAAATTATTTTTTTTTCCGGTGGGGACAAATATTTCCCCCCCTTGATAGCAATGAATGCAACTTAACTGCTAGTCTACTTAAACTCTAACGATATTCAGTGTCAATACATCAGAGTAGCTGTTCAGTAGCCTTCTGGCAGACGGCGCATATTTATGAACAAGCTAAAAGTCCTATGTTCTTGTCTATGATGTTTTTTTGTCAAATCGCACCCTGGTTATTTGTATTTGCTAGACTCAGATGGACGCAAAAGGATTGTGCACACGTCCGTGGAGCTGGAACTGTTAAACAATTCAGTCAATTCACACAAAATCCATTATTGATTATTTTCTGCTCCGTAATTACACCCGTCGCAAAAAAAAACATCCGTTTTTTTAATAATCATTTACTGTAAACAAAACGGTTCTCAACTGGGAATTTTACAAGTGCAAAAAGACATACTTCAATGTCTTATACGGTGTCACTTTATTTTTTACGGTCAACCTCTGGCAACCACAGCTGCCAGTAATTTACCGTATATTTCACAGATTTGTTTTTACAGTGCACAAAGATAAAAAATCAGGTGATAAAATACTGTTTTATTATTGTTATTTTTCTCATAGCCTTTTTTAACCGTTACTTTAAATCGGCTTGGAAAAACAATGAAGTTTAATGTAATAATGTAAAGCAGTTGATCATGAAAACAATTTGTAGTGAAGTAAAAGTAGCAAAAGTTGAAATATTCTTATAATAATATATAAGTATAGAACTAAATAAAATGTACTGTTTGTTGGTCCATGGGATTGCCTCTGGCTCACTGTTGCCTCTGTCTGTTTTCCAGGCTGCGTGGGCGACTGGCTCCACAAAGCAGCATTAACGAGCTCATTGTCAGTCCTCTTTGGTCCGTTGGCTGTTAAGGAATCTGAATCCAGGCATATTATTTATGCTGTTTAAACAATAATTAATCAGTAGAGGAACAGATTGATTCACACTGCTGAATAATTACTGAGGCACAATGCAGATAATAAATGTATAACTCAAGGGGAAAGTGTTTGTCTGAACCTGCCGCTCCTTCATAAGGACGCGTGGCCACAGTATAGCGTGCTCACTTGGACCACAACACAATGACATTTTTCTATTTTACTATATACTATGTATAGTATAATAGTATATAGTGGTCCAATTTGCCGACAAAACCCGTTGGCTCAAAAGTTTTTCTGACATGTGCTTGGTTTATTTGTTGTACGTTGCTGCTGCTATTTGCACGCTGGGCTCTAATTAGCATACTTCCTCTTGCCTTTACCTCGGCACACTGATATATCAGCCTACATGAGTGCTTGTGGGTACATTCGCGTGTGAAATGCATAATGACATATGACCCCACTCGGTCTGAGTGTGGAAGCAAGTGTGGCTTTTTGGTGAGTGTGGAGACGAGAAGACACACACTCATCCGTTTGTGCCGCTTCCTCACGTTTACTGGCGCAGCTCTTTAATGAACCCTATTTCCTTTTGAAGTCGAGGAAGAGGAGGAGGAGGAGGAGGATGCATCCAGAGCCTTCAGTCATGTGGTCAGATCGCCGCTGGAGGTGGAGTTGGAAACCTGTTTGTTCTTTGCCTCAGATTGATTGAGAACAATAGAGGAGAACTAAAGATGTCATTTACAGAATCTCCAAATAGAGTAAGATGGAAGTGGGATTCATCTTTGTTTGGACTGAAATACCACCAGGGGGAATGGTAGATCATAGGAGGGTGAGAGAGATGAAGAAAGAAGGCAAATGAAGGACCCACGTGATCAAATATGAGGCAATTGGCAGAGGAAAAAGGGTGGGGTGACAAAAGGAAAGAAGATGAAAGCGGAGGAGAGGGAATGAGGGAAAGAAAGAAAGGAGAGGAGGTGGAGATGGGAACCACAAGAAGTCGATGGCGTCCTCGTCAATAATGCATTGTAATTGCCAGACTCCTCTTGAGCTCCGACGCGCCCCTAAATAAATAAAGTTGTGTGTAAATAAAAGGCGCTCGAAAGGAGACGCATATCAATGAGAGGCCCCAGGTGAGTGCCCCGCTCCCATCTCCTGCCCCCCTCCGCAGGCCCCTCTCGCTTTCTTTCTTTATGTTCTGCTGGATTAAATGAGAAGTCAGGCTGTGTGCGGCTCAAAGCTGAGTGTAACAATAACCTGTGCAGATAACACCCGAGGAAGTGTGTGTGTTTGTGTGTGTGTGTGTGTGTGTTCTCTGAACAGTTATGCCGTCTCTAACCACGTTTTCTTCTCCCCTATGTGCCCCTCTATTACAACTCTTCCTCCGTCAATCCCTCCATTGTCTTTTCACCAAAAAAGAAAATGCTGGCTCAAGTGAAACGTGAAGCAATAGCACCAATAACTTTCAAATCTAACAATTTGGGTATTCCTTTAAGGCCACAATGTGTCATCCTAAAAGCCCCCGTGCCCGTGAGGGGGATCAGCAGGAGGGCCTCTTTCAAAAAGATGGGAAGAGCATCTTCTAACATTCGACCAAGGCTTCCTGTCTGATGTCTGAATTAACCATCAACGCCTCTCACTTCACGCACTGACCACAGCACATGACAAGGAAGTCAGCCAGCAAGACGGCAACCTAGAAAAATAGAGAACTGAAATAGAAAGTTTTTTGAGGCGTGCTGATCAAACTGTACAATGTCAACATTTCTTTTATGATTCCTTTGTGATTCAAGCTGCGTTCACACTTTCATCTTGGAATGGAAATAAAAGTACATTTTCTATAGCAGGTAAAGGTCTTTCCATGTTTTTAGAATGCATGAAGCAGATACGTCTTCAGGCAACAACTCACCAAAGAAATGAGGACAATAGAACCCAAATAGAAGCAGGAAACATTTGCATGTCTCATTTTTGTATCCTTTAATGGCTGCTGTGTCCGCTTAAGTGTAGAAATTTCTATTTCATCCTATAACAGCCTGCTGTGTCTCCATTGTAAGCACCTAAGCGCTGCACTGCAGGTTAGCTTTTTCTGTCGGCTATTCTATATAATATTGCATATTAAAGACCGTGCTAATGCAAAATATATCTAATCAGGTGATTAAACCCAGCTCGATCTCCAGTGTTCCTGCAGCCGGACGAGAGCAACATCTCCTCCTCCACCCGCGAGCAGAGCTTTCTACGTAGTTACATTTTGGGCGAGGAGCATCAGACCGTTGTAAAATGACAGCAAAACTTCACACGTTTTTGTTTTGTTTTTCTACACCCCAAATGATTCTACAGTTTGAGTATTTACTCTACATATATATGATTCAATCACAAATGGAAAACTTCTTAAGATTTCTATATATGAGTTGGGTAGCGATGTTTGTCATTTCCTAAACGACGGTCACCACAAAAGAAACACTTTCTATTAACTGAACCAAAGAGGGTTACAAAGCAGCTTCAACAATATCAAGGGACATCTGACTGGTGCATTTTGAGTATTCCAGCTGGATAACCTAAATATGGTTTTAAGATTGTGTAGTTTGAAACATTTGTTAGAAAAGTCATTCAAAAGTAGTTAAAATAAATAATTTCATTAATTGAAATTATTATAACTTAACTGAAAAGGAATAAAATAGATAATACATTTAAAAAGTAACCCTCCGTCATGATTTCTGTTCTAGTTTGCTCATTATTTTAATGTTTAGCATTTTCTGATTTTTTCAGTCTCCGGCTCTGTGTGTTTTCTTTTGACAGGCTGCCTCGCCCTGATTAGTTTCACCTGTCCCTCGTTAGGCTGATCACACCTGTTCTTACTTCCCTAACGAGCCTTTCCCTTCATATACCAGCCCCGTTCCTCTTGGAGGTAGTTTTCCTTCAGTGCTTTGAGTTACCATTAATAGTCTTACATTATGCTTAGCGCGAAGCCGCACCAATTCTAATCTATTTGTTTTTGACACTCAACACGAAAGCCGTTTTCACAATAAATCCTTGAAATCATTTTGCTGCAGTCTCTAAATCATATGTTTGGTTCCAGCAAATCACGAATGTGTCATCTTCAACACTCAAAAATAATCTGTCCGACTTGCAGGAAAGCCCATTAAGTGCTAAAACAATACTCCTACTCTCATCATTTGAGCAGTTAATAGCATGACACTGCTTGTGTTTATCCATGACTGACAGAGATTATGCTTCATGCTTTTACTTATTAATATTTATCTGGGCAGCCACAACACTGTCGTCCCTTTTCTTTGTATCCTCTTTGTTGGAACAGAAAGTTAAACTAAAACCAAAGGCTTCTCATCACTTAATCAATGATGACAAACTAGCGGCTGCAGACGTGGAAGAAAAACACTGGCATGTAGTGGACGTCACAGAACCCAGTGCACACTTTTAAGATATTTTCTTCCTAAAATATGTAACATGCAAGCCCAACTGATGTTAACTTGAGTGGTGACTAGGGTTACATGTTAAGATCAGGAATTTTGGACATGTTGACGATTGCCTAGTTTTTTGCAAAGGCACATAACAGGGAACTGAAACGTAGTTAAGAACAAGCCTCAGCTGGACCCTGCATGCAGCTCGTTGGGAACGTTGTCTGCCGGAAATGTTGATTATACACAGCTGTTGGGGTCCATCAAAAAGTATAAAAATATCATTTTTAATCACAACTGTTGTCATATATGACAAGGTAAATAGTTCAATTACGTCAGAATTTCCCGTTTAATTTCCGTTAAATCCCACGGAAATTTTCCAGCTTTGAATATTCTGTGAATTTTGCACCCTTAGTGGTGCAAGATATGAATTTTTGGGCTGCTCAAAATAGTAGTAAAAATTGTTTTTCGGTGTGTGTGTGCGTGTGTGTGTGTGTGTTTATTCATAAGTAGACGCTGGGAACTCCTCTACAGCAGAACGCATTTTTGATACGCCAGACGCAACGTGGACACGGAAGTGGTGGATTGTGTTGTAAAACAGACAACACACACGAGACAAGAAATGTATCCTCATCAGAAATAATGCACATATCAACCCTCCACATACAATGAAAATTCGACTTAAAATCTAACTAAACCTCAGCAGGTGTTTATGGCCATTAAAGAGCTCCGCCATGGATGCGAAACAAGGAGAATCCCTGTAACTTGGGACGTAGCAAGCAAACAAAAACAATAGCCAAATGTGTGTACTTAAAGTAAAGTATTATGGTCTCTGGGGCAGAGGTGCCCACACTGTTTGGTCTCACGAGCGACATTTCAATCGACCCTATCATGGCGATCTAGTAGTTGGGCGAACAAGTAGCAGTAACCAAGCGGAAACAACAACGCTGCATACCGTTAGCGCGAAACAAATTGATATAAATTACATTCTTGATCATTACCTTACTCGGATGACTGGCACTGATTGGAGTCAGCCAGGGTCGGGTTTAAATTAAATTAAATGTGTCCGTCAGTAAGCAAGTTTTCGGTTAACGAACACTGCCATGGCGATTGCTATTTGGCAACCCCCCTCTGGGCCTTTAAGTATGTGCTGGATATATAATAGAACATTCAAAGTATCTAAACACTCTGAAGTGGTAATTGGCAGGATTATAGTTGGATTTCATTGTGCTTTTCTGTTGTCTAGATGCTTTTCATGAAAACCGGGTTAAAAGCTAAAAAGTACTTTGAAGGCATTGAAGTATTGAAACAACTATAATTGTATATATTTGACTTCCTCCACAATGCACTATGCAAAGTGTCACTTATTACAAACATAGGAAAGTGTCACGGTTTGGGTCCATGTCCTGTAGTTTCCATGTCTCTTGTGTCCCTGGGGTAACTTCACTTCCCGCCTTGTCCTGTCTTTCCCTGTGATTGTCTGCAGTGTCCATGATTGTTCCCAACTGTGTCCAATCACCTGCACCTCCACTGTGTATTCAAGCCATGTGTGTCTCTTGTCCCTTGTCATGTCATTGTAGTCTGTACCAGTCGGTAGTCTTCACGTCAGGTCATGTGCTTGCTGTCTTGTTAGTTCCCGGTCCTCGTCTCGTCTGTGTTTTTCCTCCCCTTGGCTTTTCTTTTATTTTGAATTTTGAAAACTCATTTAGTTTATTAGTTCATTTAGTCTTCATGCTGAACCAGGCTTTATCTCGCTCCATTCCAGCCCCATAATAAATGTATTTCGGAAATGATAAGAGTATAATATCATTCTCCTCGTATATAACTATAAAGTAAGGGAATATTTCACAAAGTTTTATTACTTCTTTAACCTCTCGGTTGTGTCTTCGGCTTGCCAAAGGGGGTGCCAGATATTGAGAACTCTACTAGGTTGTTTTGAAATGCCCCAAAAAACAAGACAAATACCATTTCTGTAATATTAGCACGATGACGTAAGACTTGAGAAACAGTTTAACTCCTGAAACCTAATGCAAACTGAGAGTGAGTGTGAGCAATAATCTGACAACTATAAGCTCTGACAACAACACCTGGAGCAGCAGGTAAAGATACTTTGCCTCAACATCTTCCTTCTTTGTCTGAACCCAACAACGTTCAATATCTCAAAAGGATTTCTAAAGGTTCTGTGGGTGTTGAGGATGAGTAGCTGTGAGGGCAGGAAAACTCTTTCTGATATCTTGTATCTCGTGTCTCTGTACTGCAGCACAAAATCCTTCACTCAGTTCAATCTGTGTTCTCAGCAGGCTGTGTTGATTTGGGATAAAGGGTATCACGCAAGGACACCGAGAAGGCTGCAACTCCATTTAAAGGTAGATGCTTGTTGTACGCTGAGGCATCTTCACATTCAGGGATGTAAGCGGTTGCTTAGGGACCCCCTGGGCTATGGGCCCCCCCTGGAAAAGAAGGCTTTTCATGAACAATAATTAAAGAAAACATTTTTGATAGATGTGTGAGAGACCAACAAACGGAAGCATACAGTACAAAGGTGTAGTTTCCATGATTGACCTTACGCTAGAGCTTCAGTTGGAATGTCCTCTCTTTCTTGGAGACAAAGTCACCCAAACCAATTTCATCGGCCCCCTCATCCTTAAAACTTCCCTTTGCTCCCAGTCGTTTGTGATCCCTGATGCTTTCTCAGACAGACACGTGAGTTAATCTGAATTCTGCAGAGATGAAGCGACAAAAAAAGATTCTCTTTGCCGTGGCTGTAATCCAAATGTGTATTTTCTCTCTGCTGAAGTTGACTTTGCAGTCTTTGATCTGCTCGGCACTCGGTCTCCTCCTATTTGCATTCCACTGAGGACGACCACTTCCCCCTGAATATACATACGGACACAATCTCGTAGCCTTCCGTTGAGTCTTCTTTTTTGGTGTTTTTTACGCTGTGTATTTCACTGTTGATTATTTGCAAAAGTATTTCTGCACCTTGGATGACATGCTTCTCCTGCAGTAAGAATTTGTCCTCTGAATACCATTTTCAATTCCAGAGACAAGAATCAAACTCTTTTCATCTGATAAAGATCATGAGTGAGGTGAAAGGCGTGCAGTTGTTAAAATGAAGTTTTCTTGGCTCAATTATCAACAGTCAGCAGTTTGACCAGCAGTTCAGCTTTGGCTTTTTCTTCTTTAAGCGTACAAACATGGTGCACATATTTTAGAATGCGGACGGTCCACCAGGTACAGATAAGGGTCAAGCATTATGTATTTGGCAATCACCAAATCTGTGTGGGAACATGCAATGGCTCTGTGAATGCAAATAACATGGGCAGTCTTTCCTCTGCTGCTCTGGGGCAAGGTGATACTGTTGTCTAGCAGCTACAGCAAAGGTTTTATTGTGCAGTTGTGGAGACAAAACAGTTATTGAGTCCCAGGCAACCACGCGGCACAGCGGCTACGTTACAAGCCTCAGGGCATAACTAAACCGCGCTGCCCTCGCAAGATGACATTCATCCAGAGAGAACCACTAAAAAGACCTCAGCAGACGGGATGTGGTACTTGAGTGAGATGGCGTAATCATATTGGGACTTCAAAGTCATTATATTTTAAAGAGATCTGCACATCTCAATATACTCAACAGAGTGTCTTTAGAAAGTTAATCAGCTTCAGTGACAATAAAGCAGTGATCAGTGATGGAAAATATATTTAGATTTTTTACTTAAATAAAAGTAGCTTTACTATGGTGTGAAAATATGAGTAAAATTACTGCAAACTGCATTTTAGTTCTGTAAAATTATGGGGTTATAGTAAATTATCATTAGCATTTTAATGTTTAATGTGCTTTTTAAGTAGTTATACACTGCTGGGTGGCATGCATTGTAATAGGATTTTTGTATTTTGTATTAGTGATCTTGATTTGCAAGGTAACTAAAACAATTAAAAGGAGAGTAAAGAGTAGAAAGTAAGATAGAGGGGGGGGGGGGACTGGTTAAGTAATACTTAAGTACAGGCTAATAAAAAGCATATAAGCGCGCTGTGTGTGTTGTTTAATCTCTTCAAAGTCTTTTCATGTGTCACCCGGCAGCTTCATCTGACTCAAGCCTGAGGAGACCTTTTAGCCAGAGAGAGGCGGATTCCTCCACTTTCAGTGAGCGAGGTAAAAACACGTTACCGAGGCCAAAAGTCCACTTAGAGCAAATCTTCAAGACAATCAGACAGATGGATGGATGGAGGAGGAGGGCTGGACGGGAAGAGCGAGGGGCATTGTGCGCGCATCGGTGGCGACGTGATGGGTTGAGTGCTTGTGAGGTGTTCACCGTAATAATTGTTTTGGCTGCTCGGGACACATAAAGATCTGTACAGCCTCGAGATCTGGTAATAATTCTAATTTTCTTCTCTCTTTTTGACACACACACACACACACACAATGTGTACTTTTAAACTGTGAAGCCTGATGACAGGAAGGAAAAAAGCCACAGGAGGGTGAAAAAGCCCAGATTTCTCTCTCTGTTCTGTTCCTTCTGTTCTCGTCCATCAGGTCTGTGTGACCTTGAAGGTTTGAGTAGACTGTGGATGTTCTAACGATCAGAACACGCTCTGAGCCTTCTCATTTTTAATCCAAACTCAGATGTACTTTTCTACCTTTCCGCATCACTATCTTGATACTCTGCATGACTTTTTATATTTCTTCTTTTATTCTTTTTTTTAACGTTTTAACGAGTTTGTCCCTGAATTGCGGTACTTCATTCAAATGAGTACGAGGCTTTTTTTCCAGTACTTTAGCCAAAATGAATGCTTAGATGAATTGAGGAACCCAGTGTCGACACAAGGACATCTTAGTGAATGGAGAACCTTCATTTTATTTGATTTATTTGCCCTTCAAACGCAACTCCTTTCAGGGCTGTGGCTGCACAATGGCAGGCATCCAGGAGATCGCGTGCTGCGGAGTCCTTCACTCAACCATGCCTCATACAAACTTACGTCCCTATACAGCTAAACTGCATTCTCAGTCCCACCTCAGATGTCAGATTGCTGCGACAGTTTTTACTCATGTTTTTGCTCTAAACTGAGACAAAAGTACTTGGATTGGAGCCATTCACTTGCTGCATTTTTCACCATCAAAAGAACATTGTGATCACATAAATAAAGCTTCCCTTCTTCTTGATGTTGTGGCGACCTACAGTGGGGAAGTAAACCCCAGGAAATACCAGTTTAACACCCTAATGTACCCTAGTGTACGTGAAGCACAAAGATCAGTTACTGAGAGTGAGGCACAGGCGTGTTTGTAATAATTAAACAAGTGTTATCAAAGAACAGAAAATACACACCTGGATCTTAAATCATTCTTTATTACGGTTTAATCAAACGTATTTTCTAAAAACTAGTGCTGGGCAACGCTTGCAATTGTTTGTTTTTAATTAATTACAATCAACATGATGAGGTACTGTGTATCATCAATTACCCTTTATTTCAGCAGGCGGGCAAATGTAGACTGAAAAAATAAACAGTAGGACTTTGGAACTTACCACGTCGTATTTCATCATTTCTCAATATATGGAGCAATGTATTTATGGGTGGGTCCCGTATAGCAACTGTACCACTGATTTCCAAATGGTTGTAGTAACAGACAAATAAATGGATCAGCATGCTGACTACTGCGGTGAAGAAGGCAACTGGTAGCTTGTTAACAAAGACAAAAATTAAAATTAAAAACAGTTTACGGTTAAGAAAATACATTCAGCAAAAACTCCCCAGAGAACATTTTAAGCCTGTAAAGTAAATGCTTGATCTAAAATACTATTTAGCCATGAAAAGATAGCTGCAGGATCTCTGTATACAGTTATCAAGAGTTGTCAAATGGTACCCAAGAGTCTTTCTGCCCCTGTATTAAAATTGTATTATCATCCTTCAACAAAATAAATTACTTCAGGAAGCCGACAGGTGCACAGCGCGGGTCCTTGGAGGCACACTTCACTTCTCTAGCACTTAGCTATCTCCCCCCCGCCCCCACATCAGATTAATCTCTGAGCAGCTCTGCTGAAAAGCGTCCCAGTTCGGCTTTGAATGAGTCCAATCCCACACCGCAATAAACTGTGATGGAGACAGGACACAAACAATGGGGGTCTTGGAAGGATTTGTTTAGTCACTAGTCAGACGCTAGTCAGAAGTCCCTTGTGGCTCAATTGTCTATAACAAGCAGCACACTTTAGCATGCGGACATGCAAGCAGCACATCCGAAACATCAGGTTACTCCGTCTTTGTCTACACGTTCCAAGTGACACCCTTTGTTGGCCGCCTTTGCTGCGTTGTTTGCACCACTATGAGTGCATTATTCTGCTTATGTAAAAGCCACTGAGGCAGTAAGAGCTGCAGTTGAGTGATTCTAGTAGCTGCTGAGGTAATCTAGTGGTTCCTAATGAAACGTGTAGAAACGTCTCCAAATGTTCTATTTCACTTTGCACCTCATTATTTTATTATTTTGCAGAAGTAACGAGGTAAACTGGGTAAATCCAATAGGAAGAGTGTGCTTGTCAATGCTAGAGCCCCTTTAAGTAAAGGCATGTCTTTGACATAGAAGAACTGTTTTTACTGAAGGATCGCATGTTCCATTCATTCAGTGGGTCAGAAATCTCAATCCCAATGGAGTCATTTCTCGCCCCTCTTAATTGTGATCAACATGTGCTCGTGTTTAAGCTACAAAACAGTTTTTCTGACAGTTTACGAAGGCTGTACAGTATTATGAAAAGATATTGTTGTTAGTTTCTCATCAGTTTTCACCTACATATGTGGTACATGTTGCTCTTATAGAAAATAATTTACCCTTGACACACACACACACACACATAACAACGTATCAACAACAAACAAACAAAAATACACTCATACTGACGTTCACATTTGTATTAATTAATTATGTGAAGTTATAAACACCTTGCGAAGACACAAACAATACGCCGCTGCATGAGAGTTGTATCATTTAAGCAATGTATGGCCTACTGAAGCTACAACACTGTGTGACTTCTGCTTTCATTGACATGATTTTACGACCTCAGTGCCCGTGTCGCATTTCAAATTTTCCTTTAATCAGAACAGCAGCACATTGGCACAGCAGGACGGGTAGCAGCAGAGGTAATAGGTGTGTGAGGCAAACAATGATGAAGAGTTGGAGACAAGGAAAGACAATGAACACAACGCTTTTCCCAGCATCGCATCACAAAACAAAGGGACCAAATGGCCTGCACCGACACGCAGATTGAGTTGTCTCATTATCGGTCCTGCAACATATCAAAGAGCACAGCGATCCAAATCATGTGAAGGTTATCATTTAGAGCCCTGACGATTGTATTTGTCCTTGTCTATTCTTGTCTTGTCTTTAGCGGAGGAGCAGCAATTGTTTTTCTCCTCCAACGGCTCAGATCATCGTTTAATACTTTCATCTGTAATAGATGGGAAGACATTTCTGCCCCCTTGTTCCGTTCTCTGCTAACAACCTATTTTTTCCCTGCTCCCTATGAAAACCTCCGTGCGAAATTATTCACTCCTCCTTCAAATCCTTTGTTTATTCACAGTTGTCTTGGTGATAAGTTCCAACTGCAGTCGTGCTTTTGTTCTTCCCAGAGGTCACCTTCAATCAAACTGTCAGTTGTTTTCATTTCTAATGTAGTCAAAGTGAAACTTGATCATTGACTGTTGATACAAAGGGGATTTAGTCACCACACCATCACCTATATTGGTTTGTATATTCATGTTTTCATCTACCATAGAGCACACTAGTTAATCATATCCATAGTAACTTTCCAGGAAAAGCTTTCTAGGAAACTTTATGAATTGAGAGTAACGAAAACAGAGTGTCAGAGCAGTGCAAGATTAACACATGAGCAGCAAACACTGCATCTCTACCGTTGTGTCTCTTTTGAGAGACATTCAGCGTGCAGACGGATGCGCCGGACAGGAGGATGAAAGCAGAGGAAGTGCCTTTAATTTTAATATCCCACTACGCATCTCATCTTAGCCATTATTCATTAGTGGCTAATGAAGGAATCTGTGTGTGTGTGTGTGTGTGTGTGTGTGTGTGTGTGTGTGTGTGTGTGTGTGTGTTGTAGCGTCCAAAAACCAGGGATCTTTAACCGGGGGGGCTCAACATGGCGACGCCTTAGCCAGCGAATGGTTCCCCTGTGAAAAGAAGGAAATGTCACTGTTCATTCAGTAGTTGCTAAAATGTCTAATTTAATTCGTGCACCTCAATGTAATTTAACCCAAATGTTGATAATTAAGGGTAGTTTTTTTGCCTGAATGTGGTATTTCCTGTGAGGATTCTTTTTTGGGAAGACCGTGTGCATGTTATAAGCGTACATTGATCCTTTTTGTAGGGAAATGCTGAAGAAATGAGAATTAACTTTTTGAAAGATATCCAACAAACCGTTGTATGAGGATAAGATGCCGAGGACAGTGTCCTGTGAGTCAATCTTACTTACATTGCTTACATTTTACCTGGTGTTTTTCATTCATTTGCTCTGACTGGATTGAGCTAGAAAGGGACCACTAAAGGGTCTGACAAACCGTCAGTATGTCACATGTTAGTGTTAAAATGGTAAATGGAACTGCATTAATAGAAAGACTTCTAGTTTTCTGACAACTTAAAAGCTCAACGTTCACCCTTTCGTACACACGTGCATACACTGATGGCAGAAGCTGTCAGCTGCATCATCGGGTTGTTATCACTCCATCAGGAGCAGTTTGGGTTCAACATTTCGCCCAAGGACACCTGAAACGGAGCAATTTCCATCCACACTTTTCCCTTTGCTCACGACCGCTTCCACCTGCTGAGCAACACTTTATCCACTCCAGTTGGGAAAACCAAAAGTGAAAGAATCATTTTTTTTAGGCCAACAAAATCGTTGAATGCTTCTCCGCCACTGCACTTTTCTTCCAAACTGTGTGTAGACATGAGAGCTTATGTTCCCCAGGAGCCGGCTGCACATTGGACCCAGGCAATCAGCATCAGCATCAGACACATGCCAGTGCACACACTCCAACACACACCGCGGGACAACACAGAGCATAAGCAGATTCCCTTGTGATCATATCCAATGTCTTGAAATGCGAACCCGCTCACGCAGGTTGACTGCTGGAACATAGTGAGCCTCTCATGGGAATAAAGAGGATCTCTGGATATCTTTTGTGCTTCTTTTTGGTTGTTTTGATGTGGCCTCATGATGTGCAAATGTATGGTGCTCACAGTGGCAAATATAGTGTTCTTTTAAAATGCCAGTGATTGAAGAATTGTTTTTGCTCAGTGAACCATTAACCTTCTCCCTGACTATTGACTCAGCCCACTGAATTCTGTTTGAATATTGGCTTACTCAATGAAAATTAGTGGACAAAGCAGTAACAGTAATATTTTAAGGGTACCAACATTCTTGACACAACTTGTCATCCTTCCAATGTATCTCTGCATGGGACCTTTTGTGTAAACCATCTCCTTCCTGCTTATGAAGCCCTCTGCACAGCCATTATGTGTTACACACTACGTGGTCCTACACTGTCACAGAGACAGCTGACCCACTGAGATATGAACATGTACGCTTCTCAACTTTCAGCTAGTAGTTTCGACCAAACGAGTCAGCAACTTCTCTTAACAGCCACACTCTTAGAATAGAGGTGCAAATTACATCGAGAGAACCCTTTCAGATTCCCTGATTAGAACCTCAGCCATTCAGGAAGAACCCCCCATTATTTTTGAGAGGTGGGATTCTGCTTTATCTGACTTTAGCATCGCAACCCCACCATTCTTCTGCTTAAAAAGGAAGTTCAATAACCAACAGTTTGCAGTATTAAAATGTTGTACATGTGTGTGTCATACACTTCTAATGAAGTATCTTCTTTTTGAACTAAACCATGGAGTTGTGATTTATAAAGGAATAGATAAATACTATTGCTCTGCTGACTAATATCACCGTCATATCTTATGTGGCGTTCTAGAAGAAATGGGTATGTTTTGAGGATGAATGAAACTTATTAACCAACATTCAAAATGCCAGGAGAAAATTTAACTCATGGGCCTGGACAATGTTCTTTTAGTTGGCTGACCTGATCAGCGAGATGGTTTGATGGACGGAACTTAAACTGACATTGCAAAGTGTCAAAACATACTTGGCAGGTGATTGGATGAACCATCTATCAATCTTTTCCATCCACAAATACTGTAATTCTTTGCTTCATCCTGTAATGAAGAAATACTCTCCTATTTGGAAATACCTGATCCTGTCAGTCACCTCTCCGTGTTTTCTCTATTCCTGTGACATTGGAAGACTCCAGATGCCATGGAAGGAGATATCAAAGGGACAGATGCCACGGTTTAATCGTTAGGCGTATAACGTCAGATCAGCAAACATGTTGAGCCATTGTTCAGGGGAATTCATGAAATGGCCTCGCTGCCACAAGCATGACTTGTGACCTTAAAGAAAGGTGACCCTGAAGCCATCAGCCATTTGTCTACATCACAGTGTTAGTGTTCTTGTCTGTGTGTGTGTGTGTGTGTGCGTGTGTGTGTTTGCCATCCATGGATGCAGAGAAGGATGGCGAAATGATTCACTCTGTCTCAATGAGTCCGAGCTGGCCACATGGTGGCCGAGCCGGGCGACGGCCATCTGGAGCTGCTGGCTTTGGCCGCCTAATGGAAAGCAGACTGGAGTTTTTTTGGCGGGCAGTCTTCAGTTGGTATAATGACTACATTAATTAAATGGGGTGTGGATTTTGGAGCTGGCCATGAGAACATTGTGCAGTAAGTAGTTTCTATAGCTGGCGGTGCAACCACTTGTGCACGAGGAACAGAAGCCGCGCTGTGAGTGAGTATGAGGCTCGGTGACATGTTGATGGACCTTATCATTTAAGCACATCTGCTCCTTAAGGTTTTGTTTTCTTTCATCAGTCTATTGATGGAGGAGCTTATAGGTTTAAGAGCTTGGAGAGGAAGCTTTTAAGTTCTGCCGGTAATTTCTGAGTAAACTGACAAAAGCTTCCCAATTATTGCATCGTGATCTTTGCGTGCAGCATATTAGTTGAATCGGAAAAAATATGTCAAAACTAAACAGTGTTCTGATGGGTGATTACAGCTGGTAAATTTATGAATATATTACTCAAAAATGTATCCTTGACGTCATCAAATCAGAGACGTTTTAATCGAAGTGTGTACTTTTCAAGGACTTACAAGAAAATATAGTCAAAAATAGAAGGGAACATTTCAAGTATATTCTAGTTTGTCGCTGTGTGAGCTGGTATGCAAAGCATTCTGCAGGTCTCGTTTGAGGAAGAAAGGAGAAACGGGCCTGAGTGCCCTCTGGCATTGCAGACGTGTCTGCGGGAAGCTTCTTTTACTCTCATTCTCGCTTCATCTTCCTCCATGGTCATTCATCTACTGGGTGGTCCTTGATCGTTTGTGAACTCCAGATTTGTTTCCCCGTGGACTTTGAAACTTACATACAAATCTGCTCATTCACTCACTTCTGGGATCATAACTGAATCAAACGTAGTACTCCTCCCCCCGAACTCTAGAATACAAGGTTTTATCAAAATACATTAATTAGAGCCTTATGTCAACTTCTCTTAGAGACGTTTATGTTTGCCAGCAATGTAAATGTTGGTAAATGAAGATGAATAGAAACAGTTATGGTTTGATCGCTGTCATTTGTGAATGTTTCTCTCTGAACTGTGCTATATAGCACTGATGCCCCCGACTTAGAGTCCCCCCTCTTCAAGTTGATCCTGTCAGCACTGTTGCCATTGTTTGCACCATTAGTTGCTGCCTGCCGGCTCAGCTGTTGCCATGTTGAAAGCCAGGTGGAGGCATCAGACCTGGTCAAGACGGACTGTGCCACAGTATAGAGAGCGAGGGAGAGAGAGAGTGAGGGGGAGAGAGAGTGAGGGAGGGAGAGGGAGCGAGAGGTGACGTGAGTATTGACTCTCCGTTTCTATCGCCTCTTCCTATTCCTCCCTCTCCCTCTCTCCCTCTCTCTTGCGACTGATTACTTCTGATTACTCCATTTGACCACCATTACGTTTCCTCTCGCACACCCCAAGGGGGGCCCGCACCACACTTTGGGAATCCCCGGCCTAAGATATTAATGTGGTTTTATTAACACCATCATAAGTCGACTCACCTCCCTATAATACTTTGTTTATGCAAATCGAGGCAGAGCAGATGACCTTTCTAGCTGGAATTAACAGGCATGAATATGTAAATATACGTATCCGGAGACCAACGAGCTGGGGTGCATAATTGCTCAATCATCAGCCAACAAAGCCAGAGATTCTGCGTGTGTGACCTCCGCTGCCGTTGCTGGTGTGTGGCGGCCGTGGGCGGTGGTGATGCTGATCAAAGCTCAAGGCAACGGGGAGAGAGGATTGTTAAGACTTGCCCTCGTGTGAGCCTTTGTACCCCCGTGCCTGTCTGTACGTACGCAGTACGTTCGTGCGATTGTGCTGACGTAGGGATGCGCAAATCTGTGTACTCTATGTCCGCTGGCCTCCACATGTCTTTGCATAACTCTTTACAGCCTCTTTGCATGTCGTTACACGGTTTTCGCCTTTTTTCATTGCAGCATCTTTGCATATGTCTTTGGATGTCCTTTATTTTGGATTCCAAGCTGCTCATGAAATCCTAAATGATGTGGGAATTAAATATGGATTAAACAACTGCATGGAAACAGTTTGATTTGACAAATACTGTATAGAGGTTCAGCAAACTCTTGTATAATTGAAATGAGTCCTCTTGTTGTGCATGGACTTCTTATTCTTTCAACTGAGAATTAAGCATGGCACTTAGGAGAAAACAGATGTAGATGCATATATGTATGTAATCTTTTCTGTGTGCACACAAACGTACACAGTTAGAAAAAATGAACACACACGCCCGTATTCCAGACCCGAGAAAGCTATTAGCCTTCTATTACTGGTCGCTCTGGAAATGTCAAGACACCATTACGTGGGGTTGCATTGTGGTCTTTGCTCAGCACACCTTTGGTATTTTCTCGCTTTCTTTTTGCGTCGGAGATGCCAGAGCGTTCAGTGTCATGGTAATGTGCATTTTGATAAACCGCCACTGCAGTTTGATAGACAGCGCCTGGAACAATGGGAGCCCCGGCCCCATCACTCTTGGCAGTAGGGCAAGGACACAAAGGAGACATAATGAGCAGAGATAGCATTGTGAGGGGAGGCTGCACATGAGAGGGACCGAAGGCATTTGAGACAGGGAGGCAGCGCGTGGGAGGAGTCCTGTTCACCAGTTTGAATGTGTGTAAGAATGCTCGCATCTGGGATTGTCAGAGACTCCATCAATTTGTACGTTGATGGACAGACTATTGTTAACTCAGTGTCTGTGCGCGCGTGTGTTTTATTGAAATAGCCTACACAATGCTTCACAACAGGCTGATCAATAGCCTTTTTAAGGGTAATGAAACACTAGTTAATATCACTGCCCTCCTTGTTGACAGTTTTATAACTGTCTGTCTTTCCCTTGTCTGTCTCTCCTCTTTTGCTTCCACGTCTTTCTCTTTAGAGATGAGTGATGAGCCAGGCGACACTGTCCATTACAAAAATAACCCTTTCTATTCAATCAATAAATCAAACTATATTTCAGACTTAGGGTAGGAGACAAGACAATGAATAGTTAAGAAAACATATATTAGGACTACTTAGGTGCAGCAATGCCGCACAAGGAGACAGCTGTAACAATGTCTCCACAGCTGGGACTCGTAGCACGTAATGCTAAGCGTCATGTTTATGAAAAGCAAGTGCAACCACGGAGAAAACTACACTTCTCCATGATAATGGATGTAATCTGTAACTGTGTCTCTATAGGACGGGTATAATGTTCTCCCTATGAATGTGATTAAACAATGGCTGTGGTTGTCTTGGCAACCGCTGGGACTCGATCGCCATGGTAAAAATAGACTTTGCTGTCTGAGCGAAAGCTGCTAGCTTCTCTCTCTCTCTCTCACTCTCTCATTCCCGAGTCCCCTCTGCGTTGTGATGTCATTAACCGGCCAAAGGAGCCGCGTGTCGGGCAATATCAGAGGCGTGTGCTGAGCACCAAGGTGTGGCCTTTAGAGATGTCATATGAAGCATTGCATCCCGATTGCACTGTCACCCTACTTATACAGAGAGTGAGCAGAGAAATATGAATGATGTAATGCAATGCAACACAGTAGCAATTCTGCCTTATTCACATATTCAGTTTAGATCTCTACTTCAGTTGTTTGTGTGTCGATGCTGTCACACAATTTAAGGCTGGACTTAATTTTAGAAGTATCGATTGAACAATGCCATAAAAGGGTTTTCAAAAAGGGAACAACCCAAAGAAAGGGAACAACACGTAGGTGAAAACTATGATAACCCTTCTTGTCAAAGTCCTGCACTTTTTTTGTCGCATTGATGAGCTATTGTCCTTGATAAAGAAGCTGAGGTTACTGAACACCAGAAAGTGACTCTGTGCATCCTGTCTGCATAAACAAAAAAGAAAATACGGGACCAAACTCAAGGCGAGCAGAGATCATCTAAACTGAGGAAAACCATACACAGATGAATAGACACAAGGGAAGTTGGTAAATAAAGTTATTTATGCAGAAATGTATGCAAACTGTGCTATAACACCCGATGCTCCAAAACCGCTTGCATGCCTTGAAACATTACATAGAACACGGACAAGAGTCTTGGCATATGCCGAACGTATACAAATATATTTTTTAAGACAAATAGTCAAGGGGCTGTATGTTTCTGACGGGACGAAAACAAATCCCAGCTCACATTTTAAACCCATTAATAATTGATTTACTGCTGCCTTTCCTATTTATTCATCCCTGTCTGTCCCACTTTGGCTGAGTTTATTTTCTGCCCTGAAAATTATTCATGAAAACCAACACAAAAAATGTATCTCCAACCTGTTTCATGCATTCAGGCACATCCCAACTGTCGGATGAATCGTTCCTGTCACAAACGTCACCCACTTGCTCTTATATTTCTGGAGACTACGAAAACACAAAAACTCTGGGGACACTCATCAAGGGAACTATCCATTTTTGTAAATCACAAGTTGCCGTTATAACATCATCAACATTCAGCCTACAGGAGCAGCTTTACAAGCCGAAACACCTGCGCAGCGTGGCATCCTCCCAGCTGTTTGGAGCTATTTTGGATTATTCATTTTTTTTTCTCAGGGCGGTTTACGGGGTGTACAGACGGCATGATTGACAGTTCAGTTACTCTTCTGTTTGCTAGAGAGCACCTGTTGGAGCGAGATAACTCTCACCTACTATTACTGGCAGACTTCTGAATGCATCGCTAGAAACACATTGTTTTCCTTTGATAGTTATTGTTTCAATTTATCTGCACCAAACACGTATTGGCACCGTTTCTAGATGAAGTCCTTGGAATATTAAAGGGTTGTCGATGTAGTTCTCGTTAGCAGTCAAGAGGTGCGGATCTAAATACAACCAACAAAGACGGTTCTGGGTGAAATGCTCTGAAAGGGTTCCGGGTTGAACCCTTAAACAAGGTTGTAAACAGTGTTGGGAGTAAAAAAGGGTAATATTTACTCGGTACAGAAGTCAGTAACGCGCGTTACAATGCATTTTCACCTCCACCTTCTGGCAGACGGTGCATATTTCTGAACGTTATCGAACACAAACACATTGTAACATTTTAGTGCCGGAACTTCGCAGGGGTGCGCGCATGCGCGTGACGTGGATCTGTTTCCCCCCTTTGTGCACACCGCTTGGCGCTTTTCTGCTTCCCCCTTGTAGCCAAACCGTCCGTGCGTGTGAAAGTGAGCATCAAGCCAGTTGGACTTTGGATCCTATTAATTGCGCTGAGGGGGAGGGGGGGGGGGGGGGGGGGGGGGGTTCTCCGTAGTAGAGAATAGGACCCAGCTCTTTAATAAGAGCAGTGCGGAGCTGCATTACTGTGAGTGACGGCCTATTACTTTTGTATTGGTTTTGCATATTAACAGGCTTTAGACATTTTTATTTGTTATTTATACTAGCAGCCTACTGTGATTATTTTCCACGTCGCAGATGTCTTGGCGCAGTGCGTGATGTGCGTGTGCGGAGCGCCGGCACTGAGCGTATCGTCTTACTTTACAATAATACAATACAATAATAAAACAACTAAATTAACATTAAAAGTTTTGCCATGTTGTGATGGGGACTAATCCACGGACCCGAAAAAGGGCCTGTCTACCCTTTGTGTTCTTCTCCCTAGTTATGCAAGCTAAAAGTCACATGTTCTTGTGTATGAATAAAAAAACAAAACACCCCCCCTCTGCCCTCCCCTCTGCTTTTTTGTCAAATCGCACCCTGTGTATGTATATATTTCCAGTTGTTTTATGGAAAGTAACTTAAAAGTAAAGCAGTATTATATTGTAACAAATTACTTTGAAATGACAGTAACAAGTAATACATAATGTATTACGTTTTTGAAGTAACTTGCCCAGCACTGGTTGGAAGTAGTAATAGATAGGCGGTATGGGGGAACAGAGGGGGTGATTTATGATGTGCAGTTGACATTTGACTGACAGGTGTCATTTTTTGATGTTTTATGACAGGGGTGACACTTGATTGACATGTGTCATTTTGAGTGATATGACAGGAGTGACAGGGTGACAGTTGGCTTTTTAGGATGATTTATGATGTACAGATGACAGTTTAGGATGATTTAGAGCCGTGTGCGTGCGTGTAGCTACTTTCAGTAAAGGTATGATTTTTTTAAACTACAATCAACAACACACGACCAAAGCACACTAATATAACAGTTTGTAAAATATAAGCAATTTGTAACAAATAAGTAATTGTAGCACTAATAATGGTATATTTATACAACGCCTCTGCCGAAATGCATGCTGGGAGTGGAAAGCAAACGCTGTTGCTATATGATAACTAGTCTCAGTAAGGGTACGATTTTTTTACCTACAAATAACAACTTACAACCAACACTGCATGAAAAGTGGGATTTCCGACAATTTCCGGCACCGTAAATTGACGTGGAATTTCAGGTTTACGGCAATTTTCGGCAATTTGCAGGCAAAGCCGAAAACTGCCGGAAATTGTTGGAAATTGACGTGGGCCTCCCTTGGCAGTTGGCCCCCCATGACTCCCCTCCTCCTAATTCTA
Organism: Apeltes quadracus; assembly: GCA_021346845.1. NCBI lineage: Eukaryota > Metazoa > Chordata > Actinopteri > Perciformes > Gasterosteidae > Apeltes > Apeltes quadracus. The sequence goes on from CM037925.1 coordinate 6,247,270, forward strand.
GGGGAGGCTTTGACATGTAAATGAAAATGCTGTGAGCTATACAAATGCAAATCAGGGCTGCAGAGGGAGTTTTAGCCCAGGTGACATTTTTTTAAAAGGTAAGAAAATCTCTGGTACAAATAGATCAGGCCTAATTATAGACTCTTACATTTTAGCTTGTATTGATTTATTTAATTTAAGTATGCTAGATTACTGTGTATGCCATTAGCTATGGCAAATGTTATGTAAAAAAGATACACTAAATTATTTAAAAAATTAGTTTCAATCTGAATCAGCAAGGTAAAATGACCATTCCATGCAAACATTAGAATGAGAATGAAGGCTCTGCAGAGATTACATTCTCCTGGAGCTCAACTAATGTGCATAGTGGCAGGAATACAGTGACCTTTTCTTTAGTCTTACTTAAATGCACAGAGGACGTATTAACCACTACATCTCGCAGACATGGTGCTTCGCAGGCACCGCGGTCTGGTCTTGCGAGTCCTTCCATGTAACAATGACCTCGTATCTGATTGGAGGACTCGCGTTCAGCTCCTCTTGGACGCGATCAACAGCTTTCAGCCAGTCAAGAAGAAACTGCTGTTTGCTATCAGCGGACTGTCCCGTCAGCTGAATCAACATCCTGCCGATATGAACGAGCGGGAGAGACTGACTCAAGAAGAAGAGTCGGCCGCATGAAATCCCAAGGTAAGAATATGTTTGATGACTGCTAGCTAAGCTAAAAGTAGCTTAGCCTAAAACCAAAGCTAAGAGTAGCCTTACAAAAGAACCAGTGAGCAGAACCCGCTTTATTGAAGTGTATTTTTGTAGTGTATAAGGTTTAAAGAGCATGCTTTCATTGTGCGGTGTAAGGAAATAGATACCATAGAATAGATACCGATCATAACTGTACATTTTGTTTTCACAGACTAGTTTCTCCTCACAATGAGACGCTGACCTCCTATTTGCTCGAAGCAACATCTGTAAGTGACTTTTTTTTACTGTTTCTCCTTCCTTATTTAATGTTACGGTGACTTGCGTGTTGATTTTTATTCATACCACTTTCATTTAATTGTTTTCCAGCCGCCTGTAAGACGTATTACGAGACGGCAGGTCGGAGCTTCAGGTAAACCCCGCCAGAATAACTCACTGCGTGCGGAAGAGCGAAGAGTTCCGTGCGAGAAGAAAGCGGGTAAGAGTTTATTTGGTGACTATTTTTCACGAGCATTGATAGATGTGTTGCGTCCATACACATCGCACAGTATTGATTCATTGTTTTGTTTTTTACAGCTGCTGGAATGGAGAGAGCGTGTGCTCGTAGATGACGCGGTGGAACTCTGGAAGTCCGCCAGCGGAGACCTCGTTGTAATAGACTGGGTTTGCATGTATGGGGTTGTCTGTGTTGTGGTTGGTTCGTTTAGTCACGTGATTGTATTGAGTTCTGAAGCGGGAGAGTTGCTAGCAAGCTGATGTTTTCGGATCGTTCTAATAAACAGGTTCCGTTATACCCGCCACCGTCTTTAGTGTCATTGGCACCCACAAAGATATCACACTCATGTCTGCAGAAGAAGAGGGCATGTTGGCGGGGTCTCTGGGTGGATTGTACGGTCGCCGTCATTTCGTAGGACGGAGCTCTCTAAACTCTGTGCGAAGCTGCAGTCCCGGTGAGAGGCGACTCCAAAGTACAGAGCCGCGCACAATATGCGTCTGCGCAACGGACCTGCCTCGGAAAGAACGCTGCACGTTACCTACAACCCCGAGGAGGCAAACGGACAGTTGTAGTTTTTGGATCATCCTCTACCCATATGTGCGCAGATAGTCGCTTTGTATATAATTGTTTGTTTTAATAAAGCTCTTTTTGCAGAAAACATGTTCCTGGCAAATGTTAATTTCCTCTATAAATTCATTAATGTCCTTGGTGGTAGTCTAATAATTGTTTAGTAGCCTACATAGGATAACAATGACATGAATATACAGTACAATATGAATGACTAAATAATATATATTGTATATATAAATTATTTATGAGGCTGGGTGACCAATAGCGACAGATCTGCCAACCAATCACAAGTGATTTTTCTTGTTTGAAAGTTGTGGTTTCATCCAATGAGGAGTAAGGAAACTCAAGCCAGGCCTGCCCACGTGTGATTTTACTTGTTTGAAAGTTTCCTCCAATAAGGAGTAAGGATATTCAGCACGCTCCGCTCGGCCACCCGCGGTTTCGCTGCATTCATATGCTAATTAGGGCCATTCGCACCTCCGCCAGCTGATCGCCACCTACGTCAGAGTCTGTTTTCGACAATTTCCGGGACAGGCGAACGCGGCGTGCGCGGCCTGTAAATTGTCGGAAATTGTCGGAAATTAGGCAGATTTTCGGGCGTTTACAGGGACGGAAATTCCACTTTTCATGCAGTGCAAATTACTTTACCAGGGGACAATCACTCCAATATAACAGTTTGTAACACATGGGCAATTTGTAGCACTAATATGGGTATATTCATAACAAGTTAAAGTAGACACGTGGCCAAAGCCTTGTTCCCACAATGCATAGCGTGTTCCTCGCAGTTGATGTGTAAACTAAACTACGTCTTCTCTTCCACACAAAACTTAGCAATGTGCTTACTATGCAATAATAATAAGACGTTTTACTGCAGTCCTGTTCCCTCTTATGTTTAGATTCTTATTTTTTTATTTTTTACGTTTGAAGCCTAACAGAGGGAGGTTTGATGCTGAAAAGGCTTTCAGCACTCTGCAATGTTTCTGGCATTACGTCTGAGTTGTCTCCTCAGATTGCAGAATTCTTGCGTCTTTGACAAAAGATGTCCGTGGATCGTCGTAGCAAGCGTTACGAATAATGCATTTATATCAATTTGTATTCCTAAATGTAGAGCGCACTAATCCTTGGTCTCTTACTGAGCTGCCTATCGGAAGGCTTGATATCTAATGTACGTGTTACCCCACTGCCGAAGTACGGCCCACAAGAAAATCATCATAAGTTAATAAAGTCAGTAATAGACTTAAATCGAATACGTAAGTGTTGGTTCAAGGCATGATCCTAGATATGTTTAACTCCCAATTGAATATTCGTCACAGATGCGTATTAACATACACACACATGGATAAAGCCGGGTTGCATATATGTATAGAAGAAAATTCTTCCTGACTAATAGACACATGTTTATTGATGTCTGTACGGCGTGGATGTAGCTCAGGAATCCTGAAGTGCAAAGGAAGCGCAGAAGATCTATACGTGTTTACATTCAGAAATGAAATGCACATCTTCTACATTAGTTAAATGTAAAAAGCTTCATAAACAAGGCCCACGATATTTGGGGTGAATCATACGTATGTTTTGAGACATACAATGTTTTGCGTTGTTTTTGATGTGCTGTATAAGCTCACATTCGGGAAAGTAGAGTTACTTGTAAGGTGTAACTTAACGCTTCACATTTAATTAGAATTAATTCAAACGTAACCGAGTTCAAATGCTATTTAAGAAATATTTCGTCTTGAGCCACGGAAAGGCAGTTTAAAGAGCAGAGATATGACTGACCACCGCCATGTTCCCACAATGCATAGCGTGTTCCTTGCATTTGCAGCATTAACTAAACAACAATACCACTTTGTAAGGCATTCCTGTCCCACTAAGGGTAATTTTTATACATCGTTTTACTTTTGAACCCTAACAGAGGTAGGACCGTGAAAGTCTTACAGCACTTTGAGAAGTATTTCTCAGTGAATTCTAGTGTCTCTTCATATTGTGTAAAGATGTCGAGAGAAATACTACGAAATTTGTAGTACATTCTTGATGCCCTACTCTTACGGGGCTTCGTGAATTGTAAAATATAAGCATTTCACACATAATCAGAAGTAATGTCAGATATTGTTATTATTTGTGTTATTTAATATTTTAAGCAAGCATATCTGGAAATTTTATTGCTTTAAATTAGCAAAATATTGAGTTTGTGGGTTCATTATACAGAATTATTGACCATCCTTATGGCTTTTTTTTGTTTTGTTTTTGTAGAATAAAAATAGGTTTTATATTTGAGGTGTAGGCTTGCCCCCATATTTCGACACAATAAGAAAAGTATGGAGCAATAAGAGAACAATACAGAATATACAGAGATGGCTTGTTTAAAAAGTAATTGGTTTCATGTAATATGGCTATTGTTTTTGGACAAATTTATATTCATTTACCCGTTCTAGTTCCACTATCATCAATTTTTGGGGTCGTGCTTCTCCCCCATACCGCTTATCTATTACTAATGTTGTATCGGGAAATAAAACGGATTCTCTTATGTGCCAAAGAACCAATTGTTCCCAGATGCCTCCTTTATTTCTAAGAATGTATTTGTTACACTGTTTAGGTCGTTTCCTGTTGTATTTAGTATTTCCTTGCCTCTCCCGTCCCTGGGCTTACTTCACCTCCTGCTCTCTACTTGATTGTCTGCCGCGTTCCTGATTGTTTCTTCCTGTCCCCTGCACCTCCTCACTGTATTTAAACCATGTGTTTCCCTTGGCTCATTTTTGGCTTGTGGCAGCGGGACCCTCTGAGAGCCAAGTGGCACTCTGCCCGTGTAGGAGGAAATAATGACGCAAATAGGGGTTTACTTGTAATTTTCCCCGTCTAAAACCCTGTTGACCTGCAATTAAAGTTCTCCGGAGAGGTCAGAGCCAGAGTTTGGTGTTTAACAACGGTATTTACTGAGGTCTTACTTAGAGAAATGTGTTGAGGTGTGCCAGGGAGCTTCAATTATAAAAACTACCAATTACTTATCATATCATTTGGTTTGTTTTGATCTACTTTGGTGTCCATACATTATATGAGTAGTAATTATTTTGGAGTACTCCATAAAAATAGGAAATGCTGACCGAATACATCTTATAGTACAGTGCATTATTGTAAATGTGCTATTATCCAGTATATTTAGAAATACTAGTAGTGGTAGCGGTATTGGATGTATTATTTTTTTACAGCCTAAAGTTACCCAATAACATGTCACGGTTGTTGTGCTGTGAGCATTCTATGAACAGGCGGCATGTGTCTCTTGCTTTTCTTTTTATACTCTACAGACCTTAAGCAGACTCGTTAAAGGTCATATATGTGTGAGTAGAAATGTGTGTGTGTGTGTGTGTGTGTGTGTGTGTGTGTGTGTGTGTGTGTGTGTGTGTGTGTGTGTGTGTGTGTGTGTGTGTGTGTGTGTGTGTGTGTGTGCAACAAGAAAAAAGAAGGAGGCTACATCACCTGGAGCTGTAGTCTGACACTTTGGCTGAGTCTGTACAGAATGTATATACATGCACAATCACACCTGCAGATAAATCTAACCACACATCCATCAACAAAAGCCATAACACACACTATAGGGCAGTGAAATGTGTTTATTAGTGGGCTTTGCACAAAATCTGGCCACCTCATGACAGTGATGGAGCAGTCCCTCTCAGCCAGGTCGTGGAGAGCTGTGGGGGAGGGGGTGGAGGTGCACTGACCCATATCCAGAAGAGAGAGATTCATTTAATTACAGAACTAGAGAAAGAAAGCAAACATGGAGGAGGTAGATATTCATTTTATTACTGAGCCCGAGAGCAGAAATGTGTCCCCATGGGCACCGATCGCCACAGCAACTGCCTCCGATGTTCAGAGTGAAGCAGCTCCCCTTTGATTAAGTTAGTAACATAGCAGATCCCCTGATCTCAGTAACTCCCACATGCTGTTCCAGACTTTAAGTGGAGCACTTATTATGTACATAATAATAAATGTAAATGTAGTGCTTGCTTATTATTTACATAATAAATGCAAGCAACACACATATATTTCTTAAACTTGGTAACAGACTTTTACAAATTTTAGGGGATCATTTGGTTGGCTTGGTTTTTTGGTTATCCTTGACATTTGAGGCAAAACCTGTCTGATTGCATTGTGTTCTGTGACTTTACTTCACCACACACCTTAAAATAGTACTAAACATTTTACTGTTAATCGTGTGACTTTAGGGGAAAAAAACAAGCTTCAGGTATATTTTAAACCCTTAATAAACTAACGATATCACTGCACAACTGTGTTACCTTGTTTGTTTTGTTGGAAGTGTAAAGGTACTGTTAATGTGTTAACTTTTTCTGTGTTACATTTTTAAGGACGACAGAGTTCTGTCACTGCTGTGTAAAGTTACTTTTGTGGTGATGCTTTGGTATTTGTTATTTAAGTGTTTTTTCAATGCTGTTCCATTCGGCTGTAATAGTGTGCGATTAGATCAGCTATCGCAAATCAAGCGAGTACGTGGGTACGTGCTGTACATAGTTAGTCAAAGGTCCGGTGCGACGGACACCACATGTAAGATCTCTAGTTGGGCTTTACTGCTAAATTCCACTGTGGCAAGGTGGATCTGCTTTGTTCCGGGTGCTGTTGGCTGGGGGGGTCGTTTCTCCTTTTTGTTTCAACAAACCCAAACGCATAAAGGCTGTGCTGTTATGCTTATCTCAGCCCCAAGGGGCATCAGCATCACATCTACTGTGTGCCTAATTTCTGTGGACACGTTTTCTCATTTAAACTATTGACTGGTAGATGACAAATGGAGAAAGTCTGGGTTGAGTTGCAGAGTCCTTAACAATGATCATGGGCCCTCATGCAGCTGTTAGAGTCCATTAAGCCAGATGGTATATATGCAACCTGTTTCAACCTGCTTTAACAGCTCCCCTCGGCTATAGAGATTGTCGCATGGAGGTCAACTCAAGCGACTTCATGTGACACCGCAACTTACATTCGACGTCACATTAGTTGTCAGTCGTCTGACAAGTTAGATGTACTTGTGAGTCACACATATCACTAGTCTCGAGTCTCCAAGGCGACCTGACTTGTTGGTCAGTCTAGTTAACCTTTAACAACAATTCTTCTATAAAACTAACCAAGTGGTTGCACTGCTTCACAATAGACTCGCGCCTGGCAGAAAAAAGAGAGAATTGGATATTATAAAAATTATTATTTGTAAGAAAAAGAAATGCATAACAGAATATTTTCTACACGTTTTCTGGACTGCTTTTCAGTCAAAATGAAAACTGAAATTATCCATTATCCATCAAAGTTCAAGCAACAAATTAACAAACACAAAAGTAACGGGTTGCTCAGCATAATAATCTCCACGCTTTATTTAGTCTCCCAACATTTCCAAAACAGATGTCCCAACATTATTTGGACTTCTTCTCCACAGGCACAAGAGTAATGGGATTTTCTACAGTTTAGTAGCGTTTTTGTTAAGTCCCTGAGAAGCTGATCAGTGTCAGGATTCATTCTCTCTTTCATTACTCTGATCTGTCCCAGTAACTCAACAGGAGGCGAGCGGGTGGCAAGCTGCAGATGGGTGGAAATGACAGGAGCCGACACTAGTAACATCTCTGTCATGTATGGAAACATGCTAGAAACCAGTAACCAGATGTGGTCAAGTGACCTTGCAAATGAGAGCAACATTTTGGCTTTCGTCACATAATATTATAAGTAGATAGCAGGGAAATATTCAGTGGGAAAAACAATACAAACGGCGCCTACTTTGCACCTACGTTGGCGTAAACTGAGAGTAAACTGAAGCTTTTGTGTTGAAACGCATGTATTGGACCAGCTTGTTAGACAGGAAAGTCACTACCTTGGTACTGTAGGCAATGCTGTGAATTAAATGCTTCTTTACCTGCATATAAATAAATACTTATGAAATATATTATATATCAGATCTTTTAAATAACTAAAAGAGACAATGTGATGCCTCAAAGACCTGGCATGTGATGAATGTAAAAGGTGTGCGTTAAGTCCACCTCTACCTTCTGATCAAAAACAAGTGTCTTAAAATACTGAATCTGGATTTAAGAACCACCTCCACTGAACGTGTGGTGAGTTTATGTTTATTAGCAACAATCTTTTTGGACAGCATTGTTACAACCTTTACCAGCACCGTGCTGAGGCTCAGACCTCCCTGAAGAGATCTGTCTTCCCTCATGATGCATCAAGATGAGGAGCCAAATATTGTATTAAGCCACTTCAATGTTCTTTACTTCAAGGCCTCCAAAATCTCTTGGATCGTCATGAAACGGCTGCATGAAAGCATTTTGATCAGTTTATGCCCCAACAGGCCCGTCTGTGCAAAGAGAAGTGTCAAGGCATGGAGGAGATAATGCACTTTTATTGTGGTGGGGGCACAATCAAATGGTCTTTGTAGTTTGTGGTACAGTACAATCTTAGAACTAAAAGGTCCTAACTAGAACCTTAAATAGTTTTTCAATCTCATATGCACACTTTTTTGTTCATGTTAGAACCCAATCCAAGCCTTGTACCTAAAACCCTAAAAAAAAACCTTACAGGGGTGTTAACAAGAACCCACCCAGGAGGTTATAACATGAACACTTTAAAACTTCAAGGCTTTTATGGAGAACCCTAAAAGGCCAAGATATGGTGCTCCTACCTACAACAATCACAGCTCACAAACACGGTTTATGGTTGTGTTTGATCAATTTAAAAGGCGGCCCTTTGGATTTAAATCAGGGGTGTCAAACTCATTCTGGTCTGGGGGCCGCATACAACTTAATCGCATGTCAAGTGGGCCAGACCAGTAAACTCATTCCAAAATGACATAGAACTAACAATAAGTCCACTTTCTTCTTTGTATTAGTGCAGAGAAGAAGTAAATTATAAAAATCTTTATATGCAATGAATTGTCCTTTTAATAAATATATTATCAACAACCTAAGAGTTTTTAAGAAAAGTAATGTCAACAACATTTTCACCCAGTTTAACATTTATTCAAGTGCATTATGCATAAAAACTGATCACAGTGATTGTGATTCACCTCCATGAACATGTAGGAAGAGGTCCATTTTTCTTGAAAAATCCGACACTGTCCACTTTTCGATTTCACTGAAGAGGGTACCAGGGTCAACAGAAAATGCGGGTACGTACGTTTGACACCCCTGATTTAAATGGTTCTGGATAGAACCGTGGCCTTTCGGGAACACTTATTTCTTACATTGTAAAGAAGCAGCCAAAGGATTGGAGTGTACAGATGACAAAGAGGCTGTCTAAGTTTGTTCTTCGCTGTGATAGTTGCAATAACGGACAGATATAGTGAAACGCCTTCCAGTAGTATCTGTGATATTGACTACCCACTTTTACGTTACATTGCGTGTCATGGCAGAGGTCCGTGCCGCCACCTGAGTGTCCATGTGATGAAAGAGGAGAGTTAGTTGGGTGTCATCGGCATAGCTGTGGTAGGAGAAACCATGCTAGCGAATGACAGAGCCAAGAGAGTTGGTGTAGAGAGAGAAGAAGAGGGCACCCAGGACAAACTCCAGTAGGCAAAGGATCCAACACAGATCCTCTCCAAGCTACCCAGCAGGAGCGGCCGTCAAGGCAGGACGAGAGAAGGGAGCGCGAAGAGCCCGAGACACCACTTTCCTGAAGGGAAGAAGTAAGGATCTGGTAGTTTACTGTGTCACTTTTTTTCCTTTTTTTCCATGGACTGGATACTTGCTCTTGTAATGTGGATGTCAACACCCTCTTCGAATGAAGCACGAAATTATATTTGAAGACTTGAGACTGCGACAGGCGTGTTAGGCTCCAGGTTGTCTCTGTTGGCCTCTATTATCCCCTGCTCTCATTGTCACACACGTCCAATGAGGATATTCAAAGGGGTCATATAGTATAAATTGACTCTCAGAATGGGAGTGGCGATGTCCACTAATAGTGAATGATAAATCTGCTAATTAAAATAAGTGAAAAGTCAAGCAAGCCTTTTCGGTAAGATTAACAAATACATCATTTTTCTTGATTGAAAAAAAACACCCTCAGATTATGTTTATGTGTCAGTCACTCGGGGATGTTTACCCATGTTTCTGTCTCAACTTTGTTTTATTTTACATAAACCATCTACATATTATTTCATGGCATACCCAAGAAAAAGTTAAGAAGAGTGAGAAGATTGAAGTGCCAGACAACCCCCTTCTATGTGTAGTCGCTGTCAGCTCTACTGCAGTCCGGATTACGTTGACTTTGAATTCCCAGTGCATCCAGTATGATTTTAGGTAAAACTAATTATGTGTTTTGCAAAGTGGATGATACCTTTGTCCTCTCACTGCTAGCTAAGTCATCAGAGGTAAGAGACAACAGGGGTCAGATGGGCCGATGGCAACATCTGAAGTTACAGTATGCTGAGCAAAGGCGAAATAGGGAATGACATGAGGATATCAATTTAGCATCGATGTCTGTTCTTCCTGTTCCTGTTCTTCCTGTTTGTAATATTGTATGTCTAGTATTTCAAAAACTGAAAGATAAACCCAGATGGTTGAGATGCATAATACAAGTTTACGTTGTCAGGGAATGCTGGTGTGCAAATATCCTCAGCCTAGGACCCTTGAAATGCTTGAGAAATTTGCAGCAGATTCATCCCCAAGTATGGGGAAATTACAACAACTTTTTGGGGGGAAGTTGCTTTGTTGCTGAGCAAATTTAAAGTTGAAGTGATTCATTTTGGAGGCGTTTGTTAAATTACAATAACTGCGAGCTTCAGACATAAGAGGTGGATGTAGTCACGGTGGCATTAGTTTGCTCTTTGGAAGCTTTAAGTTTCTCATTACAGGGTTTGCCTGTTTTTTTGTGACATAGGAGGGGGAGGCAAATACAACCAAATACTGAATATCTCAATAGGACTATAATTTACTAAAGGAAAATCATGCCATATGCAAGAAGACGTGAGACTAGCGATAGAGATTAACGGCCATGTTTACTAGGGTAATAACAAGTAGCGAGCATATTATGTGCATATTATTATGTTTGGGTATTTGTCTCAACATAAAAAAACACCTTTTCACCCCTGGGAGGATAAAGTCATTACAGTTTATTCCACTATGAAACCTGCAGCAAGGGCTCTCTATGACCTTTCCCGGCCACAATAAATACTTCCCTTTTCTATGCGATTCCCTTCAATAACCTTTTCCCAATCCAGACTGCAGCTCAAGCATACTGCACCACCACAGCGTACATAGACGTAGTCTCTGTGGAAACCGAAATTCCTCTTTTTTTGAACGTGTCCGAATAAAAACAAAAAAGAGGGTAAAAGAAGAGAATGAGAGAAAGTGATGGATATAACAGCTTAGAGAGAGAGCTATCAGTGGAAATGTATTTATTTTATTTAGAATGAGGGCTGAAACAGGCTTTATTTCAGTTTACTGAGGAACACCGTTATTTTAGATTAAGGCTGAGACACAGGAAGGAAACGTGTATGTCCTGTAGATAAAACAATTACATTATATATTTTTAAAAATTCTTACTTTTCTTTTTTTTATAGCGACAATTCTGCAAGCGTTGAAAAAGGCAAGACACCTACATCATTTGAAAGGGAGTAAGTGAATCCTTTTGGCATGGCTAATTGTTCAAACACTGGAACAAGATGTAAGTAGCAGTTTACGAGCCTGCAGTTGAAAATGCACGCTCATTATTTTGCAATTTGTTTGTTATATTGTATGATTTAAATGTTGTTTTATAGGTAAAAGCTGGAGGCAGACAATGTTCTTTTCTTTCCATTTGGGCTAGAAAATTCATAAACATGAAACATTGTATAAGCTATAAAACTCATTGTAAGTGTGTGTTTTCTTGCACTAATGGGACAATGCAGCTGCTATATCGTTTATTCTTTTCTGTAGTGGAAAGTAAAGGGGAATGTCATATTAAATTTTTTATATTTGTTTTTCATCATCCAGCCTTGTTTAATTTTTCATTCTAACTCTACATGTATTCCCTTGTTTTCCCGCTCGGAACTTTTTTATTACACTTTTTTGTCTGTGTCTTATCGCATGATTTCCCTTATTCTCTTGTCAAGCCGACTGAGTATGTCTCGTCCTCCAGCCAAGGTCGCCATGGTGACATGATGAAGAGCCAGGCTGAAAAGATTCAGCTGGCTTCATTACTCCCTTTCCTGTGTGTGTGTGTGTGTGTGTGTGTGTGTGTGTGTGTGTGTGTGTGTGAGAGAGAGAGTGATACTGTTGGTATCTGGATAGCACATCAAAAATGGAGCCTGAAAATGGAGACACTTCTTTAATAGCTCTTTCAACCGTGTTAAAATTTGTTATAGCCTGTGCAGCTGTGGGAACGGCATTTGAGATGTCTTAGTTAGTTGTTGTAGTTGCAGCTGATTTTGCCTGTTTCACCGGCACCATCTGGAACTGGAGTAGCTCATGCAAGCAATTTGAGTTTAAATGGACCAGTCACTTTTTCTGTGAACGAACGGGAACAACACAATGGCCGGACTTGAGCAGATAAAATGTGTGCTGTTATCGCCATTTGAGCGATTACCGCAGCTGGTCATGTGTGCACGCTCCTGGAACTAGTTTATTTCAGGCCTCTTCCCCAGAAGAAAGGGTTCAATCAGAGGGGACCTGAGAGTTCAGTCGACAAATGGAACGGAGGCTGAGGGCGCGGCTGGTCTCACTTTTAGAACTTCCAGGATTAAGCGATGCAGGATCAAGAGTTCACTGTTAAATAGCAACACAGATGTGTGAACATGTGCTGATCTCATCTTTTCGGTTCCAACGCCCTGTCACCTGACATGCAAATATATATTTGCAAATATTTTTTCTTATTTGCATTTTCGTTTTGTTCTGTTGGTTGTCAGATCTGAGATTAGAAAACAAACATGAATCTTATCAGCTTTAAAGGCATTACCGGTTATTTTTACTCACTTTAAACTTCCTCATATTGCTGCGCTGAAGCTCCAAAAGCTCCAAAATAATCAAAACAGATTTGTATTTTTGTTCTTATGAAAACAAACACTATCTTCCTTTTGGGGGAATAGCCTTACTATGAAATGAAGTTAAAATTGAGGGAATAAAGTGTAACATTTCCTTAAGAATAGTACTAACTGCGTAAATTAAGCTGATTTATGGTAGTATTTATGGCAATATACACTCACCGGCCACTTTATTAGGTACACCTGTCCAACTGCTCGTTAACGCAAATTTCTAATCAGCCAATCACATGGCAGCAACTCAATGCATTTAGGCATGTAGACTTGATCAAGATGATCTGCTGCAGTTCAAATTGAGCATCAGAATGGGGAAGAAAGGTGATTTAAGTGACTTTGAGCGTGGCATGGTTGTTGGTGCCAGACGGGCTGGTCTGAGTATTTCAGAAACTGCTGATCCACTGGGATTTTCACGCACAACCATCTCTAGGGTTCACAGAGAATGGTCCGAAAAAGAGAAAATATCCAGTGAGCGGCAGTTCTGTGGGCGCAAATGCCTTGTTGATGCCAGAAGTCAGAGGAGAATGGCCAGACTGGTTCGAGCTGATAGAAAGGCAAAGGCAACTCAAATAACCACTCGTTACAACCGAGGTATGCAGAAGAGCATCTCTGAACACACAACACGTCGAACTTTGAGGCGGATGGGCTACAGCAGCAGAAGACCACACCGGGTGCCACTCCTGTCAGCTAAGAACAGGAAACTGAGGCCACAATTCGCACAGGCTCACCAGAATTGGACAATAGAAGATTGGAAAAAGGTTGCCTGGTCTGATGAGTCTCGATTTCTGCTGCGACATTCAGATGTTCGGGTCAGAATTTGGCGTAAACAACATGAAAGCATGAATCCATCCTGCCTTGTATCAACGGTTCAGGCTGGTGGTGGTGAGATGGTGTGGGGGATATTTTCTTGGCACACTTTGGGCCCCTTAGTATCAATTGAGCATCGTGTCAACACCACAGCCTAGCTGAGTTTTGTTGCTGACAATGTCCATCCCTTTATGACCACAGTGTACCCATCTTCTGTTGGCTACTTCCAGCCGGATAACGTGCCATGTCATAAAGCGCCAATCATCTCAGACTGGTTTCTTGAACCTGACAATGAGTTCACTGTACTCAAATGGCCTCCACAGTCACCAGACGTCAATCCAATAGAGCACCTTTGGGATGTGGTGGAACGGGAGATTCGCATCACTGGATGTGCAGCCGACAAATCTGCAGCCACTGCGTGATGCTATCATGTCAATATGGACCAAACTCTGTGAGGAATGTTTCCAGTACCTTGTTGAATCTATGCCACGAAGGATTAAGGCAGTTCTGAAGGCAAAAGGGGCCCAACCCGGTACTAGCAAGGTGTACCTAATAAAGTGGCAGCTGAATGTATTTTGTTTTAAGGAAGCTGTCAAAATAGTTCAAAGCTAAATTAGATTTTTATTAAACAGTGTGTTTAATTTACATTTGTGTTGTCTTAAAGTATAAAGGTCAAAACCACTAGGTACAACTCTGTCTTCATTATCCGGGTTTAACTTACGGTTTAATCAGTGTTCCAACACACTGCACAAGAACATTACAGTGTTTCTATGGACTGGCCTTTCTTGTAAATGCAAGAATAAGACTACCAATTGACAAAAGTGATCAATTGGAAATATTACAAATATCTAAGATCCCATTTAATCATTATTGTAAGTTATCTTTAATTCTGCTTAGGTGAACATACAGATGAAATTGAAAACAATGTGTTGCTTACAAGTGTTGTAAATCACACAGATACTGACACGATGGGCTGTCTGTGTCGGCTGAGGCTCCGCAGGACTGTGGGGAGCAGCTGGTGGAGAAGAAACAAAGCTTTCTTGAGGGAAAACTAAAGTCATCCTTCAAAATCAGCAGGACATTTCCCAACTACCAAGTTGCGTGCGTGCGTGCGTGCGTACGTGCGTGCGTGCGCGAGCAGGTGCATGCTGGGCACAAACAATAAATGATACATCTGGACATCTCCGGTTCTATTTCTTCTGTCGTCACAGTTTCCCCACTGTGTGTATATCTATATACGTACAGTGCACGTAGGGCTTATATGTGCATTATTCATGTCACCACCAATAATGTATGTGAGGTTAAACGCATTAACTAAGAGAGAAGGACAGGGTTCGAGGCCGCTGCCCTTAACATGGTCTCTGTTGTTGGAAAGTTTCGCCTTATTCAAGTTAATCACTTGTTTCATATGAAAGAGTGCGTGGCTTGAGGCGTGTGGTTTTTTAGAGGGTATGGCAACGTTTACACCCCACTTTAGGTATCTCATATGGGGGGAAACAGAAGACGTAATTTTCAATGTGTTTTCTGTGCCAAAGGGGTGGAAAGTGTGATCCAAAACTGATTTTGTGACATAATCTCTTTCCCGGGTAAATAGTCAACAAATTGACAATTCATGATTGTCATCATGGCTGCTAACACAGGATTAGCCCTGTGTTAGTGTGTTAGGTGCGTGTGTGTGTGTGTGTGTGTGTGTGTGTGTGTGTGTGTGCGTGTGCGTGTGTGTGTTAATTGTGCGAGATTTATCTGACCTCAAGGCAGCCTTTCCTTGGGACAGAAAAGTCACTTGACCTTCCAACCGACCTGCGATTACACACATCACATACAAGGCCACAGTCTTGTATGTGGGAGTAACAGCATAGCCGCGGGTCGATGCCTAACAACATTAGCATCACAGCGTGTGGAACACACAAAGAGTGATTTTTGTTCTTTTAACACCAGAATATACAAATCACAAGTAAGTAAATGTTTTTCTCATCTTGTGTTAAAAAATAAATAATACGCATTATTTTTGATCGATGCTAAATACAACTCTGCATCCTCTATATTATTTAATATTGAGTTGTACTACAAAGGCAATGTACCCCAAATGTGTCCAACGCGTGGAAAGGGGGCAAAAACAAACACAACGGTCACATAAACATTGTTTAATATTCCAAAAGCTTTCGACAAATAACTCTAATTACAGCAATCCAGCTCACTGTTGTAACTGAGACACCGTCATCAACACCAGATGTCATCACTCCGCCCACTCGTTCTCATTCCCCTGAATACTAATCACCATTACCTGTTCTCACCACCTGCACGTCATCATCCCGCATCACCAGATCCCTTCATAAACCACACACCTTCACTCTGCCAGTTGTCTGGTCTCGTCGTAGTAACGCCAAACCTACCTACCGGACTACTCGATTGCTAGCTTTCTGTTCTTGGAATAAAAACTCTGGTACATCACCTCTTTGTCTCCTTCTGCTTTGTGACAACTGTATTACTGGCCTCTACGTCGCTATAAGACCACAGTTAATGTAATGAATTAGGTCACAATATCACGACTACACCAACAGTATTATTTCAAAGGATTAATAATACATATTTGTGGCAAGATAATATGGTGACATTGATTAAATGTGTATTAACAAAGTTTCTGAATATATATGAGTCCATTTTATGAGAGAAATCCCAGTAATTGCAAACGAACTGTTTAGCAGCTCAGTAGAGCACGTTATTATGTTGCCTTTTGCTTAAATAATGAAATCACCAGTGACTGCACGCTCTAATCCCTGGCCGCCGGATTAGCAAGACGCTCTACTGTAAGAGGAAAGCATCCAGAGCCCTGCTGGTTCTTCTGCCCTCAGTGCAAGGTCCTCCTTTGAAGGTCATACAGTGGGCTATCGGATGGCCTCTGCAGAGGGTGTGCGTGTGTGTCTGTGTGTGTGTCTTTACTCTATATCCACGCTGACGTCAAGCAGTATTTGAAGGGGTACAGAGTGTGGAGTCTTATTTCTATTCTGAATAATGCAGCTGGCCCGAGGGCCAGAGAGCAGTCTGACTCCTGCACACGTACAGACACACACTTAAACTCTAACAAATTAACATAATGAACACACACACTCATGCACAGTGCCGGCCCGAGCCTCTTAGGGGGCCCTAAGCTGAATTTGATTTGGGGGCCCCCCTCCCACCACGCAGAGTCACCTGTGCTAGAAGATTATTGGCACAATAATGTTATAGCGAAAATGATAAACGAATACAGTGAGGTTATAATACAAAACTAAGGCTGCTTGCAGCACTGAACAGGCCTTACCCTCCCCTTGCATGTCGGGGGAGTGAAAAGAGAAGAAACAAAAAAATACAGTCCCAGACAGGAATCATACCCAGATCTCTGGCTCCCTAAGTGGAGACCTTACACCTGAGCTATTATTCATGCTTGTCAATATGCACTCCGGGTGTATTGACAAGCGTGAGCCGGGTGATTCTGCCGGCTCGCGGTTCACTGGCAACTCACCCAGTGATCGCCGGCAGCTTGGGCCGGCTCGCGGCTCGCTGGCTGCTTGGGGCCCCCTGGTGGCCAGAGGGGGCCCTAAGCAGCCGCTTAGTTCGCTTATGCCTCTGGCCGGCTCGGCTCATGCACATGGCAGTTTTTTAACTTTTCTGAAAAAAAGGTGATGCAGCTCTTAGTCAGTTGATTTAACTAACTGACCTTTTCTCTACGAGCAAAACGCAACTCCTGTACAAAGAGGACACAGAAATATGTGTTACTGTGCAATTACTATTGTTATAATAGTAAAACCATTGTTAAGTCGCTCAGGAGAGAATACGTTTTCTGGATACCACGGGCAGTAACGATCAAACAGCCACGTGTCAGCCTTCAGTTTAACACCTCCATACGTTTCGTGTTCCTTCGCTTCTACTATCTGTCAGATATCAACTATTCGTCTTATAATCTTCATGCCGCGTCTCTTTTCCTCCGGCTGATTTTCAAAGATGAGGCATTATTCATAATTATTTGCAGGTCAGAAGCAGAACATAAAGGTCCTGTCCAAGGCAGCGTTTGTTGTAAATCTGGAGAAGAGCACGGGCCTGCTTATAGTACCCATGTGATTTCCGGATCTTTATGACTTGCACCCGGTTACATTTCTGATCCACTTGTTCCTCCGGTCTGTCTCTTACTTTGTAACGTTGCATAAAGCTTTACAATCTAATTAAAAACAACACTTTAAGGCCCCTGTTTATGTAACGCAAACAGTGCGTGATCTAATCTCAAAAGTTGTGCGTCTATAATTTGATGCATCCCTGAGTCTACGCAGGCCCCAGCAGTGTCGACTCCACTTACATCCGGGCACAATTGCTCAGATCGCTAAATTTCACAGCTCTGTGGAGACACATTCTCGTTTTGTGGACATGACACCAAGTGGACTGAATGGCCTCAATCATGTCGGTATGAGTCCCACCAAATGTTTTGACTATAGCTATCATTACCTGCTAATGCGTTTGTGAAAGTCATTTGTTTTTAGTTTAAGTAGATTATGAATATTTTTTGTTTAACAAAGTTATGCAAAGCTACATATACAGCAACCCTAACACGTCACCACTACACAGACACCTCAGTCAAAGAATACAGTCTCATCTTGAGCTGCAGACCAACGACCATGGAGAGAACCATCATCTTACTTTTTCTTATTACAGCTGTAGAGGCGTTTGTAGGAAAGCACATATTTGTTAAAGAGAGAAAAACATGGTACAATGCTCTGAATTACTGTAGAAGCAATTACACAGATCTTTCCTTTGTTAGTAGCCAGAGTGACCTGGAAAGGCTCCGGTTGGCGTCAGAAGGAAGGATGGATGGATGGATCGGTCTCCAAAAAGACACCAACGGCACTGCTGCATGGATGTGGTCGGCAGGCGGACGCATTACGTATGTAAACTGGGCTAATGGAGAACCAAATAACTATAGAGACAATGAACACGTTGGAGAGCTCCGTTATGATGGGAAATGGAACGATGGTAATGAGGAACTATCCCGGTCTTTTTACTGCATCGATATAAACGTGGTAGTAGAGAAGAAGACCTGGGAAGAGGCTCTGGAGCACTGCAGAGGGAGCAGCAGTGACCTCAGCAGCCTGCACTCTGACACAGAAAACATGGCGGCCTGTGCAGACAACAAGGGTGTCCGCACCACGGATCGGGTGTGGATCGGTCTGCGCTTCCTGGGGGATCGCTGGCTGTGGGTGAACGGGGACCCTCTGGAGTACGAGGCCTGGCCCGAGGGAGGGATCCAGGAACACCAGTGTCCAATGCTGAACCGCTGTGGGGCTCTAAACAACCATGGACGGTGGGAGAACAGGGACTGCGAGGAGAGACTCAACTTCATCTGCGCCTAATATGTCTGATAAATTAAGATAGGACTGTTAGACAACTGTTGCTTGTACTGACTTCTATTACAAGAAAGGTAATGCAAAAGTTGTAATTTGACCTAAATGCAGGACAGAAATCATGTACAATGAAATTTGAACTGTCATGTGTTTTCAATATATGTATTTCTGCTCTGACATAATTATCTTTTCTCTGCTTGTACAACAGTTTAAACTCTTTGAAGACCCTAATGACTGCGAAGACACGTAAGGGCATGTTGTTTTGGAATAAAAGCTAACTTGTTAACTTGCTCAACAAAAAATGTGCCTTGTGTAACCTAAAATGTCTCCAGCATTCATGATTGTTGGCTAATTCCTTTCTCTGATTACTGACTCAACACCTTGTCAGACGTCATTATGAAAAAAAAGCCAATACAAACTTAAAAGTGTGCAGTGTGCTGTGTTTGAGGAAATAAATATTAATGTCCCAGTCAAAGAAAAGTTTGTTGTCCGTAGCAAATTTTTTTAACTGTAGAACAAAGGCAAATAAAAGAGATCTAAGAAAGTAAATAATGATAACACTACAAACGTGAAATGAAACCACAGCTCTTGCTGGATACCAGCAGATGGAAAACTGTAAGCTGTAGTTATAAACTTGACGGGAAAGCGAACAAAACTGTTGCCCTTTAAAATCGTTTACAGTTGCAAATCCAGGAAAAGATTTTAAATATCGGAAAATACAGCCGACATGTTAACGTTTTAAAAATCAATTAGGCTTGGTGCTCAAACGTATTCAAGGTCATGGAAAGAGTCCAGCTTTTCTTGAAAATGAGCATTATACATCTCTTTTTAAAACTTTATTTCTGCACTCAAACAATAATTGAGACAACAAAAAAAGAAAATTATAGATAAGTAAAGAAATTGTCAGGATTCTGCTTGTTTTGGTGTTTCTGTATCCTGATACCATTCATCTGGCAGTCATTAGAGGCTTTCTTGTCAGAAATCTGGTTGGAAGATAACTTTCTCTCCCACAGTCAGCTTAGCTCAGCTGGATTTTGGCCGAGAAGCACATGGTCTGAAGAGCGGAGGTCAGTGTTGGCCTTTCTTTCACTGACAACCATTGACAACCTCAAACAAAAAACTAGCGTTGGTAACTCCCCTCCATCACGCTGGCCTTTAAGAGGCTGCATCTCTGTTTCTTTAATAATCTCCTCATGCTTGGTTAAAAGGCAGAAACTGAGATCACTATTGATTAACCAAAAACTGTGTGTATATATTTAATCAAATATTCTTACATTCCAGTTGGTTTGAAATTCAAACGTTGAACTTCATGGAGAAGAGGGTAGAAGTAACATACCTAAAATGCAAAACATTTTACCTCACAAAGTATTCAGCGTCAATATTTATTGACATTTAGCCTAACATTTTGCTGCAGGAAACTGCCCAGAGACCCTGCGCTGTCCCTGTCAAATAATGACACATTTAATAAAAGCAGAACAACTGAAGCTGACGCGCCTTGCTTTGAAAGGGAATGCTGGATTACTTTGTGCTTTGTTTGTAATTCAGCACTGATTAATTAATAGAATAAACACAACCCCTTTGTTCTTGACTTGACAGATCGTGTGCCCTGTGGAGTGCCAAAAGTGGAGTTGGACATGTCCTAAATACAATTTCTCCATGCACTTTAGACCATGTACTAGTTAGTTTAGTTTTAAATGTGGTCAATTTGAGCCTGTGTTATGGCTTATCCAATCAAATAGAAAAGGTTAAATTAGGCTCAGTTTTCGAATGTGCAAAAATATGCAAAGAACTTTACTCAACAAAATGGTTATTGATTTCAAATTCTTGGTTGAAATCTGTGTGTGTTTGTTTGTTGTTGTTTTTTTAAACTATACCAAATTGAAGCAATAAATTAGTGTAAAAAAAGATGGTAACGCTTTCACAATGTCAAGACAGAGGAAGAAAGACAAATATAAGGGAACGAGCTGAATACAATATTATAAATAACAATGAACATCATTTATTTTTTATAAAAGCTTGGCAGGCTTTATAAAACTGTGTTTGATCCTGTAAAGCAACTCCTTGTTTCTATGTTCAGCGGGATACAACAACAACAACACCATCCCAGACCAAGTCCACCGTCACCCCAAATTCAGACTAAATCCAAATACTTTCTTCAGAAAATGTGACATTTTCTCGAAGAAACTCTTAACATCTAAGAAAAAGATATAATTTAACAAAAGTTGCATTAAAGACCGGTGCATCACAGAGGTCATGACACAACTTATCAGCATTAGAAACTCACATCTGCTGAGGCTTTTCACTCCCCTCTCCTTGAAGCTTTTTCAATTACTGATGTGTGACGGTTTACTGATTAGAGGAGCTGCTTCCAGTTTATGTAGACCAGGGGTGTCAAACGTACGGCCTGCGGGCTGGAAACGGCCCGCCAGGTGGTTCAGTCTGGCCCGCGGGATTAATCTTTATTATTGAAAAAAAATAAGAATACATTTCATTTTCTATAAAATCTGCAGTTCCTATATTGTCCGCTAGTGGCGCTGTTTCACGTCTGTCGCTTTACCCGCATTTTCTGTTGACCCTGGCACCCTCTTCAGTGAAATTGAAAAGTGGACACAATGTCGGATTTTTCAAGAAAAATGGACCTCTTCCCACATGTTCATGGAGGTGAATCACAATCACTGTGATCAGTTTTTATGCATAATGCACTTAAATAAATGTTAAACTGGGTGAAAATGTTGTTGAAATTGCACATTACTTTTCTTAAAAACTCTTAGGTTGTTGATAATATATTTATTAAAAGGACAATTCATTGCATATAAAGATTTGTATAATTTACTTCTTCTCTGCACTAATACAAAGAAGAAAGTGGACTTATTGTTAGTTCTATGTAATTTTGGAATGAGTTTATTGGTCTGGCCCACTTGACATGCGATTAAGTTGTATGCGGCCCCCAGACCAGAATGAGTTTGACACCCCTGATGTAGACGTTCCTATGTGATCAGTAATGTTAATCCAGCAAATGTGGAGGGAAATTAACTGTAGCACTGAAGTAACGGTGGTTATGAACGTGGCAGAGGAAACAGAACTACATGGAAGCAGTGAGCAGACTGGGCCTTTTCCATAAGGGGGACTCAAAAAGCAGTCACCCAAACGGAGCGTCGCAGACAGAAGGTAAATACAGGTTTGATACAGATCAACGCTACATGGAGCAAAAGAAAGAAAAGAGCTACTGGGAATGTTGCATCCCTCTTTCAGGCTGGACAAAGAGAGGTCAAGCAGTGCAGCGCTGGTTCTTTTTCTTTGCTTGCTGCCAGTTCAAAAATGTTTCATCAGACTCACCTCTCAGACTTTTCATGGTGAAAAATCGTAGAACACAAAATGTGCTTTTCAACCCACTGACATCCCATTGAGCACACTCACACAAACACACACACACACACACTCTTAACCTTTAAGCATGTTTATTTTTTTGTTGTGAAATGCACAAAATGTATCAAACTCTGTCCTGCAGGCACAGTCAGCACTTTACGAACTTCTTTTAGATTTGAGCTCTTCACATCGGATTCTATTCACAAATGTCCTGATATGGACCACGCTTCGATTTCAGTAAAAGGACGTTACTACCTTTAGTAATAATACCATTGAGAGGTGCTGTGTGCCGATGTGGCAGGCGGAGCCTCTATACCCACCGCTTCCACTGTTCCCCTTTCATCTGCAGGTTTTCATTTTGAAACAAATAGCTTGTGCAATACCTGAAGCTGCTGTTGAACATAAATGTGTATTTCAAGAAAGCTTTCTGCTTCCCAAAGTCTCCCAACAATACTTAGGAGTGCTTACATTTTCAGCCCAATTGGCTAAAGTGGGTGTCATGCCGGAATGGGCACTCAGGTGAAACCGGTGAGGACTGATGCTTGGTGGATCGGTGACTACTTGATTCTGCTGTAGCTCGTTGCTCGGCAGTCACAACAGAAATCGCCTCTATTTCCTCTCTGCTTTGCTTCCCTCTGACATTTTGCCCATCGGTTGCAATCCATGTTGTCCAATAAAAAGAGCCGGAGTAAATGAGTCAAATGGATCAATTGATTGTTCCGTAGCCGTAGCAAACTAGCTAGCCAATAAGCCGACAGCTGGATAGTTTGCTGGCTTGCTAATTCCAACCTGCTTTAATTCTACATTCTCAGAGAGAATAAGAGTTGGCTGGTGAGCAGCCTAATATGCTATGATAGCTTCCATTCATTTGGACGCATTTCACCTCCTCAAGTGGATGCACTAATTCCATTCAAATTAATTGAAAATGACATACAATTCTTAGTCATCCATGCCTCAAAACCGAGGAAAGCTTTATTTTGTTCCTCAGCTCCACCGCCATGGCTTATACCCTTTTGCTTCCTGTGAGCAGTATGCATGGTTTGTGTTAGAACCTGTCATCTATTTTCATTTTATCGTTGAAACGCTGCCTGATGCGTCCGCATATATTCATTCTGTGTTTGGGTTTGAAACTGCTACTAAAGGGACACGCTTGATAAGTTAGCTGATGAAGAGCCAAACCTCCTTGCTTAGCACAATAAAGATGCATGTGTTTTTGCTCACTGATTATTGTAAGAAAGAACAAGAAAGCTTTCACCATTAGTTGAACCTACTGTTAAATCCTCTTCAGCTTCACATCCGCTCCATCCGCGATGCACTGGAAGCCCTGATCCTGATCCTAAAATGTAGGCACTCTGAATGTATTATGTCTTTTTGATGAGCTGCCGCGCTGTGTCTTTTTTTTACGTTTTGGGGTTCCAGGTTTGCTGCCTCTGCACGTAGCACAAGGTGCCCGAGTGAGTGAATATTTTTCCTCTGAGGCTGTTTTTTGTCTTCATTTTAAATTAAACATTCTCGAGCCATCTCATATATTCGCCTACGTATCCCCTCCATGCGCACAAGTGCTCAGACTGCAGATCTGTGAGAAGTTGTCTCCGTGGAAAAAGGGAATTGAAGTAACGACGTGGCCTTTCTTTGTGTCATTCCATCGTTTAATAATCATATTCATCCGGAAACTTGAGACAGACACAACCACAACAGAGTATGTTCGTTTTTTGAGATCACTGGATAATTAATACATTACCCAAAAGGAAATAGAAAATAAAAGAAGAAAAAAATAGGTTTTTAGTACAAATTTAGAACACAAGCCAATCTGGTGCTTCCACACAGATCGCAACATATAACTCTACCTCATATTAAAGGGTATTACCCAAAAGCTCTTCCTCTTTTATTAAGGAGTTAGATGTTGTGTGTTTGAACTGTTGTGTAGGGGGTTAGGTGCTACAAAAATACTTCTCCTGAATCGCTGTCATTAGGGCGTCCTAATGCATTCTGCTACGTCCTCTAGCCGACCGGAATTCATTTTAGCTGTTCCTCGTGAGACAATCAGAGTCGCTTACACTTCAGGGGAATTCCCTCCCCTCCTCGCAGCTGCACAAAAAGCAGATTGGAGTAGGATAAGGAAGTAGAAAGGCATCATTTATCTTCGTAAGACCCTCATTCTGTCGGGGTTGGAGGTAGCAGGCAGAGGAATCATATCGGGTAGGGAAATGCAGGATGGAGGGAAAGGGAGTGAAGAGAGTGATGTGAATGTTGCACACTGAGACATCTGTGGCAGTGTGCTGCTGTCGACTGAAGGTTACTATCGTTGTCAGCTTGTTGTGGCATGTGCATCTCCATGGATATGGGGAGAAAAAGGATGTGTGCACGTGTAGAATGGGGGGGAGGAAGTGACCGATGAGGTAGGGGAAAAGAAGAGACGTAAAGCAATGGAGGGTGGCATGCATAGTTCATGACTGATGGAGAGGGGCGAGGGGGACAATTTAATTTATCTTTATTGACATTACATTTAGAGTTGAGGAAAGATGTGGTCATTCCAGGATGGTGCAATTTCAGAATTATGATCAAAAGTACCCAATAAATGAAATGAAATATTTTACGAGGCAGGATAACGTGTACACTGTGAACATACTGCATACACAGAGTCTACAGTAGATACTCTGTACGGCTCTATATAAGGTCTAGATTCACATGAGGACTCACACCAATGGATCGGCTGCTCTTGTTACCCCGCACTTCCAAACAAACAACCTGAGCAATCGACGTGCTGAACATTTGAGGCCGGTACATGAATGGCTAATCATCGCTTCAAGGTAGCCGAGGGGCCACACAACAATCCTGTAACAGCTGGAGACATGCGGCTGGCAGCAGGCCGCCGCATGTCTCCAGCCGTCATTTGTTTTTTAATATGGATTTTTATGTGACTTTGAATTAAGTACAAGGGCTAAACTCCTGACATTCCCTATATGCATCTGCCCCTCACAGCAGCTTACGTGGAACCAGCTTCGGTATTTGTGCTTTTCATCCCCGGTGCTCCCGTGGGGGAGACGAAGGATCTAGCAGCTGGCCAAAGGGTAATCCCCACATCCCCGACAAGAGGGATGTTGGGCTTACAAGTCTTCAGGCGGCGCTGCTACCATGTCTGGGGAAAGCTTTTTCCTTTCCTGTCAGTCGGCTGCTGTGAGCCGCGGTGGCTGCTAAAGGCTGGGGCAGAGGGGAGGGAGGGGGGTCTAATCAGGGGACCATGGTGATGGGAGACAAGAGCGTGCTCCGAATAAAGCCAGGTCCAAGGCGGCTGCGCTCTGCTGTCACAGCGTCTGGAGAGGGATGGGAGAGAAGAGAGAGAGACACATGGGAAAAGGAGTCAGAGAGGTTCAGTGAAAAGAGGTTATTTAATGGTGTAGAAGGGAAAGATGGGGACAAAACATGTCTCTCACACAATCATCTGATAGGAACACGATCATGTAGAGGTGCAACATTGCACCAGCTTTGGGGCTCGGTCGTTCCAACGTGTGCTCGGCTCAAAGGGGATCATTCATGCTCATCCTCAGGTTTATACGTGTGTTTGGGGGCATGTTGACATGCTTTAATGTTTAAACATACACTGCTTCTGAACATCCGTTGTGTCTTAAAAGGCGAGTCTCCGCTGACCGGCTTGGCGGAAGATTATGGCGCATACACCTCATTTTCAGCCGCTCACAGAAAACTGCGTGTACCCAAATGTACAGGCCCAAGCCCAATGAAGCAGCGGATAGTTCCTGGTTCAATCAGCTGGTGGGACTGAATAGCGAACCCGTTGCTGCCTGTCAGTGGCGCACAGTTGCCCACGGCCGGTATAAACACCCGTCTCTGACACTTAAGCTGTAGAACAAGGCGTGCAGAGCAGTGGTGAGTCATCAACGTGGAGGTTTTCACGGTCCTGCTTGTGCGCTTTGTGTGTTTGCAGTGCAAGTGTTGACTTCACAGCTCACTACCTTTTTGTGCTAAGTGTGTTGGATCAAATCCTGCCCTGGAGGCACAGACTTGTTTCTATATTGTAGTGTTTGACTCCATCTTGTGGAAGTTTAAGGAAAGATTACATCCCTCGTTCAAAGGCGTGAAGTGAATACTGAAAAAGAGCTCAAACGATTGATGAGCATTGTGTCTTAAGAGACAACATTGGTCCAATGTCAGAATTTAAAAGCTAATTTAAAACTAGTCTTCCTTATCTGGACACACGTCATCACACAGCCTCTTCAGCGGACACAGTTGTTTTGTTTCTTTGATCCGTTCATTTTGTCAGAGACTTCCACCAGGGGGAGAAGTTGCTTCAGGGCCTTTGTGTTGGACCCAAGTTGTCTCTTCCCACCAGAAGGCTGAGTCCTGCTCTCTTACGTAACTTTACGATGCTCTGTGGGTTTGAGCAGCACAGTTCATTAACACGAGAACCCTGAGCCATTGCTTGATTTAGCACATATCCCCTTACACATTGTGATATTATGTGAGTGTGGCTTATCACACTCTCCTGCCTCTGGGATGTACAGTCAAAAGTCTCTGTTCTGTTATTTTTATGAGAATAACACGCACACACACACACACACACACACACACACACACACACTATTCCCCTTTCTGTCACCTTATACACACTCTTAAACGAGCTTCCCACACGCTTAACTTTTTCCACCGGGGCAGCAGAGAGAGCCGTTTAATCACCCTGTCACCGCCGCTTGCTCTCTTTCTTCCTCCCTTCTCTCTCAGGACACGACTTTTCTCCGCACGTCTCAATTTTCATGCACCCATTTGGATAATTGCATTAGAATTACGTTACGCAACGTGTATTTCTCAGAGTCTCCCTGCTGTATGTGTGTGTTTTAAAGTATACGACCTCCAGTATCGTGTAATTTGGTTTGAGTGACCTTAAAGGCGGTATGAGCTGAAATACCAGCAGTCTGTTTTTATGTGAAATGCCCCGCTGCCACTCGCTCACTCCTCCCCTTGAGAAAACAAACTCTCTTACCCTAAAACACCTGTCGCCTCCCCCTGCCCTGTATTTCTCTGTGGTCTGTCTTCCTCTTCTTCTCTCTCTTTCTCTCTCTCCCACCCTCTTGGCTACCTTTATTCACTGTTACTTCCTCTGGATAGTTCCTACATCAGCCCTTTCTCGTGAAGCTGTGGCTCCCCTGATGTTTTTGCGTGAGAGAAACGGCACAGTTAAACGCACGCCGGCCCCCTGACATCACTTTGTCTCCCACACTGAGCAGGTTTGAGTCACACTCGCCTCACCCGTTCACCTCATTCAGTCAGTTGTGGAAAATAGCTAATTTAGTCAATTACTGAACTACAATTTAGAGGTGCTTGTACCCGACTTGAGCATTTCCATTTCCTCCATCCACTATTTTTACTCAACGCAATTTCAGAGGGCAACATATCTCATTTGGCTGAAGTGCTTTTATGTAACTGCAGAAGTTATAAGCAGTTTAGTTTCCAAATTTACCGAAACATTCTCTCTCCCAACTTGCAAATACCGACGCTGAGTCTGTAGCTTTGAGCTTCAAACCACGGCCCGATTGCGATCTCCACAGCTTGTGGACTCACAGTTTAACGTCTGTTACGGTTAAGGGCTGTCCCGCTGTCAAGTCACAGACTGTTTGAGGGCTCTTTTTCTCCGATATTTTGAGCCCTTGGACGAATTCTGTAAGTCTCCATTTCTGCAGACCTTGCCCAAGGGCATTACCCAGAATTCCTAGCAATTTTAAACACATTATGACAACTGGAAGCATAGAGCCGTAAAAAAAGGGCAAAACAAAGAGAATGGGACTTAAATCAGAAGAACAGAAGAGAATATATAATGCTGATCTATTCATGAAGCATTTCATGTGTCATTGAAGCTGTTATGACAATAACAAGGAAAAGGATTTTTAGAAATGACCTCATTTTGTGAGGAAAGAGCCTGGAAGACATTCAAATCAGGGTGTAATAAGTTAAGATAAATACCCACCATTGTACATAATGGTTGTTTTTGTTGGCATGGTAACGTAACATTGCTTTGTATAGTTACACATTTCAAGCTCTTAACGTCTCTCACATTCAGCCACTTACCAGGTGATGCCAGTAAGTCCCTGGGCGTTCATGGGACATTTGGATCGGGCCTTTGAGCCCCGTAATTAATATTCACTGTAAATCTGCATTTCTGCACACATTGCCCAAGGGACTTACCCACAATGCATAGCAAAATGACACAGAGAACAGTGTTGGCAGTGAGAGCGTTGAAGATGATCAAAGAAGACAGCGCATGAGTGTTCTGCAGTCATGCATAATACATAACATGTCATTGTCATAACGTGACTTCATAATCTTCATAAAGACTTCCTAATCACTCCTGATATTCAAATTAGTTCCAATAACAAATACGATAATACAAAGGGGGTCCTCGGCATGACTACTGCTTTCATTTTGCAAATTTGAGTTCATAGTTCTGTCACTGCTTGTGTACTTTAACTCAAGTAGCTTCTGCAAGATAATTTTACTGAGACACAAGTTTCACTAGGAAATACAGCCGGAGCGATCATTTGAGATTAAAAAATGTCCATGCCATGTCCATGTGCTTCTAGTCCCATTTTTTGCATTTTGGACAGAGCCAGGCTAGCTGTCTTTGAGCTAAGCTAACCAAGCGATGCGACAGTAGCTTCATGTTGATCAGAAACCTGTACTGTATAAGAGCTGCATCCCTCTTACCATCTGCTATCGCTTTAACTAATTGTGCAGAATTTGTCCACTAACACTTAGAACTATGATTATATGTGAAAACTTCATGTGGCAAAGCTATGAAACACTTCCTGATTGAATCAGGGGGACATTTGTCCCGACGATGACTCATTCTGGTTTGATTCCAAGGATTTATGATTTGATAGGTTGTTAAAACCAAACAGACGGAACAAACACAACCATTAAAATACTCACAGGCTCGTGCTCACATAAAGAAAATGATTTCCCTTTCTTACCAAACGACTAGCTTATACTTCACACAAGTTAGGTTTTCCATCTCTGAGAGGGAGGAGAAGTTGAAAACAGAAGCGGTCACAGGACTTTCAGATCTCCCCTTGTACCATGACAACCAAAGGATTAAAATAGACGGGCCGTGACTTTGTCTCCATGGTCACACCATCAGAGCAATGACTGACAGCTTCCTGAGGTTCTTACCTTTTTTTAAAAACTGAGCTGTGACTCCAGTCCACAACCTCTAGTAGTTGAGTGATCGGACAGAAGAAAGCCGCAGAACAAAGGTGAACGTCGGTCGTGAAAGGCGACTGTCCAGCCTGTTACACTGACCAGGTCAGTTAGACAGATCTACAATAAACGGAGGATTACGAGTGTCCGGCGTTGTTGAATAAATCCGGTGGCGTTTAGTCTGGTTACATGTAACTAGAAGATGTGATTTCTTTGATACATGTATTCACATGAGAATTGCAATACACGTTTTGCTCTTCTCGTGCCATCAAGACATCCGCCTTCCCAAAATATTGTCATATTCTTTTGAGACACTATAAACACCACCTAGTCACCTCGGCAACAGTTTTGTATATTTTGTTGTTATTTCGGTAAGAAGAATGAACACCACCTTGAGGAATGACATTGATCATGGAATAATCAGGAACAATTGAAAGCTTCATTGTTTTTGTGAGGACTACAGTCGCCTGTCAACCTGCCAAAGTCTGGAGTAGGATTTATCCTTGGGGAGGGAGAGGAAAGATGACCCGCTGAGGATGTTTACTGTGTCCGTTCCTGTGATTCATCTCTCTCCCGAGAGTTCACGTAGTAGCGACTCTATTAGGACTCTGGTGAGACAGCGTTGCATGGAAAGGGACCAGACATAGAAGGGTGTTCATCCACAGGCCAAGTCATAAAATCCCCTGAGGGAAGTTGTGTAGAATCATGGTTTGCATTTAAATATTTATTTATTGTTGTACCATTGTGTACTGTGCAGTGAAAGGCTTAAATTTTCCTTATGGAAAAAGAGAAAAATAACAAGATATTATTTAAACATGCACTAAAAAAGGACACTAAGTGCAGAAAACAAAAAAAATATATAATTTATTTATATTATATTCACGGACAGCATCAAACACTAATTGCACAATTGGGTTTGTCAGTGTTGCGCAGGTTAAAACCCAATCGATCACCTATTTTAAGCCTGAAACTATATATACTATATATTGTTAGCTCATGTATGAGGGTGATGTTTAACTAAACCATCAGCAGAGAGATTTCCCAGCACCCAGAAGCCCATAGCCCATGCCAGAGACCATGTGAGATGTTTGGCTTTTCTCGCGTCTATGCCAGAACTATGCACGGACATTCATAGCAGGAACCCAACTTTCAAGCCTGCGCCTATCACATTTCTCTCATCAAAGGAGGTCTCTGTGTCGGGGCAGGTGTGGCTGAAAACCTGTGGTTTAAAAGGAAGACAGCGTGGTGGTGGAGGAAGAGGAGAAGGAGGAGGAGAAGAAGGAGGCCAACCCTCGTGTGAGCTGACCTTACAGTTTTTTACGATTGCTATGACAGATTTTTCAATACTTTTAACAATTTTCCAAAACTCTTAACACAGTTAGCACTACATCCGCATGTGTAAGCTATACTATTAACACATTTCTTGTTGCTTTAACACATAATGAATACAAATTTAAAATTCTTGAACTCCTGCTCAAACAAGACCAAAACAATAGATTTTTACTGCCAAATTTACAAATGCTTTAACACTGTATGTCAGAACAGAAAAAAACATGTTCTAAACCCAACCTTACAGGCAAGTCAAAGTGAACAACTATTCATATTGTGAGTTGAAACACAAATATATTCCCTGTATTTTATTCCATTGCTAATGAGAAACAGCTTACGTATTGAAGTTATGCAATTGTTGAAATCACATCTGATTCCCATCTAGGAAGCACACCCAGGTATTGAGGTTCCTTCAATCTCATGATCATATGTTCTAAAAGAGGACTCTTTGGGCTGGTCTTGGCTGGAAAAGGAACAATTTAGAGCAACACAAAGAGAGAAAGAAGGAAAGAAAGAAAGAAATACCTGCAGGAGGGTGAGAAAGACGAGTACCAGGGAGAGGAGTGGGGCGAGGTATAGGTATAGGGAGAGGAGTTAGAATGCGTGGTGGCGCTCAAAGAAGGGCCAGAGCTAGGGTAACTGATCAAACACAGTAAGAGCTACTATCATTGACCATGTCATAAACCACGGGCTATCATACAGAGAGGCTGGTGAACGAGCACAAAGGGGGCAGGTGGGAGACCACTTGCCAATATATGTGATCACATGGGACAATGTGGCATTCCACCATTCCCGTACAATCACAGCCTGGTTCGACGCCCATCCAAGGATGACGTCCCATTTCCTTGCCCCTTACTCCCCTTTCCTCCACCCCATTGAGGAGTTTGTCTGGAGATGGAAGGTTTTTGACCATCGTCCACATGAGCAAATGTCCCTCTTGGATGCAATGGATGCTGCATGCCAAGACATCACAGCTGAACACTGCCAGGGGTGGATAAGGCATGCAAAAAGATTCTTCCCACGATGCCTTGCCAGAGAAGAGGAGAACATGTGGCCAAATGCAGAAGGCCGAGCAGATTAGAAGATTACTTTTCTTTGAATTATTATTCCGGTGTTCTTTCTGTTTGTATATCTTGTAGTAATTGCATGTGTAAAACACAATCTATGATCAATACAATATACTGTCTATTGTATAAGGGCATACCTGACACATCTAAAATAATGCAGTTTCTGTAATTTCAGCTGATGATAGTGTTTTTTTTGTCATTGTGTTTTGATTGACTAAATGTTTCTGTTGGAAGAGAACATGTGTTAGTTTTTTGAATGATTATTTGAGTTTGAAACATGTTTGCAGTGTTGTGTTAGTGTATTATTGTATTTCGAAAATTAGTTTTGGAGTTTAGTTTACAATGTGTGAATGTGAGCATGAAATTAATTGTTTTGCCCATTGTGTGTTATAGGTGTGTTGGTGCGTTAAGAGTTTAGGAAATTTGTTAAAAGTATTGAAAAATCTGTCATAGCGATCGTAAAAACTGTAAAACAATAACCCACCATTCTTTCCAAGTGATAATATCCTCATCCCTCCCATGTCAGCAGCATGTGGTCAGAAATAATACTCCGAGACAGACGGGTGGACCTGAATTAAAAAGGAACAGCAAAACAAAATGTACCTTTTCAGAATCTATGGAAACACATCTCTCACAGTAGGATGGGTGTGTTCACGCTCTCTGACAGCTGCTATTATCTTACTATTTGCTTCCACTTTAACTCTCTGTTCTGGCACCTACGTTAGTCTGGAAAAACAGGGAATTCCTCCCCCTTTCTTCTCCTTTTTTTTTTTCCTAGAGGTGGAGGTCCTATTAATGTTAGCAATGCTGTCTGGCCTGGCTGGATGTATTTACTTAGTGTTAGAAGAGTAGTGGCCACAAAAGGAGGAATGTGCCTGAGTGTGACTTGAAAGCGGCTGTTACATTTTAATTTTTAACCCATAAAATAAATACAGAGCGGCCCTGCGACTTTTATGAATGGCCGCATTCATTCCAAAACACGCCCACCAATCAGCGAGCTGTCCTCGCGGTGAAGCCACGCCCGTTTGGAATGTCGGGGCTGCTGCCTGTGCGCTGACAGGCTGGCAGCTTGGAGGGGGCGGGGTCTCCTTCAGGCTCACCAGCGGCTATAAACAAGGTTTTAGACACTCATCTCGATAGAAAAACAAGGACTACGGTCCATAAAAGAGTGAAACTCCGTGGGAAATGACTTACGACTCGCAGCCCTCCTTTGGATTGTAGTTTGAAGATATTATTATTATAAATCTTTATCTGTGTTTCTCCTTAACGCGTCATAGGCTAATTATGGCATTTCTGATCTACCTGACGGTACTGACAACTGCATTCATCACACAGGTAAGGCGCCTGCAGCTGGCAGGGATCTTCTAGGAAGTGTTTTTAAAGGGTTCGTTTAATGTTTAATCTAAATGAGAGTCAACTTTGATCATCTAGAGTATAAACAGCACGGCTATAAACAAACAAGCCACTTCTTCAGAAACGCTTAAACGCATGTTTCATAGTTAACATTTGACTAACTGTGATTCACTTTCTCTGTCAGCCTCAACACCGGTTGCGATACAAAGTTTTGTAATAGGGCTTATTACTGCTTAAGAATACCGTTCCTCTCAGGTGTGTCGTCCTGATGATCAGCGTGCCTACTCATGTCTCCTTATTGTTTATCTTCAAAAGCCCAGTGACATGTTGATTCCCACAAACTGGAACAAGTTGTCTCTGGTGCTATGAGTCAAACTAAAAAAAAAAAAAAGAACATAGCCGTGGTA